>CM052437.1:128345178-128368829 GCA_028533085.1 Varecia variegata
CGGAAGGTGAGCGGGACTTGGCCAGCGCCCGGTGCGCAGGGACAGCGCTCCTGGGCGACAGTGGCGTTTGGAGATTGGAAGGTGAAAGAGGCAGAAGCCTGAGGACCAGCCTCAAAAAGTCCAGGAACTGGACTTGACAAAGGTCAAAGTCAGCAGGATAAATCTGCTCTGGACTTCCCGGCGCCCCGCGTTTGCAGCGGGCGGGGAGTTGACTTTGGCTGGGAAGGAGTGTCCAGCCCGAAGGAGGCGCCCCGTGGTGGCGCGGCTGGCGCGGTGAGTCCCCTTTGCCCCCAAGCCTTCAAATCTCAGACTCTTACGTCCCCCGCTCCCTGGCCAGGGCGTGCCGGGTCCCGCTGCGCGCCGCCCCTTACCGAGCCAGAAGTGCAGGCGGTAGGTGAAGCCTCGGCTCGCCTTGGCCGTGTGCAGCACCAGGTAGGCATCCCCGACGTAGAAGTCGCCGTAAGCGCTCTGGGGCACCGGCACCAGCTCCAGCTTCTCCACCCTCCAGACCTGCAGTCCCGCCTGCTTGCCCGCCCGGGAGAACTCCTGGTGGTACAGCTCGTGGGCCATGGCTCGGCACACGATGCTTTGGGGCGGGAGTAGGAGGAGCGCAGGATCTCGTTCACACTGGAGTCGGACTAAACCGAGACCTGCAGAAGTGGCCCTGTTCGCAGTAACTTATAGAGTTCGCCCTCCCGGGAGGCGGCGCCCCAAACGGGAGGGGCCCAGTGCCCAGGCCAGAGTCGCACCCGAGCTGGCGATCGCTCCCCCGTGGGAAGCGCCGCGCCCGCTGCCGAGCTTCCACGCCTCCCCCAAGGCCAGGAGCGGAGTCGGCCCCAGCGAGCTTGCGACTCGGAGGGAGTTCATAGAGACTCCTGGAAATGCCTCCTCCAAAGACAGACATTTTCTGTGGCAACAGAAGGAGGACATTAACGATTAGAACTGCTTGGCACTCCCCCATGCATACCCATCACCACCGTTCTGCGGGTATTTCCCCTCCCCTCTCGCTAATCCTGTTATTTCTGGGTCTCCGTTGTGCCTGTCAGGAGGCTTTGGGCGATGAAAGAGCGCAGCAGCCCTACCCAGCGGCCTTGAGTCAGCGTTTGTCTAGGAGGAGCAGGACCTGTTCTTCTGGCCCTCTGGAATAATTCTTTCTTAGAACAAGGCTTCCTCTGCTGACAGAAGCACCTGCTGTTAGAGAGCAGAGGATTGTGCCACACTGGCATGCTGGAAGAATTTTACTGTACCCTTTTAAATAAATTGGCTTTTCAAGTAACAATCATGCTAATCATCTACTCCGTAGTTTCCCTGGCCAATCTCTCCATTTCTGATGGCCAAAGTGTCTGTCTCTGTCTTCCCTGTTTGAAAGTACTATGAAAAGCAGCATGTCAGGTTTCTTGGAAAGGATGAAAACCTGGAAGACTGGCTGTCCTACCTGGGGACGAGCTCTCTCTGTAAATCCCAGGAGTTCAGGAGTGGTGGTTAAGCTCTCTTGCCACCTGCCTCTTCCAGCCAAGAAAGTTGCTGAAAAAAACAGCACCTGCTCCCCCTGGGACGTTCTCAGGTAGGGCTGTTTGTGGATGTAATTTTATGCTTGGCCTGCCTTTTGAGTTACCTCTTACCTAGCTTCGAGGTGCTAATTTTCTCATTGTTTTACCTACAGTTTTTGCCTTTGCAGCATGGGCAAAGCACTGTAGACCACAGATGGAAAGTTCCTCTTTATTTTGCATTCATTTAACGGAAGCTGGGATGGCAAAGGATTCTGCTGTTATTGAAAAAGCAAATCGCTCAGCATGTAAAGAGTAGTAAAGATGATTTTTATGCATGTAAATGTTCTTTTACTCTGTTTCCCAGATTACAAAAGTCCCTGGAAGGTCACTAATAATGTACAATTAGATTTTTTCCTTAAATAATTTGTGTTTTTAAGTAGGTTATTACATGACCATGGTAAAAATTAAGAATACAAAATGTGTGCAATAAAAATTTATCTCCATTTCACCCTGCCACCCAGTTGCTTTCCCCAAAGGCACTAAGTTACCAGTTTCTTAGGTATTTTTCCAGAAATACTCTTTTATCAAGAATATAGGTAATACAGTTATTTTTATTTATTTAACAGAAATCATAACATACACACCATTCTGAATCTGTGTATGTGTGCCTGTGTCTTGAGATCAGGAGGCACTTGTAGAACCTCCTGATTAATACCTACTACTTCAAGGAAGGACATTTCCCATGGCAACAAATGAGGGAATAAATTGTGCGTGTGTGTGTGTGTGTGTGTGTGTGTGTGTGTGTGATCAATATACACTACTCATAGAGCTACCTCTTTTTACCAACCACATGGTATCCCATCTTCTAAATGTACTATAATTTATTTAGTCTGTCCAGGTTCATAGTGTAGGGGCCAAGAGAAAACTTCCTTCTTCACCTCTGAAGGTTTGCTGAAAAATCAACTCACAAAAGGCAGATTAACAGGAGAAATGGCATGCAAACATATTAATATGCATGGGGGAAAAATCACAGAGTGATTGCCCCACAACACAATGGAGTACAAATGGACATATAGCCTTCTTCAGAGGGGACAGGGAGATGGGGAGGTGTGGATGATTTTAGGGGGGTAGTAAATGATTTCTAGGGGAATTCAGTGGGCTTGAAGAACATACAATGGCCTGGGACAAAGTCTGTTGGACCTGCAGAGCAGACAATGGTTTGTGACAAAAGTCTGTCCAGCTGTGTTGTCTGTTGACTTAAGTCTTTCTTCCTGTGATATGCATTCAGTTAACGAAAACTCAGAGAAAGAATCAGAGGTAATAGTTTTCTTCTTTGATGGGTCCAGACTTTAGGCAGATAAGAGAACTTCAGAGAATGACTTCATCCTATGCTTTGGGATAGAGAGGATTGGGTAAGGAGAGAAGGTCAGAGATACCTTGCGTCTTCTTCAGTTCAGCATTTGTTAAAGTGCCATATTTTGCAGTATCAGTTTCCGAGCCCTAATGTTAGGCATTTAATTTTGTCTATATTTTGCCACTACAGTGTTGCAAAGAACATTTTTGAATATACTTTATTATGGATATGCAATATTATGACTGTGAGATAAATTCCTAGAAATATAATTGCTAGAGTGGTTGGAATTAAATAATTTTGATGACAGTGATAATAATTATGAAACCAATCACTACCGTTTACTGATCTTTGGGAATGATTGGCTAGGGCACAGGGTGCCTTGATTTGATTCCTGCCTTCATCTGTAGTCTGAAGATTTCAGCAAGTCATTTAAATGTAGCAAGCTTCCAGTTCCTCATTTGTAAGTGGGAAAATAATAGCATTTGCCTTATAAGGTTGTTATTTGGATTAAATGAGTCAACACAAATAAAGCATTTGTATCTACTACATAGGAAATGCTCAGTAATTAGGACCTATTATTATGTGGTGGTGTGCTTTTGCTCCTTTAGATACCTTCTCCATCCTTCTGCACCCTGCGGTTTTCCCCTGAGGCTGAACTGCAAGGGCTCTGATGCCCTCTACCTTAAGGCTTGGCTATAAACTAGAGGCCGGCGTGGTGGCTCATTCCTGTAATCTTAGCCCTCTGGGGGGTCAAGGTAGGAGGATTGCTTGAGCTCAGGAGTTCGAGACCAGCCTGAGCAAGAGAGAGACCCCATCTCTACTAAAAATAGAAAGAAATTAGCCAAACAACTAAAAGTAGAAAAATTAGCTGGGCATGGTGGCGTGTGCCTGTAAAAAATATTATAAAAAAGAAAAAAAAAAAAAGACTAAAGGGAAAGAGAAAATTGAGGTCAGAATATCTATTTTCTTGGCTCCCTCCACCAAAGGTCACTGTGACTTTTTCTCTGCCTTTGGGTCCCAGCAACTGCCCCCTCACGTGCACTATCCCTTTTGGATTCTCTGCCTCTCCACTTCTACATACAGCTTCTAAAAATAAGATCTCCTGGAATTTTCCTATTTTGTATTCATGCTCTGTTATAGGTTGACATCTTAATAAATTTTATTAGCTACATTCTCTTTTTATCCTCCTAACCAAAACAATGAAAAGTAGATATGATAAGCCTCATTTTACAGATGAGGAAACTGAGTAAGGCTTTGAAACTTGGCGCAGGTCACCCAGCTGGTGAGTAGCCAAAAGGGAATTCAGGCACACTCTCTCTAATTCAAAAGCACTTGCTCTTTCCAAACAGCTTATTCTTTCAATCCAAATTACTTGGCCAAGCTTTGTTCACTTAAAAATACCTTATATTTTTATTTTCTTCCAACTTGTACCTAGAGAAGCTTCTGATCTAGTGTGCCCCATGCAGCACTAAGAAATTTAGTTTTAACTTTGTCATTGAGCCATTATATCTCTTGGTTTTCTTATCTGTAGAGTGAAATCATGTGTTCTCTTCCTCCCTCTAGGGAAAAAGTGTGAGAACTGGTGCTCTAGACCTAAGATAATTTAAAAATCAGAGTTATCACTTAAGTTCAGTTTCAATTTTAATGATAATTCCTTTCTTGAAAAAAGAATAAGGAACTTTTGCATAGACAAGAGTAAAATTCTTTCTAGCTTAGGCCAGGACAGGTAAGAAACACTCCTGGGACGAAAAATTTAAGGAAGCACCAAAATAAATAAACAAAAAACAAACCAAAAGCCTTGGCAATGAAGATAAATACTATTTAAAGGCAGAGTTTTTAAAAATCAACAGTAATTCAAAGTATCATGATAAAAAATAACATTTAAAAAATTTTAAAAATACTATTTTATGTATTAAAATATTTGATTATTAAAATATTTTGATTCCTTTTTTTTTTTGCCATCCCTTAATTTTGTGCCCGAGACAAGTGTGGGACTATCTTGACCCTAGTGTTTTCCTAGCTGAGTAAACTCCAGACTCAAACTTCCAACTTCCTGCTAGACATAGCTACTTAATTGATCCTGCCAAGTTCAAGTTCAGCATATTCACAACAATCTTATCATTTCTTCCAAACATGCTTTTCCTCTTTTTTTTCTAATTTCATTAACAGCATCGTTTAATTTTCACTCAGCACTCTCACTTTATCTCCACATCCAATCAGCAGGGCTCTCCAAGATGGTTTCCAAATCCATCCCTAGTTGCCCACTTTATTGCTTCTGCTCTGATTCTCATCTTCAGTAGAGACATGCAGTGAAAGTGCAGTGGCCTCATTTACAACATGGCTTTGACCTAGGTTGAACCTTTGATTCCACTCTTCAGCTGATTGAGCTTGGTCAAGTTACTTAACATTATTGTACTTCAGTTTTCCCATGTGTGGAATGGGGACACTGGTAGAAATTTCCTTGTAGGATTGTCATGAGGATTAAATGGATAAATACATGTAAATTTCGAATAGTACCTGGTACATAGTAAGCAACAGTAAACTCAACTGACACTGACTAGTGGGATGACTAATTCATTTCTCCAAATACAATCCTCTAAGAATAATGTTTCCAGGGTCTCTAGTTCAGACAAGGACTACCCATTTCCTACACACAAAAAAGGCCTCCGAAACCAGATACTAGTTTCTTTTCCATGACTATATTCTGTTTCTCATACCCTAGTTTCCTAAAAGTAAATAATTTCCTTCCCTTTGTGTTATTGCCTTATTTCCATATCCGTCTGTGAAGGTTTTCTAATTCTTTACATTCTAATGAAAGCTTCACGTTTTCATCACCATTCTCCCCCTGAATACATTAATTTCCAGCATCTTCTGTGCTCCCAATGCCCTGGATATGCTCTTGCATTACAGCAGTTACTGTTAGATTCGTCTGTGTGGATGTCCCCCGGTTCCCAGTGGAGTCAATGATGGAGTGATCACAAACACAGAGCAGCTTTATACATTTTATCACATAAAAGAAAGAATGAAAGTAAAAAAGGAAGCTACACAAAATGAAAATACATTCTAGGGAGAGTGGAATGGGTCCATCTTCGTGAGTGGAGAAAAATCTGTGTGAGCACATGCTGCATTTATAAGCTCACTAGTTTGTCCCACCTTTCTCCTGGCAGGATTGGTTATCATTTGTGGCTTTTGGGGTGATTGACAGGTTGGTGTTATATAATAGGTTACCTAACAGGTTGGTCATGTAACCATTTCCCTTTCTGTGCTGCATCTTCCCCAGAATCCTTCATGAAGCTCCACCCATGTTATGCTAATTAGATGGTAATAAGCTCTAGGTCCGTTAAAAGGTTACCAAAAACTTTTTCTTGTTTGTGTTCTCGCCAGAGAACAATTCCTAGCTGCAATTTGGTTCCTAGCTACAATTTGGTTTTTGCTCTCCACCGTTAGCTGTCTCATTGCCACCTGTCTACCCTCCACGAGACTAACATTACTACACTCCGAAATGTGTTTTCTCTCACAAGATTGTAGTGTTACTTAGAGCTTTATGTCTCATTATTTTATTCCCTGGCTTTATGGTAATCATGCTGACTAGGCACGATTGAATTATTGGGTTTGGATTAAATTACATTTATTTATTCATCAATTTACCAATCTTCTCAGTTTAGGAAGAAACAGCCAATGTAAATAAGTCTTTAACCAAGAGTCAGGGAGTTTAAGTTTTGGGGTCATATGGTTGAATTCAAGGTGGATGTTTTAGACTGTTAATACTGAAGGGGACGACACATTGCATAGTTTAATTCTTGAAATAAATAACAATGACAAATAATGTAAATGATTCATCATGTAATTCATTTGTACGGGTTGGTAAAAAAAAAAACAATCAGCTTCAAGGCTTGATTCTTCATGGCTTCAATCTTCATTCCTCAAATCATAGAATCTCAGAATTGAGAGTCATCGTATTTCTGTCACTGCATCATGACCACAGCATTGTTGAAACCAAACGTGAAAAGCAGAAAGTGTGCACTTTCTCAGGAGAGAGAAATGCTTTAAATGTGCTATTTATTTGCTTTCCTTTGATTATAATGACATAATATAATTAAAATACATTTCTTTTACTGAGAGTCCTGCTAAATTATGATAATTTATGTTTGATTTACCAAATGATTTGAGGGTATAAGCATGAAACCTAGAGTCAGAAGATCTGAGCGTTGTGAAGATTTGAAGAGATTATGTATGTCAAAGTCCTGAGCACACAATAAACATGGTTAATAGTCAGCAAGTGCCCTTAGTTCCAGTACCTATCAAAGCTTTATTTAAAAGTGAAAATCCACTCTAGAGTAGTATATTTTCATGCTTCCTGCCTATGCTAAACACACTGCAATTAAAAAAAAAACTCACCTATTTTTTAAAAAGCTTCAATCAGGATCTTGGATTTCCCTTTCATGAATCAGTTACTTGTTTTTATTTCAAAACATTGAGGGGGTACAAATATTTTTGTTACATGGATAGCTTTTATAATGCTTAAGTCAGGGCTATTAGTGTGCCCATCACTCAAATAGTGCTCATTGTACCTCTTTGGTAGGTTTTCACCCCTCCCCTCCTCCCCCCTTCCCGCTTCTTGATTTCTAATGACTTTTACTTTTCTCTGTGCCCATATGTGCCCATCCATTAGTTCCAAATTATTAGAATACGTGGTTTCATTTTTAATTCCTGAGATACTTCACTTAGGATAATGGTCTCCAGTCCCAACCAAATTGTTGTAAAAGACATTAATTCATTTCTTTTTGAGATAGGGAACTGGCAGGTGCTGCTTTAGATACTGCTTTGGGCATTGCTGCAGGCATTGCCTTAGGCACTGCTTCAGGCATTGCTACAGCATTACCTGAGTCAGGAAGTCTCAAAACAAAGTTTCAAATTGCCCTGATCAAAACAGGATGGAGGCAGGGCAAATTCCGACTGATTAGATCCAAGATGGTGGAGACAGTGTCACCCTGATTCCAGAAAAACACTGCCCTGCCCATGAATATTTCTCCCCTTGGTTGGCCTATAATTAAGCCATTTCTTAAATAGAAAGGCAACAGGATCCAGGGGGCTGGTTCTTTTCTGCTAGGAAAACGTGGCTCTGCTCTGTGTGTGGAGTAGACTTTCTATAGTTTCTGAATAAATGTAGCTTTCACTTTATACTTTCTGCTCACTCCTGAATTCTTTCTTGCATGAAGCTAAGAACCCACTTGTACCTCCAGTGCTTCCCAGCATTGGGAGTCACATTCCTGTGTCATTTTTATGGCTGAGTAGTACTCCACAGTATATATATATATATATATTCTCCACATTTTGTTAATCCACTCATGAATTGATGGGCACTTAGGTTGATGAATCAGTTATTTTAAAATTACACATAATATTATAACTATAAAGGCATGGTTTGTGGTTCAGTACTAAGGTGAAGATTTTATTGTTCTTAAATGAAACCTATTTACAGCGGCAGGTTAAAAATGGTTAATTTGACACTTGCTTCTTTTTTTTTTTTTTTTTTCCAGACAGAGTTTCACTCTGTTGCCCTGAATAGAGTGCCATGGCGTCTAGCTCACTGCAACCTCAAACTCCTGGGCCCAAGCAATCCTTCTGCCTCAGCCTCCCGAGTAGCTGGGACTACAGGCATATGCCGCCATGCCTGGTTAATTTTTTCTGTATATATTTTTAGCTGTCCATATAATTTCTTTCTATTTTTAGTAAAGACTGGCTCTCGCTCTTGCTCAGGTTGATCTCGAACTCCTGAGCTCAAACAATCCACCCGCCTCAGCCTCTCAGAGTGCTAGGATTACAGGCGTGAGCCACCACGCCCGGCCAACACTTGCTTCTTAATAATATCATGTATTATCATTATTACATAGGCAATTGTTAACTATTGTTGAGTGAGATTATTGAGCAAAGACATCATCATTACTTTAGAAGTTTACATGAGATGATACTTATGACCAAAAGAAAGGTGAAGGATCAAGTTCTCATGATGATTTCTGATTTAAAATGGTAAATTTTCCTTTAAAATTGTTTTTATAGAGATCAAATGGTTGAAACTTATGAGGAAATTGAGGCTAAAGCTGCTTGAGACTATTTGATTTGACTTTGATTTTTTTATTTGATTTTTCTAAATGTCTGTATTTATTAATAATCATAATTAATAATTTATTCTGTTTTGTTTGCTTATTTCTATCCCTGGCTTTACCAGCTTGTTAGAAATAACTTCAGATTTTCAAGGAATATGTCAACGTTATTTGCATCTCAGAACTGTGTGACCAGAGAAAATGATGGAAGTCTGACGTGATCAGATTATCATTTTGTTGTCAGGATACTTACAAAAATATGATTAATTAAGTCACCTAAGCCAAATGGAAAGTTGGTTTAAAAAGTTAAGACTTAAAGATTTCCTTCTGCTGGACCAAAATAACTTCCTTTAGCTGATTCTCTTTTTGACTCAACATCCCTTTATATGAGTTTAAATTATGCAATTTCACTGGTATTCCTTTTACTCTTAACTTCCTCTTATTTATGCTGAGGCTTCCTTGAATCACAGGCTTCCCTGGACTGATGGAATTGATTGGAAGGGTTTTGAAAGATATTTTATTTTACGTATGTCAGAGAACATTGTATTTTGAGACCAGGCAAAGGGAGCCTCATCAACTCCATATCTACCCAGTTCCTCTGCTGAAAGGACAAGGATTAAAAATAAGCCATTGAACAACTATTCCCTGGACACCTGGTACTCAACACTTCTAGCGGAGACCGATTGAGGAAAGATGGAAGACAATTTGCTTCACCAAAGAAGTCTTGGGGCACTGGGTTACTTGAGATAGTTTTTCAAAGATGAGAATTGTTTTTATTTTCTCACTATTTTTGATTTTAATACTTACTATGCGTTTTTTTTTTTTTTTTTTTTTTTCTTGACAGAGTCTTGCTCTGTTGCCCTGGCTAGAGCGCCCTGGCGTCAGCCTAGCTCACAGCAACCTCATACTCCTTGGCTTAAGCAATCCTTCTGTCTCAGCCTCCCGAGTAGCTGGGACTACAGGCATGCGCCACCATGCCCGGCTAATTTTTTTTATATATATACTTTTTTAGCTGTCCAAATCATTTATTTCTATTTTTAGTAGAGACGGGGGTCTCATTCTTGCTCAGGCTGGCCTCAAACTCCTGACCTCTCAGGCGATCCACCCGCCTCGGCCTCTCAGAGTGGTAGGATTACAGGCGTGAGATATAGTTAACACATGATTACTGAGGACAATTTTGAAAATAGGAACTACAAATAAGATTAAAGTTATCCCTAGTCATATAATCTAAAAATATGCTCTTGATAACATTTTAAACAAAATTAAGATCATGATATGATACTGTACATTTTGATTTGTAACTTGTTTTATTGCTGGTAATACACAGATCTTTCTTTAGGTGGTTGAGGCTGAAAACAATGTAGAATTTTAAAAGTTCCATTTTTCCATTTGAATAACTCTGACTTGTTAGGCATGGAAAAATTCCATGTCATTTTAGAGTCAGCAAAGTATAATTTTAACTTTTGTTTTTATTCAAAAATTATAAAAGAATTACATTTATCCATAATCACATATTTTTTCCTCTCTGTTTTGACAAACACATTATTTAAGAAGTTAATTCCCAGCTTTAGCCCATCAAATTCCATCTTTTAGAGGTTACAATGTTTTAACCATTTGATGCATATCCTTATCAAATTTTTAGTTAATACAGGCAAATGCATTATCATTTAATCTGTCTATCTCTTTTCATCTATCCATCCATCTCTCTCTGTGTTAGTAGTTAAGAGCCAGCTGTCTTTTTCAAATAATATCTTTTTTCCCTTTGGGTAAATACCCAGTAGTGGGATTGCTGGATCAAATGGGAATTCTACTTTTAGTTCTTTGAGGTATCTCCATACTACTTTCCATAAAGGCTGTACTAGTTTTCAGTCCCACCAGCAGTGTATAAGTGTTCCTATCTCTCTGCATCCACGTCAACATTTGTTGTTTTGGAACTTTTTAATAAAAGCCAATCTCACTGTAGTTGAGTGGTATCTTATTGTGGTTTGATTTGCATTTCTTTGATGATTAGAGATGTTGAGCACCTATACTTGAATGTTTATAGCAGCACAATTCACAATTGCAAAGATGTTGAAATAACCCAAGTGCTCATCAATACATGAGTGGATTAATAAAATGTGGTACTACTCAGCCATAAAAAAATGGTGAACTAATACCTCTTGTATTAACCTGGATGGAACTGGAGACCCTTATTCTAAGTGAAGTATGACAAGAATGGAAAAACAAACACCACATGTACTCACCATTAAATTGGAATTAATCGATCAACACTTATGTGCACATATGGAAATAACATTCATTGAAAATCCAGCAGGTGGGAGGAGAGAGGAGGAGATGAGTAAATTCACACAGATGTACAAGAGGACATGTGCAATGATATCCACCAGAGCATACTGTGGTAAAAAGACCTTGAAGGCAACGTAGGGGATCAGAAATAGATAAATGTATAAGTAAAATGTGGTACATAGATGTGCACCAGAGGAATAATATACCGTGTAAGAAGCAATAAACAGCATGGAAGGAATGGCAGTGTGGGCATATTTCAGAGCTATAAAATGTAATAAAATAGTAAGAGACAGAAAGTAATGCAATTTATGCCATTAAAAGCATACCTATCTTAATAAAAACAAATGTCACAGATGCACATACTTACGAATAACCATGTGCCATATGGAATGTGGCTTGGAAGCATGGGTGCCTGGTGGAAGTGGGAAAGGGATTGATGACAGAGGAATGAATGGAAACAATCATGAAATAAAACACAAGAGAGGGAAGGTGCAGTGGTTGATAATAAAAACAAGTCACGAACCAAGGAGCACCACCAGTCCAATTCTGTGTACCTGAGATCCAAAATTCCAAAACAAAACAAAATAAAAATTGCAAGAGAAATTTAAAAAACAATCTATATTTTAGTGATAGTTAGAATGTTAGTATATCAATATATAAAATTTAGACCTGTTACAATAAAAAATGATTCAGGGATTTAAAAAAATCTTGGGGGCTTTAAAGAATAATATAAAGAATGGAGATTAATATGGTGGTTCCAATTCCATTTTTCCCTGTATACTTTTAGCTTGTGTGACAAAAGAAAAATCTTTAACTCAGGAAGTGTTCCCCATGAACTGTGAAACCTGGGTTACTAATTTACTCTTTTATTACCATCTAGTTTAAGATAGAAAAATTCTTGTTCCTATGACCGGAAATCTTGCAACCTTATAAACTATCATTACAAAAATGTTCAAATGATTATTAAGGATAATATATTTTATATTGTATTTATTTTAACCTTTCTTTCTACCTAATTTCAAAGCTTATGATGACCCACTAATCATTTTACTTTCTGAATCAAGGAAACAGCAAGAAGAAAATAGCTTGGTGAGTACTTAACGTAAGAGAAGGCACAAAAATGAAGGAAAACGTTTCTTCCCTTTCGACTATATTCTTTCCAATGGTCTTAATTACTATCCTCTTGCATTTATGGCCTTTATCATGTAATTGCAATATTTAACTACTTAAACAATGACAATGACAAACTGCAATGTATATATTCCTTAAAAATAAGAGGTAAAAAGATAAAAGCATCTTGTTCACACTTAGAGAAATAGTAAAATGTTTATGAATAAAATGACACAATGTCTGGGATTTAGGTTGAAATACTTCAGGAAGAAAGTTGGGGCGGGATAGGTGAAACAGAATTGCCAAAGAGATTGGTATTCATTGTTGATATTGAGTGATGGGCATATAGGAGTTCACTATTCTCTGAGATCAACTTTTGTATTATTTAAAATTCTCCATTATAAAAAGTTTCTCTTAAAGAATAAACTTTGGCTTTGCATGAATTTAAAAATCATTTAGTTATAATTGCCTTTTGAAATATTTATGAAATGAATAAAGCTCTTACAGCTGCATGGCTGGATACATTCTTAAGAGTTTATGATGCCAGTCAACTAGGCCAGCCATGCTCAGGACTGACAAAAGAACAGGCAGGTGTGGGCTGCTTTTCCTTATGTGTGGTAATCATTGGTTAACTTTTCTTCTTCAAGTTTGTGTGAGGCAGCTCCTGTCTACGGAAGTTACTTTCCTCCTCATCAAGCAATTTTGAAATTAAACTATCAAGTAATGAATATTTATTTTAATCAAATGACTTTGTGAAGGAAAAGAAAGTTTTTTTTTTAACTTAAAAAGACAGCACAGAGGACAATTGCCCAAAAGGAGATTAGTGAGCGAAACTGGCTAATCTCATTTACATGTTTAAATTAATGAGTAATTAATTAGTTTTAGGGGAAATTGTCTATATTAAAACACTAGTTGAAAATTAGTAACATTGTTGCTACATTTGTTCCAAAATTTCATGATAATCTAAACATTTTAAATGATGAATACTAAAATCTGAAGGAGAATGTTGATAGGTTTATGAGGATAAATAACTCTAAGGCTTCTGCCATTTAGGCTTTATAATATAACTTTCTGGCTTCTTTCCCCTGTCATTTTTTGAGAATGATGAAATCTTTCCAATGTCTTCAAGAAGTTAATTTTCCTTGTGTCACTTGGATGGCCCAAGCAGATTTTCAATTTAGCCTTCACCTTTCCCTTTTGGGATTATGAGATTAAAAGTGAATGTTTTCCACAGAAAGCTCTTTGCTCATCTATTAAGAACAGTTTAAAAGTTTTGTGAGACAAATATTAAAAAAAAGCTTAAAGTTCTATCTCAATGAAAGTAAAATTCCTTGAAATTTGAACATTTTAAATTTATGTTTCAACCAGTGAAAGGAACTGAATGTTTCTCTACAGTCAGTAAAAAACATAGCAGTTATCTTTGCTTACAGGTTTTTCTTCTATCCTAGAAAACATAGAAAAGACATTCTTCTACTCAAAGAGAAGAATAAAAGCCTTCCACTTTGTGTATCAAATTTTGTAGACAAATGAATATGTCAAATACTTACTAGTTTAGGAGATATGACTTAGCAATTAGTTTTCCAGTGATAAAATTAGAGATGAAAAGACAGTTGAAACCTGTTTCCTGCCTTTGCATGCTTAAACTCTAGAGACACTGAATATAGTGGTTAGGAATCTGGACTTTGCAATTAAAACAAACAAAAAAATGCAAAAAACTACCTGGGTTTGATTTTCAGATGCTCTATTTGTAAACCATGTGGCCTTTGGCAAATTAGTAACCTCCTCCACCTCTCCCTTTGTAAAATGGTGACAATGAATCTATATTGACTACATATATATGAAAACATATGTACATCGTTGAAAAGGTTAAATTGGACTGTGCATAGAGGGCACATAACAAATAACTAGAAAACTTATAGAATGTGCTCAATAAGAATTAATTATTTGCTCTGGGATAGCATTCACATTTAATTTAAAATATATAGCAATGAATATGTGTTTTAGCATAAAAATTGTTTCTAAAAGAAGTTTTAAAAATACAATTGTTGTACAGAAAAGGCAAAAATGCAGCATGTAGTTGCACAGTTGAAGGATTCTGAAAGTTGTTCTGAAATCCACTGAAACATGTAAAGTTTTCTCATTAGAAAACTATACTTGCTTTGAGTTTTAACATGCATCTGGTTTGAATTAGTCTTGGAAATAACTGCTCTTTATTTTTTTCTAAATAAGTGCTTGATAATCTCCACATAACCCTGATGATGACATCATTTAATATTTTTTAGATAGTCACTTTTTCAAAACTTGAGCAAAACTTTCCCTTGCCCACAGAAGCAGCAGGTTACCTTGGCCTACACTAATTGCTAATGCAATTGTTTTGACCATAAGAATGTGAACAGATCTATATTTAGCTCATCATTATTGCATAGCTTTATATAATACAAACGTAGACAATTTTTCCTCACTGCTTTAAATTCTTCATTATTGATATTCTCAGCAAGCCCAGAATTAAATCAATAATACTGTGGCTCTGATAGAAAGCTGCTTCTGTCATTCAAATGTCAGTGTGTTCTCTAAAGGCTACATTTCTTATCTAACAGAATCTTAATATTTTAAATTCACTGACCTTTCATTTCACTCCACAGAGGTATTAATTAAGAGATGAAAGTTAGAATTCAGCTTCCTGCTATTGAAGAAGAAAAGGCAACAAAAACCATCCAAATGTTTATGAATGACTCAGAGGAGAAAGTCTAGGATCCTTGGGATCTTTACAGCTTGACAACACTAACCAGGCCACTTGGTCTGCTTCTCTCTTTCAGGCCGATCCTGTTCACAGAACTTTCAATGGAAGGTTTAAGAGGTGCAGACTCTGGAGATCAACTGCATAAAATCAATTCCAGCTCCATCACCAACTGCATGACTTGGGCAAATTGCTTTTTAAACAGGGGAAGACTAATCTCTGGCTCATAGGTTGGATCTGAGGATTAACTGGGTCAATTCATGTAAACCACCAAGAATAGTGGCTAGGACAAGATAAAGACCCAGAAATATTAGCTACTATAATTATTACAAACACATGCACAGACTAGAACATGTGCATATGTGTATGTACATGCATATATATTTACACACAAGCACATATGAATATATATCCATGTAAATATGGATACACACACATATGTGCACCAAAATGGTATCCCTACTCATTTTATCTTACAATTTTTACTTATCATAGACTACTTTTTCAAGTAAGTACACATAAATTTATCTCATTAAAAAAATAACTGTCTTCTAGCACATTGTACAGATATACCATTCTTACATTGGTGTACCTCTAGTTTTTCTCACTGTATTGCCTGGGTCAGAGTGCCGTGGCATCAGCCTAGCTCACAGCAATCTCAAACTCCTGGCCTCAAGCGATCTTCCTGCCTCAGCCTCCCGAGTAGCTGGGACTACAGGCATGCGCCACTGTGCCCGGCTAATTTTTTCTATTTTTAGTTGTTTCGCTAATTTCCTTCTATTTTTAGTGGAGACAGGGTCTCACTCTTGCTCAGGCTGGTCACGAACTGCTGAGCTCAAGCAATCCTCCCGCCTCGGCCTCCCAGAGTGCTAGGATTACAGGCGTGAGCCATCTGGCCCCGGCCTTCCCAGGTTTTTTGTTTTACAAATAATACTTAAAGGTACACCTTTCTATACGTAACTTTGCATATCAGTACCAGTCTTTTTGAAGAATGGAAGTGAAACTGATGGATCAAATTATATTTACATTTAAATATTTTAATAAATACTCATGAAGTATTCCCCAATTCATATCACACTATTATATACTCTTAAAAACTGTGTATAAGATTGTCCATTTCCTAAGACCTTAGTTAATGATATCAATTTATTAATAGTTATTGTAAATCCTATGGGTACAAATTGTATTGCATTTGGTTTAATTTGCATTTCCTTGCTAATAGTGAAATTAAGCATATTCCTTTATATTTTTTCTGCTTATATTAATAGGTATTTTGTGACTTTTATGTACATAGTATTTATATGTTGGATTATTGTATGGTTTCTTTAATTTCTTTAATTACTGTGTATATTAGGAATATTAACTCCTTGCCTCAAATATGTTTTACGTTTTACAAATATTTTTCTCCTAGTCTGTGGGTGGTATCTGGACTTTTTTCCTCTTTAAGTTGACCTTTCTACAAGAAGCTTAAAATGTTCTCCCCATATTATCTTCTAATACTTTTATAGCTTTGTCTCTCTATATATTCAATCTACATATAAAATATTTATGAGTATCGTGGTTGAAAATACATACTTTTATTTTCATTCACATGGGTGGCCAATTTTTTCATTGTTAAATAAATACAAAAGCTGAGATAGAAATTGAAAGGAGGATAGGACCTTAAAAATTATTCAGTCCATGGTCCCATCTTGCTTTTCTGATGACTCAGTCCCACCAAAAGAAAACCCCAGAGTTTAAGGTAATTTGATTTGAATGTGAAAGCTTGACGGCTGGTCTGAAATTGCTTCATTTGGTAAGATCATCTCTTGCCATGACAATTCCTGCTACAGTGTCTGTATTAAGCAATTTGACTGGTACTATCTTCCTGTTTAGCTTCCCCTTCTAGATATTTTTGGCCTTCCCTGAAATTATAGGTCTTTGCATCATTATTTCAAATAAGTAGTAATGATTCTTGAACACTTTTTCTTTTAAGATAATTTTCTTTTCATAGTTGTAATTGAGAGAGCTTCTGCAACTTCTGGCTTGGCTCAACCCTCTTCTGAAACTAATAAAGTTTAATATTCTATTAGTAAATGTGCACCAGATATGAAGATACTCATTTTTGTAGGCCAAGATCAGGTAGGAAAACATATGCAATTTGATTTATAAAATATATGTGTATATACACACACATATATATACAGAGAGAGAGGCATATTTGGACAAAAATTTAAAAGGAATAATCTGTGGTACAAGTTTGTTTTTGAGAAGGGTGGTTTTAACTCAGTTTTAATTTTTGTTAGCATTATTTATTAGCATTTATTGTTTCTTTTTTTACTTGCTAAAGTAATGATATAAGTTGATGAAAATTTGGAAAATATATAAAGTATAAACAAAGATTCTATCCTGACATAATCACTTTAAATATTTTTGTATATCTTTCTAATATTTATATATAGTTTTTGAACAAAATTAATATCAGATTAAACATAATTTTTTTTTTTTTGAAATTTACTTTATTTAAAAGAGTAACTGAAAATCATGGGAGTTAACATTAAAACCTGGGAAGACTGCTGGCAGTTCTACTTATAGTCTGCTCTTGCCCTTGGAGAGAATATATCTCTTTCACATAATTTCAATTTTTAAAACTTTTCTCAATTTGTAACATTTATATTTTCTTCCTCACTCTTTGAGTAAACTAAGTAAGTATAATAGCCAATTTGCTAGAAAAAGTTACTACTTTAGAAAAGAAGCCATAATATTTTGCTTCAACAGGATTCTGGGGTAAAATGGGTAAGGTATATATTAAATTTATTGAATGACTTTTCCCTGTGAATAGACAAGTGTTTGAAAGACATAAAGAATACTAGATCAATCCAGAAAGTGGATCTAAGAAAGCATGATGTACTATTACAGAATGTGTACTTATCACTATGGGAGATAATTCAGAGCTAATGGAGCAGTAAATAAAGGTAAATGTATGGTCTTTCTAAAAAACGTAAATGTATGGTTTTCTAAAAAACAATATTTAGAAAGTAAAAAAGAATATCAACCATCTAAACCTTCAAATAAAGTAGGTAGAAAAAGAACAACAGAATAAACAAATAATAAAACAACAACAAAACATGAAATAAGGCAATAAGAAAGATGACATCTTTAAAATGAAATGGAAGACAGAGATATGATATTCAAAGCTATTTTTTAAAGATTAGCAAGCTAGACATGAATTTGAAAAGGCTAATGGTTAGTAAAAGGGTATATATGTAAACAAAACACAGAATGAAGTAGATGAAATAATGAAAGATATAAAAGTCATATTGAAACTTATCAAATTATAAGTAATAATTTGACAGTACAGTAGAAAACCAAATTAAATAGACAAATGACTTAAAAATGTAAAGTGACAAAATTAGTAAAAGATGAAAAAAACAACTTGAATAATATAATAGCCACTAAATATATTGGATTACTGATTGAAAGTTTTCTCTCTTAGAAAGTACCAGACAAGGAAAATTGTACAGGCAATTCCTACCATGTATTCAAGGAGCAGTGTTAATCCCTACTTTGTACAAGTTGAACCAAAAAATAGGAATAGAGGAAAAATGCCAAACTATTGTTATGACACCATATTTTATTTCCCTTGGCCACATTTCCTCAAGAAGACTTTTGCCTTTCAGAATCATTAAGCAGGGACCTTTTTCTATTTCTGTTTCTATTTTAATTTTCTATTTCCTTTTTAGTATAAAAGCCTTAACAATTGTATTTTTATCATGAGAATCAGAAGTAATCCCCTCTACTTTCCATCTATCAAATAAGAGCAGTTTACAAGTCAATTTATAAAGTAGTACTAAGACAGAACAAAAGCGCTCAATTTTATCTCACTCCAAAAAAATTAATATTAGAACTTCTCTCCCTTAGTGATATTTTAATTAGTGATGAAATAGTATGTTTTTATAGTTAGTCATAAAAACATATTTTATAGGTTCTTGCTACTCATTCTGGAAACAGAAAAATCATTCATCCAGTGAAAAGAAAGAATGTAGAAACTTTTGTTCATATAATGAATCTTTAATATTAATTTGCACAGTAAGTCATCTGCTATTTAATAGATATGAATTGAAAGAGTTCATGCTGAAGTCATCTCTTCATATAGCATAGTGCTTAATAGCTCATGCTTTGCAGTTAAGAAGCCTAGATTTTGTTTCCGGGTCCAGTTATAAGCTGTGTGGCCTTTGGCAAGTCATGTAAACTCTCTTAGCTTCCCCATCTCTAAAACAGTAATATTATCTTAGAGAATTTTTGTGAGCGTTAAGTTGGATGATGAATATAAAGAAGTTTAGAGTAGCTGGCTCATAAAAATCTTCGGTACATCTTAGTTATTATCTGTGCTATGATGGTTATTGTTGGAATAGCTCAATTGTAATTTAAAGTTAAGAATCTTTAGCTAAAAGATTAAGCAACGTAATTCACATGATAGATGAAAATGTCTTTAAAATAACTTAAAAAAGCACATTAATTATACTAAATGAGGTAAAACTGTAGAAAGATTGTACAGATATTTGCTATCATTGAATGTCCTGGGATCCAATGAAAAAGATTAAACTTTGTGGTTGGAAAAGTTAAAACAAATTGACCCAAAACTTGGAAATAAGGTCAATGAAGTACAACATGACCTTTCAACATCATCCTAGGGAATTGGTTAACAAGCCCATGGAATAAGTATGTAATTATCTAAAGCTACACTGTCTAATATGGTAGCCACTCACCATATGTGCTTATTGAGTACTTGAAATGTGGCTGGTTGGAAATGAAATGTGCTATAAGTATAAAATGAACAGCAGATCTTGGAGACTTGGTACAAAACAAGAATGTAAAATATCTTATAATTTATTATATTACACCTCAAAATGATAATATTTTTGATATATTGGTTACATAATTTTTTATTAAAATTATTTTTGCTTTTTCTTTTTTTAATGTGCCTACCAGAAAATTTAAAATTACATGTGTGGCTTAAATTATATTTCTATCAGATGGTGCTTGCCTAGAAGAATGTAGCCTTGTATGACTCACTATTTACTACTATTAATATTAACTAAGGCCCAGATTCTCTGAAGTTACAGGTGACATGGTCGATTCCATTCCAGTTGGGATGCAAATGATTTTTCTCTGGTGGAAAAGATAATCCCATAGGTTATGACTTTATTTTCCTAAAGGATAAGCAGTTTTGTAAATAACCTGGAAATTTCATACTTTTTTTTTTTTTTTGGAAACAGGGCTAGAATGCGGTGGCACAATCATAGCTCACTGCAGTCTCAAATTCCTGGGCTCAGGCAGATCCTCCTGGCTCACCTTCTTGAATAGCTGGGACTAAAGGCCCATGCCACCATGCCTGACTCATTTTTTTAGTTTTTGTAAAGATGAGGTCTATGTCACCCAGGCTGGTCTCGAACTCCTGGCCTCAGGGCACCCTCTCACCTCAGCCTCCCAAAGCAAGGAGATTACAGGTTTTGATGGCCACCACACCAGGCCATAAAAACATTTTTTAAATGTGTATAAATAGCCAAAATCTCAAAATGGTCTTTTGGCCAGGCGCAGGGGATCATGTGTGTAATCCTAGCACTTTGGGAGGCCAAAAATTGCTTGAGGCTAGTTCAAGACCAGCCTGAGCAAGAGAGAGACCCTGTCTCTACAAAAAACAGAAAAATAAGCTGTGCATGGTGGCGCATGCCTCTAGTCCCAGCTACTCTGGAGGCTGGCACAGGAGGATCTTTTGAAACCAGGAGTTTGAAGTTGCAGTGAGCTATGATGACGCCATTGCACTCTAACCAGAGCGACAGAGTGAGACCTTGTCTTAAAAAAAAAAAAAAAAAAGAAATGGTCTTTTAAACAGCTTTGCCATCTTCTTGATTCCCTCATTAAAATCTACTATGTTTCATGATAGTGATTTAATAGATAGGGTTTAGAAGAGCTCATTTTCAATTAATAATATACTATAAAAGTTTCTTTTAAATTTCTAAAAACTATACTTTGATGGAGCAAAGTCCTTATTATATCGTAAACATCTTTGAATTAGCTTGGCTTTTACTGCCTTTCTTCTGTAAACCGACTGGATGATATTTTTCTTAAAATTCAGCTGTGATGTAATTTCATATTATTGTGAAAGTCACTTTGCAATTTATAATTCACAACAATACACAAAGAGAAATATAACCAGAAATTTATAGTGTGGCTGTTATCCATTGTCTGCAAGGATGTGAGCACAGGTATCATAGAGTTTTATGTTAATGTAGACCATTTATTTCATGCTGCTTTGAGCAGTTATTCATTAATGTTCTCAGCAAGTCTTCAAGTTAAGCTAATATTTTCCTGGCTCTGATGAAAACATTTAGTCTTTAGTTTAAGTGCAATTATTGTCCCTAAAAGTTTCTCTTTTTTTTACCTAATGGAGATGGTATTGCCATTTCAATTGCAATGAACAACAATCTTAAAATTTTAACATTCCTGACAGATGCAAAACAATGGAAATGCGTATCACTCCACAGAGATATTTGGAAATGAAAGTTAATCCTTTTCAGCTGCTAGTGGATGACTTTGATCAACATGCCCTCCCAGGAGTGGGGATCAATAACTACATCAGCTATGCCTTATGCAGCTCTCAGACTATTCTGGTGAAGTCATTCGTTGAATAACTGTTATAGTTATGAACATCTACTGTGCATCAGCTACTGTACTTAGCACTAGGACACAACGGTGAATACACTGACAAAATCCCTGCCTTTGTGAAGTTTCTCTGTTAGCAGAAGTACTCCAGTGATTGGAGAAGAGTAAATGAGAATAGAATAGTTGGAGAGGAGCACGGAAAAATAACCAGGACCAGATAACGAAGGACCACGTAGTATGTTAGGAGAGCTTTGGTTTAAGATGTGAATACATTGGAGGGTTTTGAGCTGAAGAATAACATGAGAATTGTTGGGGCAGCAGTCTGAAAAGTCGGTTCTTGGTGTGCTCTTGGCCCAAGCAAGGTAAGCACTAAAGGAGGTTTCTTGAGGAGAGAAAGATAGATTACAGAGCAGGAGCAAGATATGGGTTTACAGAGTAAGAGCAAGATACATTTGCCACAGAATGGCGAACGGGCCTCTTGTCATAACAGAAAAGGCCATGGTTATGGTCTGAGTCTGTTTTTTTTTTTTTTAAATTCAGAATATTATGGTGGTACAAATGTTTAGGTTGCATATATTGCCTTTGCTCCGCCTGAGTCAGAGCTTCAAGCATGTCTACCCCCAACCACCAACAGTGCGCACCGCACCCATTAGGTGTGAATATACCCATCCCCTCCTCCCCCCTCCCACCTGCCAGACATCAGATGACTGTTACTACTATATGTGCACCTAAATGTTGCTTTTATAGTGTCTGGATTGGGCGTGCCTCGTGGCTAAGACGCCATCATGGAACCACTTTGATGGACATTTGGGAGTTACATGACCTGAGTCTTACTGCACATGCAGATCTCCCATGAGCCTCTCTGAAAGCCAATTTCGGGGGATGAACCACAATGGAGATTTAAGCTAATGACATGATAATTAGATTGTTCTAGGTCACCTTCCAGACTCTACTGTACTTATGCTGCTTGGCTGGTGAACTACAGAGTCCTCTGCGCTCTTTTGCAGTTGGCACATTAAGTTTCGACTGGCAGGTTGGTAGGGCGTGCCCTCCTCCCCCCAGGTGTGGCAGTCACTCCCGCCTTTTCCCCAGGAGGGGCCAGGGGTCCCTAGCTGTCTATCTAACAGAATTGGATTTTAAAAGGGTCAAACAACTCTGCTATTGTGTTGAGAATAGCCTGAGGTGGGTTGGGCCTCCAGGGTCCTTCAGATAGGAGGCTATTGCAAAAATAAAGGCAAGAGATGACAGGGTTTGGACCAGTGTATTTACTAGAGATGGTGAAAAGTAGTTGGGTTCATGATATAACAGCTCATAGGATGTGAGATAAAAAATAGAGAGCAAGGGTGACTCCATCTTATTTTTATTTTTATTGAGATCAGCAAGACTGGGAGAGGACTGGGAAATAATGCCAGTTTTAATTAATATTTAATCCAGTATTTGCTACATTTATTTTTCTAAAGAACCCTTTTATTTTCATGGAGGATTATCTATTAAAATTCCAGGGAACTTAAATTATGCAGAACATCCTTTGGGAAATGATTTAATTCATTGCCTCATCTTTCCACATAATGTTCCTTATGTAAACAGCTGGTAAATACCTATTGGACTTTATTTCAATTAGTTTTCACAACGAAACAAGGAAGGAGATAAGATAATCCATTTGACAAAACTGGCAGTGGCATTAAATTCCACCCCTGCCTTTTTCTATTTAAAATGATTAGCTATTGGCCGGGCGCGGTGGCTCACGCCTGTAATCCTAGCACTCTGGGAGGCCGAGGCGGGTGGATCGCTCGAGGTCAGGAGTTCGAGACCAGCCTGAGCAAGAGCGAGACCCCGTCTCTACTAAAAATACAAAGAAATTATATGGACATCTAAAAATATATATATAGAAAAATTAGCCGGGCATGGTGGCACATGCCTGTAGT
>CM052437.1:128368929-128402168 GCA_028533085.1 Varecia variegata
AAATAAATAAAATGATTAGCTATTAAATATTTATCAGAAATAAGGAAGAAATTTCAAGTCATTTGTTTTCTTTCCCTCAAAATTTTTAAACAAAATTTTAGAAAATGGTTTCCATATGTTAAAAGGGAGATCTTTCCCCCTGCTTGGAACTATAAGTTCTCCAAGCCTGATGATCTTTAAGAAGGACATTTACTATCTTTGTTAGTTGGAGATCTTCTCTCTTTTAATATAGTTGAGGGTATCGGATAGGCTTCTAAAAATGTATTAGGAAAAATGGAAAAGTC
The DNA here is from genome assembly GCA_028533085.1 of Varecia variegata. Classification (NCBI taxonomy): domain Eukaryota; kingdom Metazoa; phylum Chordata; class Mammalia; order Primates; family Lemuridae; genus Varecia; species Varecia variegata. The sequence continues at coordinate 128,369,214 of CM052437.1, forward strand.
AAGATTCAGATTTTGATTTCAATATGCTGTAAACATATAACAGGTAAATTTTGATTGTTTCAGCCAATGCCACCCTGTATGTATGAACACAAACCTCATCCATAAAACTCTTGATTTTTTGTTTTTGGAGATATAAACGATATCACACACCATCTGGCATCCTGCAATTCCTGCAATAAAATCTATTTCTAGGAACAACTTAAACCTTAGTAGAACTTTGCCCTGTCACAAATTAAACTTTCCTATTTTTTTGTCTGTGGATAATAACCCACTGGTTATTGCCCCATGTGTATCTGGGCAGGTGAGAATTCTGCCACTGAACCACCAATGCCCCTATGTGTATTTGAACTACTTCAACTCTGTTCTGTACTTTTTTAAAAGTTTTGACCTTTAACCAACTATTACTTCTGCACACATGGTGTAATAGTTATCCTTTAAGAGAATATATACTACATACAGAGAATTTTTGTTTCTATGAAGGATACAAAAATAAAATTTGCAATGTCTGCCTTTAGAGAAGCTTGGTGGTCAAAATTAGTATTATTCTTGTTTATCTACTGTTCTTAGCTTAACCCGAAACTATAGCATCTCTATAATTTTGGATATTAACAGAAAGCACAATTTTTATCAGCATTCCACTCACAGTTGCAAGATCTAAATTTCACAAACTAAATCAAAAGCCTGATGACAGTATTCTCATCCATGTTATAATAAGGGAATTTAAATTATGCAACTTTTTGTTTGAGAACATTTGTTGTTTTAGAACTTTCTTGTGCCTCTGGGGGAGTGCAGATTTCTCTGGAATCCAGGATGGTGCCAAAATTCATCATTGCTCTTATTAGGAAATGCACAGAAGGTGAACATTCAAGGGAGAGTGCAAGAAGCCCTATGTTGCTTTGGTCCATCAGCTATCTAAATGAATCAAAGAGAGATGTGTTAACAGAATTTCCTGAATCACCTTCTGTAAAAGGTGAAGCTTACCTGATAGGTCACTCCTGAGACCAGAAACTTGACCACAACTGTTAGATGTCATCTGTTTAATTCCCTTATTCACAGTACAAATAGCTAAAACTAAGCTCATAGAAGAATAATAAAAGGAATGGTTGGTTGAGCATGACTACAACTATGATATGGAATTTGAACTATATCGTGTTAGCCAAACAGTCAAATTTATTTTTGGTAACTTATCAGAAAGTATGTACATGCAAATGAGTACTACAGTACAATGTGAGTGTTTTGGAGCACCATCTCGAATAAATGCTGCTAACATTAAATTCCTCATGAGGACTCTAATTTCCTAGTTTGTAAAATTGTAATAATAATGATGATAATAATAATATAATACCTAACTAAACATTGCAGGGTCTGAAGAGAATTGAATGAGATCGTGCCTATGAAAATGATTGAACACCCTGAGTTTGATGTATAAAAGCCAACTAAATGATGCATAAATCAAGGACTCCTAATACATCCTGTGTTACACAATTAAACATTTCCTTCTCCATCAGCACCAGCAGGGTGGAAGAGTGCAGACAAGTGTTACAGTGAGGCTTCTCACTTAGGTGAGGGGAAATAGGAGCTCCCTGAGCCAAGGAATCCAAGTGTTAAGAGGATGTTTAAATGGGATGTTTCCTGTTGTCTGGAAATCAGACAAAAGCCCTAAAGCTAACACTAGGAGATAGGTACACCTATGTTCCACAGAGAAACTGCTAGAAGACAGATTCCTACAGAGCTCTCTAAAAGGTAGATGGGCCAGACTTTCTATTCTCACCCTCTATTCCAACCAAATAAAGTAAGCAAACAATTGAACATCTGCAGGCCTTTTTTTTTTTTTTTTTTAAGTAGGCACCATTATCCTTGGGGGAAAGCTCTGAGGAATACCCATTCTGACTCCTGTGAGGAAAGAAAATCAATTCATGGATGCTCAGGATTATCATTTATAAAGATTGGGGGTGCCTATAAGAGGGGGAAATCATCAGGCACGCTCCGCATGGATGCTTGCTGAGCTGCAGAAAACGCAGAGACCGCCGGTGGTGTCCCTCAGCACAAGATGGTATGGGAGTTCCTGGTGAAGGGGTGGTTTCCTATAACCCAGGAGGTGTGCATTTGATCGTAGAGAACGGTGCCTACTTCTTACCTAGACATTAAAAAATGGGTGGCTCACAATGCGAGGGAAGGGAGAAAGGAAAACATGGAGACACCTGTACTCTCACCAGTTGGTGAGCTGTATGGAGGGTCCCGTGAACACAGTGGGTAAATAAAATAGCTGGGTTCCAGCCATCTCGTGGGTTATCCCACCAGTGATAAGATGCCTCTTGTCAGACCGGTAAGAGGCAGTGGACCGAGGCAGGGACTTAGGGGAAATTAATGAAGGTTAGTCCTCTTCAAAGGACTGTGCCAAATGAGGTTTCTGTCCAGCGCAGAGAAGAATGCACAAAATATATTCTCCATAAGCCAGTCACTGTTTGGACATCTGCCACACAGAAGATGTCAATGGCTGATTATAGCAGTCTGTCTTACCTGAGATTTTGCCCCTGTTTCTTCCATTTCTTCTCTGGACACAAACACCTTGGAGATAAAAGGCAGACAAGAAGCTATGGAGTGTGATGGAGAGAAGGTGCAGAAAGAGAAAACCAAGAGACAATATTCCCTTTCCCTTCCCCATTTTCCTGAGCTGAGGGGCAGGCCTTTGTTGAGGAAAGTAAAGAAGTTTTGAGTTGGATGTGGGATTAAAGGGTTAATTTGGAATGGATGAGGCTGGCTTGCTTTCTTTTTGAAATTTAAAGCAATTAAAAGAAAATTCTACAGGATGGTGGCTCAGGCCTATAATCCTAGCACTTTTGGAGGTCCAGGCCCGAGAGGATTGCTTGAGGCCAGAAATTTAAGACCAACCTGAGCAACATAGGTAAACAGAAAAATTAGCCAGGTGTGGTGGTGTACCTGTAGTCCCAGCTACAAGGGAGGCTGAGGCAGGAGGATCGCTTGAGCCCTATATGTGTATATATGTATATCATCTGGCTTTTTCTTAACTCAGTATGTTTGCAAGATTCATCCATGTTGCTGCATATGACAATACTTTGTTCATTTTCTTTGCTATATAATAATCTGTGGTGTAAATATGTCACACTTCATCCATTCTACTATTTATTAGCATTGACCTTGTCTCTAGTGTGAAAGTTATCACAAATAATTCTGCTACAAGCATTCCTGTACCTATCTTTTAGTGCACATATATATACCATATATATGTCTTAGTTAATTATATGGTATATAGAATGGAATTTTGTGTCTTAAGTTATACATACATATACATTCAACTTTAGAATATATTGCAAAATAATTTTCCAAATTATTTTTCCCAATTTACACTTCTTCAAGCAGTGTATAGAAGTTCTAGGTGTTCTACACCTGATCTACGCTTTGTCTATTGTCTATATTTTTCATTTTAGTTATTCTGGTATGTGTGCAATAGTAGTCCATTGTGTATCTGATTGCATTTCCCTGATTACTTATGAAGATGAACACATTTTCATGTTTTGTCATTTAGATATCTTTTTGTGTGAAATATCTATTATTTTCTATTGGATTTCTTGCCTATTTCTTATTTATTTGCATGAGTTTTTAATATATTACTAATACAAACCATTTTCTTGGTTATGTGAGTAGCAAATATCTTCTCTGAGCTATCTGGCTGCTTTTCACTCTCTTAATGATGTCTTTTAAAAGAATTTTGTAGTTTTAGTGTTCAAGTAGAACACAATTTTTTTATTTTTTTTTTGAGACAGAGTCTTGCTCTGTTGCCCGGGCTAGAGTGCTGTGGCATCAGCCTAGCTCACAGCAACCTCAAACTCCTGGGCTCAAGCAATCCTTCTGCCTCAGCCTCCCAAGTAGCTGGGACTACAGGCATGTGCCACCATGCCTGGCTAATTTTTTCTATATATTTTTAGTTATCCAGTTAATTTCTTTCTATTTTTTAGTAGAGACAGGGTCTCGTTCTTGCTCAGGCTGGTCTCGAACTCCTGACCTCAAGTGATCCACCCGTCTCGGCCTCCCAGAGTGCTAGGATTACAGGTGTGAGCCACTGCGCCTGGCCAGAACATAATTTTTATAAACATTTTTTAATAATTTTTCTTTATGCATGCTTTTTTGGTTTTATTTAAGATATCATCTATTTTCCCAAATTTATTCTAGAAGCATTTTTATTTTTCCTTTCAAATTTAGATCTACAACCACATGAACTGATTTCTTTATGCATGGTATGAAGTGAAAACAATGTGTATCTTTTATCCTGAAATTTTCATGGTGAGCATAAGCTTAAATTACAGAAACTTTTAAAATTAAATTATAGAATTTTTTTGTGGCTGAACATGAGCTTAAATTACAGAAATGATACGGCTACTGAAGTGACTGAAAATCTATAGGATCTGTCAAAGTTGTTCTCAAACTAAGGGGAGGGAGATTCAACTACACATTTGAAATTCGTGGTTTGAGAAAAAGAAAACCATTTTGTTTAATCTTCACAGGGTTCAGTTTGTTAAATATATCAAATATTTTTTTTAAAAGGAAAATGAATAAGAGGAAATATTATTTCAGGTTAAAATGTTTTTATTTTAAAAAGTCTGTAGGGTATTGTGGTATGTTTGCTCTTGAAGTATGCTTCTGAGTGACATTTATGAAGATTGAAATTTTGACTGAGCCTGGAGGCCATGAATTCATAGTGTTACAGTCAGTAGTGGTCTATGGTCTTTTGCAACCACTTTAAGAAATTGTTGGTGATGGACTACCATGCTATTTTCTTTGTGGTTGGAGCTTGTATTATTATGGAGCCACCAATTACTAAGCTCAAGCACAATATCATCTATAGAGGAGAAGCCCCGGCTATTGCTATATGACTCAATAATTTTACATGTTTACAGCAGGATCTTTGCAATTTAAAATGAATTTTGTAAGGACAAGTCTATACCTTAAATCATTTGTCAGGTGACCCCATACCCATCACTTAAAAATATAACATTAATTCTTGCCCATTTGAATACAGCTTTCTGGCCATCTAGCTACTCTTTATGTATTCATCTGTCATCTGGTCCTCTTAGAGATAGCTGTCTGCTGACAGTGCTTTCTGGGCTCACAAAAGTCCTAAGACTAATGGTACTGAATAGCCTCTCCCTGTCTCTCATCTTTCAGAAAGCTCTTGATTTGGTTAGTCCCTAGATGTCATACGTATTTTATTTTGTGCACACAAAATACATAGTTTTTGAATTATTATTCATAAAATACTTACATAGCAATTACTAAGTGTCATGGGCTCTGTCCCAAGTGTTTCATAAATATAAACTTTGACTTTTCATAATAACTCCATGAAGTTGGTAGTATTATTACTGTCATTCTACAGATGAGAAAACTAAGCCACAGACAATAAATTACATTTCCATGGTCTTGCCAGGCCATGTCTCTATATTACCATTAATAATAACAATAATAATTGAGTCAAGAAGACATAAGGGACTGTGTCAGCAGTTTTGTGTATTATTTAATTTTCCAAAAACCTAAGAAAATAGGCTCAGAAAATTTAAGCCAATCATCCAAGGTAACACAATTATAGATGGATTAGTTAGAATTTGAATTAGTTAGAATTTGGCCAAACTCAAAGTCCAAACTCTATCTGCTATATTAATCAGTGTTTTCACCCTCTTTTCAAAGATGACATTGACATGTGAATAAAGAGAAGTATGAGAAGTTACAAGGCACAGTCTGACTTAGACTCCCAGTATTATGTCTAAGGACATATGTTATTGCCATTTTACAGGTGAAGAACTATGGGAGAGAAAGGGTAGGTAAGATGCCCAAGAGCTCATGGCAAGGCTGGAATTTGAAGCCAGGCTTTCTGCCTTCTAGGATCATTGTCTTGATTTAGGTTTCCCCAGAAGCAGGCACTAAACAAGGATTCTATGTGAAACCAGAGGTGAGCAGCAAAACAAAAATAAGAATGTGAGCAAGTCAAATAGGAAAGAGAAGGAAGCCAATTAAGTGCAAGTAATTACTGGGACAATCAGAAGTTAACTCCCTTGAGGAATTCTGAAGAATAGTGTAAAACAATTACCTTAGTTATTGCTTGAGGGCTCCTGCTGGGAGACATTAAACCCTTAGCACTTCTGACCTGCTGTGGGTAGCTCTAGCTGCCAGAGAAAGCCCGCCAGCAAGGACATACAGATTCTGGCTGTCGGAAGTTAGGAGGAAATGCTCCCTGAGTCATAAAGATTGAGAGGATATGAGTGGCACCAACAGTGTCTGTGAAACCTAGACTTTTGGCATCATTGCTGAAAGTGTTTTGAATTTCTTTGCAAGCTAGAAAAAAAAATAATTATTTGATCAAAGGACTGTATTCTTTCAGGCTCTACTTAAAATGGTCCACCATGAGCACCACAGGATACTTCATTTATAGTTCCTATGAGAGTAGAGCTCATATAGGATTAAGTACACTTTATTTAAAACAGTAATTGAGTAGTAGTTCTAAAAAGTTGATGTAAGTATTCAACAACAAATACTAAATATTTTACACACCTGATCTGGCATGTCTTCATAAACTTTTCTTCTACACGATCCATAAATGCACTGTATGCATCACGCTGCCTTCTATGTCTCTTAAGGAAAATTGTACAAATGAAGTCAGTGAAAGCAAACATGTATTAACTTTAATTGTTGTTGATTTTCAAAAAACTATTTAATAGTCTTTGCTTTAAAAGCTTATCTGTACCCCAGACTCACATCTTGTTTTCCTTAGACATACAGAGTTTACAAAGCAGCCTTATTTGCCTAGGGTAGATTTTGAGCCATGGTAAAAGTATGTGTTCTCGACATTGTTTTATGAGTGTATCACAGAGTGTTCTTGTCAGGACTTCTTACTTGAGTGCAATTCACTAAACTGCTCGTGGGCTCCCAATAAGGTGGGAGGAAATTTGGGAAAAGTTCCTTACAACATTTAGGCCTTAGTCCACCATGCCAACTATCTTTGTAATGAGAAAAAAAAATCCAAAATATTAGATAATTCATTATTTGCATGTCAAGAAAAAGCAGAGGTCTACATACTTTTTTAAAGATAGAAAGATCTTTCACTATATACACTACTACAAATTAAAAACTCTGCACTAAGCAATTTTGAAAACCGTGCTGGAGGATTTCGCAACAGTTATAAGAAAGAGTCAATCTCACTGTGTATGAAGCAGATCTAACAGGCCATGGGGATTTTGTCAAAATTAGTTTTGAGTCCCAGGTGCATTCACGAGGCTTGTAGGTGATAAATCTTTCTGTAGTGTTCTTCTCTTTATCATCGTTCAGTAAATGGCTCCCATGTTCTAGAGATAGGAAGACAAATGAGAAACCTAGGAATGACACGTCTTTGTTCATGATGCCTCTCAGATACAGCATCATTTTTGGAGATCAGGACCCAAGGGTGGTAAATTGCTAGACAATTTGTAAATGCAAATCTAAATAAAACTTTGTTTATTTTTCCTTTCTTAAGTTTACAATTATAAAATTATTCATTTCTCATTTTGAAAAGATGAAAATAAAATGCAATGCTGACCCTACTATCCAGAGACAATTACTGTTAACATCTTATTGTTTGTTTTAATTGTTAAATAATTATGATATTTTTTTTTTTCTTGAGCCAGAGTCTCACTTTGTTGCCCAGGCTAGAGTGAGTGCCGTGGCATCAGCCTCGCTCACAGCAACCTCAAACTCCTGGGCTCAAGTGATCCTCCTGCCTCAGCCTCCCGAGTAGCTGGGACTACAGGCATGCGCCACCATGCCCGGCTAATATTTTCTATATATATTTTTAGTTGTCCAGATAATTTCTTTGTATTTTTAGTAGAGACAGGGTCTTGCTCTTGCTCAGGCTGGTCTCAAACTCCTGACCTCAAGTGATCCTCCAGCCTCGGCCTCCCAGAGGCTAGGATTACAGGCATGAGCCACCACGCCCCGGCTGTAATTGTTATATAATTATGATATGTTAATATAGCATTAATGTGTTATTTATAACACATTAAATAAATGTTTATTTATAACACATTAAATAAATGTGTTTATTTATAACACATTAAATAAAGAATGCTGAATAATAAAAATTAACTCTGGGTAAGTGCCATATAAATGGTACCATAATAATAATAATAATGGTGTGTGTGTGTGTGTGTGTGTGTGTGTTTACAATATACTATTGACTAAGTGCTTTACATATGGTATTTGCTGATTTAATTCTCACAATATTTCTATGACATAGATTCAGTTGTTATCATCTCCATGTATGGATGGGAAAACTGAGAGACAGTTTAGATAATGAAGTCAAAATGCAAAGCTGCACAACTTAGCTTCAGAGTTTATTCTCTTAAGCATTACACTCTATTTGTTCTCTATACACAACACATTGGGTTACAAACTCAATCTTCAATGATAAACTAAAAGTTGTGGATAGCAATGTAAATGGATTGTTGCAAATAATTTTTAAAAATTTACATTATTATTAAAGGTGATAAGTAAAAAAAAAACCCTTTTAGCTATAAGCCTTTGCAAGTACCATTATTAATATATAAAGCAGTTTTTGCACTATTGATAACTCTATAACAACTTACCTGTACTTAAGAGTTGTGACTTAAATTTTAATCCAAAAGGGTCCTTTTCATAAGTTGTCACAAAGTTTGGTAAATCAGGTTGGTACTAGATATGTAAAGAAAAGATTGTACTATTACTAATAAATATTATTTCTTACTATAGTTGGAGTTTGATTTTTCCCAATATTACACATTTTACTAGCAAAATGTGATTTTGAGGATTTTGTTGTAGCATTTAAAACCTATATATGATAATTTGAAAGAATAGCCTAAGATCTAAATTCTGTATAAACAATTATTTTATGGTGGGGGGAGTACTTTAATTACTCTTGTGTTAATAGATCAGAAATAGTATCTTAAACAGTATGGAAATTAATGAAATCTATTTAAAGTTTGGCATTTTATTCTTAAACTCAGTCTTAATCTTAGTCTATGGCACATAGAGTAACGTTATTTTTCTGGAGCTGAATTTATTTTAGGAACATAGCAAAAATATTGAATAAAGATAAATAATTTGTCAAGCCTGGAATAGAGTATTGATTGTTTTTAGTAAGCTGTAAAACAAAGCATGTTTTCTAAAATAGTTTAAATGAACCAATTTGAACTGAAATAGAATTTGTACACTCCAGAAAGTGATCAAATAAAATATCACAAATGTCTCTACTCAAAAGCTGAATCAATGTGGCACAAAACAGTGAACTCGAGGGTACCAATTTCGACAGAGTTCTCTTTTTAAAGAGTGACTCTAGGTTCTGCTACAAGCATATAGAAAAATGTTAAAAATTCCGAAGAAGGAGATTCTCTAACACAAGATTTTTCACTCTTTAATCAAGTACAACATGAGGTCAAGTTAGTTTCAAAAAAAAAAAAAAAATCCTTCATTGGTTTTAATTTGTAAAAATGCTGACATCTAGTGGTTGCACAATTTATCTCGCTCTGTCTCCACTCATTCATAGAAACAAATTCAGCTAAAATAAAAATGTCCCCCATTTTTCAAACTTCACTTGCCCAAGTTTTGTAGTTCTGTTACAAGTGAGATATTTAAGTAAACCAATAACAGTAAACATTTAATTTACCACCCTGATCTCCAAAAGGTAACATATCTCATTTACTACAAATGGAAGTGTTCAGATGCCCTGAATTTGTAAAGAAAGTTACTGACGGTGGTTTACTGAGTTTCCCAACTTTTATCCTAATAGCTCATGAGAGTTAACATTCACTGAATGTCTCAACATTCCAGACTATGTTGTGCTTTGCATATATTGTCTCCTTTATTACTTACAATAATCATATAAAATGTGACCTTATTGTTACATGTTATAAATAAGGACAGAGGCTTAGCAACTTGTCCAAAGGTATTAGAAAGTAAAAGAACAGGAACAATCTGATCCCAGAAATCATGTTCTTAACTACTATCCTATATTTTCGCATTGTAATAAATTTATTCTATCTCACACTTTTTTTGTACTATCAGTCCTATTGTTTCTCTCTTTGCTAGCAAGAGTCATATTTATGTGCTAAATTTTAGACCAAAGGATAGGAAATATTCATATTCTAGTGGAATTATATTTTGACCTCATTTGTATCACCATATTCCTCACCACCACTTTAAATTATAAATCTAATTCTTGCCCACATATTATTTAAATTACTAATCACCAGAAAGACTCATTAAAGTAACAGAATATTCTTTTTTGGCAATTTTCATTAATTCATCCATTTGATCAATAAATTTATTTCTTTACTACTAGATTATAAACTCCTGGCTACTGATATCTGTTTTCCAATCACACCTAAATCTAAACTGTTCTCAAACTTAAAGAAAGCTCCTTGTAGAGTTGACCACTCCACCTGACAGATAAAATCTCATCAGAAACAATAACCAAGGTCTTACCTTTCTCTTCTACCATTTATTCCTGAATCTGAATTGTATTGTTCCATGAGAAAAAATGATGCAGCAATATACATATTGTATACACATTTTAAAAAATATCTAATAGTTTTCTTAATTGAGAAATGAATAAAAATAGTGTATATTTCCCCTTATTTGTATTAAGTTGTTTAGAATCAAATGCTCTTTTGTACCTGTCGGAAGTCATGTGGTTTTGGATCGACATATACACCCCTTGGGTATTTTCCACCCTTTACAAACATTAACTTCGCTCTGTGTGAATCCAGATGTGGAAACGTAGTTATAAACTTAGCTATGGCCTTCTTGGAATGATTCCTTATGCTGGGCATGTAAACCATTGTTTCTGGAAAATTGCTTTTTTTTCTCTTTTGTTCTTCCTTAATGGTTCTTGATGATATTTCTGGAAATCCCAAAGATGTATACAGTTTATAACTAAAATCAGGAGGCTTTATTTCCCATATGTCAACTTTTGTTTCACATTGTGGAGGTTGCAGAACACTTTTTTCCCATTTGGAGTTGAGATTTTGTTGTGAGGGGTATTGCAGCCTCTTTGCAATGTTCTTGTCTCTCATGCCTCTCTGAGACTCATGGTACATTATGTGGAGGGAGTTTTCACATGAAGAAATCTGCAACAGATATGGAAATTGGTGAAGTATGTCGCTATAGCAATGGTGTATTCAACATTTTCTCTCCAGTCCAAGTTAATCTTTTAAAGATTTATGAGGCAGAGAACAGCTCACAGATGACGGGAGGGTGTAGGGAGGGGAAGGAAAAGGCATCACTGCTGCAAATATTTATTCAGCACCTTTGTCACAGCAGTCACTGTGCTAGAGGCCAGAAATTCAAAATTGATTGACTTAAAATCCATTTCTTTAAGTAACTAAGAGGCTACTTAAAAAACAAACATAAAAACAAAAAATAAAGCCTATGTAATTTGATCGGTATTGCAATAGTGTCATGAGAAGGAAGGAGAGTGGTCAGCTAGCTTTATCGGGAAAATAGAAGTGATGTGAAAAGAAAAGTTGTCATTTGAACTGATCTTGAAAGGTAAGTAGAAACATTCCAGGTAGTAAAGAAAGGAAATAACATTTCACCAAGACTTAGAAAGTGTGTAAAATTTGTCATTAGTTATGTCTAGGATATCTGTGGCTGCCTAGGCCATCACAAGTACATTGTAGCTATTGCTATTGAAACTTATATACATGAGAATCATAGTTCCTTTTTTGCTGATCAGCTAACCAGCAACAAGGAAGTTGTTGGCAAACTTTTAGGATTTAATGACTGTCAATATGTTACTGGATGATTCCAATGAATTTGAAATCTCCTTGGACAGAAGGATAATTACCAATTAGAATATAGCATAACAATGCTGGTTCTTGGGGGATAAGGACCAGATGCAGGGATGAATTTCCTTGTCTTGTACTAACATTTTGTGTTGTTTTATAATAACATCAAACTAGAAGATTTAAAAATTTCTAAATACTAATATTCAACAACCTAAATTTGTAAATGAAGGGAAACTACTTTGAAGATACATTGCAAATATCAACTTTAAAAAATTAATATTAGTTTGCAATGGTGAATTGTTTCCAAACACTAATATAAATATTTTTATTTTTAAATGACAATGTCATATTGAGAGAAAGTCAAGAAGCACAGTGAGGCAGGAACATAGCATATATATGTGAGGAGGCAGTGAAAATGATATGATAGATAAAACTAGAAACAGCATAAAAAAGGGGGTGGAGCTATATAAGAAGAAAAATTTAAGTATATTATTAAAATTAAATTGATAATCACATGATTATATCTCTGGCTAATCAAGAATTACATCTCATGTTGCCTTATGGCTTCAGCACTCAGTCTTGCACATGGCAAATACTAAGTAAACATTGTTAAACAGTTGATGGAGATAGGGGCGTGGTACAGGAGAGATTGCCCAGAAGAGGGGACTAGGTTCCATCTAGTCCCATTTACTAACTAGTTTTGAGATTTAGCTGAATCATAATTCTTTCTGTTGCATAGATTCCAAGTCTATGTTTGGTCTCAGTCTTAAATGACACAACCAGATATTAAGCAACCTCAGGCTATCTGGAAAGTATCCAGTCATTGTTAGTAAAATGAGAACATATTACATGGCCGGATACTTTCTGGACAGCCCTTGTATATTGAGTATGTACTGTGTGCCTACTTACACCTTGTGCTTTCTACAATGTGACTTACTGAATCCCACAGAAAATTTCAAGATTCCTCCTAATTGGAAGGAAGAGAAACCTCGGTAATGCCAATTATTGTTTGTTTGCTTGCTTTGTATGAGCTCGAATTCTCTTCAAATATAACTGTGTGTTTTATCTCTGTGGTGTTTTTGCAAGTATCTTAGAATGTAAAACTGTAGGGGAAGTTCCCAGTCCTAACTGTGCTGGGAAAAGTGGATATCCATATGCAGAAGAATGAAACTAGACTCTTATCTCTTACTATATTACAAAAATTAAATTAAAATGGATTAAAGACTTGAATCTGACACCCAAAACTATGAAACTACGAAACTATGAAACTACTAAAAGAAAATATTGGAGAAATGCTTCAGGACATTGGTCTGGGCAACGACTTCTTAAGTAGTACCCCCAAAGCACAGGCAACCAAAGCAAAATTAAACAAATGGGATCACATCAAGTGAAAAACCTTCTGTACCACAAATGAAACAATCAACAAAGTAAAGGGACAACCCACAGAATGGGAGAAAATATTTGCAAACTACCCAGCTGACAAGGGATTAATTACTAGAATATATAAAGAGCTCCAACAACTCAATAGGAAAAAATCAAATAATGTGATTAAAAAAATGGGCAAAAGTAAAATAATTTATCTCATGGAGACAGAGAGTAAAATGATAGTTATCAGAGGCTGGGAAGGGTATCGAGAAGGAGGGGGATAAAGTGTGGATGATCAATAGGTGCAAAAATATAGTTAGATAGAATGAATAACATTTGATAGCACAATAAAGTGATCATAGTCAACAATAAGTTATAGCATATTTTAAAATAACTAAAAGAGTGGAATTGGAATGTTCCTAACACAAAGAAATGATAAATGCTTGAGGTAATGAATACCCTAATTACTCTTATTTGATTAATTCACATTATATTCCTGTATCAAGACATCACATGCACCCTGTAAATATATATAGCTATTGTGTACCAACAATAATTAAACATTTTTAAAAAACCCCAAAACAAACAAAACAATGTGGTTGGAATTTTGAAGGTTAAAATTATCGTTCTAAGACTTTCAGAGGAAAGGGTGCCCTAGCCCTTATTTGATACTTTCATTTCTCTTGTCATATCTGTCTATATTTAAGAGATTGATACATGACATCTCGGTTCTGATGCAATTTAACATATGAACTATGAAATTAATTCTCTTCACTCTGATTGTATTTTCACAAAATAACCTTCAGATGATAAACTGGCTTCACATGTACAATAATCTAATAGAAGATAATAAGTTTAACAAAGAAAATATGAATTATTTTCGTTGATTTTTTATGTAAATTAATCAATTCACATTTCTGGTTTTCATATTGGAGCCTTTTGAACCTGGTTAATGTGACTTCATCCCTGACTCAGTCAACTCACTGGAAGTTAATGAAAATCAATTCCTGACACTGGGTGGTGGTTAATTTGTTCCAGGTCTATGCCTTCTTCTAAAACAGTCTTGCCTCACACAGGACTCTTTCCCGTTTCTGCAGAAACAGATTTTTAAATTTCTGAGGACCACTGAAGGCTCAGCCTTGACCAAAATGTGAATGTACTCATCTCCTACAGGGCTCAGAAATATGGCTACATGAATAAAGAAAGCACATGAGTGGACTGACTCACAGTCAGGGTTTCGCAATCTGTTGCAATGAAAAGATATTGAGGTTGATGATGTCAGTGAGAGTGTGAATTGTCTCATCAGGAAGTACAGGAAAGAAATTGATGCCAAGAGGATCATAAACTGAGAGAATGAGAATAAATCCAGACACCGGAAGTCTAATTTGTATAAAACAAGTATCATGGCAGTAAACGAGCTGTAACACGAAGAGGCTGTGGTTTGAGAACGTAGCCCTGGTCTGGATCTCTCTTGGACTGGGCAGCTGGGAGTGGACACAAGCTCATCAGTCCACCCTGTTACTGCTGATGGCCGTGCCTGTTTCTTCTATATAAATCTCAGCATTTCCTGCTGCCAGAAATTGTTACTGTGTCATATTTTAAAAGAGAATAAATTTGTTTCAATTCTATATGATATCTTATTTTGTCCTTTTGTTATACACTTATTATTATATATTATTCTTTTGAAAAATTTGTATGTAAAATTAGGCTTCCATAGTGTATGAATCATAGATTAGCATGTCTTTGTAGTTCCTAGTCAGAAATAAATCAACAGGAGGTCTAGTTGAGTGAACACTGTAATGGCAATATTGCATCATATTCTTCATTTTACATGGAAAAAACAAAAGCATAGAGAAATACAAAATTATAAGATATATGGCTGAAAAATGAAGGAAAAAATAATTTAGTCAAAGATTTAGTGATAAATATTAATTTTATAGAAGTTGTATTTTGTTTAAGATGTTTCATTGGAGATAAAAGAATGACTTAACCTATATTCAATGAGTACAATTATTCTCTCTATATAAAATTATATTTATTCTTCAAGGACCAGTTTAAAAGCTGCCTCCAATCAAAGCATTTAAGATATCCCTATCAGGATTCATTTTTTCTTTTTATGAATATAGGAATGGAACTTGGAAATGTAGCAATGGAAGCTACATTTTGCCTTGTACCTTGTTAATTATTTACAAATCAGCCCAAATTAGATTATAAAATTGAGACAAGGATTTCTGTTTCTATAAACCCTACACACTGTTCTGCATGTTTTAGGTTGAGTTGTGTGAAACTGTTGTTATTCAGCCATTTTCAACCTTACAAAAATGCAAATTTTATATGATTGACATATAATGTTTGCCAACTTTGGAAAATTACACAGATATTTTATTTTTAAAAAACTGTCTAAAAACCAAAACACCTAATCGTATATATATATATATATTTTTTGAGACAAAGTTTCGCTCTGTTGCCCGGGCTACAGTGAATGCCATGGCGTCAGCCTAGCTTGCAGCAACCTCAAATTCCTGGGCTCAAGCAATCCTCCTGCCTCAGCCTCCCAAGTAGCTGGGACTACAGGCATGTGCCACCATGCCTGGCTAATTTTTTCTATATATATTTTTAGTTGGCCAGATAATTTCTTTCTATTTTTAGTAGAAACAGGGTCTCACTCTTGCTCAGGCTGGTCTTGAACTCCTGACCTCAAGCTATCCACCCGCCTCGGCCTCCCAGAGTGCTGGGATTACAGGCGTGAGCCACCGCGCCCGGCCATCCTATGTTTTTAAATAATGAAAATATTCACCATAATAATGGCAATATAACAAATTTTTATTTGAATTTCTTCCTCAAATATTTTCTACTGGAAAATTACGAAATATTTTTATCTGCTTTTATAATCTGTTAATTAAAAAGACATACATTTCTTTGGTCAATAAATATAAGCAAATTTAAGCTGCTGATTTTGCTTACTGAGTTTAATTTTTGTAACATTAAATATTTTAGGAGATAAACAAACAGATACAGATACACTTCATACTAATGCTGCCAGTATAAGAAAAGATCATTGTAAAATAATCTGCTGTTACAATCACAGTGAACTCCTTAGACCACAAATTCACGCACATGTGTTAACTTGCATAAAGGGAAATTCAGTACTTTCTTCCAGCTGGACTTTCTCCTTCTTAATATATTTTTCATGGTTTCTCATTTTCTATATTGTATATAAATAAATTGGTTCTCTCATAAGTGAATTCATCTTATATATTTTAACATATAAGATACATAGATTCCAAAGAGCTAGTCGAATTGACAAACTAGGTGAATTCAAAATAAAAACAAAAGGCAGAAACATTCATTAGAAAATCAGTAACTTCACTCACCATTTGAAACAGAGCTTTTTGTAAAAGTTTTTACAGCAGTGTATTGCAGCAAATCTTTTCTGCAAAGCCAAAGGAGACTAACAGTTTATAAGGGAAACATTTATCCTTTGCTTTTAAGAACCAAAAGTATACTTAAGTTTCACTCATCTGGGTTGCTAAGAAACTGAGTTAATTTTCTAAAGAATGCAAGTCAGAGTAGGAAAAAAAAAAAACAACAAAACTAGGACCTCTAACTGTTACCTAAAACCTAGCAACAAAGCAATAAATCCCATGCTCTTTTCAAATGTTTGAAAAAGCAACATAATAAGAGGCTCAATACTCAGTAAATACAGAGAAGAGAGAGGTGAGGGGACCTGGGGAGCGTGGGGGATGAATCATTATACTCAGGACAGTTTTACTAAATAAGTCCTGACAGCGCATCTTTAGTATTTGTTTACTAATCTGATTTATAAGGTGATATGAGTTTGATATTTGATATATACAGGATTCCGAGAAGCACTTTCAACTTTGTTATTATGTATACTTGGGCCTGAGAAGATTGAGTTCATTTCTCCAAAGGTCATTTTATAAAACAAGCAAAGATTACAAGTTCTTCTTCCTAATCTATGGCTTGACCTACTAATTTCTGCTACACAATTTATGAAGAAATCTCCTTCTTTTTATTAATCAAATCCTACACTCAATAGGTACATATCTCTTGGTGAGAATTTTTTAAAAAAACCTTTTTGTTATAGCAAATTTCAAACATATACAAAAGTAGACAAAAGTACATAATGAATCTCCATGTAACCATCACCCATCTTAAAAAAATTACTGATTTATGGCCAATCTTGGTTCACAAAATTGCTTCACATATATCTCCAACTTTTCTCCCTCCATTTCTCATATTATTTTGAAGCATAATATCACTTTATCAGTAATTATTTCAGTATTTCCCCCAAAAGATAAAAACACTTATTTTTAAAACATAAGCACAGCACCATTATGACAAATAAAAAAAAGAACATCAATTGATTGACTGCATATCCAGTCAATATTCACCTTTCCAATTATCTCATAAATGTCATAAATAATTTTGTTTTTGCTTTTTTCTTTATAGCTTGTTTGATTTGGGCTAGCTGTTTACTCTCATTTTGTCCAAAATTTTCTATGACCTCAGTAGTACTTTCTCTTCTCATATTTTTCTAATGGAATATAAAATTTCCTAGACAAAGATCCCTAATGGCTGGAGAGTTTTGACTATTTTGACTATTATGTTATTTAAAGCAAAAGTTTGCCAGTGGGTGGCAGTGCATTACTTACAATTTTGTCCTAGTTTATAAACTGAGAAGCAAAAATAAATTTCCCTTTACTGTTTTCCCTGATGTCCAATTTTATGATTTTTTTTTCCTAATAGAAGTGACAGTAAAGTTGAATTGACTAAATTTCTTACAGTTTTTGGAAATAGAATTAACTTACCCTTACACTATCTGATTTATCCCTCTGTTTTCTTTTTTGCACAGATTTGCGTATGGTTCTTTATCAAAAGCATATATTCAAGTGCCTATTTATACTTAGTTCATTATTATTAGTTGTTTGGGATGACAAAAAACATTCTAATATGGCCCCAGATTTTAAGAAAATTATAAAAAATAGGCTAGAAAAATACAAACCTATAAGAATACATCACAAGGGCCGGGCACCGTGGCTCACGCCTGTAATCCTAGCACTCTGGGAGGCCGAGGCGGGTGAATCGCTCAAGGTCAGGAGTTCAAGACCAGCCTGAGCAAGAGTGAGACCCGTCTCTACTAAAAATAGAAAGAAATTATATTGACAACTAAAAATATATATAGAAAAAATTAGCCAGACATGGTGGCGCATGCCTGTAGTCCCAGCTACTTGGGAGGTTGAGGCAGGAGGATTGCTTGAGCCCAGGAGTTTGAGGTTGCTGTGAGTGAGGCTGATGCCACGGCACTCACTCTAGCCTGGGCAACAGAGCGAGACTCTGTCTCAAAAAAAAAAAAAGAATACATCACAAGACAAGGTGCTAAATGCCAAGTGATCAGTCCTGACAGTTACTCTCATAGAAAATAGTGGGAGGAGGATCTCTGAAGTTTGAGTATCTCTCTGAAGATTTCATACAGTAACTAAGATCAGTACTGATCCCTGAGGACCAGAGGACTTAACAAAAGGGGACAAGAAGGGAAGGAAATTTGGATGGATGAGCAGCATAAGCAACATTCTGGAATTCTCTTTAATACTCTCATGAATACATTCTCAGAATTTTCTCATATGGAAATATTACTTTGTAGCTAAGTGACTTGAATTATATGTAGAACCACAAAAAACTCTCTTCTTAGGTGGATAATTCTAATTGTATATTAGAATTTTACTGCACAGGAATATCTATGGGATGTACAAGGATCTGTTTCTCAGCTTACACAAATTTGGGAAGGAAACAAGTTGTGGCAAATGAAAACTGTGACACTGTGATTTTTACTTTTCTAGGTGTTAAGGGCTATGCATGCTTTTGAATAAGTTACTTAAATAACATATATTTGTACAAATGAATTAACTTAAAATTCATTGCAGTAATAATTTTATCATATAGCAGGTAACTGCAGTTTGAAATACAGTACTCTATAAGTTAAAAAGGAAGTAAAATAGGCTTTAAATTATGCTCAGAAAAAGAAAATAAGAATGAGAGCATTTCTTTGCTTGGGTAGAACGACTAATAGTAAACTGATGCCATGTTGTAGGTAAACTGTCCAACTCCTATTTTATGTCCTTCTCTATCAAAGGGAACTACTTCCAAACTGTAAATAACAACACAAATAGGGAAGAACTGAAGCTTAAGATAGATGAGATGATAATCGATAACATAGTTATTTACATACATTCAGGTCCACAGATCCATATGAATTACGTATCAGAATAATAATAAAACAACTGACAATGGAAAATGAAGTGGCACCTTTTGCAAACTTGTTGAGAAAACAAGGTGCTATGAGACTGGATATTGGAAATCAGACGTGCCTGAGTTTATCCTTGGAATAGCTGTGCAAGGTAGCCTCTTTGTGGCTGTCATCTGGCATGGTGCACGTTGTGGGTTAGGGACTTTATAAGGTAACAAATTTATGACAAAAGATCAGGGGAAGAAATCGGATTTGGGTCTTGTGATCCTCCTAATGTCCTCTGGGTAGGTGACCAGGGCCAGGACAGTCTGTTAACACTCGGTAGGTGAACATTTTGGGTGGTGGGAATTCCTCTTCGTGTCGCTCTCCTTTATGACAGAGCAAGCCTGAGAGCTCTTTATCAATGGGGGAAGGTGGGCAGAACGGACTGACTAGCGAGTTATCTGGGCACTAGCCTTATTGAGTTTGGATGCCAGATGTTCACAGAAGTTGTTTGGGAAAGTCGTCTGGTGATTTTGGAAACCTTTGTTAACACCTGGTGACTCTGGGGACCTGTGCAAAGTTGAATTCCTCTTTTTCAAGGGAAAAGGCTAGTAATCCAGTGAGAAGCTAAGTGTGAAAGCAGCCCTACCCCTACGAGGAGAGAGGACACCCCAATTTTAATGGTCTCAGGATCTGGGCAGCCCAAGATAAGCTCTCAGGGACATTTTAGGACAGTCATACTTGTTGTACCACAGAACCTCAATAAATTCTGAAATAGATTTTTCTATAAACAGATGATCAGCGATTGCTCTAGGGAAGTGGGACTATCTGAGCCTCAGAAATAAAGTTCAACTCATGGTAGATTTGTCTACAAAACAAGGCTATGCGTGAGTAAAATACACCTAATGATGTGTGATGCTATCACATTGTGCCTACACTAAATTTGGCTACTTTTTAAGCCTGAGGTTGTCTGTGTCAGTGTTACTGACTTTCAAAACTTGTTTGTAAATTTGTGGGGAGTTTTACCCTTTCTTCCAAGGGGCCCCTGAAATTTACAAGAGTTCGAGACCCCCGCCTCCTTCAGTTATCTATGTTCAAGTCACACAGATGAAACCATGCTCTCTTGACTGGGTGTGAGCCATGCTTCAAGGAATGACTTACCTTGTTCTGAATTTACTCACCAGGTCAAGCATCCACAACGCACAACAGTGCGCCACAGCTGGTACCAGTGTAGATGCCAACACAAGTGACCTTTCCTAAGGACCCAGGCAAAATGGTGACTGTTGCCTTCTCTCCTCCCTTTTACCACACCCTTCAGCCTCTTGGTGCCTTCCTCCACTCCAATCCTCTGGCACTTATGGTGATTTGTCATTCTCTGGTGGTTCGTAATTCTTGTTTTATCACCTCATTCAATCTGTTGCCTTTTCTACCATCCAAAATACTCATTCATTTCCTTTTATGCCTCATCAGGTACTAATCCTGTTTATCATTCTGAACTGAAGTAGACTTCACCTCTTTTTCTTAAAGTACTAACCTAGAATTACAGTTCTATTTGTCCAATTTCAAAACAGTAGAGAAATTTATTTAAGAAATAACCTTCATTCCTTCCATATAGTGGCAATTGAAAATTTTGCTTGACAATACAGTATTTGGGCCTGACTGATCTTTGCTGTGTACCAGGCACTGTTCTAGATATTTTATACTTGCTAATACATTCAATCTCACAACAATCTTTGGAAGTAGCTATTTTTATTATCTCATTTTACAGATGAAGAAACTGAGAAAGAGAGTCTAATAACTTGCCCAAGGTTATACAGCTAATAAGCAGCTGGGCCAAGATGCAAACCCATCCAATTAGGCCTTGGAGGCAAGGTTCTTAACCTCTATAGTATAGTGCTTATAAATCAGTAGTTCTCAAAGTGTGACTGATGCCAGACCACAAGCATGAGTATCATTTGGGAACTTGTTAGAAATGCTAATTCTCAGGCCCTACCCAAAACCTACTGAGTGAGAAACTCTGGAGGTGGGGCCCGGCAATCTGTGTTTTAGCAAGCCCTCCAGGTGATTCTGATGTCCATTCAAATTTGTGAACCTCTCCGTCAGCGAATAGTGAAGCATTTGCTAGTATAGGTTTTAAATTTTCTTTTATCTGGTAGCAAATCATTGCACATATTCACACACGTATCTAGTGTTTCTCATCTCAATAACTTTTAATCCACTTTAATTGAAAATTATTTACAAGGAAAATAACTACATGTTTTTTTGTTTAAGAATCAAAGAGGATTTTATAGATGCAAACAGATATCCTAAAAGATGTGAGATATTGCAAATTTTTTTTCTTTTCCAAAGCAAGACTATTAAAGATCCTTAAAGAGCAGAATCAATTCAAATCTAGCAATAGATGTCAAAGCTTTTACTTTAGATCTGCAATGCATTTGCTGCTGCCATACCCAGACAAAATTCCCAGTTGGAAAGAAATTAAGATACCCATTGTTGAATGTTTACCTGCTAGGACTTCACCCTCACCCTCAGCAACCTCCCCCACATTCTCTCTGGGAGTTTAATACTTCAGGGGGTTGAAAAATATTTCTTCCTTTTGTAACAAATGGAGACCTTGGATTGTGTTTATGTGTGCACTCGTTATGCCAGCTCACTTTGCACCTTATCTACCAACATGAAATCAAAAGTAAAATAAGATCTTACCCAGTATAGCTGGGTTCATTGCTGTGACATGTGACATATACAGCAGTCTCCAACCTTTTTGGCACCCGTTTCATGGAAGACAGTTATTCCATGGATGGTTGGGGTTAGGGAGCAGTGAGGAGAGAGACGGAGCTCAGGCAGTGATTCCCAGCTAGGTTCCTAACAGGCCACAGACCAGTACCAGGCCACAGTGCAGGGGTTGGGGACCACAGATCTATTTTCAACATGAAATTTGCATTTTACCAGTGAATATCTTTGAAAAATAGTTGTATCCCCAAATAACCAAATTACAATATTGTATCAAGTCCTGAACTAAATCAAGATGCTTTTCCTTATCTTAACCAGAAGATTCCCAATGACCTGGGAAGAAAGAGAAAAGAACTATGTTGGTCCACCAAATGAAGTCTTAGTATTTTTTTCTTATTTGTAAAATACAGCTGGTACTACAGTACTAGATACTTAAATGTATCGCTTAAATGGATTACCATCACAATATTTTTAAGTTCTAGAAAAAGAAATATACTATCCATCCAACATCAAAATTATTGCCTCCCTCGCATGGAGGTGAGACATGGGTAGTAATTACTAGAGAGAGAGGGAAAGTCAGCACACAAAACACGAGTAAGTTCATTGAATCCGGAGCAAGGAAAAACATATTTTGCATTGGTCCTCCTCTTCATTGTTTCTTTTTGCAGTAGAGAATTCTCCTGAATGATTGTTGGAACTTAGAATTACTCAAGATTATTATAACTGAATGGCCAGAGGGATACGCTGCCATTATGTCCTTTACCACAAAGAACTGCTGACTTCCATAAGGAATAGTAAATGTCATATTTGTCATGAAGGCAGCAAAATAAGAAATAAAGAAGCAAAAGAATGTTATCACCATCCTTAATGCATTTATATGTGCTTCCGTGCTGGCATTTCTAAAACCAGGAGATCCATTTCGCATCCGATGAGTGTGCTTGTAAAGCGAGATGAATAACATAAAAGTGCACATCACAAATATGGCTAGAGGAAATATTAATGCCAAGTTGACAAGAAGCACTTCGCTAATTTTCTTTACTTTGGTTTTCGTCTTCTTTAGCGTGGTGTTTCTGAGGGCATCCTCATTCTCATTTCTGGGGTAATCTACCTCGATACATACTGCTGCAATGCACACAGAGGCCAGCAGGCTTCCCAGAAGCAGCCAAGTTATTACCTTTGCGATCCTGAATTTCAGCCAAAGAAAATAGGATTGAGTGAAGCCCGAAATCTTGAGGCAGTAAAATACCGAAAGGCAGGTGGCAAACCAGACACTGATAGAGCTAAAAAACATCCAAAGGAACATCATTGCTGCACCATAAATTTTTACCGCATAAAAAATTGGAAAGAACACAGAAAAAAAACTCTGTACTGTTAATACCATCTGCAGACCAAATCTAGACATTCCTATACACATTAAGAGGATTTGCATTGGCATTAGCTTTCTGCTTTTCATCAGTTCATTACAGTTTATGATTACAAGAAATCCATTTACTGTAATCCCTGTGAAGAACTCTGCAGACATGATGATAACATGAAGCATAGCTGAGAAAAAGGAGATCATGTTTCCTCTGACAAATCTTAGCTTTCCCTTGTGGATAGTCTTAAATACCTTCTCCGGAAGATCTTGCAAATAGGGACACACAGCACTGAGAAATGTGATCTGCCAATTCCTGGATCATAGGTAATGTCTTATACTAGCTTTCTCCCTAAAGAAAAAAATCAGAGAGACTACTTTTTGAATCTGGTGCTCTTCAAATGAAACTGTGGGAATGCAAATCCAAAGATTTGAATAATGGTTAGGTCTTCCAATTACATCCCAGGAAAAATTGCTCTGTTGACACTATTCCATTCTCATTCTTATTGACACTATTCCGTTCTCATTCTTACTCCATTTTTCAAGAAACCCGATTATAAGTATGTTTCATTTAGATTATTGCTATTTTGTTTTTGTCATTTATTTTTCCTGATGCCAAATGCATGCTCCAGAAAGATATTTCCTTCCTATTGTTGTCACAAATATCCAATCTCAGATATAGCTCTTTCCCAGAACATTTTCCCTTCTAATAATTCCAAGACACTTTAATAAAGTTTCCCCTCTTCATTCTCTTACCCTGCCAAAGACGATTTCTTCTCCAGACTTGAAACTCAGTTCCTGGGATATAACTTTTGTATAAGATTCCTCCTTTCTGCTAAATATATCATGTTTTCACAGCTTTTTTGGTAGAATGTTGACCTTAGGATTATTAGCAAACCAGAGTTATAAAAGCAGTGCATAATTAATCCACATGCTGATATCTTATACTCTTGTTGAAGAACATGATTTCAAAAGGTAGATGGTATGCAAACTTTTAACTACCAGCATAGGGCATAATTACCATGTTAAAATGAGCTTTTGCTCTTTATTACAAAGAAGTGTTCCCATAACCTTGCTGAACTTCAGTTATATCAGATGTAAAATGTAAATAAACCATTGCAACTTCATAGAATGAGATATGTTGCTCAAAGTGTTCAGGTCCCCGGCTGGGTCATACTAAGCACTCAACAAATATTAGCTACTATTAATATTATTATATGTCTGTCCTCATGCTGTGATTATCACAGCAGGAAAATAATGATTCTATAAAGAAATATTTTCAGCAAGAAGGCTTAAATAAGATTGTAAGAATACTGAAGATAAAAAAATCAAAGAACTGGATTTGCCACCCACTTTCCACACCAATCATTGTTTTTAGTGCACCCCAGGGTCCTCCATGGAATGTACATCTCCAAATCTCAATGGCTACCTGTGTAGCTTTCTCTTGCCAGCTTCATCATTTCTCCACTCTTCTTCTATGCATCACAGCTATCCAAAATGGAGCAAGATTGATCTCATCTATATCTCTTGGTTTTATGACCCATGTATCAATTTTGCCTCTGGTTTTTTGTATTGGTCTTTCCTGTCTATAAACTATGACTTTGCCAAAGCAAATGGTATTTGCCTTGCCCCCTGGCCTCCTGCAGGCATTCCCAATTCTAGGCACAAGATGAAGAAACTTCATCTCAATTCCAGACTCTAGACCAGTGTCATGACTGTGGACCGGAAGGAGAG
This sequence comes from Varecia variegata, assembly GCA_028533085.1. NCBI lineage: Eukaryota > Metazoa > Chordata > Mammalia > Primates > Lemuridae > Varecia > Varecia variegata. The sequence goes on from CM052437.1 coordinate 128,394,451, forward strand.
ATAAATGAGATCTAGACAGTTTACAGTTTAGTGTCCCTAAGTCACCTCTCTGAGACTAGGTTATATGTATTAAATATTTGCATTTAAAAGGATCCAATAACTGACTTCTCAAATAACGTAAACCTATACAGAATTCTGGCTCTTAGTTAAAATAAAAATTCAATCAATCTCAGTCTTCCATTTTTCAAAAATTATGTTTTCATGAATGTGTTTTACCCAATAAACTTGCTGAGTTAAAGGTACTTGAACAAATGAGGGACAGCAATTTGGCATATACATAGCCAGCCAGATGATATGTACATGCCAAATTATTAATTGTGCAATATTAGACTAAAAATCTTGGGATGCATACTGACTATTGGGGTAATTTTCTTTATCATGACAGATGTCCACTGTTTTTTGCCTATACTGTTACAAGCCATTTTTAAAAAGAAATATTAATATACCCCAAGTATTTCCTATTCTAGTACAGCAATGGGGACCATTTTATATTTCAAATATCTTCATCATAATAAGCAGTATTTGGTAGACAACAATCAATATATTATCTTCTTCATTCTCCATTATTTCTTTTCTATGGTCTTTTCTCTCAATTTTCCATGATAACTAGGGTAATAAAAGGCAGACAGATCAACATATAGAAACTCTTGTTAGCAAAAAAAAAAAAAAAAAGAAAGAAAGAAATTTAACACATTGATTGTAATCAAGATGAGTCTTTTCTGAAAATTATACTTTACAAAAAAAACTATTGTTAAAATTGCATTGTTATAACAGCTACCCCAGAATGAACATTAAGCTACAATTTAGTCAGTTTGTATTTGCATTTGTGATTTTCCTGTTGTATGTGCACTGTTTTGCATTTGCCCTTATTGAATCTCATTTTGGAAAGAGAGTTTTAGTGAAGAGCTCTTTCTCAGGTGTAGGAAAAGTCAATTGTAAGTAAAACAGTCTTGAAGTTACTAATTTCTCTGCTTGTTTGAGGCTTGGGAAAGGCAGTGGCCAAATGGAGAAAGATGATTTTCAAATTAAGCAATGTTTGAAAGTTCTGATAAATTAATAGATTTCTTTTTGAAGGAAAATAATATCTACCGGAGGCACTTAATAATTATAGTTCATTAAACTAATTTCAATTTAGTCACCTTCCAATCAATACATATCTTTCATTTAAGTGCTCACATGAACTGGCATACACCCCGTGGAGAGTGTGTGTGTGTGTGTGTGTGTGTGTGTTTGCTTTGAACAATGTGGTAACAGAGTCTTCTGATTCTAAGGTGAAACTCAGAAATTGGTTGGAAAATTAGGATATACTCTAAATACTGATATTATGACCAGGTGTTTGCCATGCACAAGAGAGTTGCTCATTTGGTTCTTACTGGTTATAACTGCACAAAGATTTGAATTTTTTAAACAATTTCTACTGCATACCATTGGTTAGTCTAAGTATTTTAGGACTAAAAAAGATTGAAGCTGTTTCCATGCTTTCAGTTGAAAATATTTTTGTTTGTAATTTTTCCACTACCCTGGTTTTACTATTGAAGTTTTGCAGAGGGAATCGGCTTTAAAGACTGAATTCTTTATTGGTCCAAATTAATCCACTGGATTAGTTTAATTCCTTAAAAAACACTCAAAATACTTTAGTCTTCTGTAAGGAACTGACTCAAAATTTCACTTGCATTCTGTCTCGGTATTATGTGACCATACGAAATAAAAAGAGGAGTCTGTATGGTTTTAAAAGATACCTTGTTCACAAATTGGCAGCATTTGGTTTACTGTCTCTTTTCTGAGTTCAGACTCCAGTCACTGGAGAAACAGCGTTTTGAAGTCCATACATACACCTTCAGGTCTTTTTAAGTTCAGTGTAGCTTTTCTTTTATTTCGAGTTTATTTCAGTATTCTAATAGGTTGTTTCTACAGAGTTTGAGCTTGGAGACAAAGTTTTTTTTTTATTAGTCCCTGAGTTCTCTCCCCAAGCATCTGTCTAGAATAATACAAAGTATCAGGTGGGTGAAGAAGAATCCAAATATGGTGATCATCAAATTGATAATCCAAGCTGTCAAAATTACTTCCCTACAACTTAAATTGCACTCATGGGATCATTCTCTGGAAAAAAAGTAAGCATAAAATTTAAATTGTAACAATTAAGAATATTTGATAACTACTTGACAATAATTTATCAGTTCATTTGGCATAATATTAGCAAATATTTTATTCTTTTTCTGAAATCTTTTTTAGGTATTTATATTTTGTTATTTCAAAATATTAGTGGGTACAAATGTTTTTGTTACATGGATACACTGTATAATGTTGAAGTCAGGGCTTTCAGTGTGCCCATCACCTGGATAGTGTTCCAATGTCCTTTATGTCTCTTTGTGCCTATGTGTACCGATCATTTAGCTCCCATTTGTTAGGGAGACCATGTGGTTACTTTTCCATTCCTTAGGTACTTCACTTAGGATAATGGACGCCAGTTTCATCCAAGTTGCTGCAAAGGGCATTATTCCGTTCCCTTTTATGGCTGAGTAGTACTCCATGGTATGTATATGTGAGTATGTGTGTGCACGTGCGCATATAAAAAATACATTTTCCTTATACATTCATGAATTGATGGGCACTTACGTTGATGCCATATCTTCACAATTGTGAATTGTGCTGTGATAAACACTTGAGTGGAGGTGTCTTTTTTATAAAATGATTTATTTTTTTTCAGGTAGATCCCCAGTAGTGAAATTGCTGGATTGAATGGTAGGTCTACTTTTAATTCTTTGAGGAATCTCTATACTGTTTCCCATAGGGGTTGTACTAGTTTGCAGTCCCACCAACTGTATGTAAGCATTCCTTTCTCTCTGCATCCATGCCAGCATTTGGTGTTTTTTTTTTTTTTTTTTTTTTTTTTACTTTTTAATAATGGTCATTCTGACAAGGATAAGGTGATATCTCATTGTGATTTTAATTTGCATTTCCCTGATGATTAGTGATGTTGAACATTTTTTCATTTTTTTTTTTTGGCCACTTGTCTATCTTCTTTTGAAAAAATTCTCTTCATGTCTTTTGCCCATATTTTGATGGGATTATTTGTTTTTTTCTTGCTGATTTGAGTTCTTTGTAGATTTTGGATATTAGTCCTTTGTTGGATGTAGTTTGCGAATATTTTCTCCCATTCTGTAGATTGCCTGTTTACTCTATTGATTATTTCTTTTGCTGTGCAGAAGCCTTTTAATTTAATCAAATCCCATTTATTTATTTTTGCTGTTGCTATATTTTTCTCTGGGGTCTTAGTCATAAATTCTTTGCCTAGGCCAATGTCTAAAGGAGTTTTTCCTACATTTTATTCTAGAATTGTTATGGTTTCATGTCTTATATTTAAGTCTTTAATCCATCTTTAATTAATTTTTATACATGGCAAAAGATATATATTCAAGACCTTGTTCTACACATTTACTATCATTTAATTCTTACTGCAAAATTATGGAATCATTTCATTTGGTGAAGATAGTGAAGTGCAGACCATGAAACTTGAGGATGGTATAAAGATTTGAATACAGGTGGTCTGACTCCATCCAGAGTCCACATTGTTGACTAAAATACTATGGTATATGCAAGTTGGAATATTTTGCTTCATCAAAATTGTTAGAAAAAATATGTAAAATCAACTGAGAATTACTGTTTAATCATTATATTCCTTTACTTCCCTGTATACAGAAATAGGAAAAAAATATTTTAATACATTTGTCTAGGAAAATATCCATAAAGTGATGAAACTGTAGAATATTGACCTTATATCGTTAGTGTATCAGACTGCACCTAATGCCTATCAAACTGCACCTAATGCCAGCAAACAGCAAATAAAACCTGATAGTGAGTATTTAATAATGTTGTTGATTGACTATTCTATGGAAAATGAGATACAACTAAGTTTATATGAAAGTTATAAACTTCTAGGACTCATACAGATCTTGATGTTAGAAGGAGTCAGGCTCTGCCATAACCATCTCCATTTTATAGGGAAAGCTTTTTTGGAATCTTAAAGGTTAAGTGACTTACTCAAGATTATGTAAGTAAATACTGGCTGAACTTGTGTAGGCCACTTTAATTTTCTGGGGTTAGATTTCCCTCTAGGTAAAGCAAATGTATAGGAAAACAAAAGAGATGGAAATCTAGAATTTTGATTTTTGTCAACATTTTCAGACTTCATCTTCTGCTAAAACCTTGAAGTAATTGAGTTGCCTTTTCATAAACTATGTCTCATTCAGGATAGGTAAAAATAGGATTTCATGATTCAGTAATCACTATATTGGATTAATATCCTTATGTGTCAACTCTATTTTCAACTCCCTCAACTCTAGCTAATAGCATAATGTTTACTGTAATTCTACTTTAAAGCCCTTACTATGTGCAAATTATAATTTGGATCTGAGGCAATTAGTGACTGATGGGGTAGGGAAAAGCTCAGTTTCTCTAAAGAGGCTGTATAAGTAAGGTCTTCAATACTTCTGTCACTAAAAATTCACCTTTGTTATTCCTTTAGACAGTTTAAACCAAGAGAAAGTTAAGAATGCCATACTTTAAAAAATTATACAAACATGCAAAATATAAATTAGGTGCTATAAACTGGTTGATTATGACAGATACATATCTAAGATAATAGAACAGAGGCAAATTTGGGGGAGGGAGCATTGAAAGTTCTAAAAATTTTTTCATTGCAACTGAGTATGCTAAATAACAACCAAAGCAAATAACACAAGAAAGGCTTGGTCCAGAGAGTCAGGGAAAAACTATTCAGAATGTTGTACTAATAAAAGTACAACATGGATCTATTGCACCTCCAACCTGAAATAGCCCACCTCCAAATGTATAACATTCCTTAGTGTAATCATGTAATCAGGAAAAGTAACTGATAACAGAAAATATGGTAATAGCATAATGGCATAAATATATCCCCCCAAATTGAGACTTATTATAAGATAATAAGTAAATGGGTAGAATCAAATGGTACATTTGCTATTAAAATAATGAGTACAAAGAATTCATTTAAATTCTTTAAATTTTCTGATATTTGTAGAAGAAAGAGTTATTTTCTATTGCAGAGATAGGAAACTAGTCTTGAGATGTTAGGTGACTTACCTAAATTTAACCAGAGCAGAAATGGGAGCAGAAATAAGTAAGTTTTGATCTACATATTCACACAGGTGGGTACTTTTTAATGCACTAAGTCACATTTCCTTCATAATTGAGCCTTTTCATATTCTGAAATACAAAAATAATACAATTACAAATTATGGGTCAGAACACACTTAAGAACAATCTGTTTAAAAAATCATGGAAGGCTGCTATTAGTCCAATTTGAAAATCAAATTGTTTCAATAAGTTTGAATAAACACACAATGTTGAAATATTTTGATAATGACCTGTCCCTTCTTCAGAGGTTATTTTCAATATCTATTTTTTCAATATCCATTCTATAGATAAGGTGACCAAATTCCAACATAAGATTCTGTTTAACCTTTGTATTTCTAGAGGCACTTCTGACTCAAAATGATAAGAGGAACATACAGCAGTTTGTTGGAGAAAGATATGTTCGTTACTATTTTCCTGGTCCTTCCAAAGATAACTTCTTAGAATAAAAGATTTGTAGCAGCTAGAAACTAATCAGCAATGAATAAAAACTCCACCACCACCGTTTATCTTCTTCAGCTTTTGTACTATAGTTCGGGCTGTCCTTAATGCAAGATCAATTTCTGTTCTTTGTCTTTGAGAAATCTCAAAACTTAAACAAAGTGTGTTTTTCCTCATCTGAGAACTAGCTGATGCTATCTCGAGAAAAAAATTATAGAAAACAGAAAGCTCCATGTCCAATATTGGTGATACTGACATTTCAGAGCTCTTGATGAATCGAAGTGGTGATAAATGAAACTTTTGGAAGTTCATGTGATGATCCACCCACAAGTAGAGAAAAAGAAGTACAACCCTTTCTTGATTTACATACAGATGTGGTCAGGTAGGTCTTCTGTGTTAAATCAGAGGGGAAAAATTTAACAGGTTATGCTCACAGTGGTGTGTATAAACTGAACTTTTTCTCAAAAAGTATCCACATATAAACTGCCAATATTTCTAGGAGACATTTCTTCAGACTTAAAAATATAAAGCTAGTATATTTATGATTGTGACATATAAAAACTAGTAAATAAAGTAGAAATTTTTCCTCTTCTAATGTTGCATGCATGGTACATTTGTGGGTTTATGTGTAGCAAATTGTGTGTACTTAGTATCATTCTGCTGATTCTGCCACTTGGAAATATAATATGGATTCTAGGACCTAGACTCTGATTGACTTGAAATTATGATGACTAGGTTTCTAGAACTGTTTTTTTTTTTTTCATTTGGGTTAGATTCAGGTTGCTTGCCTTAAATATATATATTCTGATTCTCTAACAGTTTGTGATCACTGGCAGTAGAATAAAATGAGGAAAAATCCTGAGAAGCCTTCCTCTTGTGGAACCACAAATCTGAGATCCTGGATTCCCAAAAGAGACTCTCTTCCCATGCCAGTGGTGGAGTGAATTTCCTTCTAAAGAATAATTCTAACTTCCTTTTCAGAAAACCATACTTATGGCCAGTTAAAACAGTCAAATGAAAATCTTGGGAGTGGGCAGTGAAGTCATATATATGTCATATGATGTACGTATGTATATGAATAGAAATTGAGTGAGATGAATATCTTATATGCACACAAAACTCATTTTAAAAATCCGTTTTGGATTTTTTTAAAAAAATTGCAAATATACTCTTGTTTTTCTGTGAACTTTATTAATAAGAAAGTACAGGGACTCTTTTCTGTCTGGTATTTTGAAACATCCCATACTAAGAATTTACTGAATTAAGCCATTTGTGTATCTTCTACTTAATCCCGGCATGGATTTATGAATAAGTTGCAGAGAGGTTATAAAATCCCTAGCCATTTCAAGTGGTTTTAATCAGTCCTCTCACATAGCAGAGTTCAGAGAATTTTACAATATTAAGATCATAAATTGTTCAACATGATAAAAGGAAATACATACTTTTTTCCCCAATAAAATCACTTTTAACAGTTTCTTCTTCATTGAAATACCATTCAACGTATTCGTATATATGTTTTATGATGGGCAAAATGACCATTCAGACTTAAAAACTATCTTGAAATCATTGCTGTTAGTGTTAAACGTCTAAGACTTTCTGTTATTCTCTTGTAGCTGTTTTAATGTTTCACAAAATGAAATTTTTAGGACTTATAATGTGATCAATAGCTTTTTAAAAATCTCTGATTTTTAAATTTCAAGTGAATTATATCTTATCTTGAAAATGGGCAATTGATGAACAAAACCACCTGTTAAGAATGGTATTACTAGCACAGAAGGACCTAGAAGACCCAGTAGGCTATTCTGTTGTTCAGAAACAAGAGGATTAGTTGATCCTTGTGTTTGAATTCTCAATATTAAAATTTTATTGCAAAAATTAATGATAATGGAGGTATCAATAAAATGCGTATTTTTATTTTCCTAAGAAACTAAATGTATTACAATTCTGGATCCTATACCAAACTACTTAGAAGCCAAATACAATCTCAAGGAAAAAAAATTAGGAGGATGTCTTACACATTTAGTAATAGCAAACAAAGGAAAACAAAAACAACAACAAAAAATGTAAAGAGTGGTACCCTCCTCAGTTAGGGAAATTAAAACACA
>CM052437.1:128402668-128470033 GCA_028533085.1 Varecia variegata
TATATGTTTGAGGAGGTCAAATACCTAAATTTTAGAACAACTAGGATTTTGACATGTTGGATATGGTGATAAAAATATCCTTTGTTATTAATCTATGGGATTTACCTTTTTAAAAATTGCCAGTGATAAAGTTTAGTGAATATCTGAGCCAAAATCAATGGTAGGTCAATGCAAAACTCCTTTGGTCAGAACTGCATTTACTTATTTTCTTGGTTCATTTTAATTTCAAATAAATTTGTGAGACTCTAATTAATTTAGGGTTGAATGAGATGTGATTATAACATTTTCTTTGGTGAATTAAAAATGTCTATGCTTTAAAAAGTAATCAGCTGTGAATGTCAAGACTGGTTTCTCTAGAACACTTTCTCAAGTCCATTTTTCCACAAGAAATCATCCAGATGCAATCATGCCCACTATTTAATTAGAAAAAAACAGCTTTTTGGTGTCATACAATGTGGGTTCAGAACATCAATCTATGTTCAACAACAGTATGACACAGCTAATTTATTGTTCTCCCAGTTAAAGTTAAAGTGGTATTCTGACTTTTTTTCTGGTTTGACTAACACATTATTGATCTATTAAGATGAATTGTCACTTAAACAAAAATCTGAATGCCTACTGTGCATCTTTGTAAATATTCTCATCTTCGTTTTTCTATATATTTTATAAAACTTTCTAATTAAAATACTTTTTAGAATGGTTGAAAGTGCTTGAATGACATATTTATAAAGATAAAATAGTGCACTATGGTTTCCAGTTCCATTAATCTAATCTTTATTTTGTTGTAGAGGTAGTTTGTATATACAGAATGGCACATATTTACATGGAGGAGGGGTTGTAGTTCCTGCTGTGTCGGCTTACACATTTAATCATCGTACTGTAGGTAAATGCAGGTTTTGTTCTATGTAAATAAGTGAAATGACCGGTCTTTTTACTAATCCGTATTTACATGTATTATCTGGATTTTTACTATTGACAGTGAATCTAGTTAATAGCCATAGTGCTTTATGGAAATGTACATAGAAAAGTTAAAAACATCATATAAACATAAGGGAACATTATTATAGGTGAGTTAACTATTATTATTTTTTGCCTTTATAATGTAAAGAAATAATTATAATTTCAAACCATTATTGAATTTATTTATTCAATTCACTGAAATAATCTTTGGTATGAAAAGAGACCTACTCAGCTGGGCAAATATTCATGGTGCTACATGGATGCTTCGGCCACATAGCTCTTTCCATGTCCATGAAGAGTTACCAATTTTGGGTGAGAGAGAAATTTCAGAGGACTAGCTTTTACTCTACAGGCAGAGGTGAATACACTAGGAAGCTAATAAAACACAAGTTTCAGGGTCTCTTACTACCAATGGACGTTTTCTTCCAAGTCCTTGCAAGGGGCCTTAGAAATGCCTGTGAGTACATGCTTTTGTAACATTCATAAAAGTAAAGTATTTTGGGTGAAATCAGTTAAGACTGTGTTCTCCTCACTTTGCCTTCTTTCTACTTTGCTTGTGGTAAGTATACCATGGGGATTGGAGTGACAGCAGGCATTTTTGAGGTCTGGCTAAAAGGAAGCTGAGTTGGGGATACACTGAAATCGAGTATCATCACTGGTAGATAATTCCCATTCACATCTAGAAAGAACACTTCACTTTCATAACTGTTGGAGAAAGATTCCTTGAAGAGAGAGCTTGCTTCTTTTTGCTCTTTGTGGGGGAGAGGATTTAGTAAGGCAGAGTTAGGATCAAACTGAATTGCAGAGGCCTCCCTTGCCTGGATTTCAAGATTTTAGAAAGAGCAATTTTGCTATAGGAAGAGGGAAACTCCAGAAAGAAGAAGAATGTGCAGGGCTGAGTCTTGGAGGGAAAACAAGAAGGAGTTAGGAGATGGGGGAAGGATCCAAAGTGACTAAAAAGAATCTCTGAGTTATTTATTATGATATGTGTACTATGGGCTCCCTCTGTTTGTGCCTGTGTTAAGAAAAGTGTGTGGCATAATGCAAGGGTCTTGATGCAGAAACCAGAGGACAGCAGGGAGCTGACATCCTGCTTATGCATAGAAACAATCTGGAGAATTAATGAGGGAAGAAAATGAACAAATACATGGAATATTTTAATAAAACTGCAAGGAATTATATAGAGACCTAAGTAGAGTGCAACGATGGCTGTTTCATTGTAGAACGGACGTGAGATTTATGGCCAACAATTCAAAAGTTTGAGGGTCTTTGTGTCGTTTGCTTCCGTGTATCTTTGACAAGTAATTTTAATTTTCCAAATCCCTGTTTTCTCATCTGTAAAATGAGGTTCTTAATTTGGAATAACTTTCCTGGATAGGGTTTTTTGGTGAGAAGTTTTAATAAATGGTATAAAAGTGCATTATTAGAATACTTGAACTCGTATATACATGGCCACTCTATAATTACAAAATAAGGTGATACTTATTTATACTTTTTTTCTTTTGTGAGGGAGGGTGGTCAGTTGCCTTGTTTTTTTTTTTTTTTTGGTTGAGACAGAGTCTTACTCTGTCACCCTGGGTAAAATGCAGTGGTGTCATTGTAGCTCACTGCAACCTCCAACTCCTGGGCTCTAAGCAATCCTTCTGCCTCAGCCTCCTGGGTAGCTGGGACTATAGGCACATGCCACAATGCCCAGCTGGGTTTTTTTTTCCTTTCTTTTTGGTAGAGACGGGGTCTTGCTCTTGCTCAGGCTAGTCTCTAACTCCTGAGCTCGAGCAATTCTGCTCCCAGAGTGCTAGGATTACAGGCGTGAGCCACCAAGCCCAGCCATACTTATTTATACTACATTTACTCCAGCACTAAATCCCTCTAGTCCAAGTAATAGAAACTGGTCCAAAGCATTCTCCTAGCTTTTTCAGTGTTCTGAGCTGTTACCGCATATGTAATCCAGAGCAACAACCACAGCTATTCTTCAGAGACCACCACTGATACCCTCACAGGCCTTAGTATGGGGAAGACACTGTGTGCTCGTATTGCCCCCAGCACAACTAAGAATAGCCTGTGACTTTTAACACCTAGAATTTGTTGAAGTGTTGCGTTAAAACAGAAGCACGACTTAGAGGCCCGGTTCTGCCTTGTCTCAGTGCTTCAGAGACAGGCTCTCTGCCTAGCTCTTGACCATTCTCCACAAGGTAGAAGTCAGTTTATCCATCACTGAATGCTCCCAGCATTCTCTCACCTCACAGTCTGGACCCAATTTCCTCCTGTTTCCAAGGAGAAGGCAAATATTTACCTCCAGAGGTCAAAGCCTTGCTTATTTCTGATTACACACTTACACTTAAATCCTTCCTGGGTTTCTTGAAAGAAACACATGCATTTCTTTCAGGTGGGTACTTCTACCACCGCGACAAGGAAGAATCTGGCCCTGTGGCCCAGAGAACACTGCCGAAGTATTTGGGGATACATTTAGCTAAGTCTAGCTTATGTGCATACACACACACACACACACACACACACACACACAATTATTAATGCAGCACACACATTCCAAGCTGAATTATATGCTGTTCCTAGTTCCTTCTCCTGCTTACTATTTTTCCTCCAGTCTGGGCTGAGGGAAGATAGTCCCTGATATATTGTGAGAAAAATGCATAGCTAAGGATATCTCCCAGGAGAAAAATGATCATTGTCAGCATATGGGCTGCTCTTGCTTTAGCTCTTGATTTAGCACTTGTCCCTTGGTCTGAAACATCTGCTTTGGGGTATTTCACTGCAGTATGATTCTCCACGAACAATGAGGAAGTAATAACTCCTACTAAAAGGCCCTAACATAGAAATCCTTCCTAGAATAAACACGAAACACTGCCTGAAACACACTGCCTCTCTCCCAGGGGGCTAAAATCTGCCATTGATTTCCCCAAAAGGCAGTTTTTCCAGAGACTTAAAAAAAAAAAAAGATTAAGTGCCATTGCTGTATATTACATGACCATTAGTGGCTATCATTTAGAAAGGTAAGAGATAAAATAGCATAATATGTATTTAATACATATAAGAAAGATGTTATTTAACTTAATGTGTATCTTAGAATTTGAATAATTGTGCCTTGTGAGCATGTTATCAACAGATGTTTAAAAGTCAAATCTGTTGGCATTTTGGGTGCATATGTAGTAAGCAATATACAGTGTATTCGAATTTGTTTCTATTAGCTTAATTAGCATGCATTGTTCTTAAATGTGCCTAGATTAAAATCTAAGTAAAAAACTTTAAGCCCAGAAGAATTATGATGTATAATTTCCTTCTTTGAAAATAGTCAGAAATTTTACTTCCAACTATACTGGCCAATGGCTTAGTAGGGTTTTCTGCTTATAATAATCTTTTAAGCCATTTTAAACACAATATAATCAAATTACAACAATAGTCACACTAAGAACCAAAGCACAACCATTAAATTACAAAAATTTGAAGTAGCTCTTTTTTTTTTTTTTTTTTTTTTTTTTGAGACAAAGTCTCCCTCTGTTGCCCCAGCTAGAGTGCAGTGGTATCATCTTAGCTCACTGCAAACTCAAACTCCTGGGCTCAATTGATCCTCCTGCCTCAGCCTAAAATGTCTCTAAAATCTAAAATCTTTTTCCTACTGTAACATTTAATTTTATTGGAGGAGTTTATAAATATCCTGGCGTACTAAATGTAAGAAAGACAATATATGGGCTCTTTTAGTAGAACAGAATGAGAAACAGTTCAGATCTTTCCATTATAAAAATGTTTATAGATTCTTCCATTAAAATAATGTCAATTAAGACTTTGCTTATAGTATTTTTTATTGTATCATAGTGTTCTAAAACATAAACTAAGGTTCTTTGACTCTCCTCTCATTGAGAGGTGGAGGTCTGTGTTCTCGCCTTTGAATTTGGGCAGATTTGTGATTATTTCCAACAGAATACAGTAAAAGTAATACTTTGTGATTTCAGAAAAAGCCATTCTGCTTCTTCACAATTCTCTTGGGATGCTTGCTCTGGAGTAAACCAGCCACCAAGTAAGAAGTCTACCTACTCTGAGTCTACCATGTTCAAAAAAGAACATTACAAAAACTTTTTTTTAATTAAAAAAGAAGCTGGGTGCAATGGTGCATGCTTGTATTCCTAGCTACCCAGGAGGCTGATGCGGAAGGATCCCTTGAGCCCAGGAGTTCAAGTTCAACCTGGTCAACATAGCAAAACTCCCATTTCTACTAAAATAAAAATACTGTATACAAAGTTGATTTATGCTGAGAGATCAAGTATGATGTAAAAAAAATAAGATGTTAAATAGGAGGTGAATAAAAACAGAATATGCTAATAGTGGTTGCCTCTGGCTATTGGGACTATTGGTCACATTTTTCAGCTTTTAATATTATATTGGACTTTCCAAAACATTTTTTAAAAGTGTGTATTGACATTATTATCAAAACAAAATAAGCTATAAAGACAGGAAAAATAGATCATATTATTCTAGGTAAACTTAAATCTTAATATTATGTTGTTACTTTAAAATATTTTCTCTTGCTTTCTCCAAGTATATAAATTTTGATGAAAAAGAGGAAAAAATTTAGAAGTCCCAGGGATAGACTATTTAAGTTTATTATTTCTACATAAAAGATAGAAAGAAATTAAAATTATTTATTGAAACATTAGCTTCTTTGTGAGTCCTGTTGGGCAAATGAAATATTTTAAGGTGAATGAGGGATTGTTTGATCTATAAGTAATATAATTTTAAAAGATATTTTATAGCATCTAAGAATTAAAAGTATGGGAACATAAGCCATATGGCATAAAATAAATCAGGGTAGGTCTTATTAGGATCAGATGTCAGATCTATAAGTTAATGTGTTTTGCCTTTTTTTTTTTTTTTGCAAAATAAAATTTGCTTTTTTATTTCAGACTCCCCTCCCCATTGTTTGTTGTTGCTCCACATTCTGGAAACCACTGATCTAATATGGAAAGGTCTTTACTTTTTCTTTTGGAAGAAGGCACTACATGGTGGACCATGGAGTTAGAGTATAAAGTAACACTTCTGACATGGACGGTAACAGAGTGACAGATATCACTAGTATTAACAATATCTACAGTAACTAGTAATAATTAATTGTTAGCCCTTTCCAATTGCTTGCTCTCTGCAGGTGTTGCTTTGAGTACTTTACCTGATTAACCTCATTTAACAACCACTCTATGAGGGAGGTACTACCACCATCCTTACAGTATTAAAGTGCCTCCACAGATATCTATTTTTAAAAACTTATCTGACTGTGATCCATAATAAGAAATACATTTTACAACACAACCCAAACACATACATACACACTGTAAGAAAACCATTTTCTATTCTTTTTCATTTTTCTAAAAGATACTGGTTATGAGCTAGCAGATGTTATCCTTTCCCCCCACCACTACCATCATCTGTTGAATATAAATTCTAAATCACTTTACATAACCTAATTTGGTATCCACAACAAACTTCTCATGTACATGCTGTTACTCCCATTTTACAAATGTAGCTCAGAGAACTGATTTAAATCACACACTAGCACTTACTAGCTAATAGGCAGAGTCAGGATTTGGACCCAGATCTGTCAGTTTCAAAACACTGGCTCTCCCATCCTGCATTGTAAAGCCATGGCAAACATGACATGTGTCTACAAGGTTGGGGCTTCAGGTGACAGTGTAGCTTGCTGTGTATTATTCCCATGATTCAGCCAGATTCTTTAGGTAGAATGCATGGTAGCACCAACCAGAATTGTGTATGTGTGTGTATAATATGGCTAAAATATAATATTATAAATAGATTAATTTCTTAGATATTGTATATGTTATGAATATATGGTCTGCATATATTCATATGTTGGGATCACAGCTTTCTTGGATTTAAGCTTCACTTAAAATTAAAGTTATAGCCCACAATATATAGGCTTTAGAGCAAAATACAGGCTACACACAAGAGATATTATAAATAATATATACAATATATAACAAATTAATTTACAATATTACATACCCTATAATATTAGTGGATCATAATACTATGGGCATTACATACCCTCTAATATGCTTTGTCTTTTAAAAAAATATTTGCAGCTGTAAATTGACACATACAAATGTACATACATAAATACAAACCTATTTTCTTCTTATTCAGTCTAATTTTAATGTTCTCAAACTTTATTAAATTTTTTCAGGTATAATTTATTTTTATTTTATGATAACACAAATACAATAATGTCATTAAATAATGAAATAAAATTATGACTATTCAAATTGTATATGTAAACTAGTGAAAGATGATATTACTGCATTAGGTATTTCTTAGTAAAATATTTGGCAATGTTAAGGCATATATTAGAAACAAGAGTCTAATGCTGATTTAATAAAATAAAATAATGTTTCTACTTTGTTTTTTCAAAAAACATAAAAAGGAAAAATTATTGCAAGAATTTTTTTTGCTGTTGTTGCTATGGCTGTTGCTTTTAATGTTGGTGCTATGTTATTACAGAGCCTCAATACAGCTTCAAGTATGAAAGGAGTTGGAAGAAATATATGAAATAAGTTCATAGATTATAAAATTTCCCAAATTCATAGGATCCCAGGAGCCCATAATTTCAATAAATATTTATTGGCTGACTAACTGATTAAAATTGATTATTTGACAAATAGCTATCCAATATGCAGCAATTATTACTGTGGCAGATGTAAACAAGTTTTTATTTGATTTTTAATAGCATAAAATGTCACTCTTTAGACAAAAGAAATGCTCATCACCATCTTATTACTGTTATCCTAAAACTCCATTCTTATTTGTGAACTTCACATTTGTATTTATGATTTGGTAGGAGGGCTCAGGATAAAAAAATAAGTATCAAGATTCTTTATAGACTGCACCTATAATGGAAATAAATCAAAAGTAACAATATGCCTACTTGTGACCTGATTATCCATAAATTTACTTCCTTGAATTATTAACAAGTAACTTTGGCAATACCAATTTAGCAAACTTTTAAACAACTGAGTTGTTAATCAATTAGAAACAGGATCTGATTTTTGGTATAATAATTTTGTGAAACATGCCTCGATGAAGAGTAGCTTCTTCCTTTTGGTGTTGGGAAAAGACCTTGGGAATATGGGGAAAAGACTGATCTTTAGGAACTAAGTGGGACAACTGCCTTGAATATGACATTTATTTGGATTATGCACAAAAGACCCAACTCAAAACTTTGGCTTTCCAAGTAAACTATAAACTAAAGCGCAGGGTATCCTGACGTAGTTGAAGATAGGGTGAAGGAAGGATCTATACATTGTTTTTGTCACCAGCAAATCCAAAAGAGAGCCTGGATCACAAAAAATAAGTTGCTTCCAGTGAAAGGAGTATAAGATTATGGAAATAGGACACTGACGCCACCTGTACCTTCTTTTCTGATTGCATCCAAATTTTATATATACATATATATGTGTGTGCATCTGGATATACATTCCTGTATGCCAATGTTCATTCATTGCAGCATTATTCACATTAGCCAAAAGGTGGGAACAATTCAAGTGTCTATCTACAGATGAATGGATAAACAAAATGTGGTATACTATACATTAATGGAATCTTATTCAGCTATAAAAGGATTGAATGTCTTAGACATGCTACAACATGTATGAACTTTGAAAATAGTATGCTAGAAAGTAGTTTGGAGATATTTAAAAGAACCAAAAGTAGACCTACCAATTGATCCAGCAATCCCATTACTGGGTATCTACCCAAAGGAAAAAAAGACATTCTATAAGAAAGATCCCTGCACTCGAATGTTTATAGCAGCACAATTCACAATTGCAAAGATGTGGAAACAACCTAAGTGCCCATCATTACATGAGTGGATTAATAAAATGTGGTATATGTATGCCATGGAGTAGCACTCTGCCATAAAAAATGGTAAGCTAATATCTCTTGTATTAGCCTGGATGGAACTGGAAACCATTCTTTTAAGTGAAGTATCATAAGAATGGAAAAACGAACACTACATATGTTCAACATTATATTGTTACTAATCGATCAACACTTATGTGCACATATGGAAATACCATTCATCAGAAATCAAGCAGGTGGGAGGGGAGAGAAGGGGAAGGTAAATTCACACCTAATGGGTCCAATGAACACTATCTGGGTGGTGGACACACTTATAACTTTGACTCAAATGGTACAAAAGAAATTTATGTAACCAAAATGTTTGTACCCCCTAATATTCTGAAATTAAAAAAAAAAGAAATTCAACCCCCCCAAGAAAGAAAAAGAAAGAAAATATTATGCTAAGTGAAATAAGCCAGACTCAAAGGAATAAATATGTGATACTACTTGTATGAAATATCTAGTAGAAACAAATCTATACAGATAGAAAGATGATAAATGAATAATGACATGCTTATAGTTGCTATTATAATATATATATGATTATGCTTTTAATTGGCATTTCCCTAATAACTAAAAATGCTGAGTATCTTTTCATATGCTTATTAGCCATTTATATATCTTGTTTGGAGCAATGTTTATTCAAGTCTTGTGCTCATTTTTTAATTAGATTGTCTTTTTGTTAATTGAGTTGCAGCAGTTTTCTGTATGTTTGAATATTAAAATCATCATATATATAATTTCAAAATACATTTTCCCATTCTGTAGGTTGTCTTTTCATTGTCTTCATAATATCCATTGGGTCGCAAAGTTTTTAATTTTGATGAAATTCAACTTATCTCTTTTTATTATTGTGGAACTTGTGTTTTTGGTGTCATATCTAAGAATCCATTGTCAAATAAAAGTTCATGAATATTTACCCTTACATTTTCTTCTAAGACTTTCATAAATTTGACTCTTATATTGAGATCATTAATCCATTTTGAGTTAAATTTGACTCTTATATTGAGATCATTAATCCATTTTGAGTTAATTTTTGCACATGGTCTGAGGTAGGGGTCCAATTTCATTCCTTTGTATGTGGAAATCCAATTGCCTAGCACCATTTATTGAAGTGATTATTCTTTCCCTCTTGAATGAACTTGTACTCTGAATTCTATTTCATTGGTCTAGATGTCTATCCTTATGCCACTGCCACACTACTTTTATTGTGTTTGTAATAAAATCAGTGTTTTAGTTAATTCAGGCTGCTATAACAAAAATACCATAGACCGGAAACAACAGAAATTTATTTCTCAGAGTTCCAGAGGTTGGAAAGTCCAAGATCAAGGTCCAGCATTGTTGGGTTCTGGTGAGGGACCTCTTCCTGATTTACAGATGGTCATCCTCTTGCTATATCCTCATATGGTAAATGGAGAGTGAGCTATAGTCTCTTTCACTTCTTATAAGCAGACCTCATCTAAATCTTACTACCCTCCAAAGGCCCCACTTTTTAATGTCATACCATTGAAGGTTAGGGTTTCAACATAACCATTTGAGGGGGGACACAAACAATCAGGAAGTGTGAGCCTTCCAACTTTGCTTGCCTTTTTCAAGGGTGTTTTGGCTGTTCAGAGCCCCTTGTGATTCATACAAATTTGAGGATCAGCCCTTCTATTTCTGCAAAAAGGCTGTTGTAATTTTGATAGGTATTTTATTGACTCGGTAGATCACTTTGTGTAGTGTTGATGTTTTAACAATATTAAGTCTTCCTACCCATGAAAATGGAATGTCTTTCCATTTCTTTAGGTCTTCTTTAATTTGTTTCAACAATGTACACTGTAGTTTTCAGTGTACAAGGTTTGCATGCTTTGGTTAAATTTATTTCCTAGGTATGTATTCTATTTTTTAAATGCTGTTGTAAGTGAAATTGTTTTATTAATTTCCTTTTTGCATTATTCACTGTAGGTATGATAGAAAAATCAACTGATTTTTGTGTATTGATATTGTTCAACATTGCTGAATACATTTCTAAGTTCTAATAGCTTTCTTGTTAATTCTTTGGGATTTTCTATATACAAGATCATGTAATCTGCAAAGTATACAGTTTTACTTCATTCTTTCCAATTTGGATGCCTTTTCCTGTCTAATGGTACTGGCTAAAACAATCAGTACGATATTGAATAACAGTAGTGAAAGCAGATGTAACTTATCTTGTTCCTAATCTTAAGGAGAAAGCTTTCAGTCTTTCCCCACTAAGCATGACATTAATTTTGTTTTGTTTTTTTTTTATAAATAGCTTTTATCACATTCATGGGAATATTAATTATTATCACTTTCCAGAAATTTACTTGGAAATATTAATACAATTAAAAATAAAAATACTTTGGAGTCCCTGATTGTATATGATTTCCACAGAGTCAAAAGAACCATTCCTCAAGATAAACTGTAAAATATCTGTGTGGCAGCACTTTTGAGGGAGAGAGCTATCAAAAACTGATATTAACTTGGTTATAAGGAATAGAATGTTGATTAGATTGTGATATGGCCACATTATGGAATATTTTTTATCTATTAAAAATAATAATTCATGTGTATACATAAGACCTGGAGGAATATATAGGGTCTGTTTTAAGGTAGAAAAATATTTTCTGCAAATTAAGACAACACAGGTTCATTTTTTAAAAAACAAACCCAAAACACCCAAAATGCTGTATGTGTGCACGTGCACATGGTCTTTTTAGAGTGTGTATAAGTATGGAGAAGGGTGCCTGCCATGTGGTAATACTTGGTTGTCTAGAAAATAAGAAGGCGAAAAGACTTTGATCATTTTGTTATTTTTAAAAGATCATCCTGCATTATGGTACAAATACTTTATAGGAGCTATGTAAATAACATATCCTGTGTAATAATATGTAATGAATAGTTAATATTTATTACAAATTCATTGATAAATACTTCAGGAAAAATGTGGAATGAGTAATAGATACTTCAGAAATAGCCAGAGAGGAAGGTTCTTTTCCAAAAACAAATTTAACTAACTTCATAGTTTTTCTCAGTTACAAGAAAAGATGTAGAGACCCACACAACAGCCTCCACATAAAACAGGCTGGAAGGAATGAGACAGTGAGGTTTTGTAGGGGACCGTGGGGATCCTGAGTAATTAAGACAGAAACTCTCGTTTCAAGGAGATCTCAGTTTAACAGATTGTGTTCTCTTCTCCTTGATTAGTATTTTTTGGAAAACGAAAGCCTGTGTAGCTGCTATTCATGTAAAAGCCAAAATATAAGTTAGAATATGTCATTTTAACCTCTGTGATCAATTATATCTAGGCACAGACCATTTCTCCCCTAATATTAGGAGTTTGCTGCCACCTTTGGATAAAAATAGAGTATTACGGCTTGCGCCAAGACACTCAAATATTATTATTAATGATAATAAATGCTCTGATGGTTGTGTCTGAGTTACAGACACATGACTCAAAAGTCTGTTGAGATTTTCCTGTGGGATTCTGGAATGTGCTGCCTTGATTGTGTTTATCATAAAAAACTGATTTAAGGGGTGGGGGAAATAGCTAGGTAAAAGATTTTCTTGGATTGAACAAAGGCACAGATAGGAGTGATGTAGCACAAGCCAAGGTTCATGAGGCCACCAGAATCTGGAAGATGCAATGAAAGCATTCTCACTAGAGTCTCTGAAGGGAGTGAGGCGCTGTAGGCACCGTGATTTTGGTTCAGTAATATGGATCTCTGACTTCTGGCCTCCAGATCTGTGACAGAGTAAATTGCTGTTGGTTAAAAAAAAAAAAAAAAAAAAGAAAGAAATTAAAACTTCCTAAAGTTTATGAAAAGATTAGTCTTACACATCAAAAGCTTAATGACTACAATAATATGGCCAAAGACCTGGAGAAAGAATTGGAAAGCACTGCTCCTTTCTGTTAAAAGCAGATTTTCTCCCATGAGAAAAACCTGAAGGAAGTTGCTTGGCTCTATCAATTGAGATAAAGCTCAGTGACCTAGAAGGGTCATTGACTGAGAAAGCTCAGTGAACCCTGTGAATGTTCCACTGCAATGAGCCACAGAAAGAAAATGGCAAAAACAGGCAAAAACTGGCTGAATCAGAGTTTAAAATTCAACATTTGCCAGGTGGGTCTTTTCCACCTACTATTCCACCTGCAGTCCAGGGCAGGGGCCAGAGAGGGTTAGGGTATCCCCTGCATGCTCAGCACCGCAGGGAAGAGCGAAGGGAGCTGGAAGGGCTCCAGGACACAGGGTGATATGCAGGTGTGATTCAGGTTTTATAGCAGCCACCTCCTCAACATCCACAGGCAGAGCAAGACATCTCATGTGTTTTCTCTTTTTAAGGTGATTTGCTAGTGGATAACAAAGTCTGTTTTTGGTAAATAATTTTGAGGCCCAGAAAAAATTACTTTTAAAATAAATAGGAAGATTTTTGCAAAAGCAGATATTTTCAGTAAGCCTCAATACATTAGTAAACACAGATAAAATATGGATACCATATTGTTATTTGATAACTTAGGTGGAAAAACAACTATGGTGTTAGGTAGTGTGGTGACAAGACATTTCATTTATTTGCAATGCTCCCCCCAACAATGCCACCTGGCTCAGTGGTGGTCTTAAAGATGGCAGCCTGCATTCCCAGTGTGAGACCCTGTCTCTTGGTTCTGGAAAAAGCAGAGCAGGCCTTATCCTAAAAAATAAATATTATTATTGTGTCTGTCAGTTTTGATATGCTTTGGAGCTTCCTGAAGGACAGGCATAAGGCATTCACCTTTATTTTGTGTAACTCAGAACTCTCTTAGGGGAAAAAAATGGCTGAGCTGAGGACATTTCTCAGAAACATTGTAAATCAAATGAACAGCCTGATGCCATCTGGGGCAGGAGATTTCAACCGATGCAAATAATAGACACTCTGAAAACCTGGGAGGAAATCTGTGAAGAGTTTCTTTGGGAAACTGGGGCATTGAAAAGTGCCAGTGTATACAGAGAAATGTAGAAAGCTGCACACATTCCCAGGGTAGACGTATGCTCAGACAAGACCTGAGAAGATCCTGTTACCAAACACACAAGGGGGATGGCAATTGCTTGCCACACAGAAAGCCAATTACTGAGACAACGTGGATTGCCAAGGAAGAAAGGCAATTTATTACAGATGATGTCACCTGGGAGATGGAAGCAATGCCTCAAATCCATCTCCCCAACCAGCTGAGGGTAGGGGTTTTTAAAAGGGCTTCAGGAAGGTGGCTACATGTATTGGGGCAGGTTGTACTGAAAGCAATGCCTGCAGGAAGGCTAATTCAGAAGTCACAAGTTAGTGATGGATGGTGAATCTTGGCATTGTTATCCTGTGAAGAGTCTGCCATTTATGGGAGACAGCTCGAAAGGTTAGTTGAACAAAAAGATTATAATATTCTGGTCATTGAGCCCTACTGGCCTGGGAATCCAGAGCATAGGAAAGCTACAGGAAAAACATATACATGGTGGGGGTGTCAAATTGGGTTTGTTCATGGAGCTGATTACAACCCTAAGCTTTTACCTCTGGCTGATATTTAATCTTAGTGCAAGCAGGAAGTAAGGGATAAAGGAGACTTGCGAAGGCCTGGGTGAGGGATAGCTCCAGCACAGAATCAGCAAAGCCTGGAAGAATTTTTCCCCTTCCTTTTTTACTTTCTCCTTTCTTGTTTTATCCCCTGTACCTTTCTTTTCTTTTATTTATTTTCCCTTCTCTTTTCTTTTCCTTCCTTCCTTCTGTGCTTTTTCTTTCTTTCTCTCTCTTTCTTTCTTTCTTTCCTTCTCTTTCTTTTCTTTCTTTCTTTCTCCATCTCTCTTCCTCTCTTTTTCTTCCTCTCTCTCCCTCTCTCTTTCTTCATGCTTTCAGGGAAATCTCTTAAAAACACTAGCTAACTACAAGCAAAACCAAGAGAGACTTCTGAGGTGACAATATAGAATGTACAAAAATAGTATAGGTGTTCATAGAACTGTAAATTAGTACAGCCTCTGTGGAAAACAGAGATTCTTCAAAGAGCTAAAAATAGACCTACCATTTGAACCAGAAATTCCATTACTGGGTATCTACCCAAAGGAAAAGAAGCCATTTTATCAAAAAGAATCTTACACCTGAATGTATATTGCAACACAATTCACAATTGCAAAACTATGGAATCAACCTAAGTGCCCTTTAACTAATCAGTGGATCTATATAACATGGAGTGCTACTCAGCCATAAAAAGGAATGAAATCATGTCTTTTGCAGCAACTTGGATGGCACTAGAGACCATAATCCTAAATGAAGTATCTCAGGAATGGAAAAACGAATATCACATGTTCTCACTTATAAGTGAGAACCAAACAATGAGTATATATGGCCATGTACTAATATCAGACAAAATACATTTAGAACAAAAAAATTCTAATATACAAAGGACATTATATATTGATTAACATGTCAATCCATCCAAAAGAAATTTGATATTGGAGTGTGTTGAAATAGAATGGTGGTGATAGTTACTAAATTAAGGGAATGGAAAGATGATGAATTTAGCAATATGAGAAAGGTCATTCAAAATCTACATAAATAACCCAAGATATTTCAGAACCAAGGACAGAGACACTGCATACCAGATGCTCAAGTCCTCAACAAACCTAACTAGGCAGGTCACTAACAAGAGGGGTAAAAAAGTGTGTTTATTTTTTTATTATTTTTTTAATTGACTTTATTTGACTTCAAAATTATATGCAGTATTACTGCTTCACTTGAAACATTCTCCAGCTCTTTGTTTTTTCTGTCTATATCTACTATTCAAGGTTTTATTTTTTTATTTATTTCAGGATATTATGGGGGTACAAACATTTTGGTTACATGTTATGACTTTGCCTCACACAAGCCAGCAAGCCAGCTAAAAAGTGTGTTTAGATTTCATGCTGTCAGAGTTGGAAATTGGCTTTTTTAAAAGGAGCAATGGGATAAGAGAGACTTTGAAAATTCGAGAGAATACTGGTACCATAACTTTTCCAACTTGGTTTAGTAAATACTTTGCTTAGAAGGAACTGTAACATGGAGCGCTTTCCTTATAAGCAGTGTGGCCACAAGGAGATATGACAAGAGAGTGGAGGGAGGATTCAATAAAGAGTTTGAAATTCAATGGGCTCAGTTATAATATGGGGTTATAGAGGACATAGAAAATTGCTGACAAGGAAGAGGATTGATTAGTGGGAGGGACACAAAGCCAATTGAAATTGGGGTGGGAGTGACTGAAGGATTATTGAGTATTGCTAATATTTTGCTCATGGAATTAGCTGGCTTCTTAACTTTATCTTGAATATTGTCAGTTGGCATTCAGCTTTCATTTCCATTTCCTCTTAGTCTGCTTCCCTGTATCACAGCAGCTGAAAAATTAAACACTTTGCTTCCGTGATCCACTCTAGATAACTTTCCAGATGCAAATTTGATTCCCACCATTTGACTCCTGTGTGATTTGGGAGGCACCTGTGAAGCAGTGCCCATCTTGCTGCTGCTTTTATGTCTTTTCTTCAGGCAGAAAAGAATATGAAGAAGTAGATTTCTGCAGCAGTGCTCCACTCCAGTCCCCAGTCTTCAGTTTCATGTGTGTCTAGGAGCATCTTAGTAAGGTGATGGGCAGATTCTTGTCCCATTTTCTATTCAGCAATGTTGCAGCCATTGAGAACAGTGTTGGTGGTTGCAGGGCCATTGAAAGTTTCCTCATGTTCCTGACAAGGGCAGAGGAAGGAGCTCCCAAATCAGGTCAGATATTTGTGCTCTGAGATTCCTGGGACCCAGACTAGAGTCTTTTTCTCAGCCCTTGTAATGATTTTACAAGCATCCAATTCCTCTACCAAATACCTTTCCATTTCTACTTATAACATCACAGTGTTGTTTGTTTCCTGCAAGCACCTTAACTAATATAGCTTTCTGACTATTTTTAAGTGACTCATGTATTATCTCTGCTTCAGCTACAGTACCCAAAAAATCATGGCCTGGAAAAATATTTATTGAAACATAAAATACAATAAATATTAACAGTTCAATTTCTTACAAAAATTTAATGCAATTAAGAGATGCAAAAACTCAACTGTCTTTCCAATTTGGTACTTGTACTAGTCTATTGTTTTTAGAAATTGTCATTATAAACAAGTCAGCTGATTTATTAAAGCAAACTGCTCACTATTTGAAATTGAGGTTTAAAGAGATCCATTAAAAAAAAAAAGATTTTTCTGCCAAGATCTCCTGGAAATGTTCTTGTTTACATCCTGCTTCTATGTAGTGAGCTATACCTTTGATTTTAAGAAATGAAGCCTGAACATAATAATTTGTGGTTTTTCTGAAACCTTTCTTCATTTAATTCAGACAATGTCCTCTATCATCTACGAAATTCTTTCATTATAGTTTGTGAGTGGTATACGACTGGCTGGAGTTGAAACTACCGTTCAATAGAAACAACTTGTGGTCTTAAGAAATGATGGACAGGAAACTCAGTTCCCTGAAGCAAGACTAGGAATTTTCTTGGTAGTAAAGGAGAAGAAAGAGGTCTTTTCAAAGGCTTCATTTTATTCAAAGCCTATGATTAAAGCAGTTGCTCAACATGACAATTTACAAGAAGATGCATGTTTCCTCAACATGCAATTTTTTTGCAGTCTGATTTTATAGTAAATTGTATTTATCTCTTTCCTTATTTTGAGGTGTAGTTCCTTTGTCATCCAGATTAAGTGTCAGAATATTAAGGGTGAAACTGAGATATATAATGTTTCACTATCACCTGGAAGATAGGCTCTTATATGATTTGATTGCACATGTTCAGTGTTACATACATGGGGAGCTACAATCTCATCCCATCCTTCCTTGGAAACTTCCACAGAAAATCATGTTGTTATTTTTTTCTTGATTGAAAATAATAAATTTCAATAAACAATTCTGACTTACATAATAATTTTTGGAGATATTTACAGATCCAGAAAGACAAAATACATATATGTGCATAGTCACACTTAACCAATGAAGCTAATTAGATTTGTATTTGTCTCCCTACCCCATATAAAGATTTTAATTACAAGCTAAAATTTAATAATAATTATTAATACCTAAAATATAAGAAAATCTGGGAATTTAATTAAACACACTAAAGTTTTTGGTTTTTCTTTTACTGTTCTAAACAGTATTTGAAATCTGAAAGGGTTGCTATTAGGTAAATGAAGAAAAACAGCTGAAAATTTCAGCAATTTTGGCAATATTTTCAGGTGCAAGATTCATGATAAGACTTTGAGTACCTGAGTACGTTTTAGAGATTAACTTAAAAGTTTGTCATTTCAATTTTACATAGAGATTTTACTTTATTTCATCTAATATCAAATGGGGTGCATTGCCATTTTTGAGGTAGTCAGTTTTTTCAAATAAGAATAATGGCTTAAAGTATTCTAAATTTGTTGCTAATGCAGTTTCAAAATTAAATCATGGAAAATTTAAGACACTTAATTTTTTAATCAAACTATTTCTGAAGAATTTTTATTTTGGAGAAGAATACAAACAAGCCAAGAACACATCTATGATACTCAAATTTCCTTTTTAAAACAATTTTGTTGGAAAACACTGTGGCAGTTTCTTAAAAAAAAAAAATTAAGCAGTCTTGTCATATGACCCAGCTACTCCACTTCTAGAACCCTACCCAAAATAATGAACATACATGTCCACATAAAGACTTACACTGAAATGTTTACGTAAGCATTATTCATAATGACCAAAAAATGGGAGCAATCCAAACTGTTCATCAAATGATGAATAAACAAAATGTGGTCTATCCATACAATGGAATATTATTTATCAATAAAAAGTAATAAGTACAAATAAATCTGCAACATGAGCAATCTCAAAAAGTGAAAGAAGCCAGTCAGAAAAGTACATGTATGATTCCACTTATATGAATATCCAAAAAAGAGAACCATATAAAGACAGAAAGTAGATTATCTGTTGCCTATGATCGGTGGTTGGAATGGGGAGAGATTATAAATTGGCATGAGGTTTCATTTTAGAGTGATGGAAATGTTCTAAAATTAGATTGTGGTGATGTTTGTACAGCTCTGTAAATATGCTAAATTTCATTAAGTTGTACACTAAAAACAGGTGAATTTTATTTTATGTAAACTACATCTCAATAAAGTTGATTTAAAATTGAGATTATATAATCTTAAATATCTAGCTCATTTCAAACTGAATAAGGGTGGGTGTTTGGCACAACAGACAAAAACTAAATTTACTAACATCTATTAGATTGTTTTGTAAATCTAACTACCCATTTCCAGTTACAAACTATCCATTATATTATAAGTTATAATTATGAGGCTCAAAATGCCTTGTGATTTACAAAGGGATGGATGCATAAATCATGTAAACAGAAATGTCACATAGTTTTACCACCTGCTACAACATTTTATTTAAGGCTTCTAGAAGAGTCTATATAATATTCAAATATAGCCATGACACTTAGTAGCCAGACACTGTAATTTCAAAGGCATTTTATAATGTATATTTCAGATGCAAACAATATTCCTTGATGTATATGGATGGCTGTTGAAAGGGAAAATACACACATTTTTCAACTCGGTATTCCAGTCTCATTTTTAAATCATATTATGGAAAACACTAAGTTGAAAGTAGTTAATGTCTTTATTAAAATAATCATTTTAAATTTTGCTTTTATTGTATAAAAATTCCAGAAATAAAACTTTTTAAAATTAATTTCTTGGTCTTCTGCAAAATATTTGGTACCATTGGATTTATTTTTCCACAATCAAATGCTCAAATTTTATGATAAAAGAGTCTATTGCAATCACATAGTACAATTCTCTAATTTGCTGGTGAGAAAACAATGCATTAAAGACTGCTGTTAATTCTTTTTTCTGATAAATGCAATTATTTTTCTACTTTTGGGATAGCTATATACTAGTACACCACTAGTCTGTGGTAGGTAGCCAAGGTTTTGAAAGCCCAGGTGTGGTAGACTGAATAATGACCCCCATAGCCTAATATGTCAAGGTCCTAATCCCAGGAATTTGTGAATATGTTATTTTATGCTGTAAAGGGACCTTGTAAATGTGATTAAGTTAAGGATCTGGAGATGGGGAGCTTATCCTGGATTATCTAGATGAGCTCAGTATAAATCCAAGTGTCTTTATAAGAAGAATACAGGAGGATCAGAGTCAGAGACTTAAGAACTGAAGTGGAAGTCAGAGAGGAGAGACGATGCTACACTGAAATATTATTCAGCCTTAAAAAAGAGGGAAATCCTGTTATTTGTGACTACATGGATGAATCTAGAGGACATTATTCTTAGTGAAATAAGCCAGAAATAGAAGGAAAATACTGCTTGATCTCACTTACATGTGGAGTCTAATTTGTTGAATTCATACAAGCAAAGAGTAGAATGGTAGTTGCCAGGGGCTGGGGAGGGTGTAATGGGGGGATGTTGGTCAAAGGGTAAAAAGTATCAGTTATGCAGAATGAATAAGTTCTGGGATTTAATGTACAACATGGTGACTATAGTTAATAATATTGTATTGTATACTTGAAATTTGCTAAGAAAATAGATTTTAAGTATTCTCCCCACAAAAAAGATTAACGATGTGAGGTGATAGATTTGTTAATTAGCTTGATTGTATAATCTTTTCACAGTTTTTGTGTTTATCAAAACATCATATATATACCTTAAAAATATACAATTTTTACTTGTCAATTATATCTCAATAAAGTTGAAGAAGAAAAGAAAAATAAATAAAAGCAGAAAATAAATGAGAGATAATCAACAACTTCAAAAAAATTAAAAAAGAAACTGATTTTATACTTCTGACTTCCAGACATGTAAAATAATAAAATTATATAATCAGGTCAAAAAATCGTGTTGTTTTAAGCCACAAAATTTATGGTAACTAGTTAAAATGGCACTTGGAATCTAACGCAGTATTTGAAAACTAAGAACCACTGTCTAGGATAGTAAATGCATTGTGAATACTTATTTTTTTACCGAAGTCAATTGGGATGTTTCTGGTGAATTGATATTTTTTCAAAGTACGATAAGCAAAATTAGAGTGGGAGCTTCACTCCTCCTTCTAATATGAACATTGTCTAGGCTTTATTCCTTAAAAATACTTACTAACCTTAGATTCATTCATGCCAGGGATATGGAGGCGAACAAACAAGCCTTGAACAGAACTTACATTCTAGTAGAAAAAAGAGACAACAGGCAAGGATATGGATTAAATATTTAGTTTGTTTTAAGTTCAACACAGGAAATAAATGGTGTAATGCTAGAGAGTAACCTGGGGTAAGGAGCCAATTTAAACAGGGTATTCGGGAGATGAGAATCAGCTGAGACCTGTAGGATTAGCAATCAACCCTGCCTGGATAATGCTTGCCTGTTTTTAGGAACTTTCACAAGGTTGGTGAGTTGAAGCATAGCACATGTGGAGAGCTGAGGAGGGAGAGTGGCATTGGGAGAGAAGACATGCATTTGAGTTTGCAGAGGTAGGCAGGGGCCAGGTGTGTAGGTAATAGTACTTGTATTTTCACCCATTACTGATGGGAGGCCAGTGAGAGATTTCAGGGCAGAGACATGGTGTGATTTACAATTTGAGAGCTCACCATGGCTGTTGTATGGCAGAGATATAGATTGGATGGGGCCTGATTAAAGCACAGGGACCAAGTACATGCAGGGATCCATGTGAGCCATGGGGATGGCTTGGACTTGCAGGGTGGCAGAGATGATACAGAGCAATAGATAATTTTGAGGTTTCTTTGGACTCCTTGTTCACGCACGGATTGAATGCAGAGATGTAGCAATGAATGAGAGAGAAGGGAGGAGGTGTCACACCTTCTTCCCAGTTTGTGATGAAGGATACTGAATAGTGCCATTTTCCAGAACAGAGAAGACTAAAAAAGGAACCATGTTTAGAGGGGCTTTCTAGGGACAACTCAATAAAAAATCTGTTGCAATTCTTTTTCTTTTAAAAATTATAACTCTTTGTAATTCTAGATCTGTATGAAGTAGATATATCATGGGTAAAACATTTTTTTATAATGTAGATTTTAGTACATCCATTTTTCACCTATTGACTAAATTTCTTCATTAATATATTTAATGAAATAAAGTTGTCTGTGTCTTCATTCTCATCTAGATTTTTCTCATTTATTTTTAAACAATTTAAAAAACAGGAAACTTTTAAATGCAGGAAAGGGTAAGAAGAAACAAGAGAGGAAACTCAGCCTATTAATGAGGACTAAAGATGGGGTATATTTGGCAATTACTTGTTGGGCTTCAATACCAGCAAATCTTAACCTCTATCTTTCTTGTTGATATTTTCATTTACAATCACTATAACTGACCACAATGAAATTATTAATCATTTATAGGTTGTCATAAGGCTACTTGAAAAGTAGCTATGGTATTCCAGTCTTTCTAGCGCTGAATTATCTTCTTATAAAACATATTGAACTTATTTTCTGACTTTCTTTTACTCTGCAATGAACAAATCATACTTTTCCCTAAAACTTTGTTATTGAATAGGTTCTGTATGGTCAAATGACCAGTCTATTTCCCCCCTAAAAAAATCATTTTTAACATAAACATTTAAATACAAATCACAATTGCTTCTTTCTATGCCTTCTCTAGCAAAATACATAAACACAACAAAATATTCAATAATTTATGTGGCTTATATTTTCTAATGGTATTAGACAGTATCCTTTTAGTTGTAAACAACAACAAAATTCAAATTCATTTAAACTCAATTTATAGGCAGTGTATCGTGGGTATTTCATGGAACTCCAAGAGAGGAAACATAGGCAGTCTTCATGAAATTCTGGAGTCACAGAATGGAAAGCCTCAGAAATTAGGTTATCTCTTTCTCTCTGTCTCCATCCCTGTCTGTCTGCCTCTATTTTTCTCTTGCTCTCTGACTGTGTGTGTCTCTCACCTTCTCTCTGTGCATGTGTGTAATTTTCTTTGTTTCTCTATCACTCTCACATGTTGTTTCTCATCTCACCTTTGTTTTAGGCTTCTGTCTTTTTTCTCTCAGCCTATCAGTTTTCACTGCTTTGCCACACCAATAGCCAAATACGGTAAGTCCTCACTTAATGTAGGTTCTTGGAAAGTGACTTTAAGCAAAATGACAAAACAAAACCAATTTTACCATAGGCTAATTAATATAAACAAGAATTAAGTTATGAAATATTTCTGGTCACAAAAACATCACCAACTTCTAAATAAAGACCAGGACACTTCTAATATTGAACATCGAAATAAATGTGAGCTACACATACATTTAAGAGAGATTAATAAAAACAAGTAAGATAATTATTTACCAACTTATTCCAGTTCAGGTTGGGTGAGTGGCCGGAGCCTCTCCCAGCAGCTCAGGGCTCTAGGTAGGAACCCACCCTGGTCAGGACTCCACCCCATCAAACGATGCACTCACACACACCCCCACACTCACTCAGACTGGGACTATGTAGACACACCAACTTGAACATGCACATCTTTGGGATGTCGGAGGAAGCTGGAGAACCTCTTTACTCTGCATGCAGACATGGGGTGAATGTGCCAACTCCACACACAGTGGCCCCAGCCAGGAATCAATTTTTTTTTCCTCATCAACATTATGAAGAAAAAACATTGAACAAAATGACCTGATGTACATCTTAGCTACTGCTTCTGAGTGTACTTGTGTTCAGCCCAAGTAAACCATAAAAGCAATCTTACCAATTTTACATTTCTGGTCAAGAGCTCACTCATTTGGTAAAACATACATGGGATAAGGAATTCACACATTACATAAATACGTGTTTTTCAGTAAAGGTACTCCAAATTGTGCAGCACACAGTGATAGAGTAATGCTGAGAAATGGTGCACTTTTACATAATAAGATATAAGAAAATGTATAATTATGTAGAATTTCACTCTTGTTTTACTAACAGTAAACTATTATATTCATTCTTAATAGCTACTCTGGACCGGACACTATTCTGGGTGCTCTCTCTCTACCCCTACCTTCTGCTCCTCTCCCACGGGATTACACATACTTTGATTCTTAAACTGCATGGGGTAAATATTATCATCATTTCCATTGTACAGAAAAAGGAAGAGGAGTTGAATGTGATGTTCAAGGTTACATAGCCAGTAATTAGCTAGCAGATCTAGGATTAGAGCCCAGGTGTCCTTAACCCAGGATTTGTGCACTTAATAACTGTGTCTTTCTTCCCCTTGAATTTTTTTTTCCACTCAAACAAGCCCATCATTTCGGAAATGAACCTGGCAAGAGCTATTTCCTTTTCCCAGAAAATCATTTGAAATTTTGGGCTGATAGGCTTTTCTTTCCATTTAAGCTGTTGTACTTACTAACTCTTGGCTTTATTTCTTCTTCCCTCAGACATTCTTATTATTTTTCTCTCAGTGATATTTCCTACATTTTACAAGTACCATCAAGTATCTATAATTAAGATACCATTCAACTATTATTTTTTCTTCTTTTCAAAAACAAAAAAAAATGTAAAAAAAAATGGAATCTTATACCAATCTGTGGTTAACCTCACTAGGTATGTGTTAAACACCATTTTTTATTGCTTTTGTTTTTCAAACATTTCTGTAACTAATAATGAGTACGTTTTTGTGGATCCAAGCTACAGACACTTGAAAAAAATTCTTAAATTGCTTTTAGTTTTTTCCATTCTAACTCACATATTTATATGGAGAAAAATTGGGTTTTGGTACAAGTCTTTTGTAAACTCAGGTAAAGGCTCCTTGAGGGCCGAGTCCCAGGTGATGGAGAGGGGGACTCAAGGACTGAGACGGCCAGAGAAAAACTAGGAGAGTGAGGTTTCATTTAGATACATAAAGAGATGTAGAATCAGTTGAGAAAAGGACCCTCTCCCTCTTCAGAGGCAACCACATCTCTGAAGACAACTCCATGGATTGGAAA
This sequence comes from Varecia variegata, assembly GCA_028533085.1. NCBI lineage: Eukaryota > Metazoa > Chordata > Mammalia > Primates > Lemuridae > Varecia > Varecia variegata. The sequence continues at coordinate 128,427,523 of CM052437.1, forward strand.
CCATCCCCAGGGCAACCTTGAGAGTCGTGCGGCCACGTGCTGAAGGATCCTGGGTCACTGGGTCACCGCTGGACGACTGAGAGTGCTCTGGGCATCATCAGCTAGAGCATCTTCTGAGAAGCATGCTCGGCTTCCAGAGCAAACTAGCACCCCAGATTATGCGGTTAAGAATCGAACTGCAATTATATAGTCAGGGTACTGCCCCTTCCAACAGATCATTGAAAGGCTTCTTTAATTGAGGGTCCAGCTGAGCAGTTTCTAGGATTACCAAGTTTTTGTAAAGCATCTGTTAAGACAGTAAGACTCTGCGTGCCAAACTACATCCCGGGAGCTTGACCCCCGGCTGTGTGACTGCCGGCGACATCCAGGGTGATGTGGCCACAGCCAGGACGCGCTGGGCGCACCGCGGTCTCCTAGGACAGGTAGGGCGTGGCCTTCAGGCCGGCGGGCAGCCCGAGTTGGGAGGGAGGAGTCGCAGAGGGGAAGCGCGAAGGCTCGCGCGTCTCCATTTGTGGAAAAAACTGGCTGCGCCCCAGAGCAAGCACGTGCAGCTTCACTGAAGACCGAGCAGGAACAGATCAGAAAATCCAGAGGGCGCGGGGCTGAGGGCTGCGGTGGCCCCATCCTCTGGGCACCGGCGGCCGGGACTCTGCGACGCCTTCCGTCCCATCCGCAGCAGCGATGCTCGGCGGAGCCTGGGCGCTGGCGATGGCGCTGATGCTCCTGGCCCCGGGGGAAGGTCAGCGAGGTAGGGCGCTGGCGGGTGGGGGCGCAGGGACCCGGTCTGGGCCATAGGGTTAGGGGACTGACTTCTCGGATGACAAGCGGAGCGTCCCTGTGCGTCTTCATGGCCACATCTGATGTTTGTTCCTCGCCCACGTCTGCTGTGTCCCGCCTCTGCCTTTGAAATGGTCATTTTACATCCTGGGGCTCTTCAGTTTTGCGCACAGGCCGTAGTGCCTGCTCTCCTTCTCTAAGACCCCCGGTTGGTTCTGGGTTCTGTTTTTGTTTGTTTGTTTCCTGCTGATATCCTGTTCTTTAAGGTCCTTTTAATTTACTACAAGAAACTTTCGCTGGATCTGCCAGGTATCCTAGCAAGGGGATCTGAATGATCAGAAAAGAGTTCAGTTCCAAACTGCAAGATTTCTACGTCCTCCCCCAGCCTCGGAAATAATTAATTGGTGAATATTTTATCCCTACAATAGATCACTACGTTAAGTTTTGTGTACTGCATTATATTTTTGTATATCTGTTAGAATCAGTGTTGCTACTGTAAAAGAGATACCTATGGAGAGAACACTCCCCTCCCACTTTTTAAATCCACGACAAAGAAAACTCAGTTCAAAATACAGTGAAGTTTACAAAACAACGCTCATTAGCCCTTCTGCTTGTTTTTGTGTTCACACAGATAGGAATATTAAATGAAAGTTGTCTTGCTTTTATATTGCAAGTTTTCTTATGTTTTTCAGAAATAAATCTGATCTGTGGCAGCTTGAAAAATATAATGTATTAATACATTTTATGGATAACGGTTCAGAGTATAGTTTTGTCTTATTGTCTTGTTGATCTTAATCCGTTTTACTAGTGTAAGTTTGCTTTGGAAAAAAGGAAGGCCAAGCAATCTCCCATGTAAAAATTTAAAAAAGAGTATTAAAACTTAATTTATTGGTTATTTCCTGAAATGATAAACATTGACAAGGCATCATTTATCTGTGCCTTCGTTGGTTTACTTACAGTTTCAAGTAGGTCTTTATGATGAACTTTAAAAATACCTATAATGACATATTACATATTCATTCATTACTGTTAGATAAATTTTTACAGAAAAGAATTGAGGAATTGATTTTGGTTTAGAAACACTTCTGTAATTTAAAATTATATAATAAATCTTTGAGAGGTTTTTTAGTTACATAAGTTTTTTTCCACAGTGAAACACTTTAATAATGATTGAATTGTTTCTTTAATATTTCTATTTCATAGATATCACCTTTATTATAGTGTTTTCCTTCAACAAATATAATATATAGTATTTGAAGATTTTCTACCTACTGTGTCAACAAGATTCCCTGGTATCCAAATAAGGACAGTTCCTTGTGGTACTTATTATTTCAGTAACTTGGGAGTAGAGAGAGGCACCTCAAACAAGAGCTGTATTTCTGGGATAATTCTGTTTTCATTGCCTACTCTTCTCTCCTCTTTTAATACTGAAAAGAGGAACTTTCTGTTCTGCCTCTGTGGATTTGAAAGAGAAAGTATCTCCCAGGCCAAAAGACTGCTCAGAAAAGTTTCCCTAAAAATCAAAACAAAACAAAAAAATTTACAGAACTCATCCTTTGTCCATGGTCTTTTCTCATTTTTCTTTCAGAAACCCCATTCGTTTTCCTGTGCTTAGTAGATAAAGAGGAACTTCCAATATCTTAGCTAAAAGAAGGGAGGCAGAGCAGGAAGGATCCAGGGAGGGAGGGAGGAAGGAACGAACAAAGGAAAGTTTAAAAACTTTTTGCTCTTTCCTGCATCAAGAATGGGGAAAACTTCAGAATGAGGGCACTTTATGAAAATTAGATTTACATTAAAAGGTTAGTTCAATTCATTGCATTCCAGGATCTGGCAGAGATACACTCTTCTGGCTACTTTGTGGGAAAGCTGGTCACGGAGGGTCAGTAATGTTAGGTAGGGATCAAATCTGCAGGTGGTGGGTGTAGGCCAGGAAGGTGGTTCCTAGCGGCAGAGAAACTGGGACCAATCAGGGGAAAGGACCGCAGGAAAACGCAGAACCCCTGATAATCATTTGGTAATCATGTGGTATCCCACACTTCCTGTAAGCCCTCCCCCGGATCTGGCCAATAAAAGGAAACCACCTGGGAGTCCTGAAGTCTTTCTCCACTCGTGGAGACTGATCTGTTCCTCTCTCTGGAGCGGATTTTCACTTTGGGTAGCTTCCTTTTTTTACTTTCACTTTGTATAGTTTCTTTTCTGTAACAAACTTTGTGTGGGATTGCTTTGTATTTGTGATCACTCAGTCATGGGCTCAACTTGGTACCTGTACTCACTCTTGACACTGGGAACCGAGAACCAGGGAGTATCGACATAGACCTAACGGCGGAGGGTCAGTAATGGCATTCAGATCTGGAGGCCCAGGGAGAAGGGGAATCCTTGCAGGACCTGCTACTGGAGGTGGTCAGAATACACAAATCCTGATACAAGAGCAACCACCTCTATTGGTTGATCAAATTAAATAAAAATAAAGTTTTTAAAGCTTATGTACCTCGAAAATGCATTCTGAAGAGTGTTGTTGATTTGTTTATTGTATTTATAAATGCAAGTTAAATCACCTTTGACTTACTAAGAGACTGACATTTCAGATGGTGTCTATGTGCAATAGTGGGTTTATTTGCTTTATTTTTGGTTTTGGAAACAATTAAGTCAACTAACAAAACACATTATATAAAATCACTTGTCTTTCTTTCCTTCCTAGCTCAGGAGTGCTCTCCTGGGGGACACCAGTTTCTTCGGAGTCCGTATAGAAATGTCCATTTTGACTCATTGCACCTCCAGCAGTCAGCTGTTCAAGAACTGATATGTGACCATTCTCTCTCCCCCGGATGGTATCGATTTCTCATCTTTGACAGACCTGCTGAGATGCCAACCAAATGTGTTGAGGTATTTCAACTCCTTAAGAACTACATGTACTTTTCCTTATTTTTTAAATACAAATATTGAATATTCTTACAACCAATTTATTTCTCATGCTGAAATATTATTTTAATTTTATATCAGATTGTGTTAATCCAAAGGAGTTTTCCCATGTTACCTAGTCTAATAATAACAGTAATAGTTAAAGTTATGTTCCATGCAGTCCACGAGTGACTTTACCTACAATAAGGTGTATAATTTTCACAAGTCTAGGGCACTATTTGTCATCATTATTTCCATCAAACAATGCAGGAAACATGCACAGTTCTCCTAGAGTCACTCGGTTTGCTGGTCAAAGAGTCAAGTTTTGAACACACGTAGTCACTGTCCAGGGCTTAGGTGCTTAACCACATGTAGCCTGCAACCAGTAAAATGCTGTAGATGTCAATTGCTGCCTGACACTGCCATTCTTAACTGATGGCTGGAAACCTATAGGCTCAGCACCTCCTATTCCAAGACTAAAGAGAACTCAGCTTGGCAGAGAAATCTCCAAGTATTTCCTGGTCCTAATCTGGAGACTGTGCATCTGCAGAAAATTCGGTACCATGGAGCTATGTGGTCTCATTCCATGGAAGCTTCTTCCTCAAACCCACAATTGTGCAGACAACATACCTTGTTTTTCTTTATAGTTGTGAATACACAAGCAAATGTCTTTCAAACACATCATTTTTAATTTTGTCTATTTTTGAACTTTTATACATGAAATCACATAGGATGTATTTTTCTGCTACTTAACTTTTCACAAAGTTTACTCTCCTGACCCACAAGATATGATAATGATTCTTATCATGGCAATACCTTGTTTAGTGAACTAGCCCAAGTGGCTTCTTTCACTCAGGGAGCTTTGATGAATGCATTGGCTTTCAAAATGCCTCAAAGAATAAGCACATGAAGATGGCCAGGCGCGGTGGCTCATGCCTGTAATCCTAGGTGGCCAAGGTGGGAGGATCGCTTGAGCTCAGGAATTCAAGACCAGCCTGAGTAAGAGCAAGACCCCATCTCTCCTAAAAATAGAAAAATTAGCTGGGCATTGTGGTGTGCACCTGTAGTCCCAGCTACTTGGGAAGCTGAGGCCTGAGGATTGCTTGAGCCCTGGAGTTTGAGGTTGCAGTGAGCTATGATGACAGCACTGCACTCTGGCCTGGGAGACAGAGTGAGGCTCTGTCTCAAAAAAAGAAGAAGCAAAAGAAGAATAAATGCAAGACTTGGTTTCTTGGGTATTCCTCGGCTAGCTTGCATTCCTTTTCTAGCTACTCCTTGAATTTCTATTGAGAATTTACTTACCCTTAGCATGATTTTCCAATGCAAGTTCCACCAATTCATTCACAGTCCCCATTGAACTGATGATAGTGTCATTAAATAGACATTATCTCTACTTATGACACTTTTGACTGGTTAGCCTTTCAATTCGACTCCTGTTATTGCTACCACATTTTTATCTACATCCTCTTAGAATGAAACTAAGTCTAAATCTCTCCAAGACTAAGTGTATCAACTCAGGATCCTAAGTTATAGGAACAAAATGGTAAGGGAGGGTTTTAACCTAACATTTATTTTTCAAGTGATATTATACATTCCCTACACTGGCGGACATTATCACCTATGTAAACTCACTAGATCTTTCAGTGATGCTAGTGTTACCTCATTATAAAGATGTGGATGTACACATTGAGTTCGCATCACATGACAAATGTCATGTACCTGGGAGGAGGCAGCACAATATGCACTGTCTTCTATAGCATGAAGCCTTCTCCATGTGTCTCAGCTGACTTGTTTCCCGAGTGAGTTCTGGCATAAGCGGTGTTCAGTTGTGACAGGTGGCTAATATAGGCACTAAATAGGTCCACATTGTGCTTGCCTTAAATTCTAAAGGTATTTATCACCACACACACTTTTACTCTAGATAACCATACACTGTGTTGGGTGTGATTTTGTTCTTAAAAGTGATTTCGTTTTAACCTAGAGGACAGGCAGCTACTATTGACCCCTGGAGTGTGACAATATCATATAAAATTATGTCTCATTTTCCCTGTTGTCCACATTTTATGAATTTTGCAGAAACAGGAATTATTTTCCTCTTAGGCAATAATGTAAAAAGACCTCAGGAAAGACATTCAAATTTTGACAGTGTTTAATTTTAATTTATGGCTCTGTGGCTAAATCTTATTTTCTCTTTTTTATTTGCTTATTTGTCACTTTTGTGACATTTCATTGGTAAGAAACTAAAAAAATCAGAATTTAAAAGTGAAGTTAAAGAAAATTGGAGGAAATTCACTACATCCTTAAATATTTGTGTTCCTTTCCTTTGACTAAATTAGTTATAATTGATTCTAGAACCTCACACAAATGCAAAGGGGAAACGGTTTCCGTGGCTGTTTTCTGGGAGATAAGCTAGCATATGATCATGCTGTGTTCCATGGTGTTCTCAGGTATTACCCTCACATTCCCTTCTTGAACCAAGACTTTAAAGCATTCAGCTGGGAAGTCAATAGAATTTTTTTTCTCTGTAGGATAATACATGTCTGTTTAAATAAATTTCTATTTGTGATGTTTAAAGTAATACATGTACATTACAGAAAACTTAGAAAACAAAGAACAGAAATGGGACATTTATTTGCAATCCATACACACAGTCATAACTACCAATAACATTTGCTATTGTTCCCTCTTATTTATATTGTTTTGTAAGGTTCACTCTATATGTTCAATTGCATAACATACTTTTCTTCAGTTACAGTTATAGCATTAGCATGTTCCTATGTTATAAATTCTTTCATAGAATTCTTGAAAATAATATTCTGTCATAAGTGTACACTATATTTAAATCATTGCCATATGTGTGCACATTCAGGATTTTGCTATAAGTAATTCTTCAATTAGCAAATGTATATAAAATTATTGTTTTAATTTTAGTCTGTTTAGTAAGATTGATTTTTTTATAAAATTAAAATTAATGAAGTTTAATGTCTTTTTGAGGTTTTGATAATATAATTAAGTTGTTTATTTAAAACATAATGATAATTTGTAATTCCAATAGCAGTAGATAAAAATACCTTTTCAAAATTGAATATTCTTACATATTTGTTAGGCATCTGTATTTCTTTTATGAATTATGTGTTTGTATACTTTGTCCATTTGTAATCTTAGAGTTTTTTTTTTTTTTTTTTTGAGACAGAGTCTCACTCTGTTGCCCAGGCTAGAGTGCCATGGTGTCAGACTAGCTCACAGCAACCTCAAATTCCTGGGCTCAAGCAATCCTACTGCCTCAGCCTCCCGAGTAGCTGGGACTACAGGCATGTGCCACCATGCCCGGCTAATTTCTTCTATATATATTTTTAGTTGTCCATATAATTTCTTTCTATTTTTAGTAGAGACGGGGTCTCGCTCTTGCTCAGGCTGGTCTGGAACTCCTGAGCTCAAACAATCTGCCCGCCTTGGCCTCCCAGAGTGCTAGGATTACAGGCGTGAGCCACCGCGCCCGGCCAGTCTTAAGAGTTTTTAAATGGATAATATTCCATGGTTAAAATAAAATAAAAAATACAATAATATAACAATAAATAACATGCTAAATATATTAGTTAGAAGTAATTTTCTCCTTATTTAACTCTTATTTATTTTATATTTTTAAAATTATTTAATCCTATCTATCAATCTTTCTTCTATGATTTTTCCTTTGCTTTTAAGCATGAAAATAATATTAGGAATTATAATCTGGTTAACAATTATTGAACCATTGGTATGTGGAAATTGCATTGTATACATTATTTTATTTGTACCTCACCGTAGGACCTTGACATGGGTACCACTATTCACCTAATACAAAAGAAAAGGATTTTGAGTGCCTTACCCAAGGTCATGCATTTAGTATGTTCCTGGTTCTTCCCAAATTACATATAGCTTCTCCTTATTTTTCCTCGGTTAATTTTCTATTTAATTCTATTTTTCATCTGGAAATGACTTTGATAATTGGCTTCAAGTAAGGCTTTAACTTTATTTTCTCCAAATTGCTAAACAATTGTTCCATTGACAGATTTTGAACAATCCCTTTTTTTCCCCTGATTTTTGTTGCCTCCTGAACTATGCATTAACTTCTTTTTTTTTTTTTTTTTTGAGACAGAGTCTTGCTCTGTTGCCTGGGCTAGAGTGAGTGCCATGGCGTCAGCCTAGCTCACAGCAACCTCAAACTCCTGGGCTTAAGCAATCCTACTGCTTCAGCCTCCCGAGTAGCTGGCACTACAGGCATGTGCCACCATGCCCGGCTAATTTTTTCTATATATATTTTTAGTTGGCTAGATAATTTCTTTCTATTTTTAGTAGAGACGGGGTCTTGCTTTTGCTCAGGCTGGTCTCGAACTCCTGACCTTGAGCGATCCACCTGCCTCGGCCTCCCAGAGTGCTAGGATTACAGGCGTGAGCCACCACGCCCAGCCTTGATATTCTTTTCTGTCTTGGTAATAAGAACCGCACCTGGCCCATTAACTTCTTATAAATACTATTTCTAGCAATTTTGCAAGAAATTTCTAAGATCAGTTTGTCTTTGTACTCTATGATAAGATGAGGTCAGATTAACTTATTTTGTCTTAGAATATATCGTCTATTTTAGCAAGGTATCCAAGATTGAATTTCTCTTCTTTACAATGCGAATGTAACAAGTGAAATAAAAGTATTTACATTGAATATATTATAATATATAAATAACGAGGTGTCTACCCTTAAAATTAGTATTCCTTACAATTACTTTTTCTTGTATAGTTCAGGTTCAAGTTACTAGATTTTTAAAAACGATGGATAATTTAATATTTTAAAGGCTGTTTAGAAGAAAATGCAAAGTTGATATATCTACCATGTGTGAAAATACATTGGATTTTCAACTTTTGTTTTCTCTGATGCAAAAGATGAACCACTGTGGAACTCAGGCCCCCATCTGGCTCTCTCTGAGGGATTCAGAAACACTGCCGCCTCCTGGGGAGATCAAGCAACTGACAGCTTGTGCCACCTGGCAGTTTTTGTTCAGCACTAGAAAGGACTGTTGTCTCTTTCAAATTCCGGTGTCTGTAAGAAACTGTGGGGAATTTTTTGTGTACTTACTACAACCCACTCAAGGATGCATGGGCTATTGTGCAGAAGGTAAGAAAACATCAATAATACACATGAACTGCTAATTATGAAACTGTGTGTTCATGTGTTTGTACTATCCTCTGGCCAGGTTGTATTGAGCTAATGCAAATCTCAGTAAGAGACTTGGTCTACCATTATTGCTAGATTGAAGCTAAATTTCTGTCTTAAATTGGCCAGATTTGTTTAGAATTCTTTGCCAAGATCTTAAAATCCTCAATGAACATAATGATTGTGTGTTAAAAATTCTTTTGTTTCCTCAAGCCCTTTCACCCTTTAATTAAGGGATGAAGAATGGTGAGTAAAAATTATCACGAAAATATGTACTTTATATTATTTCATCTTTCATTAACCAACATTTATTGAATGGGTATCTTGTGTCAGGAATTATTTTAGGCCTTGGGGTTACAGTGATGAGCAAGACAAAAAGAGAGAAATCAAGGACAATATCTAGGGTTTTTGCTTGAGCAACTAAGATGGGAAAGACTAGGGTACAAACACATCACCGCGGGGAGAGGGAGGATTCAAGAGCTCTGTTTTGGTATCTAAGAGGGGACATGACATATGCAGACAGAGAATACACATCAGCTTCATGAGCGTGACACTGACCATGGTGTTGACTGGGAATGTTGTGGAATAAAGATCTTTGCTGGGAGCTCCTGTAACACTCCATCATAGAGCTCCCCACAGATAATTAATGAAATTTTTTGTTTTCTTTTTCTCTGTACTCTATGACTATGAACTCGTTGAAAACAATGTGCCCTTTACATCAGGGTCTCATGACCTGGTGTCCTGAACAAACAGGGATTCACCAAATGCATATCTGAGCCACTTATTTAGTAGCCCAACTCCTCTGATGCAAGAAGCTCAAAACCACAGAATGACAATTTTTGTTTCGACTGTTTAGATACTAGTGAAGCTAATAAATGAGGAATTTATCTTATAGGTTTGGGAGAAGAGTGAGTGTGCTCATGTGTGACCAGTTATGGAAGGAAAACAACCCCCAATGCATTAATATTATCTGGGCTCAACCATATATATCTAGGAGACTGAAAATGCTGGGAGATAGTGCTGTAGACCCGTGTTATCAAAGTAGGCAAACACTTGATCCATCAAACAATAATTATTTGGGTAACACTTATGATGAATATTTTTATCGTGAGGTTGTTAGGTTCTCCAAGCTGGCAAACCCTGAATAACACAGATACAGCAAAACAAGTAATATAATTTACTTGGGTATTATAGTAATTAAAATGAAACATTGTCTTGGGTTTTAATAACCAAATATATATAAAATAAATATCCAATCTTAAAAAACATTTTGTTCATCATAGCTATGGAATTTGAACCAATAATGTTAGAACAATTAATTCCTTTAAGTTTCTAGCTTTCTTATCTCTTGAAAATTTGTCCTGATGCCAGCAAAAAAATGTAAGTTTTCTCTTATGGTTAATTATTTCTTTGAAAATGTAAAAGAACAATTTTAATATTTGGGGGAGTTTGTGACACATTCTTTTTTCTTAACAACAATGACAAGCACCCCATAATATTTCCAAATGACTTCTAAAGTTGATGTAAAGATAGCATCATTGGCTAAAATCTCTAAGCAAATAAGACATTGCCTACATGACAACAGAGACTAAAAGATAATGGTCTCAACATATCGTTTTTTTATTTCATTGTTTTTGGAATATATGCTACATTTATGAAAAATAAAATTGTTTAGATTTGCTTTACCATTCATTGCAAGGCAGTAGTTGTATCTTTATAAAAGAAATGATTTAAAGTTATTGTTTACTAAGATGGAAGTAAACTTATAAAATTTATTAATTTGAACAAGTATTTATTGGCAATATTCCACAAGTATAATAATCCACTGATTATTTCACACATCTGTGCTGCTGGAGGCATTCCTTTTTTCCAACCAACAGGGCAAGTCCTTCTAGAGGAGTGAACAAAACACATGTGATCCCTGCCATCATGGCACAGAATTTTCATGCAATTACAAATTGCAATTAATGGTATGAATAAAAAGATTAAAAATTGCTGTAGAAGAAAACACTGGAGGTGAGGAGAGGATGTCATTAATAATGAGGTGTCACCAGTAAGAGCCTCTTTTGACAAAAGGGCACTGATGCGGAGAGCTGGAGGGTAAACAGCCCTTGGTCAAAGAGTGAGGGGAAATGGCAACAGCAGCAGGTGACAGGCCCTAAGGCAATAAGTGTATGTTGTGCCTACAAGAGTGAAAGCAGGACAGAAATATTGGATCTCAATGCGTGAGAGAGAGCATTCCGGGACATGAGTATGGAAGGGCAACGAGCCTGATCATTTGGAGGGTTCTGCGTTTTATCCTCTGTGCATTGAGAAGTCTATGGAGAATTATCCTGAGGGAGTGAGCTGGTAAATCTTCACAGTCCTCACAGCCCGTTTATTAAGGAAGAGCAGCATCTGCTCAGTTTAGTAGAGCTAGTGCTATTCATTGGGAAGGAGAAAGTCTGGAGAGATTCATCAGCCTCATTACGTAGCCAAGATGAGATATATTGAAAAAATTAAAAAATATTTTTCTGTACTCTTATCATAAAAAGTAGTTAATTTTTGTAAAACTTCCTGTAATACTACCAAAATGTTTGTGGAAAATTCTGTTTCATGGAAACACCAATGTTTTACCTACGTTAGTTTAAGAAACACTGACAACTATTAAAAATGAAAACAAAACTTTCACACCAGAGAATACCATAAAATACAAATAGTCACTTCAACAGAGATGTTACTGTTTACATTGAATTTTAAAACTAATACTTAAAATTTGCATTTTTATGACACTCCTTCAAAATTTAAAATATATTTCTTGCTTTGTTGATGTCACTACTACCCACTCATTTTCTCAACCTTGAATATTCAAAATTACCTCTTTTATTCTCCACATGCAAATCCTCCACATATTTAGGGATAGGGAATTTCTGGGAGACAGTTGTTATTTTTCATTCTTAATGTTGAAGTTATTAAGCAGACTTATTGTCTTCTCTGATTTACCAATAAAAGCTTGCCTTGAAATACCATTTAGAACTTGAATTAGACTGCATAGGTAGCAAACAAAAATGACTGTCACTTAACCTACTTAAGAGTTTCTTTTACTTACCATGTGTCTGGAGCAGGTGTTCCCTGCTGATGGTGATTTGGCCACTTTACAATGTCAGGCTGAAGTCTCTGTGATTTGCTAATCTTTTCCTTCATGTTGACAGGATGAAGATCCAGTTATAGCCTTTTTATCTGCATTTTAGACAGGATGAAAAAGAAAGCTGAAAAGGTGAAGGAAGGCTTGTGCTAACTGAAACTTACTTCCTTTTAAAGGACTTATTTGGAAAAAGCCTTATCACAACTACTTTAGAAGCATTTTCAGGCTCATCTCTATCTTCAAAGGCAATCTGTCAAACGTTGCTTTTTACTTGGACATATTGCTGCCTCCAGCCAATATATCTTATCTTAGAAGCGGTATTATTTACTTTAAAAATCACCAACAGTAAAAATTAGAGAATAAGATTTCACTTTAACAGTATATTCTCATGAAGATTTTTTATTATAATTCATATATGTACGTTTACATAATTTATCCTTAGAGATTTTGAAAAGCCAAATAAGAAAAGAAACATTAATTCACGATCATACTTAAAATCAAAGCCATTCTAACAAAAATATGTATATATTGGGAATGTTGTATCTTAAGGAGAATCCATGGAAATATATATATTTTTTACATTTTCTGTATTTCTAGTTCACAGTTTAGTTAGGTCCTTATAGTACCTATGAGACGGCATTGTATTCATTAAAAGTAGGCTATTAAAAGTTAAAAATGTATATTATAACCTCTAAAGCACTCACTAAAATAAAACAAAACATTATAGCTTGTCACCCAAAAAGGGCCATAAAATGGAATCCTAAAATATGATCATTTTTTTAAATGCAGGAAAAGATGAAAAATGGAACACTTTCACTTTTAGGTGAAAACATTTGTGATCTTAGGTTAGACAAATATTTTAAAAATATAACACCAAAATTATGATTCCTTAAAAAATATAACTTGAACTTCCTCAAAATTATGAACTTTTATTCTTCTGATCTTTGAAACACACTAAAGAAAATGAAAAGAAAAGCCATAGCCTAGGATTAGTTCATACATCTAATGAAGAATTGCATTCAAAATATATAAGTAACTCAGAACCTAATAATAAGAAAACAACTTCGTAATAAGATTTGAACAGACACTTCTCCAAAGACATAATGGTACACCATGTTAGAAAATAATTTGGCAGTCTCTTAGAAAGTAAACATATACTTCTCATATGACTCAACCATTTTATTCTTTGATATTTACAAAGAGAAATGAATGCATATGTCAATAAAAAGTTTTCTACGTGTATGTTCAAAGGAACTATATTCAAAATGGCCAAAACTAAAAACAACCTACATGTCTATCAACAAGTTAACAAGTTATGATAAGCCCATACAATGAAATACTACTTCCCAATAAAAAAAAAAAAACGAACTATTGATAACCCCAAAACATAGATGAGTCTCAGACATTTATGTGGAATGAAATTAGACAAAAAATACATACTGTAAAATTACATTTCCAGAAATTTCTGTAAAATGTAATCTAAACCTAATAACAGGGCAGATGAGTTGCTGCCTGTGAATGTGGAGGAGTGGCAGGTAGATGGACTAAAAAATGACACAGGGAAACTTTCAGAGGTGATGGAAATGTTATTTTGACTGTGGTTATAGTTTAGTGGGTGTATTCATATATCAAAACATCATAAATTATACTTCAAATATGTCCGGTCAATTATACCTCAATAAAGCTATTAAGAAAGTGAGAATAGGAGAAATCCCAAAGTAAACAAGCCATGTGGCCATCATGGCAGAGTAGAGCAAGGGCAAAAACCTCTAGGAAGTTGGAAGTATATGTTGCAAGTAGAGCAAGGGCAAAAACCTCTAGGAAGTTGGAAGTATACTTCCATGCTGGAAGTATATCGTTGAGGCCATTGCAATGGAGTGGGATGCATGCAATAAAAATCCCTACTCTATGGACAGAAAACAGGCACTCAGAGGAAATAGGCACTTGCCCAACATCACTGCTAGTGAATGAATGGTAAAGCTAGATTAATCTCAGGAAGCTTGCATGCTCAACTATGATGCTCTCCAACCTATCATTGATGTCTCTCCAATTACAGGTTTTTGCTTCATCCTCTTCCTCTTCTCTATATCTTGCACTTGTTTTCTCTGCTTGGACATCTTATGAATCTTTACTGCTTCGTGATGCAGATCAAGCATCTCTTCTTTACAGGTTTCCTTGTGCTAACTCAAGCTTAGCTGTGCAACCCAGCAGTGCTCCACTACTGTACTTAGGACCTCAAGTGTTGCACATCTCGCATGCTTTGAAATTAGTTTTCTACTTGTTTGCTTCCTTTCTTGTCAACTGCTACTTTATGATAGTTTAATGGTTGCCATATGTTTGAATCAGGAAGAAACAAAAAAGTTTGGAGCCAAAATGGCTTGCTCTTTCTTTGCTAACAGTTTCTAGGGATTCTTAATTGTTTAATCCTGGGATTAAATCTTTTAGACAGGGTGCTGACTGCATTTCTATAAAAGCAACATGGAAAAAGTAATAGTAGAAAGAACAAAAGACTAGAAAAACCTTCAGTTAAAGATGACACACAATTTTATGGAGTGCTTGGGCAGGAGAGTAGCGTATTTTTGCCCCATGTTTTGTAGAAATACTACAATCTAATATATCAATGAATTACCAAGGAACTGGCACCAAACCAACTATTATATAAATTTCTGGAGATTATAATGTGTTTCATTTTCATTTTTTAAATAGACTTTATTTTTTAGAACAGTTTTAGTTTCACAGCAAAATTGAGCAGAAGGTACAGAGATTTCCCATATATCCCCTAACCCCACACATGCATACCCCCCCTATTATCAATGTCCCCCACCATAATGGTACATTTGTTACAATTGCTGAATCTGCACTGACACATCATTATCACTCATAGTCCATAGTTTACATCAGGGTATGCTTTTGGTGTTGTACAGTCTATGGATTTGGACAAATTTCTAATAGCATGTATTCACCATTACAGTAGCACACAAAGTAGTTTCACTGCCCTACAAATCCTCTGCATTCAGCCTATTCATCACCCCACTCCTCCCAAGCCCTGGCAACCAAGGATCTTTTCTCTGTCTCCATAGTTTTGCCTTTTCCCGAATTTCATATAGCTGGAATCATTTAGTAGGTAGCCTCTTCAGACTGGCTTCTTTGACTTAATAATATTCACTGAAGTTTCCTCCTTCTCTTTTCATGGCTTTATAGCTCATTTCTTTTTAGCACTGAATGATATTTCATGTTGTCTGGATGCACCACAGTTTATCTATCCATTCACCTACTGAAGGACACCTTGGTTGCTTCCAAATTTTGGCAATTGTAATAAAGCTGCTATAAACAACATTCAGGTTTTTTTGTGGAAATAAGTTTTCAACTCCTTTGGGTAAATACTAAGGAGCATGATTTCTGTATTATATCATAAGAGCATGTTTACTTTTATGAAGAACTACCAAACCGTCTTCCAAAGTGCCTATACCATTTTGCATTCCCACCAGCAATGAATGAGAGTTCCTGTTGCTCCACATTCTTGCCAGAGTTTGGTAATATCAGTGTATTTTATTATTTAGTATTGCAGATTCAATTCTAGAAAACAAGATATGAAAGCTAAGAGTGTTTTGAAATATACTCCCTTATCATTTCTATTTGATCTCATTATTAAAAGGAAAAAAGTGTATTATGAAAAGAAATAAAGAGGACAGCTAAGAAAAGTCTTATTCTGTATTAAAACATACTTCTCCAAGGAATTGTCATCTTTGATATATGTAGATTTATAACTTGATGTCCAGTTGAATAAATATACAATCCTTACCTTTTGCAGCTATTCCTGATGTAAAATTACACCCATGTGGCCCAGATGAAATTGAAATGGGAGGGGACTGTGTCCGTAAGTATTACATTTTGTTTTTTAATCATGTATTTGTAAACTAGAAGTTTCAACAGGTATTTATGTTCTGTGGCTTTAGATGTTGAATTATGCTAATACTTGAATAGCCAGTCCGGTGGATAGCGAACATAAAAATAAATTTATTGTGCCTTTAAGAAATAGCAAAAAAAAAAAAAAAAAAAAAGAAACAGTCCTGGAGTTGGAGTTGGCCAAAGAGGGACAGAGAATTAGGCAAATATGTGTGTATATTGATTGAATCTTTCATGGGAAAATTTGGCAATTCATCTCAACACTCTTAAAAATCCACATATATTTCCACCTAGCAATTCTGCTTTCAAAAATCTATCTTAGAGAACTATTTTGGGAAGTATGCAAGAACAATATTTATAACATCATTTTTCTAATAATGTGAAAAAAGAAAAAAAAACTTCAAATACCCAAGAACTTCTAATTGATTCAATACTTATGATATATAAATAATGACAAAATATTTTGCAAATAGCTTTACAATGTAGAAGTACATTCATTGACATTAGTAGATATTCATGGTATATAATAGCTAAGAAATCAGATTGTACAGTATAATCCCATTTTTAGGAATCATGGCATTTGGGCCAAATAAGTCTTGAAAGATAAACATTAACAATATTAAGGTGGTCAAAGATTTTCTCTTCCTTTCAATGTATATATCTTTTTGTTTAATGTTTTAAGTTTATTTCACATATTAAGAAATCCCCCTACTGTAATATTCCTTAAAATAGATCAATCGAAATAGATAGTCTAAATGATAAAATATGTCATCTACCTACAGGACTGGCAGAAATTAAAATTGTTTATTGAAACATTGGCCTTTTCATGGGGTCTGTTAGCCAAATCTCGTATTCTAAAATGAAAGCGAGACTGTCGACATATAATTAATATAATTAATTAGAGTGTTTCATATAGTGAAATAGCTATAATGACATAAAATAAATCAGGATAGGTAATATTACGTTCAGATATCAGGTCTAAAAATTAATATACTTTGTCTTTTAAAAAGACTTTTATTATAGTCCTTAAAATAAATTCCTCTGGGTTGATTTCCTACACATATAAACTAGAGAACGCAGAGGAAATGGACAAGTTCCTGAACACACAACCTCCCAAGACTCAACCAGCAAGAAATAGAACTACCGAACAGACCAGTAATTAACAGTGAGACTGAAATAGTAATAAAAAATTTCCCAGCAAAAACAAGAAAAGCTCTGGACCAAATAGATTCATAGCCAAATTCTATCAGACCTACCAAGAAGACCTTGCCTCCATATTACAGAAATTACTCCATAATATTAAGAAGGAGGGAATTTTCCCCAATTCATTCTATGAAGCCAGTATCACCTTGATACCAAAGCCAGGAAAGGATACAACAACAACAAGAAAAAAAAAATTACAGACCAATATCTCTTATGAATAGAGATGCAAAATCCTCAATAAAATATTAACAAACCTAATTCAACAGCACATCAAAAAAATAACCCACAAGGACCAAGTGGGCATCATCCCAGGGATGCAAGCAGGGTCCAACATACATAAATCAATAAATGTGATTCACCACATAAACAAAAGCAAAAACAAAGACCATATGTTCGTTCATCTTAATAGATGCAGAAAAAGCATTTGACAAAATTTGGCACCCTTTCATTTTAAAAAGCTCAACAAACAAGGCATAGAAAGAATATATCTTAGAATTATAAAAGCCATGTATGACAAACCCACAGCCAACATCATACTGAATGGGGAAAAGTTGAAAGCATTCCCCCTAAGAACTGGAACAAAAGAAAGATGCCCATTGTCACCACTTCTACTCAACATAGTGCTAAAAGTCCTAGCCAGAGCAATCCCTCAAGAGAAGCATATTAAGGGTATCCAACTCACAAAAGAGGAGGTTGAACTCTCACTCTTTGCTGATGATATGATTTTGTGTCGAGAAAACACCAAATATTACATCAAGAGTCTCCTCGACTTGACAAATAAATTTAGCAAAGCCTGAGGATATAAAATCAATGTACATAAATCAGTAGTATTTCTATATACTAATAATAGTCAAGCTGATGGTCAAATCAAAAACTCAATACCATTCACAATAGCTACAAAGAAAATAAAATACCTAGGAATATACTTAATCACGGAGGTAAAAGATCTTTACAAGGAGGTCTATGAAACTCTGAGGAAAGAAATCACAGAGGATGCAAACAAATTGAAAAACATATCATGCTCATGGATAGAGAGAATCCATATTGTTAAAATGTCCATACTACCCAAAGTGATTTACAAATTTAATGCAATCCCCATCAAATTACCAAAGCCATACTTCACAGAGCTAGAAAAAATAATTTTATTCTTTGTTTGGAACAAGAAAAGAGCCCAAATAGCCAAAGCAATCTTAAGCAAAAAGGAAAAATCTGGAGGCATCACATTACCAGACCTCAAACCATACTACAAGGCTATAGTAACCAAAAGAGCATGGTATTAGTACAAAAATAGAGGCATAGAGCAATGGAACATAACAGAGAACTAAGATATAAAACCATCTACCTATAACCAACTGACCTTTGACAAAGTAGACAACAACATACACTGGGGAAAAGAAGCCTTATTCAATAAATGGTGCTAGGAAAATTAGATAGCCACATGCAGAATAATGAAACAGGAACCCTACCTCTCACCACCCACAAAAATTAATTCAAGATGGATAAAAGACGTAGATCTAAGGCATGAAACCATAAGAATTCTAGAGGAAAATGTAGGAAAAACTCTCCTAGATATCAGCCTTGGCAAAGAATTTATGACTAAGACTCCAATGGCAATCATGGCTACAACAGAAATAAATAGGTGGGATTTGATTAAACTAAAAAGCTCTGCACAGCTAAGGAAACAATCAACAGAGAAAATAGACAACTTACAGAATGGGAGAAAATATTCACAAGGTACACATCCAATAAAGGGCTAATAATCAGAATTTATAAAGAACTCAAGCATATCAGCAAGAAAAAAACAACTGTCAAAAAGTGGGCGAAGGACATGAACAGAAGCTTCTCAAAAGAAGAAAGACAAATGACCAATAAACATATGAA
This sequence comes from Varecia variegata, assembly GCA_028533085.1. Classification (NCBI taxonomy): domain Eukaryota; kingdom Metazoa; phylum Chordata; class Mammalia; order Primates; family Lemuridae; genus Varecia; species Varecia variegata. The sequence goes on from CM052437.1 coordinate 128,446,496, forward strand.
AAAAATGCTCAATGTCACTAATCATCAGAGAAATGTCAATTAAAACCACAATGAGATATCACCTTACCCCAATCAAAATGGCTTTTATTAAAAAATCCAAATCAATAGTTGCTGGCGTGGATGCAGAGAGAAAGGAATGCTTATACACTATTGGTGGAACTACAAATTAGTACAACCTCTATGGAAAACAGTGTGGAGATGCCTTAAAGAACTAAAAGTAGACCCACCATTTGATTCAGCAATCCCACTATTGAGTATTTACCCAAAAGAAAGGAAGACTTCTCATCAAAAAATCACTCAAATGGTTATTGCAGCACAATTTACAATTGCAAAGATGTAGAATCAACCCAAGTGCTCATCCATTCATGAGTGGATTAATAACATGTGGCATATGTCTACCATGGAATACTATTCAGCCATAAAAAAGATGAATTAATACCTTTCGCAACAATCTGGATGGAACTGTAGGCCATTCTCCTAAGTGAAGTATCTCAAGAATGGAAAAACAAACACCACATGTACTCACTATTAAATTGGAACTAACTGATGAACACACATTTGCACAGAGGGAAGTAAAACTCAGTGGAAATCAACCAGGAGAGAGGGGGAAGAGGGGAGGGGAAACAAACCCACTAATGGGTACTATGAACACTATTTGGGTGATGGGCACTCGTATAGCCATGACTCAAGCATTATAAAAGTGATATATGTAACCTAATCCATTTGTACCTCCTTAATATTTTGAAATAAAAAATTAAAAAAATAAATAAATAAAACATGATATCTGAAAGAACATTTTCCCCACAGAAGAGATCCTAAGTTAAGGTCTCAGAATTTTTCAAAATCTATTAATACATGACAGGGCTGAAAGATTAGTTTTGTGATTGTCAAAAACTTATCATGTATATAATAGAAAAAATGTTTCTAAATTTTAGAAAATTTAAAAACTTATTTTTAAAATTTTTCACTCAAATATTTTCTCTTTTCTAAAACAGAACAAAACAATGCAAAAACTTATTTAGAAACCTTTCAGACCCCCAGATTTAATTTTGCAAATTACCAGAATCAAAAACTTTAAAATCTTCCTATGAGTTCCTAGAGGCAACTTCGAATTTATTTAACCTCAGAAAATGAAAAGTATAAGACTGCTGTTTAACACTTGATATATTTCACTAAGACAGTATAGTGACCTCTGCAATGAATACTTCCTTCAACCAAGAATAATGATTAGCTGAGTTATAAGATAAAATTATAAGAGTAAATTAGAAAGTCATTTCCTTTTATAATTCTGACTATTTTGCTTAATAACAAGAAATTATAATGTACTAAATCTTAATTTTATTTGTTCCATCTTTTAGAAAAGATAATTGCTTAAAAATGTAAATTACTTTTATTTTCAAGAACTAGACTTTTCAAAGGCAGATATTCAACATGCCTTGATATAAGCTTGATGAGCTGATAAGTTGCTTGGCTATCGATTATGTGATTATATGTCTCAATGTGAATGTGCAACTTTTTTATTGCTTGAAATAATAATTTTTCTAAATTTATTTTAATTTTTCTTAGGATAAATGCTGGAGTTGTATAGTCTTTGAATGCTTTTTCCATAAGCCAGTCTCCATTCTTTAAGAGTCCCAGTAACAAATTCTGCATTTTCTCCCACCAGGTCAGCTGTCTGCCTCCTTGCCACCGCCACCTCCAGGAAGGCCAGAGGTTAAGGTGGAATTGATTGAGTCCAGACTTTTCTGTAGGTGTGCTTTCGATTTGTCCCCTACAAACAACTCAGTTGGATTTCTCATAGCTTGGTCTAGGCTTTCTTCTCAAGAAATCAAAGAGGAGCTGAAACAAGAGACCACAGTTCAGGCATTCTCTCTTTTAGAACTTGATGGCATAAATCTCAGACTTGGAGATAGGGTATGTTCAAAAACATCTGGATTTTCTTTTGTTTTCATGAATGTATTGATTTTCAAACATAATTTTTTTTTATTATATCCTAAAAGTAGATTTTGTCCCCAGGATATAAAATACTAATGTTTTTCTTGTCTTTTCCTTGACACTTGTGCTAATTCTAATGATGACTGGATGAATTAGTAATCTTAGTGGCTATCTATACATGCCTCATTTTAGCAATTTGCTGATTATTATTGATGAATTTTTGTAAATATATGTTTCCTTCAGGTTTTAAAGTGATATATTTTATCCTAGAAAAAATAGTTTAATTTTTTAATGATGATAATTTTATCCTCCTTTAGATACATCTTGAATACAAAATCTGCTACACTTTATGTTGAGGTTTGAATAACTAATATTTTATAATCATGGAATTTTTCTCAAATTTCAAGCAAACTTTAAGTTATTTAGTTCTTTCATTATCTCATACATTATTCAAATTTAAAATTAAGAATTTAAAGATAATAATTTACACATACTTTCTCCAAAATTTTATTGCTGAATAATTATTTGATAACTGTATTCATAGATATTCTGTAGTGCTTCCGTCTTTTTCTTGGAGAAACCGCATATACAAAGTTTAGCCATCGAGAGCCGAGAATTTTTTGCAGGCATTAAGGTAAGTGGCAGTGGGGTTGAATCAGAAAGATAATTCCTCTGAAATTGTGTTTCCCATCACAGGCCTCATCACAGACTAACTCAGAATGTTGAGACCCAGGGGTTTCTATTTTTGAAGAATAACCCCAATAATTCTAATGCATGACAAAGTTTGAGGATCCCTGTTAATGAACGGAGGCTCGGATATACTTGCATTTCTTTATTAAAATAAAGCAAAAGCTCTATTTCCATAATTTATTCCATCATGTTACTAACAGTTAGCATGTCAATATTTAGTTAGCATGCATTTTGAAAGACAGGTACCAGGCAAAGTAGTAGAGCCTCTGACTGGAGTAGAGGTGACCTAGAACTCTGAGGTATTTTTTAAAATTATTTTTTAATTTCAAAATATTAAGGGGGAACAAATGTTTTTGTTGCATGGATAGCTTTTACAATGCTTTAAGTCAGGGCTGTAATTGCACCCATCACCTGAATATTGTTCCTTGTACTTGTTAGCTAGGTTTTTTTCCCTCCCCTCTTCCCCCCTTTTCCCTTCTTGATTTTCAATGATTTTTACTTCTTTCTGTGCCCATCAGTTAGTTCCAAATTATTAGAGAGTACATGTGGTGTTTGTTTTTCCATTCTTGAGATATTTCACTTAGGATAATGGTCTCCAGTTCCATCCAAATTGCTGCAAAGACATTAATTCATTCCTTTTTATAGCTAAGTAGTACTCCGTGGTATACACATACCAGAGCTCTGAGTTTTACGGACTGCAAAGATTGAGCCAACTAAACAAGGCAATCTTTAATAAGGTTGTTGCTGGTAGCACAGGGATCCAAAAATTGATGAGCTATTCCAGAAGATGAGCAAAGGTGAGAGGAAACTCAGAAGTGGTATAAGGGGAGGAGGAAATATCAATAGGTCCAGGCAGGCCAGCACTGTGCACTGGGGAGGTCTCACCCATAGGACTGGAGTTTGACCTGGACTCATTCCTAGTTCAAGGACAAGATGGGATCATTGATAGATTGTGAGAATAGGACACAGGACCAGGATAAACCCCATTACTTAATAAAGTCCATGTATATACCATAGTGAACAGGGATGGAAGAAAGGAGAGTGGACCACGTGGTCAGACTAGCACAACCACAGTGTCAGGAGAAGCAGAGGTCAAACCATGGGAACATAGGAATGTTTTACTTTGCTGTGGTGAGCACTCAGCAGACAACGTCAAGGGCCAATGTTTAGCCCCCAGGTACTGTTTCTGAATAGGCTAACAGGTAGAATATTTAGCACTAAGAAACATCTGTTTTGAGAGGTAGCCAAGTATTGAAGCTGCATAAAAATATCTCTGCCTCAAAAAAGGATTGGCCTTGGAATAGGGCCAGTCCTAAGTTGCAGCAGTGCTCAGAAGCTGAGATTTCATATAACAACAATAATTTGATTAAAGTGTTAAAAATACTTACATTTCTAATTGGAATGGTGAATATTAATCCCTAAGAATAACCTGACTCTTGGAAGAAAATAGGAATCATTCTTTTTTATCCATTCTTCAGTGCCTATCGCAGAACCAGAACCACTAAGGCAGCAAAGTGATTCTAAACTCAGCAGTGCAGCAGCTCCATGTACTCCTCTTTGTGCACTGCTTATATTTTTATAGGTTTGGTTTTAATTGGTCTTATTTAGTTAAAAAAATTCCAGTGCTTATAGCTGTGCATGGTGGTGCATGCCTGTAGTCGTAGCTACTCGGGAGGCTGAGGTGGGAGGATCCCTTGAGCCCAGGAGTTTGAGGCTACAGTGAACTATGATCAGGCCACGCACTCCAGCTTGGGAACCCATCTCTATAATAAAATTAAAAAAATAGATAAAATAAAATAAGGTAAAATAAAATATAAAAAATTCCAGTGCTTATGTTATTACTAGCTCATTTAGCAAAAGATGGGCTGTTGAGAAAACGTTTATTCCAAATTATACCTTAGAAATAAATTCTATTTTAACATAACCTCTCTACGTATTTTTTTATACCAGCTACAACCTGAATTGAGCACTATATCAGAAGATGGGAAAGAATACCAGTTAAGGATAGAGAGCACAGTTCCTATTGTTTGTTCTGAATTTAGTGAGCTTGATCAAGAATGCAAAATTTCATTAAAGCTGAAAACTATTGATCAAGGTAATATACTAAATTCATTTCATTTTATTATTAGATTTCAAACAATAATTAATGCTTTTTTTCCCCCTCTAGAAAAAGTCACTGGAATGTACTCATATAATAAATTATGCTGTATGTTTACATCAAATTATAGATCAATCGTATTAATATCACTGGGCCAAATTCATGATTGCCAAAGCAATTCACATTTATTCTTCCTGGGCTGAAAGCATAAATAAAAAAAAAATAGTGAACAATCTCCTCTTCATTATTATCTTTCTCTTCCCCCTCTTTCTCCTCCTATTTTTCTCATCCTCCCACTTGTTTTTTCCTTTGCTTTCCTTTCAGAGATTAAGGGACAAACTGCTCTTTAAGATTTTCCAAATTGTCCCCAATGAGGGAGTTATGATAAGCGACACTGAAATTTCAAGTTTATGAAACATAGATCTCATAATGCATTCTTTGCACTTCCCTCCCTAATGAAAGCTTACATTTGGGATTTTTTTGTCTTAAAATTCTTCTGTGTAATTTACTGATTATTTGGATGTCCTGATGCATGGCCACATGTATATCACTGTCACAGCCCTATAGAGGGAGCAGAAATCCTCCCACAGAACCCACAGAACAAGATAGAATATGAGAAGACAAACCATGGAAACAGTGATTGGATTGACTGAGTTCTTTTTTACCCCTAAGCCCCTGATGTAGAGATCAAAGCAAATAAGGATACAGAAATGAAAATATAACCTTTAAGAGAGTTCACAATTCTGTGCACATACCACATATCTTTTCACTATAAAACGTGACATTTTGTTTAATAAATATACCCAACACAGCGTATCTATGTCTTCACGTTTTTATTATACCTAATTAAATTAGAGAAACAAGAGGAAAAAAAGCAAGGAGAGACAGAGTCTCATAGGAATGATGTACCCAAGAAAAGAGTTGGATAAGGAGCTGGAAAGAGGAATTAAGAGAGGTCATCCTAAGATACTCGACAGTAAACGGGCTTAGATAATACCCAGCTACTCAGATTCAGGAGCACTATGAGCAACATTATATTTTGAATTAAAGCCCAGAAATATGAAATATGAAGTTACACACTCTGTCTCAGTCTATTTAACACAATCTATTTCAAGCTACCTCTGAAAATCTTATTATGCAAATATTCTTATACTGTGGGTTATAGGGAAAATAGGAAGAGGATGATGTCATTGATACTTTTCAAAATGGTGTTAGGTAAAAATTTCCTTCAGTTACAAATATAGCTTAAAATGTGTTTGCATGTTTTCAGATCTTTCAACAAGGCAAGCATTGATATAATAATATAAAAATAGCCTAAATATATGCCTACATTTTAGAAGTTTGCATGTGCTTATTCTCTGTCAATTAAAAATTGTTTCCTTTTTTTTCTGGAGGAAAATTTGGATTTCATAGTGTATATTCCTCATCTTGTCTTCTTTAAGTATATTTCCATTAAGTCTCTACTTTCATGGGGAACAAGTTGGTGTCTCTTAGTGTATTTTTACACAGACTATTTTGCTCATTCACAGACGTAAAGAGAATAACTTTTGGCCCTCATACCATAGACTCAGGAAAATGATGTCGTGGGCTATATCTAAGCCAGACATCTAAGCCAGAAATATTCCATATTCACCTTAGGAAGCTGTTTAAGAGTTTGGATGTGATTTTTGATTTGCATAGGAAAAGTATATATTTCTAGAAAAATGCATAAAAAATTTTTTTCAATAATTTTAAATCTAGTGCAGTATAGCTATATCTGACCAAAATAATTTTGTACCTAAAAAATGTTTATAAGAGAAAAGAATATAGAAAATTTTTAATAACATCTTTCTCCTTGATTCTGGGAAGGACTTTGAAATCACTAACTGGATATGAAGGCCTACTTCCTTTGTGGCTAGTGTTGAGGGAATCTGTTCTTTTTGTTTAATTATACAAATTCCTAGACTTCCTTCCTCCTCCTCTGTTACCATTCCATTTCCAAATTATTTTTCTTAGTCTTTATTCTATAGGTGAGGAGCATCTCAAGTTTCTGAATATATTGGGACATTTGGGTGGTGAAAGGAAATAGTTTATTGCTGCTGTGAGATCATCTTCATCTGTTTTTATTTTTCTATTTTTTAAAGCCATTGCTATTATTCAGCAATGGATGGACCATGAATACATGCCATAAGGAATATTACAGAATTATCTGGGCCCAAGGCACAATTCTTAGGCAGAAAGAAAGGAAATTATGTTTCTTAGTGCTAGAATTATATATGTACACACACATATATATAACAAAACAAGGATAAATTTTATTCATTGCTTTTGAATGTTATCCAGATGCATATGAATTCATAACTTTACTGAAAATAGTAATATGTATGTATATATATGTATATATTGAAGTTAATTATTTGTAAAAACCAGGTAGATTTAATAGTTGTGGTCTAATTCAGTCAAAAATTGCAACCATATATGTATATATATATATATATATTTTTTTTTTTTTTTTTTGAGACAGAGTCTTCCTCTGTTGCCCAGGCTAGAGTGCAGTGTTATGATCATAGCTCACTGCAACTTCATATTCCTGTACTCAAGCGATCCTCCTGCCTCAACCTCCCAAGTAGCTGGGACTGTAGACACATGCCATTGTGCCCGGCTAACTTTTTTACTTTTTGTAGAGATGAAGTCTCTCTATATTGCCCATGTTGGTCTCGAACTCCTGGCCTCAAGCAATCCTCCCACCTCGGCTTCCCAAATTGCTGGAATTACAGGCATAAGCCACCATGCCCTGCCACAACCATACTTTTTAAGAAAGAGAAAATAATTTAAGAATAATTTTTCAATTCAGTGTCCCACATTAATCAAGTCATTACATGCTTTGATTAGTGTATTCCTTTAGGAAAATTTTCAACCTTTTTTTTTTTTTTTTTTTTTAAAAATAAAAACAGGTAAAGAACACCTAGGCTTAAATTTGGCACTGTCTTCCTGTCATGTGGACCTTCATCAGACGTCATCCTGTGTGAATGGAACCTGCAGCCATGCTTTGGTGCACTACACAGCTGTAGCAGATTTTTCTCGAGATGGAGATAGAGTTACAAACATTGTAGTGCAACCTGTAGTCAATGAGGATTTCCTGTGGAACAGCTACATTCCAGACAGCATCCAGGTTGACAAGTTACAAAAACATCCTTATAATTTAAGCTTTAAAAAATGTGTATGTTTTTTATCACTATATCCTGTAAACTTTTCATTTAAAAATTATTTGATAAATTATTTTAGTTTTTAAAAGATTCAATTTTCAATAACTATGATAACAATAATGAATTAAAAATTTATTGAGATTGCTAACCAATTTATTATCTATCACTAAATAACAATTAATGGTCATATTTACCAAAAATATCTTTGCTTTTAAGATCAGAGTAAAGGATGTCCCAACTGCTTACTGCTATTCATTTACTGACCCACATATAATTACATTTGATGGCAGGTAATTTCCTGAAAGTTTTTTTCTTTTAGTAGTTTTTGGTTTTTCTTGGTTTTGTTGCTTTATTTTAAACAGCATACTGTTTTATAATTTCCTAGTCCTAGTCACTGAAACATTAGAAAGTAAGGCATGTATAGTCATTAATGGCTTGGTTCAAGATATTAGTTTGTTTCTGTGGAATTTTTTTGACTCAAAATCTAGTCCCTAGTAAAAAAATATGGACTAGTTATAAGGCTGAACTTGTAAAAATGAAGATTATTACAAAGGCAGACAATCATTTTTGCTGGACCATTTATTTATTTTTAATAATGATTAAATTATTTGCTCTAGAGATATTTACTGAGTTGCATTTCTATAAGATAATAAAAAAACTTTAAGGTTTAAGCAAAATGATTAAACTAACACATTAGAATTAATTTTAAAGTGAACGACTCCTAATATTTGACAAGAATACTCAGGGGAAAAACTATTATAACCATCATCAATATCTGGATATTTGCCTCTGGAATTTAAAGTAAAATGGGCAAAATGACCAAAAAGTAATCTAAGCTATCTTATTATTAGTATCTTCCTAGAAAGATTTAAACTCAGTTATACTGTTTTGGAGGATTAATGATTCTAAGATGTCTTTAAGGAAAATGATGAGAACACCTCATTTTGTACTCAAAATTTTCCTCATGATTCAAAGTAGTTGATTTTTTTAAATAAAAAATTGTAATGTGATTAGTGTCAGGAAAATCATTCAATATAAGTGAATAGATGTAGAACCTATTCAATAAAAAATTATAGTCCAACTGCTTGAGCAGGTATTGAAAAATTGGAGGAACTGATCCCACATGGAAGAATCCTTTATAATCATGGCTAAAGGCTTGGAAGTTTTGGTAGAAAAACCTCAAGAAAGCATAGTAATGAATTTAGTACAACAATTCAAAGATTAAATGTGCAACAGCTAGGTGACAAGCCAAGTTCTAAGTACTGGGGATATGGCAGTGAACAAAATAGGTGACTTTTGAATAGGTGGAAAGAGGTATAAACACACATAATAAATAACATATTTTGTGTCTGAAGAAGATACACATTGTGAAGAAAACTAAATCAGAGGTGGAAAGAGAGGGCTGCAAGTAGTGGTTGCAATTTATATTAAAATAGCATGGTGATGGAAAGCCTTTAATTGAGGATGACATCTGGACAAGTACTTGAAGAAGGTGAGGGAGATAGCCATGTGCATACACATATGGGGAGAAGACCACTTAGCAAGCCTGCCCTGCTCAAGGAGAGCCACTTGACTGATTAGAGTGGTGAAAGGGGAGAAAGAAGTAGTGGGAGAGTTGAGGTGTTTATCACTACTTTGTTTCATTCAGTGCATACAATGAATGCTCACGATACATAAAGGTATTGGAAATCTAGATTTCTCATTCTAACATCTATATCTATATGTACATATATATATAGAGAGAGAGAGAGAGAGAGAAAGAGAATGCCTATAAATAACTTCAATACATATTTTTGATTTATAACATACTAGTGTGATATTTTACAGTAATTCTTAATGTAATTGCCTTTTGTGATTGATAGGGTGTATGATAATTTCAAGACTGGAACGTTTGTGCTTTATAAGAGTATGTCACGTGATTTTGAAGTCCATGTACGTCAGTGGGACTGTGGAAGCCCTCAATATCCTGTGTCATGTAACTGCGGGTTTGTTGCCCAAGAAGAAGGTGATGTAGTTACTTTTGATATGTGCAGTGGTCAACTTCATGAATCACAACCATATTTATTTGTAAAGAGCCAAGATGTAACCAGCAATATCAAGATAAGTGAATCTTACTTAGGAAGAAAAGTCACAGTATGTATGATTCTTTAATATTGAAAGTATTTTTCCTTTTTCTCATTTTAGATAAACTTCTATTCATCTCTATTAAATTAGGATCTATCATTTTTCAAAGTTAGTTTGTTGAAGAAAATATCATTTAGATTAAACTATGATCTTACAATGAATACAATTTTGTTTTCCTACCACATACAAATAGATACAACGTAGTTTCAACTGTCCAATCTAAACTGCCTTATTCAAAATTTCTCTATGACAAGTTTGTGGATTATTTATTAAAAACATTTTTGCCAGTGTCTAATAAATGGTATATTAGACAAAGATGATGACAGATATAATTAAGAATAAATATTCAGGAATAGCTAACCAACTTTTGAAATGAATACAGTATGGTACTACCTCAGGAATGGGCTTGTAGACAAGTGGAAAAGAATATAAAACAGACCCAAGATTATATATCCACTAATATTTTGTAAAGATAGTATTTCATATCTATGAGATAACTATATCTATCAAAAATTGGGAAAATATTTGCTAAATCTAAAATATGCAGTCAATATAGAAAACACTCATATATCACTACTGCATAATCAGCAGATCAATTAAAATGAGCAAATAATATAAAAAGGCATTTCACAAAAGAAATCAAACTGATAAATATGTCCAAAAGTACAAATAACCACCAAAAATACAAAAACTTTAACTTCATTAGTAATCAAATAAGTAAGTCAATACAGAGCAAACATCTCTCATACAATATTAGCAAGAGTACAGATAGTAGAAGTAGTTACAGTCTTTCCAGAGGTCATGTATGTTATATATAACCTGCACCTATGTATGTTATTTTAGCAAGAAATTTAACTTCTGGAAATTTATTGTAATAAATTATTAAAGATGTGCATAGCCCCAGTCATATTTATTATATTTCTCCTTAAAAGAAGGAAAGTTACAATTAGTGATCAATAAAAGGATTTAACCAAAACTTTAAATATAATGGTGTCACATGAGAGAACACTTTGTAGTCATGGAAATGATGGAGTAGCTGTGTATTTAGTGACAGGTAGAGATATGCATGAAATACAAAAGAGGCTTTCAAAGCATTTGCACCAAGATCTTAACATCAGCTACTTTTGGTTGATTTGAATGTAAGGTTTATTTGCTTTTAAAATAATTTTCCATAATGAACACATACCATTTTTGTAAAAATAAAAAAGCTATTTTTAAATTTTAAAAAAATTAAAAGGGGAAAAAGAACTAGAAGAACAAACACAGTGGTGTATCTTCAGTAATTTTTAGAAAAGATAGCTTCTCCACATATATAGTACATCCAAGTGGCTGATCTGAGAGAGGTGATATTCCTGTGATGGAGACAGGTGGTGCCTCACCTCTATACTACTTTTAGTTATTTGAGAAATCTCCATACTGTTTTCCATAGAGGTTGTACTAATTTGCATTCCCACCAACAGTGTTTAGTATTCCCTTTTCTCCACATCCTCACCAACATCTGATATTTTTTGTCTTTTTAATAATAGTCATTCTGACTGGGGCAAGATATCTCATTGTGGTTTTGATTTTCAATTTTCTGATGATTAGTGATTTTGAGCAATTTTTGATATGCCTGCTGGCCATTGGTATGTCTTCTTGTGAAAAATGTCTGTGCTTACTTTTTAATGGGATTATTTGTGGGTTTTTTTTTTTGTTGTTGTTGAGTTGTTTGAATTCCTTGTAAATTCTGGATATCAGTTTCCTTCAAATGCATAGTTTGCAAATATTTTCTTCCGTTCTGCAAGTTGTCTGTTCACTCTTGATTTAGTTTGCTGGACAGATGCTTTTTAGTTTAATTAATTCTCATTTGTCTATTTGTGTTTTTGTTGCTTATGCTTTTGAGGTCTTAGTCATGAATTCTTTGCCTAAATCAATGTCCAGAAGAGTTTTCCCTAGGTTTTCTTCTAGTGTTGTTATAGTTTCAGGTCTTACATTTAAGTCTTTAATCCATCTTGAGTTGATTTTTGTATATGGTCAGAGATAGGAGTCCAGTTTCATTCCTTTGCATATGGCTATTCAGTTTTCCCAGCACCATTTATTGAAAAGGATGTCCTTTCCCCCATGTATCCTCTTGTTGACTTTGTCAAAGATCAGTTGGCTGTAAATATGTGACTTTACTTCTCAGTTCTCTATTCTAGTCCATTGATCTGTGTGTCTATTTTTATAACAGTACTATGCTGTTCAATTTATTTTAAACTATTTAAATAAAGAGATTTCAAACAACATACTTCAATAAAAAATCAGTATGGTGATCAAATTTCAAGTCAGCAAAATACAAAAACCCATTTTTTTGGCATAGAACATTAAAAGGAAATTTGTAGTTTTTAAAAAATCAGTATTTTATTCTCTTTTTATGTTGAAGGAATATTTCCTATTTTTTTAAATTATAGTTTTTTTCTTTATCCAAATTGAATATTACTTCAATATCTTTTATTTCTGTATTTCAGATCTGGTTTTCTTCTGGAGCATTCATTCGTGCTGATCTTAGTGAATGGGGCATGAGTTTAACGATCAGAGCCCCTAGTTCAGATTACAGAAACACTCTGGGACTTTGTGGTACCTTTGATGAAAATCCAGAAAATGATTTCCATGATAAAAATGGGATCAAAATTGATCAAAATTTTAATAATTGTGTTGCTTTTATTAATGAATGGAGGTAAGAAACTATTTTTCACTTATAATAGTATTAATATTAGACTTAAAATGGTGACTCAATACTCTGCTTTTTTGCAACACATGACTAAGAAAAATGTTCATGTGCAAATTACTATCCTTTTATGTTTCCCATTGGGAAGGATTCTACCGGGAAAGAGCATGTTTGACACACTGCCAATTTCTCTGACATCGCCTGGAAAACCATCCTATTGTGGCTGCTCATCAGACACTGCTTTATGGTATCCACCTTCGAATCATCTGGATAGTGTTTTGCAATCAGACAGTGCCCGAGGTTGCAAAGACCTCAAACATGTCAGATTCTCTTCTTTGATACCAGAACTAGATGTCACCTCTGAATATATTAATTCAGACACTCTCATCAGAGGGATAAACAAACATACATCTGGCGAAGAAAATAATTTGAATTTATTTCGACAAGAACAGAAGAAGCATGTAAACCTAACCAAACAGGATTTAAATTTACAAAAACATGCTGGGAATAAAAAACAAGATGCACCTAAATACTTGCACAATGAGAAACACATGCAGGATCAAGGTAGCCACAGCCGAGGAATGAGGTGGAATCAACAAAACAGAGGGAAACGGCAAAACTTTAATGACTTTGTTTCTTTATTTGCTTTCCAAAGTCTCAGCCAAACTGACTTAGAAGAGTTTACTTATTTTTTCCCCGAGGACCATGCTGAAGATGTCCACCAACAGTTTGTCCCTTCGTGGCCCACACCCTCTGGCTTCACTGAACACAGCACCTTGGCACTCTGTCAGCAGACTCTAGCCAACTCCAGCATAGGAAGGCTCTGTCTTGCTTTTCTTGGCAAGAGACTAGACAGTGTTATAGATATGTGTGTGAAGGATGTTCTGTTAAAAGATGATCTTAGCTGGGCAGAGGCAGGTGTGGCCCTTTTAGAAAATGAATGTGAAAAAAGAATTTTGGAAGAGGGGAAATATAACACAGAAGAATACGGCAAGTCCATTGAAGACATTCTGTTAGTATTAAAATGCCCCAATCTGTGCAGTGGCAATGGGCAGTGTATGGAATGGGGCTGTGCATGTTTTCCAGGCTTTAGTTCCTATGATTGCAGTGATGTATATGGTAAGTGACCACCCTCAAACTTTAATATTGCATATGATATTTGATTATGAAAATGTCTTTGTTCTTTTTTTACCTTCAGTATCTTAACAGGACTCATTCAGATTATATGGGGGGAAACCCCAAGCTATATTAATTAATACATTAATAATTTTCTAACTGCATCTCATCTCATATTCTTAGGAGTAAAAGCTGAAGTATGTATAACAACCTATAAGACACAGTGTGATCCGGTGCACAGTATCTCTCTAAACTCATCCCCTACTGCTGTCACCCTGTCTATGCACTCCAGCCACTTTGGTCTCTGTGCTGTTCCTCAAAAATGCCAGGTTTACTTTGACCTCAGGGCCTTTGCACACAACTGGTTTCTCCACCTGTAGAGAATAATTGTTTACTTAGAACTCAAATTTAATATTTTTAAGACACTATGTTTATATTATTTGGCTAATTACATTAATTTGCTTACAACTCTTTCCCTCTAACCCATCTATGTGGTACAAACTATTTTGTCTCAGTATGTTAGAGAAAGAAATTCTAAAAAGTTGGTTTGGTTCCTTTAGCCAGTAACAAGTAACTCCTGGTTTACCCTCCCACAATTACCATCCTGCCCTTTTCCATATACAGCATTTTCCATTTTAGTCAATGAAAATTTCATTCCTCTAATTGCTCACATTAAAAACATGTAGTCAATTTTGACTGTCCTTTTCCTCTCGTGCCTCAAATTTAATCCATTAGCAGCAAATCCAGCTCCAGCTTCAAAGCATTTCATCTCTTTCCCTACTACAACCTTAGTCCAAGCCACCGTTATCTCTCACCTGGATTATCACAGATTCCCTAAAAGCTTATTTTCCGTGCAGCAGCTGAAGTGACCCCACTGAAATGTAAGTCAGATTGTGCTCCTCTGCTTAAATCCCTTGAATGGTCTCCATCTCTTCCGGAGTAAAATTCCACAATCCCTCCCATGGCTGGAAGACCCCAGGTAATCTAAGGCTCCTCTCTCACTTAATTCACCTACCATCTCCCCTGCCCCCAGCTCACTGTGCTTCAGACACACTGGCTACTTTGCTGTTCCACAAAGGACCCAGACTTGTTCCTACCTCAGGACCTTTGCACTTACTATTCCTTCTCACTGGAGCAATCTTACACCATATATCTTTATGACTGACTTTCTTCACTTCTCTCTTCAAATGTCATATTATCAGAAAATCCTCCCATGATTATTCAAAATAGTTTTTCTCACACAATCACATAGTAATTATTTGCTTTAATATAGTTAATATACTTTTCCCCCACATTCCTGAAAACACTTATGTAATACATAATATTTATTTTTTCATTTGTGTATTTTTTATCCTCCCATGCTAGAGTGTAAGTTACATGAAGGCAAGGACTTTGTTCATTACTTCATATTCAGTACCTAGAATAACACCAGATACATAGAAACTGCTAAATATTTGTTGAATGCATGAAAGTATGAACTGAACTAACAGGTTTTTAAAATTTTTTCATAAAGATATTTAGGATTCTGAATACACATGACATGATTTTATACCCTATTACTATAAAGTTATTAATATATTCACTTAGATTTTGCCATTGTTTAGGGAAAGAACTTAATTTCTTTTATACACTGCATATATCCATATTGACAACCAGATCTTGCTGATATAGATAATGAAATTTTGAAATTATAATACATTGCATTACTAACTATGCTATTTTATTACAGAAGTATTTTTCTTATAACCCATCTATGTGGCACAAACAAATGTCAAAACCAAAATGTATTGTAGTAGTAATTTCTTAATACTTGTTGTTAGTTGATATCAAATATTAAAACATTAATGAAACTTATGTATTTAGGCATCAGTAGTATCTGTAATGATATTTTTATTGGTTTGATGATAGATACTTTTTAAAATACCAGATTACTTTTAAAATTTAATGGTTTAATTAATGTAGTAAATAATATTTGGAGTATATTTTTAAATATTATTAATATTTTACATATGCTTTTAATTTGGGCCTTGAAAATAATTAGTTTTTTTCTGAAATTAAAGAAAGTATGTCCTATTTGTTATACTTTTTCCAAAGGCAAAGCTCCTGAAATTACAGAGCTTGAGAATGCTGGATTCTGTGATGTTCAAAAATATAATTGTATGATGGTGAGAGTGTTTGGTAAAGGCTTCAAAGAATCACCTTCAATTAAATGTGAAGTTACTAAACTGAAGGTATGTTAATTATAGCATTGGGAAGCAATAGAGTTTATGAGATATTCAGATTAATATTATCTTGGATTCATTTGTTCTATCAATTAGCAACATAATCCCAAAGGGTGTTATATCCACAGAGAACTGAACAGGATAATGATTCAGTTGCATAACCTTAAAGCTTCCCTATCTGTTAACTTTATTAAAATATTTTACATAATTTTTATTGAGGATTACTATTTTTCATCATTAATAAAAAACTGACAAAATACAAAGCTTGATATGTGTAAGCTTTTGTATTTCTTGAAATAAAAAACCTTTAACTCAGAACTTGAACACCATGAAGACTCAGTATGTGCACATTTGTATGTGTGTGCAGCTGTTTGTGTCAGTTCTGCTTTTCTTTCTTTGTGGGCTTCATTTTTGCATTTCATTATGTACAGTTGACCTTTGAACAATACAGGTTTTACCGGCATGAGTCTGCTTATATGTGGATTTTTTTTCCACATAGAAGTGGAAAATACAGTATTCATGGGATGAGAAACCACATATATGGAGTGACTTTTTGTATACCTGGTTGACCGCAGGACTTGAGTAGGCACAGATTTTGGTATAGACAGCGGTCCTGGAACCAATTCCCATGTAAACCAAGACGATTCTACTGGCTTTCTTCAAGTGGTGAAAAAATGGCCATCAGCAGCTCCATGTTTTATGTCTTACAACTTGAGCCACTAGAGGTAGACTGGCCCCAAATCCTCTTTGGTACAAAGATGAAGTATATGAATAATTGAAGCATTGGCCCAGCTTAGGTCTACTGCTAGACCAGTCAAGTATAGACAGGGAGGTTGGTCATGTAAGAACATGAGAGGCTCTTCAGGAACCATGTAGATAAAGGGCAGAATGGATGGTTTCAAGTAGTTGTAGAAGGTGGGAGCTTTTGCAGGAGAAATGAGGGAGTTTCCTGGCAACAATCCGCTGTCTGTCAACTATAATACATGGCCAAGTATATTTCCTTTTGCTACAAAGATAATTACATAGTGATCTGTTATACATGGCCAATACTGGTAAATTCTTTGATTTGAACCTCTAAGAAATGCATGATTCATTGAAAGCAGTTTACATCAAATTAAGATGTATACATCTTTTATTATTCTGAATAAAACTCACTCTCAATGTGGCTTTTGTTTTCTCATTATAGATTCCATTATACTAGGTGTGTATTGTAAAATTTATATTTTGATTATATGTAATTTACTAGCAAAATATTTCCATAATTTAACAGAGGTTAATTGCTTTCTCATTATGCCTTCAGTATAACAGCAGTAAATGGGTACTTGGAGAACCCCTCTACACACTGACTATTTTTCAAAATAGCAGAGCTGTTGATTGTCAGCTCCCCACTGATGTTCAGCACTTTGATACCATGGATCTGATGGGTGAGGAACCAATTGGGAAGTGGCAGTTAAAGGTAAGGAACTAAAATGATATCTTCATATTTATATAAAAAAGTACATATTTATAACTAAAATTTCATAATGAATTTATGAGGCTACATTTAGAGCAAATTATCTTATATTAATAGAACTACATCTTACAATCTCTACAGGTATCTAATGATGGATATAAGTTCAGTAATCCAAAAATAATGATCATATATGATGGTGCTTGTCAAGTTTGTGGTCTCAATGAAAATGACTCATGTACAATAAAGGTAAGCATCTTTTCACTTATTGTCATATTTACATCATAGTTATTTTCATTTTCCATGTTGTTGACATATTAATTATAGTTTTTTCACCTTAATATCAGAAAGATTAGTAAAGAAAGGCTTCCTCAAGTTTATATAAGGTAATTGAAATTGTTACTCTGTCTATAACTTGTTGAAATGGTGAGAAAGAGGTTTCCACCTTTAACATTTCATAGTGGCAGATTGTTTATTCCTAAAATAGCAAAAGAAGGGGTTTGGACTGAATTGTACACTCCTTCACTCCTACACACATTATTTTTTCAGTAGTAATAATGATTTTCCAATAAGTGATCTCTTTGTGGTTACTTAGTCCTTTTTGTGGCAAATGACATGCATTTGGGTAGAATTTGTAAAATGTATAAGGCTAGCACTTTTACAGGGAGTTTTTTTCTGGCAACTAAATTCATTGGACCATGCAGTTACCTGCCACTTGGATTACAGAACAACAGCAAAGCCTGAGCTGAGTCCTCAGATCCACACCCTCTTAATCTATGTCCAGTCTACTGGGTTTATTGAACGGGCTTTCTCAAGTGTGAATTGCGAATTTAACAGACACCGTGGATCTAATATCACTTGACTTTTCAAAACTGAAGAGCATACAAATAATATTACATATGAAAATTGAAAAGTATTTATTTTTTCTAAATTTTAAGTCTTTTTTCTTGAGATTATCCATAAGGTCATGGTAATAATAAGTTTTTGAAGGGGTTAGGGAAAAATAATAAGTTTTTGTTTTTGAGAAGTTGTTTGATTTTTATTTTTCCCAAAATATTTCATTTCCACGTATCCATATGTACTTTTAAAATGTTGCTTTCAAGGTTGTTTTATCCTTTAAGGGCTATTTTGTTCTAATTTTTGTGCAATGTTCTAAGTGTTATCAAAGGAGATTTTTGTAAAATGAGCAAAGTTTTTATATCCTGAATAAAGTTTGGTCTTCTTCCCAAGTTAAAAATGACTGCTACATTTAATGTTCTTTCTGTGGGTTTCAACATCTCTTTAAACTCTTTTGTATAATGATATACATTATCAAGTGTGGATAAGATGCCATGGTTGTGGTCCAATTTTCCTGTGTTCACAGGACATAGTGAACTGCTAGGAAAAGGAAGGATAAGCATAAACTAATATTATTTTATAAGATGTACAAGGAAAAAGTCAATTTTATTTCTTTATAAATAAAGTGCTGCCAGCGTAAGTTCAATAGTGAAAAAGCAAAAAAGAAATGTTTTCTTCCATGTATTTATAAGCTATAAATTATAATTTAGTGCAGAGATACAACTTATATGTATTTACCTAGTCCTTCCAAATTGATCCGTTCCATAAGCATTTACACATGCAAGTAATAATTTGTTTTCCAGTATGCATTTATGATTATGAGGTATAAAATATTTCTTAATCAAAAGAGATTTATAATATGGTTTCATTAGAATCATCAATACATATGCTGCTATCCTTCTATGTACAATTTGTTCTTTCTGTACACTAACTATACCTGTACTTTTCTTGATATTTTCATTTTTAAAAAACTTCTATTAGGAAGATGTTTGCATTATCGAAGGACTCTGCTACAGTGAAGGGGATAAAAATTCAACCAACCTTTGTTTGATTTGTAGACCCAAAATTTCAAAATTTACTTGGTCATTTTTAGAAAGTAAGTTATTCTTTATTAATCCAAATATTTCCTGTTTTAGATATTTTTTAAGTGATTTTAAGCCACAAGTTACATAAACATGTTTAAAATGAATGAACTCTGTGTTTAATTTAGCATCTCTTTTAACTGTGTAATTCACTTTGCTAGAAGGAAATATAAGATAGAAAGATTTTATATATACATATATATATAATTTCTGTGATTATACTGCAGTAGGATATGGGATATTTATTTCAATATTTTATAAGAAAATAAAATGTGAATTATTAATAGAAGAAATGGGAATTGTGAATTCAGTTACACATAATTCCCTGTTTTTAGCCTTACTTCTGTTCAGTTTTGCAACAAGGCATTTAACCTTTTAAGCTCCAAAGGCCATGGGTTCATTACCTGTTAAATAAGGTATCTGGACTTGATAATCTATAAAGTGCCTTTCAGCACTACCATTCTGTGATGTGATGAGTATAATATTGGGTACAGATAACTTGGGATAGTTTGTTCCTCCAAAAAATAATCCCAAATTATAGTCATGTACCATATAACTTCTTTACTTTCCTAAACACATCTGTGTATGATTCCTTATGGGTGTCTAAGTTCTCTTTCCTGATGGGGAGATCAGGCATTATTAGATACAATAGAGCACAATTATTCCCTGACTTTATGTAATTTTATCTATGGGAGTCATAAAACTTTGTATTTGTTCAGTGCTTTGGAATATCTTTATACATGTTATTGGAAGTGCAAATTTCATTACTGTGTTAGACCATTTACCAGATGATTCATTGCTTTGGTACAAGACTCATGGAATATTGTGTGAAGACAATGGAAATTTGAGGAAAAATTTAGTGCAAGAGATAGGGCAAACAAATATAACTTCTGAATTGGTGCCTGTTTTTTAATTACTGTGGTAACGACTAATTCGTTATAGATTTATAGTGTTTAAAGACATAAGTGGTCTTAAAGATATCATCTGTTTCAAATCCCTTGTCGGAGGATGAGGAAATTAAGATCAATGAATTAGGCTGTTTGTGTAAGGATATACAGGGGCGGAATGGGAACCAAAACTACCGTCTCTCGGCATCAGTGTTTTGTCAATGCAAGAAGAGAGTTTGTGCCCAGTACAATGTAATGAGCCTACTCATTTCATCTGTTAAGCCAGTAGGCTAGGATGGTGGACATTGTAAAATATAAGACAATATAAAAAAAAAAAGTCTTAAATTGTTTCATGGGCATAAAGAGAATTCTACCTGTCTTCTGAAATAGCCACTTTTCTAGTGTGTCAGCTCGGCCACTAGAAGGACCGCTGAGGAGTAGAGGATGGGGATGATTAGTGGCTCCTGCTTATTACAACTGGGAGGTAGGTACAGCGAGGAACGTTCAGGGGAGCCCATGCAGTCATGGGTGGTAAGGGAGCAATAGAGAACTGGAGGTTTAGAGGGAGAAAGCGAGGCTGAAAGGAACAGAGTGCAAAGGAGAGTGAGAGACAGCAAGCAGCGAAGTGGTCAACACCAAGAAGTAATCTAAGACGGGAGGAGCTGTACCCAGTCTGGGCAGTGCACATGTATTTATAGATTCTGTGCCGTATTCAAAGTGCTTTCACAGTCTCAGAGCAAAGCCTTGAGTTCTTACACCTATCAGTTCCTTTTACATTTTCTAAGAATGGAATTGAATTTATTCAGAATGTTAGAAGAAAAAAAAAAAAAGGAAAGCAGCTAATAGAACTTTTAGCAGAGCTCAGTCTTTATCGAAACGCCTGTCTCTGTGGGAGCTCTTAGGATCATACTTCTTTTCTTTTCTGCACAGGTACAAAGTTAAGTGTTTTCTCTGTTACAGACAACCAACCCCCAGTGATTCAAACACCGCAAGACAAATTACAGACATTTTATGGGGAAAACTTTGAATACCAGTTCATGGCCTTTGATCCAGAAGGTTCTGACATCCATTTTATGTTGGACTCTGGTCCTGAAGGAGCGAGTGTTTCCTCTGCAGGGCTTTTGATGTGGAAAACTGAGTCAGAAACTCCCCAGCAATTCACTCTACACCTTCATGATGACTGCGGTGCTGAAACCAGAGTCACGATTGAGGTAATGTTGGAGGACTTAAGTTTTACTCAATGGTTTAGCAATTTTAAAAACTTTAACTTTAAAATGAAAGTCCTATGCTTTAATTGTCAAGAGCAATGATGTTATTAAACATTGCATGGGAAATTAAATTGCCAAAACTTTGACTATTCTTTGTAAGAATTTAAAACCTCAGAGAGAGTCTCAAACCCAGAAGTATGAATCTAAATTAATAATTGCTACACTGTTTTATTCTGCATTTAGCTATAACAAGGATGAAGAACTCATTTAATTCCACCTCCATGAAAGATCTGTGATTAATCTAAGCTCGATAATTTTACCCTTTTCCTTCAGGTGAAAGAATCTCATATGTTGAATCAAAAATCAAGATTATAAATATGACTTGAAATAAATAATTGGCAACTATAATTCTTTACTGACTTTTCTTTTGGTTATGTCAGTCATGAACACTTAATAATTATAAACTATTTTTGTGCCCTTTATTCACTTGAAACTTGGTCACTCAGAAGCAATATTATGAAGAGCAACTGTGTTCTATGCCATGTTAACACAGTAATTCAAGTGATTATATGCTCTCTAAATTCGGGGGTAACCCAGGTAACTAACTGCTTTCCAATTTAATGATTTTTTTCAGATATTCTGCTTGCATGATAGAAATTGATCATGTTGTAATATCTTTAGAAATGTTATCCCTAGCATTCATATTGTGGCTATGCTCTTGGTAGTGGACATAATTGTCTTATTAAACTATTTTTTGAATATCATTCTATATTAAATAAAAATATATATAGTAAATATATGTAATTTGGTTATACTCATAAGTAAACATACATGCCTAGCATGATTTTGGGGGCATAAACTGAAGATAATTTTATTGAAAAATAAAGCATTTACTTTTTTTTTTTCTTGGTAGGTGACTGTGAAGTCTTGTGATTGCTTGAATGGTGGATCCTGTGTGTCTGATATGAAATTTCCTCCAGGGAATGGAATGTACCTGTGTGTCTGCTTGCCTGGCTTCCAGGGCAGTCTTTGTGAAGTGGATGTCAGTGGGTGCCAATCAAACCCTTGTGGCCTTGGCAAATGTATTAGTGGTTTTCGCAGTTATTCCTGTGATTGTCCACCTGAGCTCAAAGGTAAGTTTTCATTCATAATGAACTAAATTAGAACATGAACAAATTAGAAAGGAAAGCTTCTTTAAACACTCATCTACAGATTACTCAAGCAAATGTATGGTCCTAAAGATTTGAATACACATTTAAAAATTTTAGTAGAAGTTATCACAAATATATTTTCTATCCATATCCCTTGTTTTGTTAATTGTAAATTATTTACATATATTATTGAAATTTTGACAATTTTTATAACTGTAATAGCAATGTAGGAACCTGCAAAGCAGGTAGAGTACCTACATTTGGTAGGTAGAAATATGTTTAAATATGTATTATTATTGAAATATAATATGTCATAATAAAGAAATTATGCCAGGGAAAATACAAAAATTATCACTCAAGAGGCCGGGCGCGGTGGCTCACGCCTATAATCCTAGCACTCTGGGAGGCCGAGGTGGGCGGATCGTTTGAGCTCAGGAGTTTGAGACCAGCCTGAGCAAGAGCAAGATCCCATCTCTACTAATAATAGAAAGAAATTATCTAGCCAACTAAAAATATATATAGAAAAAATTAGCTGGGCATGGTGGCGCATGCCTGTAGTCCCAGTTACTTGGGAGGCCGAGGCAGGAGGATTGCATGAGCCCAGGAGTTTGAGGTTGCTGTGAGCTAAGCTGACGCCACAGTACTCTAGCCCGGGCAGAGCGAAGACTCTGTCTCAAAAAAAAAAAAAAAAAAAATTATCACTCAAGAGAAATTTTATTGATAATTCATTAACTTAGAAATATCATTATATAGAGTGAAATAAAATGAGATGTTAGCATATTCGCTAACTCATTAATTGTCCTAAAACGTCTGATTCCAGAAATAAGTATGACTAACAACCTTTACTTTACTAAGGCTTTTTTTTTT
>CM052437.1:128470533-128489480 GCA_028533085.1 Varecia variegata
TGGAACCCATTCTATTAAGTGAAGTATCCCAAGAATGGAAAAATAAGCACCACATGTACTCACCAGAAAATTGGTTTCCCTGATCAACACCTGGGTGCACATTTGGGAATGATACCAATTGGGTGTCGGACAGAGGTGGGGGGAGGGGATGGGTGTATATCTACATGATGAGAGCGAAGCGAACTGTCAGTGGAATGGATATGCTTGAAGATCTGACTCGGGGTGTTGGGGGTAGGGGAGGGGACAGGTGTATACCTACATGATGACTGCGATGTGCACTGTCGGGGGAATGGACACCCTCGAGGTTCAGTCTTGGGGGGTTGGGAGGGGCATGGGCAATATACTTAGCCAGAACGGTTGTGCCCCCATAATAAGCTATAATAAATAAATTAAAAAAAATAATTTGAACTTGATCTATATTTTGTCTAGGCAAAAATTGCCAGGAAGATGTTGATGAGTGTGAATCCAAGCCTTGCTTTGCAGGAGTAGAGTGCCTGAATACCTTTGGCTCCTATCATTGTGGTTCATGTCCAACAGGATTTTATGGTGATGGAAAAATATGTCATGGTAAAAGTCCCTACTTTCTGCTATGACATTTTTTTTGCTGCATTTAATTAATTTAAATCACACAGTTCCATTCTGTCTGTTACTCATGCATTTATTCATTATATATGTATTAATGGGCATGCACTGAACTAGGTGTAGAGGATGCAAAAATATATAAGGCATGTCCTCTCACTTAATAAGTTATTTAGAGTATAATAGAGGGAATATGATTAGTAAGTGCATAGTACAATAAGGTGTTCTCAGTCTTTTGATAGAAGCTCCTAGAGGGTTCAGTAGGAATACTACACAGGGAATCATGTCTTCCTGGAAGAATAATAAAAAACTTTAAAAGGGAAGTGTCTAGACTATACTAGATACATGAGAAGAGAGAGAAAGGCATTCCAGGCAGAAGGAACATCATGAGCAAAGGAAGGTACAGAGGCAAGTAACATCACAGCACCTCTTGGGCACTATGAAGAGTTCAGTGTGCCTGTAGTATAGGAGGTCAGGGGAGCTGCTATAAGAGCTGAAGCTAGAGAGGTAGCCAGCAGTAAGACCACTGAAAAGCCATTGGGGAGTCCCTTAAAGTTTTGAAGTAAGAAAGCAACATGATAAAGTTTACATTCGAGAAAGTTTATTTAAGGAGTAGTGTGGAAGATGGACCACTGTGGGTAAGGAACTGTATAAATATGAAGGTAGAAAGAAGAGTTAAGACAATATGCCAAATATACAGAAAAATAGATAAATAGATAAAAATAGACTGGCCAAAGATGAGGTGGTAATGTTGAAAGAGATATTAAAGAAGCAAGTTGATAGCACTTGGTCAGTGATTGGGATTAGTATGGTGAGGCAAAGAGATTCATTAAGTTTTAGGTGTTTGATTGTAGGTAACGGATACTGTAGAATGAGCATTTATATTGCTATGGACTGGCTGAACTGTTCCCCCTTACCCCCAATTCATATATTGAAGCCCTAACTCCGAGTGTGGCTGTATTTAGAGCAAGGAAGTAATTAAGGTTAAATGAGATTATAAGGGTAGAGCTCAGATGCAATAGGATTAATGTCCTTATATGAGAAGACACCAGATCAATCTCTCCCCCCACCCTTCCATATGAGAACATATCAAGAAAGTGATGTCTGTCTGTAAGCTAGGAGGAGAACCCTCACCCAAAACTGAATTGGCTGGCACCCTGATCTTGGACTTCTCAGTCTCCAGAATGGTAAAAAAATGAATTTCTGTTGTTTTAAGCCTCCCAGTTTGTGGTATGTTGGTGTGGCAGCCCAAGCTGACTAAGACATACATGCAACAAAAAGGAAGAAGAAGTTGTTTTGGAGAGGAATGATAGTGAATTCAGTTTGGATACCTAGAAACTGAGGTGACTGTGGAATAACAATGCGGAGCTCAGGAAGGAGGATTAAGTTAAAGATATAGTTCTTAGGGTCATCAGTGAGATGATGGAATTGTGCAGGGAGAACACTTAGATTTAGAGGAAAGTGGACAAAAAGAATTGGCAGACTTCAACATTTTAAAAGATTAAAAGAGAAAAGTAAGTCATAGAAGACAGTGTCAAAGATCCATATCTTTGGTACAATTAAGTGAATGGGACCCTATTTTCATGAAAAATATGTATTAATGATAGAACGTCACCTTGTGCTTCAAATTGGGGTGGGCTTGTCTAGCACTGGAGGTCACAGACAGCAATACCACTGTGCAGGATGGTAGGGGAAATTCCCTACTGTTTCAGTAACTGACATTTTCCCTTCAATATACCATTCCTCATAGTCACATCTTCCACCCTTTGCACTGAAGTGATCTATTGATAAAATATTTCTATTCAAAACAAAGAGGCCCATTCCATCAATAAAATGTTTATTAAGTGGAATTTAACAGGGAAGCAAGTTGAATCAAATCCTGTTACACATGAGTGACTAATAACATTTTTTAACATTGTCAATCATTTATGTATTGTGGGAAGATGCCTATTAATACAAAAGAATTGGTTGTTGGTGGCATTTACTTAGTTTTATGGGAGGCACCAGCATTGATGAATATGAAAATAAATAAAGCATAGTTCTTATTGCTGAGGTTATTGCTAACTAGCGGGGGAAAGAGACACATAAGAATCAATAGCATGAAGGGCAAAGTTCTACCCAGATGGATGAAATGGATTGGGTGGGTGAATGGGACTGAAGAGAGGTGCACTAGCTTGAGCTGCCATAACAGAACACCACAGCATGGGTGGCTTAAACAACATACATTTATTTTCTTACAGTTCTGAAGGCTGTAAGTTCAAGATCAATGTGCTGATAGGGCTGGTTTCTGGTGAGACCTCTCTTCCTAGTTTGCAGATGGGTTTTGCCTCTGTACGTGTGGTCTCCTGGTGTCTCTTCCTCTTCTTATAAAGACACAAATCCTATCAGATTAGGTTGCCACTATTATGACCTCACATAATCTTAATTACCTACTTAAGGACTCTGTCTCTGAATACAATCACATTTAGGGCTAGGGCTTTAACGTGTGAATTTGGGCGGTGGGTGGGAGGCGGCAGGGGCAAAACTCAGTCCATACCAGAAAGGTTTGCTGAAGAGATAACCTTAAAGCTAGTTCTTTAATTTGCAGAGTCCAATCCAAGTGGCATTTGTATCATACGTTCTTATTCACAGTGCTTTGGTTTTATAATAGTTTGATCGGTTTTTCATGTACTTATTTACAGTTGAAACAGAGGTTTTAAATGAATTTACTACACCAGCAGTGGTTCTCACAAGGTCTGACAGAAGTGTAATTAAGGAGGAGGATGATAAAAATGCCAAACAGAGAGAGAGGCATGTTAAGCCAACAAACAGAAACGCCTTTAGTGAGTAATAATCATAATGACAAGTAACACCTCCCATTTGTTTTCCAGGAGATCAACATATTTATTCCTCAGATATGTTTTTAGAAAGATCACCTGAAGATCATATAATGCAATTTAAACTTATTCTTTTTCTTGCTAATTTATTGAATCCTCTGGCTTATATTCTAGAAAAATGTGTTCATGTCGTATAATGAACAAAGCATCATTTAAGTTGAGTTCAAAAAAACTTATGCTTGGAGGTGACCATTTCAAACTTACATTCTATAAATTCCTGAAAATTGGTCATCCAGTATCTGTTCAAATCCTAAAATGATAAGAAATTCATTATTTAACAAGCCCTTTCTCTTTTCATGGTGCTTTCTTAATAATGCTCATTTTATTCAATAACATTCAATGATTGCCTTCATAAAGTTCTTGCACATTTCACATTAGCTTTCTTTATGCCTTTGTATTCTGTAATATCAGCGGTTATTGTGAACGGGTTATCTTCCAAGATATCAGTATCGATTCCCGAATAGGGGAAAGCTGGCTTAATTTTAATATTGTTCATGTCATCTTACTGAATACTCTGATTTACACTATTTTTTTATAGCGTATTCTCTTTCTTGATTTTATCAG
The DNA here is from genome assembly GCA_028533085.1 of Varecia variegata. Lineage (NCBI taxonomy): Eukaryota > Metazoa > Chordata > Mammalia > Primates > Lemuridae > Varecia > Varecia variegata. The sequence goes on from CM052437.1 coordinate 128,474,553, forward strand.
CAGACAATAATATGTTTTGCAGATAGTGAGTTTTATCTCCTATTCTTATTTACTTTATTATCTTAATATTCAGTGAGATTTAGTCTATACTTATGCCAGCACTAGGCAAACATTTTTTTGTATATCATCTCATTTAATCTTCATAATAGCTATTTACAGTAACAGTTATTATTTCCATTTTACAAGTGTTTAAACAGAAGCATAGATGAGTTAGGTAATCTGTTCAGATTTACGAAGTTTTAAATTACAGAAGAGAGATTTGAGCCTGAGCGATCTAACCACAGAGCCCAGGCTCTCAAATTTATCCTTTCACTGTAATGGTTTGGACCTCCAGTACAAAGCCCATAGTGATGGGAGAGCTTTTTTTCTTAATAGGTTTAAAGGAAATTCTTCTCATATTTCACCATTGACTACGACATCACTGTAGTTTCTGCTAGATACTCTTCATCCAATTAAGGGATTTTCCTTTTATTTGCTGCTTTTTCAGAATTCTCTTTAGTTTTAAATCAGGAAAGGGTTTTAAATAATATAATTATTTGTAATATAATAATATAATGCTTTTTTAGCATCATTTATTACTTGCCATAATTTCAGTTAACAAAATTTCCTTAGACTAAATTTTTCAGAATATTTTAAATCAAGAATTGATGCATGAAATTATATTTTGGAATTATTTTATATTATTTTCTTCATTAATTATTCTATGTATAATAATTATGTTATACAGTTATTTTAATAGAGATACAAGTTTAATCCTCTTGTATTATTCCATAATTACAATGCTGCGTTTGGTTTGCCAGTGTTTCATTTAAATTTTTTATATAACTTCATAAATAATATTGACTACAGGATTTTGCCACTCTGATCAAATGTTTGTAAATCTTTTCATCTCTTTTTGTGCATTGGAATGGTTTTTAAAATACTTTTTCCTTAATTTAGTAAAATTTTTCCATTAAAGTATCTGTCCTAGTGTCATTTTGGGGAGTAATTTTAAATTGTTTTTCTATTTCTATTGACTTTTCTACCTCTTCCTGAGTCCATTTAATTATTTACACAGAAGTATTAAAATTTTATTTAATCAAGTAAATATATCTTAAATCTTTATTTATAGCTTCTGCTTACAAGGATCTTTCAACTTCTTAGTTATGCATATGAACTCTTAGGTTTTCTTTCAGAATATTTATTTTATTTCTTACATTTAAATTTTTATCCATCTGAAATTTGTTACTTTATGATGTGAGGCAGACACCCAACACATTTTTTCTTCCCAGATAAATAGCAGTGATGTTGTATCATTTATAAAATAAACCACATTGAATTTAAATATCATTTTTTATTTATTAAGTTCCTACATATAGCGAGATGTATTTCTGAGCTTTCTGTTATATTTTTATTGTTTAATAGTCTTTTTCTATGAAAATAATACATTTTTGTTTTGATTAGCAAGGCTTTATAGTACATTTTAATATCTGTAAGGCAAATGTCCCTTCATAATTCTTATATTTTTAAATTTTTAGATATATCTTATATTAATAGCTCGTGTCTTCTCCTTTCCAGGCAAAATTGCTTACTCTTCTATGTTCCTGTAGACTTCATTTCATAGTTGTCATAGTTGTCACTTCATAGTGTCAGAGATTGTCATAATGAGTTCATCACATGTCTGTATCCTTGACAATACTCTTGAATTGCTCAAGAACAGGGGCTGTGCTTTCCTTTGCTTTTAGGCTACTGTGTATTAAGTGATTAAAAAATGTTTGTTGGCTATTTCTAAATCTTAATAAAATTATTAATTATTGTTCCTTAACTTTAATGCTATTTAATGTTATCTGTTAACTTGTATATCCAAATAGATTGAACGCATGAGCAGTGTTATGACTTCTTATTACTGAGTGGCTCCTAGTATAGTGTTAGACATATTGCAGACACTAAGTGAAGGAATAAATTACTTAATGCCAAATATTGTGTGTAGCACAGAATATTAATAAATGCTATTGACTAACATTTCTATTTCTTTTTTGGCTGTTTAGATATAAATCTTCAGCCACCATCAACAGAGCATTCACTAATTGGTACAAGCTTTACCCACAGTCCTGCTACTACTGTCAAACAGTTCTTGAACACAACCAACATCTCCAGCTTGTCACTGAAATCAGTTACAACTAAAATGGATAATTCAAAGAACGCTATTTCCCATCAGATACCAGGTTTTGAACACGTGGATCATTTTCTCAGTACAAATCTCAGTCTGGATGAGATGGAATTTCCTATGAAGAACAGTAGTTCTTTAAGCACTAACCCAAACAGCTCCCATGGTGAAGTGAAGGATGTTGTCCAGAGCACCATCCAAACAGAGACAGGAGAATATAATTATCAAAATAACAGGTCTTCCCAAGGTTACATACAGCATAAAGATGAGTTTGCATCATTGGTTACTAAAGCGGTCACTATTTTGCCAGAAAAGTTTGCATCAACCAAAATATCACCTTGTACTGAATCATCTTGTTTCTTTGGTGTTTCCTGCATGCCAACCTCAGATGGCCACTTCAAATGTGGACGCTGCCCCTTTGGGTATTACGGAGATGGTATCAATTGCAGAGGTAGTATGACAGTCTTCAGAAGATACACACAAAACTATCTAGTTCAAGTTTAAGAATTTCGAAGATATGCTTTTCTATTTACTAATTTCTGTTTATCTCACTTAGTTCACTCACTTCCATTTATTTAATTTATTATTTGTGTATACTGTAGTCTCATCCCATTTTGAAAAAGCAAAAGTGGCTTTTCTGAGTTATTTTTTAAAATAATGTAATATTATATAGTATTGTAACTATAAAATATGTATTATAAATACATTTCAGTACCTACTGTGCTCCAGGGTCTGTAGAAACATTCTGTATCAATTATGTCATATAATCCACATGAGCTCCACATATTGGGTGTTATTTTTCCTACCTTACAGACAAGAAAGTAGAGCTTTGGAGGGCTAACTGACATTCCTGGCATTAAGCAGCTAAGGAGATAAAACAAAGATGTGATTACAAATCTGATTAACATTGTTGTCTGGGTTCTTTTAAGCTCACAGTGGGCATTTAGCAATTCAAATTACTAATTCTGGCATATACACTTATTTGCATAAACTTGGTTCTCTGTAGTTCCTCCAGCTTTTTTGAGATTAAAACAAGTTGTATATTACTTTAAGTTTTAAAAGTATTGTTTCTATCTTTTCACAGTTATTAGCATTGTTTTCTCTGATGCACATCCTATTTTTGGCTATGACAGCATAGAAGCTGTTTTTGTATTATTGTTTTGTTATTGTTGTTTTGTCTGTATTTTGGTTTGAGACCAAACTTAAGCAAGAGCACTATGGGCATATTCCAGTATTCTCAGTATAACCTAGATGAAAAAAGAAAAAAATTTCTTTTTTTCTGTAGAAATAATAATAACAACCCTCAATACCTACATGTTTATATTATAAAACTCCTTATTAGCAAGTAAAACAAAACAATTTCATGCATTTTCATTACCTCAGGAAGTGTCAGATGCCAAATAGACTATATCAGGTAGTTAGAGAAGTTTAAAGAAAACAAACTTCTTAGCTTATGATGTATTCTTAGCATCTTGCTCTTTGAAATTCTGATTATCCCTGTCATTCTCCAACATTGATCTAATTGGTATCTAAAATTTCATTGCCCTCTGAAAAAAGACTATAATCCCATGTATAGGTAGCAGCTATCTCCAACATCAAGTTCTGCTATGGAAGTAATTATCACATATGATACTTCTTTCTTACCCTATTAATCATTTTCCTCAGTCATTCTAGCCATAAAACAAATGTAAAGGAAAACAATATAATTTTTTGTGTATATATAGTGGTGGTTGTTTAATAGCAGTATCAAAATGTTCAAATTTCAGAGAATTTTACTTTTATTATAACAGTCTATGGGAACATGTATATACTGTATCAATAATTCAGACCTTTTTCCTTGATTTTTGCAGCCATTTGTAGACACCCATGTGGAAAAAACAGCCAGTGTGTTGCCCCAAACATATGCAAATGTAAACCTGGTTACATTGGTTCTAACTGCCAAAGTGGTAGGTACATCACTCATTAGTTTACATAATGAATTTTATTTGGTGATTGATATTTCTAAAACCTAGGCTTTATTTTATACAGCTAGATGTCACCCTGATTGCAAAAACCATGGAAGATGTATTAAGCCTAACATTTGTGAATGTCCTCCAGGATATGGTGGAGCAATCTGTGATGAAGGTGATAACATAAATTAAAAATCAACTACTAGGGCTAAAATGCCTTATTTTCTTTAAAATTATTTTAAAGTATAATTCAGTTTTACTCTGTATATACTAATATATATTTATTAATGCTGATGCAGGAGTCTATTTTTAATACTTATTATTAATAAAAATAATTTGAGGATTTTAAAAACTTAAATTTCTCAAATCAGAGATCTGAAGAGCACTAGCTTATTTGTTGTTAGTAAAATTATCTTCCAAAATCATTTTTTTGAGATTTAGTTACAAGGTACCATATCTCTACAAGTATTTGAGCAAAAGACATTTAATTATCAAATGACTTACCAAACATGGTTCCAAGGAAGTGTTAAATGCCAAATATTTAGAAGATATAAGGTAGTAAGAAGAAACCTAAAAAGTGATTTTTAAAAATACATCAATAACCATATAATTGCATTGCTTTTGTTGAAATTCTTTTTAAGTGGTGAATTTATGAAATTGCATTTCCTAAAGTGGGTGATATTTTAAAGAAATAAATTTGAATGTGTATTTTTAAAATAGTATTTTAAAAGAATATATTTTTGTAGATGGTACATATTAATATAATTATGAATAAATTGAAAGCCATATTAAATGCTTTTATGACTAAGCAAGCTACAAATTAACACATTACATTTATGTTGGACTAACAGAAGAATTCAATATCAATTGCATATGAAAATAACTATGCAAATATAGAAATATTCTATTTATAGGGCAGGAATATATATGTTCAAGTCTCACTTTTCAGTAGAAGCCTAAGGTCATATATTTTGTTCCAGTTAACCAAAAGTCTTACAAACCAAAACATGCTGATGATTTATGAGTGTTTTCAGAATGTGAATTTCATATAATCTATCCCATAGAACTAAATTTCATAGTAAAAGAGAACTGAGTTCATTATAAATTGCTCTTAGAACAAGGTTTTGTTGTGTCTGTGCTTCATAAATATAAACTGACATTTTTTAAATTAAGAGCTGATTTAATAACATAATCTGTGTCTGCAGAACATTGTAACCCACCTTGTCAACATGGTGGCACGTGTGTGGCTGGCAATCTCTGCACTTGTCCTTATGGTTTTGTAGGACCAAGATGTGAAACAAGTAAGCAAAGCTTTCCTGCAGTCTGAAATAATGAAACTGCTCCTTTGAATAGTCAATGGCTTTGATGCTATATGCAAAGAACCCAAACCCTAAGTAAAGAACACACATTCATGATATATGATAATGGTACCATCTTGCATAGCACTGGGAGCAGCCATGGTGGCCAATACTAACATAAAGAAGTTTGTTCCCTGAAGTAACTATTCCCTTGACACTATCCTTGAACTTTCTTTGAGATAATAGGAATTCAGATTTGTTAAATTGCATATAAATTGCTCATTTATGTCTATGATTGCTTTTATCAGTAACTAATAATTTTCCCAAATAGCCAAATCCTGTTTACCACTCAGCTCAATGGTTTTCTACTTTCCCCATTTCTATTAGCCAAAAAATAATTGAATGTGATCAAGGAGCACTTAAAGCCAAAGTATAAATTATGTTTTATTTTTCTCTCTGATCTTAATCATTAGCAGATGTGATTGGCAGTTATGAGCTAGCTAAGTAATAGCGAACAATATGACCATTCCAGCCTAATTTACTTTTCTTTTATGTTTATCCTACGATAGTGGTTTGTAACAGGCACTGTGAAAATGAAGGTGCATGTCTTACACCTGATGTTTGCCAGTGCAAGCCTGGCTGGTACGGACCCACCTGTGGTACAGGTAAAATCAGAAATATTTTCAATGAATGTGTCAATTAAAGGAAATTTAAAATGTGCCAATGTCTTGAATACTTGCACCTAAGAAACATAAAACTGATGAAACAAGACAGGTAAGAAGTTGTTATTTCAGACAGACTTAAAACTATCTTCATTCTTTCTCTTTTTATATTGGGTCATACAATATCTTAGAGCTTTACTGTTACCCTATCTGATACTTTTTTTGTGTGACTTTATGTTTTCCTCATCCACCTATCTTATGGTGGAGAGAAAAATATCTGTGTTGTGTCTTTTAGGTTTAGTTTTAAGTTTTTGATCACAACACAGACAGACATTCTATTTCGTTACACATCTAAGCAATTGTGAGTTAAGTGAACACCCATCATGTTATTCCAGTAATTTATCACAGTATCAGGATTGCTTCTTTGGCAGCAATGTTTGCGATTATCTGTTTAATCTAATCCATTATGATATAATGACTTTTCTCAATGAAAATTTAATTCAATGTTTATAGCTTGTTAACTATGTGTGGAGCATGATGCAAAGGGAAACAAAGATCAATTTGATTTTTTCCTGATTTTAAATAGGATATTGTTAGTAATGGGGACATGGGATATAATTATTAAAAAAAAAGAGAATGATACAAATTGGGCTATGATAAGTAATGTAATTGAAGCACAGTTTCTCAGAAGCAGAGAGGATAGAAATTAATTCTGGCAAGTGGAGTTGGGAAGAACACAGGATTGGTAGTAGACCTGGGTGAATGGGTAAAATCTAAGGTAAAAAATGGAATTGGGAGTAGCTTTCAAAGCAAAACAAAGGTAAAGGAACAAGAACAAAGAATGTTTTTGAGTGTGCTAGGACTTGAGGGCACTGTTCCTATTTTAATTGGGAAGGAGATAAAGAGGTGTGCATGAACACATATAGTTGAGCAGATTACAAACCATCCTGTTAGCACTGTTGAATTGTCTTCTCTTAACTTGTAATCATTTCGTTCGGCTTACTGAAGGCATCCTGAATTCTAATCATAGCCTCCACACTCTCAGCTTAGTATTATTTGTAAACTTAATGAACACACTTTCAAAGCAATTATCCAGTTATTTCATTTCTCTTATGTTTGGTAAAGTCTAATTAATTATACGTTATGGGTTTTACTTGCAGTAAAAATAAAATATTTCATTATGTGCCATTTTGTATGTCTGTGCAGCTTTCATTTTTTAAATAATAAAACTTTTATGGTCTCTTTCCCTCCTGCTGTTCATTAGCTTTGTGTGACCCCGTTTGCCTTAATGGTGGTTCCTGTAATAAGCCAAACATTTGCCTCTGTCCAAATGGATTCTTTGGTGCACAGTGTCAGAATGGTAATTATTCTTCCTTTGCGAGTAAAAAGGGCAAATACAAAGTTAAACCTCAACTGAGCTCTGAGTAAACATGAGACAAGTTTCAAAGGGGAAGATGCTATTTATTTTTTCCTCAATTCTTGTGATGTTGCATATATGCCCATCAAATGACTAGTTCATATAAATACATCAGAATTATTATATAAAATGGTTATGTTTATTCAATATACATTAGACTCACAACCTTGGTGCTTATCTATACAGTTTTGTAGGATTGGGGTATGAAAAAAATAAACAAAATTCTCTTGCAGTCTATTGTAATGAAATGGTGTCATTTTTTTTTTTTTTTTTGCTTCATAGTAAAATCGTTACATTTATGGTGAATCTACTGTCCACTACTATCCCATGATCTCTCTTCACTTTAGTGTCATTTAATATTTATGAAGAGTCACCTATGCACAACACTATGAGAGATGATACGGGGACATAAAGATGCATCATTTTCCCCCTTCATGGCCCATTATTTTAACACCTTTCTTCATATAGTTAATGTTACAAGTTTTTTTCAGAATAATGGGAATGTCTTGAGGGTGGGAGTGTAGGTATAAATTAATGCCAATACATAAAATTCAAAGTGCATTTTCTGCATCTTCATATTTTTTTACTTTATACAAAATGTAGGGTAGATTTTTAGTGTAGAACATGTCAGAATATCTCCATAATTTAATTCCTAAAATTCATATTTTCCTTGGCATGATACACTGATTTGCAATTCTATTTCTTTTATTTGGATATTGGCTACAATTCTTAAGATGAACCTGAAGCAGAGAAGAAATCATCATCCTAACACAGGCTGTATTGGCATAGGGAATGAGTTTTTCTAATTCAGACTTCCTATGAGGGAGCAGTTGTCAAAATGGAAAGAAGTAAAGACTAAGTTAAGACAAATCTTGAAACTAGAAGATTATGGCTAAACCGAAGCTGAAGAGGTATAGGTGTAGGTATGAGTGGAGAATGTAAGGAGGGAAATGAAAAGCTTACCTTTGATATGCTAGTTACAGTAGATGTGAGACATAGTAAGAAAAATTCTTCCCTGAAAAAAAAAATATGTATGCCAACTGGGTAACTGGATAAATGAGGGAATCTCTAAACTATTGACTTGAACTAAAAATTATTTATTGAATATATGTCATGTTTTAAGAGCTCAGGAAACATGTTAAACATGTTATTGTGATAGAAAGAGAGCAGGTTTTGGAATTAGCTAGGCTCTACAACTTCCCAGCTGGCATGGGCTTTGAAAATTTATTTAAAGTCTCCAGGTGTCAGACTTCTCAGATTTCGAGTATGATCTAGATAGTTGCTGTGAGCTGTAATTCTTATTAGATTATATCCCCTTGGTAGCTCAAATGGTAGGAAGGGAAGATGGCACACATTTAGAAAGTGATTGAATAAAACTAAGCAGAATATGGTTTAAAGTAAATATTAGGAACATGTACTGTGTGTGCTGTAGAATTTCAAATGAGGAAGACAGAAATTGAGCTAGTAACATCACAAAAGAGTTAAACTATTCTATTAATAACCAAAGCTTAAAATGTGTGGCTGAATATACCTTCCAGTTTCCTTAACCCTTTGAATTCCACACAGAAGTTGAGCCCCAATTACTTGGCTAACTTTGGAGTTTGGTGGGAGAGCCATCAGAGGGCTATAGAATTTCATAAATATATGTGGATTATGGATTTTTTCATAAACCTCCTCTTCCTAATGTAGGAAGGAATTATAGGTGGACAGAGCCAAGCCTGTATATATCATTTTAATTACATGTGCTTTTTTTTTTTTTTTTTGAGACAAAGTCTCGCTTTTGTTGCCTGGGCTAGAGTGAGTGCCGTGGCATCAGCCTAGCTCACAGAAACCTCAAACTCCTGGGCTCAAGCGATCCTTCTGCCTCAGCCTCCCCAGTAGCTGGGACTACAGGCATGCGCCACCATGCACGGCTAATTTTTTTTCTATATATATTTTTAGTTGGCCAGATCATTTCTTTCTATTTTTAGTAGAGACGGGGGTCTCGCTCTTGCTCAGGCTGGTCTCGAACTCCTGACCTTGAGCGATCCACCCGCCTCGGCCTCCCAGAGTGCTAGGATTACAGGCGTGAGCCACCGCGCCCGGCCTACATGTGCTTTTTTGTAAAAATGTAGTATTATCTCTACACTCAAGTCTTCGTGGTTGAATATTAATTAACAATTTCATAAACAATTTGTAGGATTTTTTTAGTTTTAAATTTCGAATCATAGGCATTTCCTATGGTGTTTTGTAGTGGAAAGAATACATTTTTCTTAATAAATAGAAATATTCTTATATTTATAAAGGATAAGGAACAGAAAATATAAGAGCATTTCTTCACTAATAAAAAGTACCAATAAAATGCCAGAGAAAGAATGGAAAACTCAAGCATGAACCAGAAAAGGCTTAGCCTAAAATAGCGGAAACTATGCATTTGCTAAGAGCATTCAGTTATATTGTTTTTACACTTAAAGTGCTACATTATTTCCATTTGAAATCAGTGGAATTTTTCTTACAGTGTTAGGAACTACAAAAAGCAGCCATTAAAGATGAATCTAATTCAAACTGGGAGTCAATCTACAGCAGCCCTGTTACCGAAACCAGTTAATTTGAAATGATTTTTAAAATATAGACTAAAATCCATTTCATTATCATTTAGGGAGAAATTAAATTTAAAAATTTCCAGACACATTTGCCTATGTATCATTGTTTAAAAACTGAATTTAATTTCCATATCTGGAAGAAGCATGCATGAAATAAGAATAATCCTCTCATAAAAAATAATTCTAATCTCTGAATTTCATGGAAAAGAATCATATGTATAGAAGATACTATTAAAGTATGCTTGAAATTATCTAAGTATTCCTAACAAAGCCAAGGATTTATTGTTAAGAAGATTTTTACCAGGCATTCACAGGAATAAGGCACATACAAAGCTCTGCCTTCATGACTCAGTAGGTGCTCAAAAGTTAATTTAAAAATATTTTTTAAATATCTTATGACACATTGATGAAATTTTTCTAATTTCCACAAGAACAGGTACATTCTTCTTTTGAGCTAGGGTTTGATTTATTTTCTTGGTTTTGTCCAGATCATTTCATGCTTCATTGTATGGTGAAACATAAGTTAAGGTTCCTAATCTATGCACTACAGTACCAAAGACTCAATTTGTTATGAACACTTCACCAATACATTTCAAATTGTGCTAACCCACTAGCAGCTTATAGCTATAAGCATTGTATTTTATGATTTGGAAAGGACAGTTTTAAATTACTTGCAATAGTGATCTTTTATTTAAATAGCACATTCCTCTGCCTTAAGTCCCCATAAATAACAAGCCCATGATGCAATGTATAATATGTAATAATTGAATATGTGATATTCACAGATTGCTGCCATGTGTTCTTTTAGCTTTCTGTCACCCTCCCTGTAAGAATGGTGGCCACTGCATGAGAAATAATGTGTGCGTCTGTCGTGAAGGATACACTGGCAGGAGATGCCAAAAAAGTAAGATACCACTAAATGTATTTGCCAACTACAGGTAAAGCAGACACAAAACCATTGCTTTGTAAGGGCTGATCTTTCATGTTTTTACCTTAAGGCATCTGTAATCCTATGTGCATGAATGGAGGAAAATGTGTGGGACCAAACATTTGCTCCTGTCCTTCTGGTTGGAGTGGGAAACGATGCAACACACGTAAGAGGAATCCTCTTATTAATAAAATGCTAAAGCTTACATCCTTCCTGGGGAACATAAAGCAGAATTTAAAAGAGTATTTTTCTTGGTTTTGCTTGCATGTTTGTTTTTTATTTTTGCTTAATTACTTCTTCTTTAGGAGATATCTTTTTGAAATTGAAAGAGTAAAAGACAAAGTCCTCTGAACTCATTCTTTCAGGTTAGCAGAAGAGGATATACAGATTTTTTAGTTTTTCTACTACACTTGCCAGGATAAAGAACAAGTTCTTAAGTATCCTAATTTGAAGTAGGGATCAGGGGAAGATTTTAAAAAATTACTGATTCCTTGGCCCCACCTCAGACCTTTCCAAGATGGGATGCCCGTGCCTTTCAATCTGGTTAGTTTTTTTTTTTTTTTTTTATTTCAGCTTATTATGGGGGGACAAAAGTTGATGGCGGCTCTCATCATTCAAATGTTTCATTTTTTTTTCCTTTCTATAAATTATTTAAAATTAGCAGCTATTATAGTGTTTTGATAAAAGTAAAAAAGGAGAAGCAACGTAAATGTCCAACAACTGGGGAAAAGTTAAATCAAACAATGCGACATTGTGTAACCTTTAAAAGCACATTTGCCAAGAATATGTAGAGACGTTAGAAAATGTTCTTCATAAAATGTTACGGGAAAATATCCTTTAATCACTAACTTTTAGCTGTTTCACTTTTTTTTTTCCTTAATGAAAATTTTTGTGGTTTATGATAGGATTTGACTGGTAACTAAAAGTTTTAACTTGTTTATATTTCTGTTGGCAGCTGTCTGCTTTCAGAAATGTAAGAATGGTGGTGAATGCATTGCTCCCAACATATGCCTTTGTCCTTCTGGCTGGGAAGGAGTGCAGTGTCAAATACGTAAGCCTGCAGGATTTCTTTCCTATTCCATGTTCTGAATCTGAGTCTCTTACAATAAGAAAAGTATAGCTTTAGGAGAAATCCATGAGGAAAAAAAATTCTAGCACGGTAATCCTTTAAAAACTGGTTTTAGAAATAGAAAGGAAACTTAGTCAATTTTATATTCATCTAAAAGAAGAAAGTATGGTATAATATATTAATATTTTGTGGAGCATAGATACTTTCAAATTATAGTCTGTGGGTTACCAGTAAAGTTCCCTCAGGTGGGCCAAAGAAAGTTTTAACATAGAGGTTTAAATAGTATTTCATATTATAAGATAAATACATATTTATCATGGAAAGTCTTAGGAAATATGGAAAAGTGTAAAAAAATTAGTTACTCCAAATTTCACCATCCAGAATTAAACTCTGTTGCTTTTTTAGTATTTTAGTATATTTCCATCCAGTTTTAGACATAAATTTCTATATAGATGAGCTTTTGGGGTACAGAGGAGAAGCAAATTTTATGCAATTTTGAAATTTTTATGAAAAATTGAAGTGACATGTTAAAATAATACAAATCAACTTAACAGGAAAAAATTAGAAATCCCCTCAAAATGTTTTCAATGGTCATTAATTATATAATTTCAAGTCTGGTGACCCAGTGTATTGTACACTGAAGTTACACAGTTATATTATGAGCATTCATTTTTACTAGAAATATGTGTCCTGCATTTCAGTGTCTCATGAACCAAACTGTTGTTTTGATTCATCAGAAATTTTGCCTATAATTTTTGTGACTCCTAGACCTTATTTTATTAGTAATTTATAATTGTAATTTATACATCTTTTATCCTAGAAAAATATATCAAAGTATTATTAAGTGCTGGTATTTACACAAGAAAAGTGTGCTCAGAAATTGGTAATTCTGACTGGAAGTTATATGTGATAAAATGGTAGGAAAATAGAGCTAGCAACCTCAACTTGGGCTGCTCATTCTGGAGTGAGGTCTATGTGGACCATGAGAGAGAATGATGAGAAGATGTTAAAAGCACATTAACGTGGAAATATGCTCCAATGATTGTAGATTGAGAGTGTCTGAAGCTGTGTACCCTGTTTTGCACTCTACAGCATTTTTATGTGAATTGGAAAAAAAATCACCCTTCTTCAAAATGCTTTATTTCCAACTATCTATTGAGAAATTGTCAATACAATGATGATTTTTTTTTTAAAACAAGATGTGTTACTGCCATCTGCTGGAAATAAATATTCAAATCTATGATATCTTTGATGTGAATGGTGCTTCTTTAGCTGTGGAGCCCTTGTGCATCACACAACCTGCCCAACTGTATATAGCAGCCCTAGTGAAAACATACCCTGTCAATATTTTATTTATATCAAAAGCATATTAATCTTGAATTGTGTAAGCTTTCAATATGAATATTAAAGCAGTACCTTGCCAATGAAAAATAACTGTATTATATTAACATATAATTTTATAGTATGCTAATTTTCACTCAATATTACTTAAAAGCATTTACATGTCCCTTAAAAACATAATTCTAAGCAATATATTAAGTTCCATAATATAAATACTATAATTCCCTTGACTTCTCCCTGTATGTTGAGTACTTTAGTTATCTACTAATTATTAAGTATTATAAGTATTTTCTCTCTATAAGTAAATGATAGATAATAAATAGATAGATATTGAGATAGATATAGGTATTTTTTAATTGCCTTAAGAGAGATTTCAAGGAAGAAATTTCTAGTAAAGACAACAAGAATATCTTTAAAAAGTTTCCAATTGAGTTGTTTGATATTAAACTTCCAATGGAATTATAGTACAAAAAATGTCAATTTTTCAGTATAAACACTATCTTATGTTACAGATTTGAACTCCTCTCAAAAAAATAAGATATGCTTTAAGTGCTTTAAAATATAGCCAATGAAATTTTTGTTTCCTTTAATAATATTTTTATAGAATTGTAAAAAAGTGTTGTTTGGGTTTTGGGTGCTTCGTTTTTTTGGTGTGTGTGTGTTCTGAAAGATGGGAGCGCATAGATTAGATCTATCCATAGATGGTTATTCTTCTGACTACATTAATATCCAATCACCAGATAGCTTCAGACCACTAGAATAGAATATGGCACAAATATTCTGTGTCAAAAGACACTCATTGTAAAAATTTGTGTATTGCAGCAATCTGCAACCAAAAGTGTCTTTACGGAGGCCGATGTGTATTTCCCAATGTGTGTTCTTGCCGCACTGAATATTCTGGAGCCAAATGTGAAAAGAAAATACAGGTATTTTAAATTTTAAAGAGAAAGTAAATACTAGATATTAACATCTGCATAGCTCTGGGACTTAGTAATTGACTTTTATTAATGTTCTATTTTCTTTTATTTCCAAAATAAAAAACATGTAAGCATTTATTGTTTGCCTCTAAAACTAAAAATAATACCATTTTAGTGTTATTTAATATTATAGAATTATCTTATTATGTACACTTAAGGAATTTTAGTGTATAGATAGATACAACTGTCCAGTATGGGGCAGTATTTTATGACACGAGGTGAGACAGCAAATATTCCACAATATGGATTTAAGACATCACTAATGAGTATTTTGGCCAAAAGACTATCCTCATCTCTCAAAAAATTCACCAATTTTAAATGACTGAATCACTACTTTTGACTCGAGGGGTGGCTCTCAACGTTTTCAGTGGGCCATATACCACTAAAGCCTTGTCTATTCTCATTCATTTTCCCAAAATGAATTCTTTCTCTTCAATTGCTCTCTATTAAAATCTACTCCCTGGAAGGCAATAAAAAACTCTTGACATCATTAGAATTAGGATTTATTTGTATTTCAGAAATCAAGGAACCAAAGGAAGAATAGAAGCTTTCTTGGAGT
>CM052437.1:128495592-128584687 GCA_028533085.1 Varecia variegata
ATGATGAGAGCGAAGCGAACTGTCAGTGGAATGGACATACTTGAAGATCTGACTCGGGGTGTTGGGGGTGGGGGAGGGGACGGGTGTTTACCTACATGATGAGTGCGATGTGCACTGTTGGGGGAATGGACACCCTTGAGGCTCAGTTTCGGGGGGTTGGGAGGGGCATGGGCAATATACTTAACCAGAACGGTTGTACCCCCATAATAAGCTATAATAAAAAAAAAATTCTCATTGTGCTTTTAAAGGATATTACTTTCATTCAAAGGTTTGGTGACTTAACTGAATTTGTTTGAGATGAAAATTTTTCTGAGTACAGTGTGAAGTTAGGCAGAGCACATTTTTTTTTCTGTATACATTGAACTTGGAAAAATTAAGCAATTAAAATAGCTAGTACTTTCAAGTATTTCAAGATTATACTCCCCCCACATTGAGAAATAATCATAAGTCAATATGTACACACACTGACAGAAAATAAAGTCTTTGTAAGGGATAATGCTTTCCTGAATATGCTGCTTCTCAGCACCATAATTTTGTCTGAAGTGAGCAGAGTTCTCCCATCTATGGATCTGTACGTGACAATATCTAGAGAATCTTTGATCAGAGACACTGTGAGCTTGAGAAAAGTTAAGAAGAGTTACTGGACATAGACATTATAGTAAGAATTATCCAAATTTATTTTCCAATTTGATAGATGATATATAGATAGATTATATATGGATGATGATAAATTAGATAGAGATAAAGTGTATACAGAGTGGATTCTGATATTAAACTTCAATCTTCCTCACCAAGGAATGGGTAATGATCCTTGCTAATGTGGTAAAGAGATAGTGTTATGGTCTAGTGTGGGTTCTTCTAGGATCTCAAGATACTCATCTGCATTTCCTTTACTATTTGGTTCAGTGCTACCTCCGCTGAGATATTCCTTTCTTAGTAAAGTGCTCTGATTACTAATCAAAAAAAAAATCTTAGGGTTTGCTTATTCCAGAGCCCAAAGTCATGTCTTTAGGCAGCAGGACCTGTTGATTAATTTCTATGGACGACTTTGAAGCTTCTTCCATGTTAGTTAATGAAGACGGCGACTACATAATGCTTTATCCCCCTAATCTGACTGCTTGCCACGTCATCATTCTCTGCCAATGCATTCTCACTGCTGGTTGACATCTTCTGGGGACTGTAGGAATGGACAGAATGTTTTTCCAAATCTCTTCTTGTGATAATAGTCCTTTCTTTGGATTTGACTTGAAACCTATCTCCACATATCAAAAAGTCAGGCCATTTCCAGTGTAGTGCCATAAACATACCCCTACTGTAGCATTAGAGATGAAATAAACATTACAGATGAATTTATAGTCTGGCCACTCATTGTCAGTGGTGAGTAGCCTACATGGAAGACTTGAAGGAGGTTGACTGATTCAATCCATGAAAAAAATCACAAGGCAGCAACAGAGCTTGGCGGGAAACATGGGCACTTTCACAGAGCAAATTACTCACATGAATCACAGGCAAATATTTTGAAAAAAAATATGTTTGGTTTTTTTTTCTCTGTAAAAGAAAAAATAACTGCAGGAAATGGAATTTTGCAATATCAAAACGTAAAACCTAAATTGCTCATTTTGAGGTTTGTCATCTGGCTGTGTGCTATGTAGGTAGCCGGATTTTTCTAGAGCCATATGGTTGAATTAAGAAAGGCAAGAGACTAGAGAGGACAGAAGCCAGTTTATAGTTAATGATAAAGTCCTGATGTATGATATCTTCTGAAAAACTTCCAGTCTTAGGTTTGCAGTAGGAAGGTAGAGGATGCCAGAGACTACATCAAAGTTTTTTCTCCTTATGTGAGAGAACAGAGATCCTAGAGAGAGCAATACCTGTCAGCACTGCTTAGATGACTCATCTTCCAATCACTGTGAAATCAAATGATTAAGAGAAAATTCCTATTTCTAATTGTCTGTGAACACCATTATTGTTTTCTAAGTGAGTGAATATTGAGTTTCCACTAAAATGCAAAAATACTTTTCCAACCAATGTGGGCAGGGAGATTATAGGCTCTGCCAGTTCCCATTACTAAGCACCCCTGAGACAACTTGCTAGAAAAAGTTATTAGGTTCTACACCCTAAGGAAATACTAAAATGACAAACATAGTTGAAACAAAAATGACGAGTATTCAGATAGAATGCTCATGCTGAAAATATACATGTGAGATTTTAACTAAGTAGGCCTCAGACTTTTTCTAAAAGCCACGCTGCAATTAATTAAAATGTTTGCTACTCATTATTTTTTAAAACTAAATTCTTTATTATACACACAAAACTGTCAGAGAAGAGTAAACATGTTTGAACTACCATATTAGAATTTTTGCACTGAAATAGATAAAATATTTATAAGATCAACTTTTTTATTTTTATTTTTTATTTCAGAATATTAAGGGGTTACAAGTATTTTTCTTATATGGATACTTTTTATAATATTTAAGTCAGGGTTGTAAGTGTGCCCAAAACCTGAATAGTGTTTATTGTACCTGTTAGGTAGGTTTTTACTTCTCCCCTCCTCCCCTCTACCCCCTTGCCCGTTCTTGATTTCCAGTGATTTTTACTTCTTTCTGTGCCCATATGTACCCATCAATTAATTACAAATTATTAGAGAGTACACGTGGTGTGTTTTTCCATTCTTGAGATACTTCACTTAGGACAATGGTCTCAAGTTCCATCCATATTACTGCAAAATACATTAATTCATTTCTTTCTATGGCTGAATAGTACTCCATGGTGTATATATATATATACATACACACCACATTTTGTTAATCCACTCATGAATTGATGGGCATTTAGGTTGCTTCCACATCTTTGCAATTGTGAATTTTGCTGCAATAAACATTTGAGTACAGTTGTCTTTTGATGAAAAGTCTTCTTTTCCTTTGCGTAAATACCCAATAGTGGGATTGCTGAATCAAACGGTAAGTCTACATTTAGTTCTTTGAGGAATCTCCATACTGTTTTCCATATAGGTTGTACTAATTTGCAGTCCCACCAAACAGTGTATGAGCATTCCTTTCTCTCTGCATTCACACCACCATCTATTGTTTTTTTACTTTTTAATAATGGCCATTCTGATGGGGGTAAGGTGATATCTCATTATAGTTTTAATTTGCATTTCCCTGATGTTGATCATTTCTTCATATGTTTGTTGGTCATTTAACCAAAACAGCATGGCACTGGTATAAAAGTAGAGACAGACCAATGGAACAGAATAGAGAACCCAGATATAAAACCATCTACCTACAACTAATTGATCTTTGACAAAGCAGACAACAACATACACTGGGGAAACGAAGTCCTATTCAATAAATGGTGTTGGGAAAACTGGATAGCCACATGCAGAAATATGAAACAGGACCCCTATCTCTTGCCATATACAAAAATTCATTCAAGATGGATAAGAAACTTAAATTTAGGGCATGAAACCATAAAAATTCTAGAAGAAAATGTAGGAAAAGCTCTTCTAGACATAGGCCTAGGCAAAGCATTTATGACTAAGACCCCAAAGGCAAATACAGGAACAACAAAAATAAATAAATGGGACTTGATTAAATTAAAATGTTTCTGCACTGTAAAGGAAATAATCAACAGAATAAAATGACAATGTACAGAATGGGAGAAAATATTCACAAACTATACATCCAAGAAAGGGCTAATATCCATACTCTACAAAGAACTCAAACAAGTTAGCAAGAAAAAAACAAACTCCCATTGATAAGTAGGCAAATGACATGAACAGAAGTTTTTCCAAAGAACTTTTTTATTTTTTTAAACTATTAATTGACATATAATATTCTATGTATTTGTTGTCTAACAACATGTTTTGAAGTATATATATGTTGTGAAATCATTATATCTAGCTAATTAACAAATACATTACTTCATATAGTTACATTTTTGTGGTGAGGACACTTAACATCCATCCACTCTTAGCATTTTTCTTATTTGTAAGCTGTTAATTTGAGTTGAATTGTCATACTATTATGAATATTTCAGCTAATATTTAACAATGATTGAATAAGATTACCAAAAATAGTGTAACCTTTGATTGAGGACCAGATTTAATAAGAGTTATCTACTGTAAGAGCATTGTTATGAGATGGAAGCTGTCAGTGGAAATTTTGAGATGTCCCTTGAAGGAGTAAATAAGAATTTTACGCAATACCTTCTGATATTAGTTACACTTCTAATAATTTATTTAATTAGACTAATAATTCTAGTGCCAACAATGTTTATTCTATCATGGTTTTCAATACTAAAAAATAAAAGTTAAAAATATTTTAAATGACCATCAGTAGAAAAATAATTAAATTATCATTTACATAACCATGGATTTTCTATATAGACAATAAAACAATCATCAATGCAGCACTATATCTTATATCATGTAAAGATGGCTACGTTGTATTAGGTGAAAAGAAAAATTCCCAGACAATAATTATAATACATTCTCATTTTAAAATGTACATGCTTGCATATGTGTAAACACATATAGGTTTTTATTATCGTAGAAAATTTCTAAAAAGGCAGATATCAAACTCTTAAAATTGGTTACCTCATGGAAGTGGGATTAGGAAATGAGAAGTGATTTAGGTAGTTTTTATTTTTTACTTTATATATATTTGTACTGCTTAAAATGTTTTTAGTAATCTTAAATTATTTTTGTAATTCTTTTTTTGCAGAATCACCAATTAGCCTCACACAATGCAGCTTTCTGGAAGTCTCAGTTCACAGACAGAATAATATGAGTTGAAAATTAAAGAACCAGTACACTCTTTTTCTTAACTCAGAAGGGGCACTAAAAGTTCATAAAGAAGTTAATGTTGTTTGTATAAAATTTTAGTTATGGTATTTATAATTAAGCACTTTTCAGAATAAAATATTTTACCATTTCATTATTGCATATGCATTAAAGTTGGAAACTGTTGTATTTAAATTAAGGGGAATGGCTTATAGTCCCATGAGTGTTATTATAAGATTAAAATTAATTACTCAGAGTTTTCATATGAGGCCAAACTGGACAGGTAATCAGTCATAGGCTAATGTTATTAGCTTGATTCATGTTATTAAACAATATTTCTGATTACACCAAACAAGGAAGTGAGTGGGAAATAGATCTACTACATATCAAAAATGGTAAAACCAAGTTGTTTTGTTTGTATTAGTTTTAATATTTAAAGATTACATTTATGGCAAAGAGTTGAGTTTATAGTTGAATAATTCAAGCAAAAATCTCACATTTGCCTAAATTTATGGAAGCAAATATACCACAAAATAATGTTTTCTACTTATAAGTTTGTAGAATGCCTTTTATGTGAAAATTTTGAAACCTTTAAAGGACTAGGTTAATGATACTTCAAAATGAATTAATAAATATTTTATATAAAAGATAAAATTAAAATGTACTATAAAATCAGTTTATATAGAGAATCTGAGGTGTGCTATTCTTATATCAGATAAAATATATTTTAAATCAATAG
Organism: Varecia variegata; assembly: GCA_028533085.1. Classification (NCBI taxonomy): domain Eukaryota; kingdom Metazoa; phylum Chordata; class Mammalia; order Primates; family Lemuridae; genus Varecia; species Varecia variegata. The sequence continues at coordinate 128,501,115 of CM052437.1, forward strand.
CAGTAAAAAAAAAAACAAAGATGGTCATTATGTAATGATAAAAGCATCCATTCAGTAAGAAGATATAATATAATAATCCTAAATATATATGTACCTAACACAGGATCTGCCAGATTCACAAAACAAATTCTACTAGATCTAAGGAAACAAATAAACAGCAACATCCTAATAGCCAGGGACTTCAACACTCCACTAAAAGAACTAGGCAGATCATTGAGCGAGAAAAATCAACAAAGAAAAACTGGACTTAAGTAGGACTCTAGAACAAATGGACCAAATAGACATTTATAGAACATTCTACCACAAAGCATTCTTCTCATTAGCATATGGAACATTTTTCGAAATAGATCATATCTTAAGCCACAAACAAGCCTCAGAAAATTTTACAAAATTGAAATTATACTTATAACTTAGACCGTACTGGAATAAAACTAGAAATCAATTCCAAGAGGAATTCTCAAAATTATACAAATACATGGAAATTAAACAACCTGCTGTTGATGGGATTGTAAATTAGTACAATCTCTATGGAAGACAGTATGGAGATCCCTCAAAGAACTAAAAGTAGACCTACCATTCGATCCATCAATCCTACTACTAGGTATCTACTCAAAGGAAAAGAAGTCATTATATCAAAAAGACTCCTGGACCTGAATATTTATCACAGCACAATTCATAATTGCAAAGATATGGAATCAACCTAAGTTCCTATCAGTTGATGAGTGGATAAAGAAAATGTGGTATACATGTACCATGGAGTACTACTCAGCCATAGAAAGGAATTTGCCACAGCTTGGATGGAACTAGAGAGCATTATCCTAAGTGAATGATTCTATCTCAGGAATGGAAAAACAAATACCACATGTTCTCATTGTAAGTGGGAACTAAATGAGTGGTATACATGGTCACACAAAGTGAAATAATGAATATCAGAAACTAAAAAGGGTGGAAGAGCATAGGAGAGATCAAAAACTACCTATCAGGTACAATGTACACTATTCAAGCAATGAGTACACTAAACTAGGTATGGCGCAGGACCCCTTTGGAGTGAGGGTCTTTAGGGGAGAAGGGAGGAAGGAGAGAGTGACCCTTCTAGGTTTTATGTCTTCTTTGGGGGAGAGGAGTTTTAGTTTCTATGACCCACTTTGGGGAAGAGAAATTTTGGTATGGTTTCTATGAATTAGTTGGGTAGAGAAAGAGAAGTAGAAGAGAGGAGAATGGGAGAAGGTCAGAGAGACCTTGCTTCTGAGTTCCTTCCTACGTCCTTCAGTTCAAAGTACTCAGCACACTAAGGTGCCACATTTTGAGGTATTTTGTTCCTAGCATTCTATCATTCAACTGAAAATAAATAAAAGTATTGTGATTATAAATATATTTTGACTTATTTCTACCATTTTGTTTTGTGTTATTTTTCTCACTTACTATTTTTTTCCTCTCCTTTTGCTTTCTTTTGGATTCCTAGGTATGTTATATTTGTTTGATTCTCAGTTCATCTTTTCCCTTGGCTTGAGAGTAATATATACTATTTTTATTCTTTGATTATTGCCTTTGAAATTGCTGCACCTGATAAAAAATATAAATCACTCTTTACCTTCATTTCAAAAAATATGAGGTTCTTTCGATAGTTTAACTCCTGTCAACCCTCTTGTAAATTATATGCTATTATTGTAAAGTATTTTAATTTTATCTTCTTTTATGCCCTTAATTAGAAATTATTACTATTACTTTATAAAGATAATATTTGCTTAAAGTTAGTGAAAGTTTACCAATTTTCTCACCATTCTTTCTTGCCCTTTGACTTCATTTTTGAAATCATTTTCTTCCTCCTTAAGTACATCCATTTGGAAGCTCCTTTAGTGAAAGTCTGTTGATGGTAATCATTAAAATATTATTATAATTCCCTCATGCTTGAAAATTGTTTTTCTGGATACTTTATTCTAGGTTTATAATTATTTTCTTCCTATAAATCAAAGTGATTATTCCATTGCCTACTGTTGAAAATTTCTGTAATCTGTCTCATTATTGTTATTGTCTTTTATTCTAGCTATTTTTCTCTTTTACTTGGTGCTCTGTAGTTTGATACAAGGTGTCTGGATGTCAATTTATTCCTTATTTATACTGCCCAATAATTATTGTGTTTTCTGTATCTATGGATCTTTAATAACTACTCATAGGGTTATTATAAAGATTGGATTAGTTAAGGAACACCCAGTGCCATGAACAGTACCTGGTGCGTAGTAAATGCTATGTATGTGTTTACTATTATCGAATAATTATTACTTATATTATCATCTCCTTTACTATCACCCCCCCCACCTCCATTATTTGTATTCTTTCCTCTAGGATGCTGATTAGAAATATAAGATACTTGTTCATTCCAATCTTCATGCTAATTCATTAATCTTTCCTATTTTCCAAATCCATGTCTCTCTATGCTACTGGGCAATTTCTTCAGACTTATCTCCTAAATCACTAATTATCTTTAAATTTGTGTCTAATCTGCTGTTTAACCCTTCTGTGCTGGTGGTTAGCCATTGGAATGCACATGGCCGCTCTACCTGGTTCTGTGCCCTGCATAGTGATCCTTACACCGTGAGTGCCTCATCTTGACTCCCTGATGGGGCCAGCACAAAAACAGCAGCAGCAAATCTAAGATCAGGAGGAGGGAGATGTCAGGCTACTTAGTCCCTTCTCTCTCTCTCTGTGTTAGCAGAACACTTGCATTTTAATAGAGTTAACATCTTACTTCTCTGTGGAGCCGGGATTTATTCTTTGATATATGAAAGACACAAAGGGTATTTCACCTCAACAAAGACTGAACTGAATTCTGCAGAATCATGACCAATTTCCAAATAAAGGAGAAAAAATCATTTTTGCTTCACCTGAATATTGTCATGTCCATCATCACTGAGTATTTTATGTGAAATTGCTTCAAAAGTGTTAAAGATAAATAAACAAATCCTTTTCCACTGTAAATAAGAGAGGCAAAGCAATTCTCTTTAGATGTAGCACATCTGGTAACAGAATGGGCATTGTTGAATGAAGATAGAGAATCTGATTACTAAAAGGAAAAAAATGTTTAGAGACTGGCATAATGTGACCAAAACCTTTCAGAAAGGAAAAATACAGACAGATAAAAGTGAATTTTTTGAGCTAGCATCTTTTTTTCCCTTGCTTACATAAAATATGGATAACCATAAAAAAGCATTGCTACTTTTCTACATAGTTATTTATTTATATGCAATTAAGGACATAAGTAAGGTTGAAAGATTGTGAGTTAACTTCTAAACTTAAGAAGGAAGAGTAGAATCAAAAGAAGAAAAATTGAAGAAAGTAATTACATACTGGGAAGGAAAACTGCTGCATTATCACAAAACTTCTTCACTGTGACTACATTTTACAAACATTCCCTGACCATCTAAATTGAACACGCGTGAGAGAATGGGCATTGCAATAGTCCTGGCTTATTTTTAGTTTTCCTGCCAAGTTCATGAAACTAAAGCAAGTGTACATCATTTCCAGAGAGGCTTTTCTCATTTTCAACACCCCTACTTTCAGTTAGCAGCAGGAAAACCTAACCAACTGCCTAAGTGTGTCAAATGATCATTCTCATCTTATTAATCCTAACCAGTCATTGTCTTCCCAGGGTCCTGTTGAAAGATAATATTACAACAAATTTAAAGATCTTGTAATTGACTATATTTGCGATTCTAGAATTGTTCAATACTCTGTTCTATAAAATTGAATGAGTGTTCCAATGAACTGAGCAGAGGAAGTTGGCTTTGTAGACAGAAATAGGCTGAGAAAAGCAGAAACAGAACAAAAAGCAGATTGATCATTTCAAAGTTACTTTCCTTGTAAAGGCTAAAGCAGAGACATAACACTGGCTATTACTAGCCTCTTTGGGGATTTGGCTATTATATCTCACTCTCCTAATTTTTTTTTTCAATTTAGCTTCTGTTTTTTAGCTAGATTACCAAGTGTAGGCCAAAGCTCATTACTGAAAAGGGAAAAGAAAGCATTTTTTGGACTCAGCATAGATAGCTCCAAAAAAGAAGCAAACTTGATCAACATGAGAGCCAAAGATATTTTATCTAACTTTCTTTTCACCTTCAGGGTGGGATAGTATTAATAACTAAGCTAAGCATTGGTAGATTCAATTTTCTTATCAATTAGTCCCTTAAGCTTTACATTTGCCTTTTGTAAAGAGTCTTTTAAAAGAGGTAATACAAAACATTTTGAAAATTTTTAGAAACTTCTATATACTAATAGGTGTCCCTGGGTCAGCTTAATTTGGTAACTTTCATTTTTAAATGAACTTAAAGTACAGTGCTGTCCATCTGGAAGTTTCCATATATGGCCATTATACTTCCAAATTATCTTTAGTAAGATTTTGCCATTTTTTAAAAAAGTATTTGCAGCTTCTGGGGCCTAATACTTACACAGGTAAAAGGCAGGTGTAACCAGAAAGTGGAGTACTCAGTTCCTTAGAAATTAAGGATCCCATTTTCACATTGGATCTTGCGTCTCTCAGAGTGGAGCTAGCTAAAAGCCTAAGATGGAATCTCCCCTAGGGTTGGGTTGTTTAATACTTTTACAGTGTAACTCATTGCACAATGTTTCCTTGAAGCTGGCAAGAGACCTATTCAACTAATCTGTTTGTATGACCAGTTTATCCTAACAAAGGAGTCTTAGTTTTTGGTGGTGACCGCTCTACTACCTTAGGTGCCTGACTATACCAGCCAAGTTGTGGCTTTGGCTCTGAGATCCCCTTGACCAACTTAGCCAATGATTTTCCTTTATCTAAGCATGCAAGAAAAAGGATCGAAGAAGAGAGAACACAAAATCCCTGCAAATTTCCAAAAGCTGAAGTTCACAGCCCCTGCAGTAATTGCCATTTGTTGCCAGTTTCTGTCTGGCAACACCCAAAGCCTTTCAATAGGACCCGGTCCGGCTTCTGTTGTGACTTCCATTCTTGCCACTCACCACAAACTGCAAAGGACCATATGCTCTCTCACAGTACAAACTAACCCTGGATCCAAAAGCCAAAAAGATCAGGAGGTCCAATGCAAAAAGGGCATGGTCTGACCCAAGAGGAACTGACAAAACTCAGCGTTCCCTGAGAAAGACGGGGCACCTGTAAGGGGTCAGCAACACCTCTCCTGCACTCCGTAAGGGGTCTCGGGTATTGTCAGCAGTGCTGTTTGTGTCCCCTTGTGGTCACCAAATACTGTCAAAAGATAAAATTATAGCAACTTTAAAGATCTCAACTGGCTTTTATTGTCAATTTTAGAATCAGGCAACACATAAAATAGAATGAACGTTCTGATGAGCTGAGCAGAATCTGGCTTTATAGACAGAAAAGGGCTGAGGAAAGCAGAAACAGAGGACAAAGAGCAGACTGCTTGTTTCAAAGTTACTTTCCTTATAAAGGTTAAAGGGGAAGGGTCTTCCTTACCATGCTGGCAACAACTGGCCTGTTTGGGGATTTGGCTATTTTATCTCTCTCTCTCTCTCTCTCTCCTGATTTCTTGAAAGAGCAAATAAACAACTTAGTTTTGGCATGGTGGCCTGGAACTTAAGCGTGAGCAACTCCATTTTGATTTGGTCTGTTGGACCTAGCTCAGTTCAAACAAATGGCCTCCTATGAATTTTATTTAACAGTCGTTTCAATGAGAAATAGCTAGGCCAATCTGTCCATCCCAAAAGTCCTCTAACCAGGCTTCCCACCCTTGAGTTTTCCTTCTGACCTAACTGTACTTTGAAACAAAAAAGAAAACGACTAGAAATAAAATAGTAATAAATGCTAATGTGACAATTGTTTACCTTGATATTCAAGCTTCTAGTTATTAGGTTAAAGGTATCTTACTAATTATAAAAAAGAAATTATCTATAATATTTAAGTACAGATAAAACAGCTCAACTATTAAATTATAAAACATTTAAATCAGGAAAGAGAAAAATCTAGTGAGATCTGGTCTATAACAATCCAAGAGTCTAGAAAGTGTTGGTACTTGGAATTGGCTAAAGCTTGTCTTAGAAGTCTTAGATTTATCTAAGGAGAAACCCTAAATTCAGGGCATTATTGACTAAAGCAACCGTGTATTCTGAAAAGATGACATTTAAATGAAGGTTTGCTTCAAATCAACAGTCATACATTGTTTTCAAAGTACAGAGGACATGGCAAGTATGAATATTTCTAAAACCAAACCCAATTTATTCTAATTTTAAATAAATTGACTAGAGTATAATAAAAAGGACATATGAAACAGCACTCTCTGTGTTGCTTAAAGATAGGGAAGACAATGAACGACTGTATCTGTCTTGAAAAATATATAACTGGACTCGGCAAACCAGATACCATTTATCAATTAGTAAGGATGCATGTAAAGGGAATTTTTCAGCATACTTTCCTTCCCACCATGCCTTATAGTCTTAAAGGTTCTTTGTTCCTTCTGATTTATTGTCCTGTTTGTGCATTTGAGCCCCAGAGTCATAGTAAACGGGACAGCTAAAATTAAGGAACTAAGGAATAGTCTGTCAATCTTTGCCCCTAGGGTGGAATGCTGCTATAAAGCAAATGAAAAATGAAGCGTCATTAAGAATAAATTGTAGGTTTTGAATATGTTCCTTTATTCTCAAAATGGGTTATCTTTTTTGAGAATAGCCTCTTTCCATTTGAATTGGCTTGTATTATAAGCTGATTGTGGCATTCTGCTTTCATCTCAGTCTGCCCAGATGTTCCCTCGATCTACAGGATAAATTTCTACTTCACATACAAAGTTCTGTAATTTGAAGCCCCATTTGATGAATTAGGTTTGGAAGTCCTAGAAAAGTTTTCAGAAACTTATGATGGCTTTTTTTTCTTTAAATCTATACTTTGCTTTTGAATATGAACAGAACTTTTGTTAACTTTTTTGTTTTATTAAGCTTTGAAAGTTTTCTTGCATAAATTCATTAAATTTTATATTTAAAAGCAACATCTTTATATTAAAAATTGTAACCTGAGGGGAGGGGGGGAAAAAAAAAGAAAAAGAAAAAAAAATTGTAACCTGAATATTCAGCTTTGAAATGCGTTTTTAATAACTCTATTTTTAATTCTTCTTTCTACTGGTGATTATTATGGAAGTTTTAATATTTAGTTTCTTTATAAATATATTTAATTGGTGAATATAGAAAACCACACATAAGTATGAATTAAATATCCCATTGACTGAGAAAATGATGAATACACATTGATAATTAAACATAGAAGGCAAGAGAAAAAAATGAAACCTAATCTTTCAGTGTCATTGTTACAACAATTTTAATAAAAATTTTCATTAAATAATAATTACAAATTAAAATAAATCAATGGACTTACATTATATCTTTATTAAAGCACTCAAAAGAGAATAAAACCAAAAGGAACAGTTTGTCTATCACACGTGATATATTTCTGACTTATATTCCTGTTGGTCATAAGCAAAAGCCAATTGTGTGAATATTATTCAGTCTTCTATATTCTGAATGTTCCTTGAAAGGCATTATATAAGAAATTTTCAAATAAATGAAAAGTCATTAGTCAAGAAACACTCAGGTTTATACCAAAAATGTTAAAAACTAATTAGGAAATGTTAGTGAATTAAATTTGGAAAAAGCATTGCTGGTTTTCTGTTTATGATACCTTAAAGTACACTTTTAAAAATTAAATAAACTTCTTAAGTCTTAAATTGATATATAAATAAACTGGCTTTGATAATTTAAATTGTCGCTATATTAAGAAACACAAAGAGAAGAATTCCTTGAATGAACTAGAAGATTAACAAAGGTAAATATAATCTATATTTTATGTTCTTTAAAATGTAATACATAATAAATGTAATGCATAATAAATGTAATATTATCACATACCCACCATATATGTAATAAATGTAATGAAGATAAATAGGAGAAAGGAATAAAGATAAATTCAGAGTAATTTATTTTAATATAATATTTAATACAATAGGAGCCCAGTTTGTATAAATGCACTTAGATTCAAAATTATTTAAAACTTGCCTCAATTTGGGTACTTAGTAGGATCCAGTAGCATTTCTTTTTTAAAAAATGTTTTATTTTTAATTATTATGGATACATATAGTTGTACATATTTATGGGGTACATGTAATGTTTTGATATAGGCATACAATGTGTAATGATCAAGTCAGGATAATTGTGGTATATATCAGCTCAAGCATTTACCATTTCTTTGTGTTAGGAACACTCTAATTTTGCTCTTAGTTACTTAAAAATATACAATAAATTATTGTTAACTATAGTCACCTATTGTGCTACAAAATACTAGATCATATTTATTGTATCTAACTGTATTTTTGTACCCATTAACTATTAATATCTACTTACAAATAAAGGATGAGATATTTTATCCATCAAATTTATGGCATGGAATAAATACTAGCACACCAGTGATTATGGAATCTTTAGTCCTATTCTATTATATTATTTTTATTATAATATTATTTTGCTGTAGAAACTCACAGAAAGATCATCAAAGTAACATGAAATTTTATAAGAAAAAGAAAAGTACAATGCTTGGGAGTAGGTAATAAATGTTGTTAAATCTAGCACTGGAACTAATCAGTGCCTAGATACCTAAATATGCACTAAATTGAGATCACAACCAAAATTCTGTATTAACAACAACATAAGGGACACAAGACAAACTTAACATCTATTTGTCTTTTATTTAAAACAAAAGTGAACTTAATTCATAACATAGATGATTCCCTACTTACAATGGTTCTACTTAAGATTTTTTGACTTTATAATAATGTGAAAGCAAAATGCATTCAGTAGAAACCATACTTCAAGTACCCATACGATCACTCATTTTTTCATTTTCAGTGTAGTATTCAATAAATTACATGAGATACTCAACACTTTATTATAAAATAGGTTAGGTGTTAGATGGTTTTGCCCAACTGTAGGCTAATGTAAGTCTTCTGAGCATGTTAAAAGTAGGCTAGGCTAAGCTATGATGTTGGGTAGGTTAGATGTATTAAATGCATTTTTTAAATATGTATTTTTTTATTTAAGAATATTATGGGGGTACAAATGTTTAGTTTACATATATTGCCCTTGCCCTGCCCGAGTCAGAGCCACAAGTGTGTCCATCCCCTAGATGGTGCACACTGCACTCATTAGGTGTGTACATACCCACCCCTTCCTCCTCCCTCCCACCTGACCAACACTGGATGAATGTTACTACCATATGTGCCCTTAAGTGTTGATCAGTTAATACCAATTTAATGGTGAGTACATGTGGTGCTTATTTTTCCATTCTTGTGATACTTCACGTAATAGAATGGACTATAGCTCCATCCAGGATAATACAAGAGGTGCTAGATCACCACTGTTTTTTGTGGCTGAATAGTACTCCATTTTTTGACTTATAATATTTTCAGTTTATGATGGGTTTATTGGGATGTAACCCATTGTAATTCAAGAAGCATCTGTATTAAAGAACATATTAAATTAAATTTTAGTATTCTATGAGAATTAGTGTGAAATATTTTTTGACTTAGGGAACACATAATAAACTTAATTTCAAACTGTTCATTGTACATTTATATAAACTTTATGCCAATTAGTGTCTCTCAGTCCCTTGGTATGTGTGTATATATATATATATATATATATATGATCAATTCAAACCAATATTACATACCCTCTGCAAATTCTAGGTGAAGAGTGGAGTAGTTGATGCTGCTGTTCTGTTTTCTGGTCATTCCTTCATAAATATATAACATTAACTCAAGTACTATACTACTTTGTCTCTCTCTCTCTCCAATTAAACCAATAATACAAGATTTGCAAGAAGCAGAAATTTTGCTGAACGATTATATTGTACATACTAAATAATGAACTTCAATTAGACATATATGTTCTTGAACATTTCTAGAGCCACCCACAACACTAAGGTTTATACTTCACCATTTTACCCCACATTGAATTCAGCCTTCGGCTTTCCCATTGCCTCCTCTCTTTTTGTTTTCTTCTCTGACCTTTCCTTCTTTTCTTTTCCTGCAAGAGCAAGAGGAAAAAAGTGCTCTCTTTTTTGTCCTTTCTCTCCTGCAAAGTAACTAAGCTTTCTCTTTTATTGTCTTGGCATCTGCAAAATACTACTTTCTACCCCAAATAGCTTAGCAGGGTCTTTTCCTTAATAGTAGCAGTTCCTTTGCAGTAAGAATTTGATTGGTAATTGTTGAGATTAAATGTTCTCCCTACTATGCATGTGTTGGTAATTATGTGACACAGAGGTACTCACAAATATATTGTTTCATTTGAGGAAATAATCTTTGCCAATATTTATTGGCAAATTCATGGCATGGGTGAAAGAGAGGCTAGGTGTTGCTCACAAGTGACCTACAAACAGAAGACTCAGGGCATTAGAAAAGCATTTCTCTACTGTACAGAGGACCTCAGCAAGAACAAGAGAATAATAAAGACTATCCAATATCCCAGCCACCCTATCATGGTATGTCATCTTCCAGATTGTGTCCTGGTAGCCAGAGTGTCTTCTTTCATCTCCAGGCTTATTTCTCGTTTAAACATCCTGTTGCAATTTGTTTTCATTGTGACCACTCATCACCTTGAAGAATTGGCAACAGAGTGAATTTTACATGAGATACAAGTGGACTGTAGCAAATGCTATCAGTATCCTACCCATAACCCCTTGGCATGTACTATTTTCACTCAAAAGACCTGGCTGCCAGCATCTATATCTCTTTACCTGTGTTGAAGATACATAATTAAAAATGAAATCTTCTCCCACCCCTGATATCTCCACAACCCAGATATCTCTACTACAAAGGTAGTAGAGAAAGAAAACAGTTTTATTACTGAATAAGCATTAAACCAGAATGTGATGCTCACCAAATGCAATCTGTTAAGAAACTGCAAAGACAGAAAGGGATCTCATCCTTTCGCATAGCCATCCAGGTACAATCCATTACAGACATATTTTTAGATTAAAAAAAAAACCTTAGCGCTCAAGTAAGAGGACTTGACAGCACCATTTGTCAAATGTAATTCATCCTAAATTTACCTAGTAATTAATGTCACTATGTTAGCTAATTGGCTTTCTCCAAAGGAAAAACAAACTTCTCATATCTTTGTGACAGGAGGTAGTTTTATAACTTGGAGCAAGACACCCACTAAAGTTAGGCTCCTACTGTCCCCCAGAAACTGGGAGTTTGGAGTACTATTGCCTTGATGTTTACATTTCAAAGAGATGGCTCCCAAGTCCTTGAGAAAGAAATCACTGGGTCATAAATTCCACAAAAGCCTGATTTAGTGTCTAAAAAGATTCTTATACATATCAAAAAGATGAAGAACCTACTTGAAAATTTTCTAAGGTAAATGATCTGACAAAAAGAGAGGGAAGGAAAATCTCTCCATATTTTCAACAAGTGTATTAAGCCTCTCATTTAAAAGTTTTGATTCATATTTGTCCTTACATTTGATGTTTTCCCCTGGCAGTTGGGGCCCATATTTCTTGTGTATATGGCAAGCCAGAAATGCCAAGAAATTAATAGTCCTTTGATGTGGCCCTTAACCAAAGGTAGGATAACTCTGAGGTGTGTGAACTACACTATCTCCCAGAGTTCCTCAACAAGATCGAGCTCCAGTGTTCTACAGCAGCAACTTGCTTGATATTCAATAATTCACACTTTATTATTTTGTCCTTCCCTATTTCATGTCTCTACATCCCTATCAGTGTTTCCTAGCATCACATCCCAAATAATCTCCTTACACTTGATGCTTTGTCTCAGAATCTACTTTCAAGAGAAACAACTAAGACAAAAAAAGTTTATTTAGTAAGTTCTTAACTAAACTTTATTTACAGAAAGACTTCTCACAGCCTTAAAAGTCTACATGGAACATTTCACCATTGCATAAGATTATAGAGCCTCCTGTTTTATTTTTATAGAGAACATTCTATATTGGAAAAATATTGTCTCAGTGGTTGTTATAATGATATGTTTTTTACATAAACATATAAAGGCTACCACAGTTTTTAAAAGATATGTATTTTTAGTTTTCACTTCACTTCAACATCACTTTCAATTTCTATTAAATATATTTTATTCTCAATAATCTCTCACTGCTACCAAAAATGTTCAAAGAGGGATGACAACCCCGATTATTGTACTAATCTTTCCTGAAGACTGCAGCTCTTAACCAACTTAATAATCATCTCTAGAGTCTTCCTACTCAAAGTGTGAGAGCTTTGAACCAGCAGCCTCAACATTACTGGGAGCTTGTTAGAAATGCAGAATCCTAGGTTCTGCCAAAGCCATACTAAAACATAATCTGCATTTTTAGGCATTTCATATGCACAGTGGAGTTTGGAAAGGATGGAAGGCCTGGAGATTTTATATATATATATATATATATAAAATATATATAATATTAAAGTGATAATATTAAAATTGCATTCAGCTGATGATAGCAGAAAACCTAACCATTGCAATTTAACAAGTAGGGATGGATTTTTCTGAATAGCAACAATTCCAGGGGCTGAAAGTCTGGGTAGGACACTGTGGTTCCATGATATAACCAGTGGCCTGGGCTCCTTCTCTTCCCACTTTGCCATCTAAGCATTTGGTTGCTGTTCTCATGCTTGCTGACTCCTGATCTCAATTTAGTTGCTCACATCCAGGTTTCAAACAAGAAAAATAAAGGAGGATGAGGTGGTGCCTCTATTAGGAAACCAAAAGTGTTCCAAGAAACCTTCAACTTTTGTCTTATGGGAAAGAAATTTGTAAGCTGCAAACAATGCCAGACTAGCGTTATGTAGTTGGACACACTGCCACCACAAACAAAATGAGGTTTTGTTAGTAAATGACAAGAATAAACATTGAGTAGGCAACTAACAGTATTTACTACAAGAAATAAATTTTCATGGGTAGACATTATTTTTGCTTAGAACAAAGTGACTATCATTTGATTACCTGAAACCCCATCTTGCAAGAGTAATTAATTATAATAAATAATAATTAAAAATTAATAATAGAATTATATCTATATAACTATATGGTATAATGATATACTTGCACATATAGTTAATATAATAATTAGATAATCTAAAAATCACCACTTTATACTGTGCAAATACAAATTTAAAACATGCATAATTAGTTATCACATTGGTAAGGAAAAAACTCAGCATTATGATGCTGGATTGTTGTAAAGGATTTTAAGATACTGAAAATAAAAGAAGTTTCTAAATGCAAGTAAAATTTAAAGAATCTTAATTATCCTCATTGTTTTTCAGTATCCATTATCATAATGGAATATGATTTTTAAATTAAAAAATTGGTTATATATAAATTATAATTAACAAAAGATAAAGCTGTATGTACAAAATCCACTTTTCTTTAAAGCCATAACTTGTTTGAAAAGCTACAGTGCAATAAAACTTCAACTGAAAATTGAGGTTAAGCTATTTGTCAGAAAACATCTATTTCTAATTTCAAAGGTTATTAAAATCAATTGAGAAACTCTGTTTTGCCATGTCCTTTCATTCCACTTCATAGCACTCGTGTTGAACCTCACAGGGCTTGGACAATCACACCAAGCCAGCTACCATGCAGCAACATTTTAAAGTCTACTGGCTTACTGCACAGTCATTAAGAAGACTGATTTTTCCTAAAGTAATTTTCATATTTCTGATTAAACTTTTCCATTATATTATTTAAAAAGTTGTGGGACACATTAGAGATATGTGATAAAGTAAACCCCAAGTTGCAACCTCATTTAAACCACTATTTTATATTTTATTTTAAGATTTTTAATGAATTTGCTCTTGCAAGAGAGTAATTTTTTCGTGATGTTAATTTTTGTTTTGTTTCCACTGCTATGCTTAACACCTTTTGCATGTCCCTTATAGATACCCTATGTTTCTCCACCCTGTCCTGTGTCCCAGGAAGATGAACCCAGGGAGAATCAATGATTTCTTTGCCCACAGACTTTGGCTTCATCCAGTTGGACCAAGCCAGGAGAATGAAGAGAAGGAAGAAAGTAATGTCAAGATATTTATTCATTCATATTCCTCCATGCTTCCTCACATCTTGTTATTTGGTCTGCTGGTGGGCAACCTTGTTGATATGGATGGCTTTCTTCTCCTGGGTCTCATAATTGCTACCTCTCTTGTCCTGTTTAAACCTAGGGCTGGTAATGGCATGCTGTTGTTATTTACACAGGAGTGGTGCATCACCCCTTGATGCTTTTTCTAATCCATGTTCTCACCACTGTAAAGAGTCATTTTTCTAAACTCCCCTTTATGACCAAACTTGAGTGCACAGATGTTTCTTACCAGTACCCTGACTTATATAATTGCTATAAGGATATTTCTCTTCCCTGCTCTAAAAACCTAGAAAAGTTATAAAAGTCAATAAATTACTTTAGAATTTATAGCTATATAACTGCCACACTTAATTGCCTTAGACACACAATCCTTCACTTGTGAATCTGAGATGGACGACTGATGTTCCTCCTTTACAGCCAGAACACCTTTTTTCCTACTTCTTCAAATCACTTTTGAGACTTTCTTTAACTATACTTCCATCCTTAGGAATGGGTATGTTTTATAATACAGCTTATATTTTGTCATATTTTTTCCTTTAAAAAGTTTTTTAACTAATTTACCAAATTTGTGTAAAGCCCTGAAAATTCATTTCTCTTTAGTGACTTAGAAAGGCATTTCTCTCTCTACTTTAAATATGTGTTGATGCCTAATTAAAAATAAAATAAGAATCTTTTGTGTGATAAATATTTATACCATTTTATGAATATAAGAAATAAAATTAAATTTTGTAGTCAACAAGCTGTTAATTTTTGTGGTTTAGTAATAAAAGCTTAGATGTAATAAAAAAAGTCTAGTGATTTACCCTGGAAAAGAATTAAGCCCATTAAAATAATTTAAGGCTATTATTTTTTTAACATAAAGTAATTCATATTTTGTTACTCTGAACAAATAGCAAGTCAATTTAAGACATTACCAGATCAACTTTAAAAAGTATTTAAATACTTTAAAAAGTATTTAAAAATAGATCAAAGAGTCCTTAGCAGTAGCTCAAACATCAACATCACTATATGGGAGGGAGGGGCTTCAAGATGGCCGAGTAAAGGCATCTGGCATTTGCCTCCTACACAAAGAAGAACCAAACGCAAGTAGGTAATCACACTTCAAATAGAGCATCTAAGAGAGAACACTGGAATTCAACAGAGAAGTGACAGGAAACACTTGAGGCACTGAAGGAGAGAGAAGCGAGGCAGCCAGCTCAGCCAGGATTGGTGGGAGCCTGGAGTGCAAGAACAGGGTAAGTGAGAGACCCCAGCAGTCCACATTCCCACCGTGGACTCCTGCAACTCAAGCCATGGGAGAGCCCATTCATCCTTGCAGGCCCTGAGACTAGCATAGGAAGCTGCCTGGAGACCATGTGATGGCATTGCTCCAGGGAGGAGGCCCATGTTGGGGCCCTCGCGTCCTAGGCAGCTGCAGCATGGCACCATTTTGAGAGCCTAGCCCTGCAAGACTATACATTGCCCTGGGGCCCAACAGCCCCTACATCTTCATATTCCTGGACCCCCACTGATATCCTCCCTGCATCCACCTGGAGGGCCGCCATAGAGTGATGATGGTTGGACCCAGTGACGTGGCAAGGAGCACTCCAGCACACACAGTGTTCTGCACCCCAGGAAACAGGTGGTACAGCACAGCAGGGAGGCTACAGTTGAGACAAAGGAAGCCAAAGTCCATACTCCTCAGAGCCTGAAACCTGCCTGCCTAGGGCCACTGTCACTGATAGCAACCCTGCCCCTGCCAGCAATAGTGCTGCAGCACACTTGCACACACCCTGAAGATAGACTTTCCCCACCTGCAGCTGCTGTCAGGGCCTATAGCATGCACCACTGGCAGTGACTCTCCAGTGCACCAGCAGCAGGGCTGCCACACACTCGTATACACCCTGAGAACAGGCTCATCCCACTACAGCTGCTGCCATAGCTGGGGGCCAAAGCACACCTGCCCCCCCCCAAAGCCTGAGAGCTACCTGCCTGTAGCTGTTGTCACTGATAGCAACCCTCAACCCTGTCACCCACCCCAGCAGGAGGATACTTGCATACATCCTGAGGATGGGGTCTCCCCGCTTACCACCACCACTACTGTAGCCACCTGAGTACTACATCCGGGGCCTGGGAATCACTCCACCCTGTCCACCACAGCCTGCACCCATGCGCACCACTAAGGGGCCTGAGGACAGGCCCATCTGGTTTGGCACCACCTAACCCAGTGCCCACACATGCCATTCAGGGGCCTGGAGATCACCCTCCCCCATCCACCACTGCTGGCACCTATGTACTCCTTTCAAGAGGCCTGAGGACAGGCATACCAGCCTGCTGTTACCACCATAGCTGGCACCTACCTACTTGTACCAACAGGGGGCCTGGGGACTGGCCCTCCCAGTCTGCTGCAGCCACTGCTAACACAAGCACATGCTGCCTGGTAGCCTAAGGGTTGTCCCACCACTGGTATGGCCATTGCCTATCCCACGCATGCTTCTAACTTGACATATGAAATCCTTCAAAGTCACCTCATCATGTCTGAACATAGTCCATGCCAGAAGTTGTACCAGGTATGTATAACTGTGTCTTTGGTCACTGTGCTCCAAGTATTGGCAACAGCATCTATGGCATCCTTCATGCTAAACTCCTTTCAAAAACCTCCACACACATGCCTCTGTTCACTGTTGTTGACATGCTATTCAATAAAGTGTTTTTATATTTACTCTTCATTGATCTAAGGCTACCTTGGTCACATGGTTGAATTAGTAGTCACATTTTGGGAAAAGTTTATGGTAGAAACATTGTTTTTGATGAGAATTTCATCTGGAGGATGAGCAGAACTGCTGTCAAGAAATAACAAAATCTTGGAGTCGTCATCCAGTGCAGCTTCTCTGCAGTGAGCAATGAGCTGCTGGTACAGAATGTTTGTGAAACCAGTCAGATCCATGCCTTTGTGTTAGCATAATAATGGACTGGTAAGAAAGTCACTCCTTGAGTTTGCATCCTTCAGTGAAGGTGCACGATTTTGCCTATCACAGCAAGTTTACACTTATGCATGCCTGTTGCATTAGCACATCCTGCCCCAGGTATTCTGTCCTTAGCATCCTTAATGTCTGCAGGAGCTATATCAGGTGTAGTCATTATTTTTCTAGGGCAATAACACCAAAATGGTGACATTTCATTAGCATTATAAACTTCTTCTGGCGTCAGATTTTCATCAGTGATGACCTTGGCAAACTCGTCAATGAATTTCTCCACTCCATTGTGATCAGCAGATGCTTTATCACCATAAATCTTCAAAGATTTAATGTCATATCTTTTCTCAAATTTCTGCAATCAGACTGTTGAATATTCACAGTAACCTTTAATTTTTAGTTTATTGTGACAGATCTTTGCTTGTTTCATGACTAGCATACCATTAAGTGGCATGTGTTCACTGTGACACTGATGGATCTACTCTTTCAATGCATGATCAATATTTTCAGTCTCAGTTTTATGCAGTGTTTTTCTGTTTTCAGTAATGTCTGTTTATCACTTTCTGCCTAGAATTTCAGTCATTTATCCTTCTGTTTCTTCAAGTCATATATGGTGGTCATTTCAACACCATACTCTTCTGTAAGATGTTTTACACTTATGCCATTGTCCAGTTGCTCCAACAGCTTGACTTTTGGTGCTACAGATAAACATAAATGCTTCCTCTTTTTTCATTGTTACCCATTGGAATATCTGCAGGCCTTTTTGACATTTTCAATAATATTTTTACACCACAGAGCAGGCAATAAGTGAAAAATCCCACAGTGAGTAATTCACATAGGTCTTGGCCCCATGTGGGACATCATGGGGAACTTGTCATTGGTATGTCTGGCCTGCACATGTGCCATTTTATTACCCTTTATGGGCATGCTTGCATGGGGGAATCTGGGCATGAACAGAAAAAATCTATTGCAGCTGAAAGGAGCTGGGAGGATCTTCTTTCTTTAGAGGATGCTGAATAAACTGTGTGTTGTGCACCTGCATTTTGACTGTGATACATCACATGAGATCAAGTGGTGCAACTTTTCCCTTGTAGCGTCATACCAGTACTCAAAAAGTTTCAGTTTTGGAGCATTCTGGATTTTGGATTTTTGGATTAGAGGTACTCAACCTGTATAATGAGACTGTCATAGTCTGTGCTGCTATAACAAAATGTCTAAGTAATTTACAAAAAATAGAAATTTATTTCTCACAGTTTTGAAGGCTGGAAAGTTTAATATCAAGGCAATAGTAGGTTCAGTATCTGGTGAGAGCTACTTTCTCTGCTTCCAAGATGGCACCTTGAATGCTGTGTCCTCACATGGTGGAAGCAGCAGAGAGCCATAAAGGGCCTAGCCAGTTCCTTCAAGTCCTTGTCATTGACAAAGATAGAGCCCTCATGACTTAATCATGTCTCAAAAGGGCTCACCTTTTAATAATGTTGCATTGGGGTTTAAGTTTCAGCATGAATTTTAGAAGGGACACAAACGTTCAAACCATACCAGAGACAGAATTTGAAATACAAGTAACACATTTTGTAACAGTAGGGTCAGCCTCTTGAGTAAGCAAAATAAGGATTGACCTATATGAGATACCTTTAGGGTGTCTCTCCAAAGACACTTGTATTTTCCACCCTTGTCTTAAATTCCAATTAAAAATTTAGTCATACAGAAAATATTTATTGGTGATATACTATGTGCCACACATTGTTCAAAGACTTGAGAATGCAACAGAGAACAAAAAAAAAGACTGCTCATGTTCCTGAAACCTTAGGCATTCAGTCTCATCTGGATAAGGTTTGCTTTATATATGTATTGCCTATACTATTATTAACTTAATATCTTTCTTTAATGTGATTCATTTTACTTAAATTTATATAAGAAAGAAATCACTTCAATATATGTTAAACAGGTAGCACTTGCTCTTAATAGAGAGTAACTGTAAACAAATTAATGCAAGAAGAACAAAACAGCTTTATTAGCTAATAGATTCCAGTTGTTAATGTCTGAGACCTTGATAATTCTGATCTTATAGAATGTTCTCTCTTTATTTAAACAGGGGAATTAGACAATGTTTGAGAGATATTGAAGCCCACTACAAATTGGGACCTTTCCCTTCAAGTAAACAAAAGTATATTATGGGATTTGCTTTTTTAATTCCATGTCTCTACAATAAAATTATAATCGCTATGACTTTAAGGATTTTCTGTCCTATTAAGTCCTCTTCCTAAATAGAAAATATCCTATGTATATTATGTATGTATATTATGAAAGTCACTATATTTTAAGTGATGTCATTGTAGGACAGGAAGTCTTTCTCTGAGAGTTTAAGAATTTGGGCAGACTAGCACATGGAGGAGTTCCTCTTCACTAATGCCTGGAACTTCTGGTAATCTAACAAAACAGAAAAGGTGGAAATAATTCAAAAGTAAGGAGAAAAAGGAATTAACTTACTTCACAATTTTGCCTTTGAACCAACTGAAAAAGTCAAGGTAAGGTAAATAGGAATTTCCATTTTCAAATTTATAAAATTGTTTAGTTCAGTGAGTAACATATTCCCAAATTAAATCTCATTTTAGGAAATCACTTAACTGAGGTGTAGCAAATATGTCAGATAGATGCACACATATACACGTATATGTATGTGTGCATTATGAATTTATTATATTTTCTGAGAAAATAATAAGTCCAACTTGAAATGATTAGTAAGGGAGAAACAAGCCCTGTCATTAATGTGCTAGATAGTTCCTATTTGCCCAACAAGAAACATTCTTTATTTATCTCTACCTTACTCTGTGTTCTGGAAGACTGAACTTAATAGGAATTACATCAACAGTCTCCCTTTCCTCTGGCATCCTGTTCAATTGGACCAAAGAGTAAGTCCCACCAGGAGATTAGAGAAAGCGAGGAAAAGGAGTTCTGGATGTTTTTTTCTCCCTGGCTTTCTCCCTGTGGGGTGATTATCTTGACTAAAGATCTCAGCTCTTGTCAGGAACTCCTCTCAAAAAAGCCCTCTTTATTTTTTTGCCACTTCTTCCATAAGAATGGTATTAATGCCATAATTTATGAGTCCCAAGGTATAGTACTACCTCTTGTGGATTCTCTATACCATGTCCACATATTTGTAAGCAGTCCTTATATTAAACACTCCTCTAAATTACCCAATTTTAATGTATCACTTTTTTCTTTTTTCTTGCTTGGTCTCTGACTAGTTCAAACAGTCATTTATCTTCTTCAGAATTTCAGTGGTTTGGGATTAAGTATTCAGCATGAAGAATTAATCTTTCATAATAAAACCTACTTTTTAAAATACCATTTTACTTTAAGTGTTTTCTATATCAGATAAAACAGATACTCTGCACTGTCACTAAAACTGTGGGTCCTTATTCTTGATTTAACTATATGTTACAGTCTATATTGGGGGGGAAAAGTTGGAGAATAAAGCACAAAATTGCAAATATAGATAAAATATCATATTATCTAATTGAAAATACATATTAAAATAAAATAATTGTTTTGTTATAAAAATTAGTTTTAGAATTTTAATGATTGAGTCTGGCTATTAAGTAGCTAGGTACAGATTTAAATTCCCAATGACTATTCAAGCTAGAAAAAAATTCTAAATTTAAAAAGCAACAATTTTTAGGCATTGGAAAGCTACCACACAGAGCTATGATTCTTGAAAGAGGGGAAGAAGATGAGGTGAGAACTCACATTCACTGGCTTTCTTGCTGAGGCATTTTCTATACAACAACAAAGGAAAATAGAGCCCAACAGAGAGTACAGTTTCACTGGGTGAGAAAAGAAAAATCAGAGTTCAGAATTACATAGTAGGTTGTGATTTGAGGGTCAGAGTACTAAAGAAAAAGGGGCCAACATAACAATCCACAGAAATCTGCATAAAAATTTTCCTCTAACCTTTGAGAAGATATTTGTAATACAAATATGCCCAACAATAGGTTCATAAACAGTACGTATAAAGAAGTTTTTCTATTAAATAAGAAAGAATATTCAATGATAAATGGGTAAGAGATTTAAACATTTCCTAAGAGAAAATAGCAAAATATCTAATAAATATATAAAAAGATTCTCAAAATATTAGTTATTGGAAAAATGCAAATTAAAGCCACTTTGTATCCACCAGAATGGGTGAAATGGAAAAGACCAAAAGCATCAGTGATAGGTGAGGATGTGGAACAACTGGAATGTTTACTGTTATCATCAATTTGGAAGCATATTTAGTATTCCCTACTAATGTTATACTTACACACTTTGACCTACCAGTTCCTGCACAGCAGTGAAAAAGAACCGATTGTTATACACACAACAACATGCATGAATTTGACAGACTTAACATTGAGTGAAATAAGCCAGACACAGAAGCGTACGTGACGTATGACTCTGTTTACAGGACGTTCAGAAAGAAACACAACTAACACGGTGATCAAAGTCAGAATAGTGTTTGGGGGCAGGGGAGTACCCTGAGTGTAAATGCACAAGGGAATCTTCAGGGAGAGGGTCAGGAATGTTCTATATCTTGATTAGCGTAGTGGTTACATGAGTGAATCAACATGAAAATTTATCAAGTTGTATATTTAAGATTGGGCACTTTATTTTATGTGAGTTATATTTCAATTTTTAAAAAGGTACTTTCCCTTTTCTCATGCAAATGAAATCAATGTAGGTTTGAAATCTTTCCTCCCCACATCATCAATTTTTAGTTGTGTTGTATAGACAAAATAAGAACATTATCTTCAAGATATAAGACATATTTTTCTTTGAAATTTAATTGTGAATCTAATTTTCATAACAATAATGTTAAGCTTTTTAAAATAGTCTGTTTTCAAAATCTGAATCAGGCTATTGCCAAATATATATAGGACCATTTATACTCTAATGTTTTAGTCAGAAATTGAGAAGTGGGCATAGAGAATCTGGTCTTCAGGTCTTCAGGCCTGTCCCCTGGGCCCTGGAGATCAAACCCTGACCCTATCAGGAAGAAGAGTGCTTGGTCTCAAGTCACCCTTGGGGTGCCCAAGCTGGATCAATGTCTCTCTGCCTCGGGATTTGCCCCGCTCTCCTGGAGTCAACAGGCAAGCAGCACCTGGGAGGGCTAGCAGGTAGGGAGCTCACAGTCTGAGTTCTGCTCAGTCTGCTGTAGAGCCCCAAAAGGAAAGGTCCCATTTCCTGCGGATGCCTCCGGGTGGTGGCTGTAAGGCTGGTGGTGGGTACCCCTCCCCTCCCTAATGGAAAAAGCAGCAGCCCACTAGACCTGCTGAGAACAATGCCTGCAAGGCCCAGCTAAGTTAAAGGCTGACCACACCTGAATGGTTACCCTGATAAGAGTCAACCGTTCCTGGAGTCCACACATACCACCAGCCCCTCCTATTTCTCAATACCCGCCCTAAAACTGTAAACAAAGAAATTCTTCACTCTTCGCGCCGAAATCTTCCCACCGAAGAGACCCCTCAGCCCCCAGCCCTAAAAACATATATAAACCCACTCAGAGTTCTGGGTGATGCGACTTCTCAGGCCCCTCTCTCCCGGGGCCTGAGCACCTCGCCCGGGCCCGTCTCTCTTGGGACCCGTTACCCTCACCCAGGAGTGCTCCAATAAGGCCTCTTTACTTATATGCCTTTCAACTCTGCTGTCTTTCTCTGGTGCCGGCAAATCCAAAAAACCTTACAGTGGCTAACTTGTTTCTCTCAAAAACTGCGAGTAGGGAAAGGGAAGGGAAAAATGAGGCAATATGGCGCCTGCCTAGCCGCTTGGGTCTGTGGGCCGGGAGGTGCCCCGAGGGAGCTGGGAGCCTGGTGCCATGTCCGCAAGAGGCTTACTGCTCACTGGAGGCAAACGTCTCTGGGCTGGTGTTAGCAGGTCTCTCTAACTGCTTAGGAACCCATCAGCAGTTCGAGATGAAAGAAGGGGAAATTTAACCACTCCACCTACCCTTGTGGCTGGTCTCCAAAGCTCTCCGGGAGCCTTTCTCCTTCCAGTTCTCCTCCACAACTTCTTCCCGTGGAGTCTCCTGTAGTTTCAGGCACCCTTCCTTCCAACCCTCAACCAATCTATGTTTGTCTGCCTGTTTTTTTTTTTTTTTTTTTCACTTTCTTCTTGTAGAGACATTCTGGCTGGCGGTTTTTCTCGTCCGCCATGTTTATAGCAGCACAATTCACAATTGCAAAGATGTGGAAACAACCTAAGTGCCCATCAATACATGAGTGGGTTAATAAAATGTGGTATATGTATGCCATGGAGTTCTACTCAGCCATAAAAAACAATGGTGATCTAGTACCTCTTGTATTATCGTGGATAGAGCTGGAGCCCATTCTTCTAAGTGAAGTATCACAAGAATGGAAAAACAAGCACCACATGTACTCACCATTAAATTGGTATTAACTGATCAACACTTAAGTGCACATATAGTAATAACATTCATCGGGTGTCAGGCAGGTGGGAGGGGGTTGAAGGGGATGGGTATATACACAGCTAATGGGTGTGGTGCGCACCATCTAGGGGATGGACACACTTGAAGCTCTGACTTGGGTGGGGCAAAGGCAATATACATAACCTAAACATTTGTACCCCAATAATATGCTGAAATAAAAAAAAATTAAAAAAAATTGAGAAGTGGGGTTGTTTTCATTAGTGATACTGACCAAAGATCTAAAACAAACATAATTTTAAGGCCAAATAAAGGCTTCTAATGAATATTGCCCCAAAATGAAAATATCTTGTTCAGTGGTCCCTTCATTGTTTAGCTGAGGAGTCCTTAAATTAAGAGCTAAGGGCCATAATTGCCCACTTAACCCTTTACATACAGTTTTCCCTAGATTGGCAGAGTATTTGCTTAATAACAGTCAGCAAAGTCCAGATAAGTCATTAAACAATAATCAGATAACAAGCGATAATTAGCAATTATTAGATAACAAACCACAAATCTAGAGCTGTGGGATCAGGGAATGTTTATACTAGACTAACAGAAATGTAGTCTTTTGTTGGAGAGCCATAGGTAATATTAAGCATTTTGTCTTAATGACAGATCAGCTATTTGTGAGGGATTGCAGCAAAAACTCCTTAAGTTAGAAATCTGGTGTCATGCTATTTAATAATGGAGCCTTGATGGAGGCTCTGGGTCTCAACTTTCTTATGTATATATAATAAAGGGTTATTTCTAAA
Source organism: Varecia variegata (assembly GCA_028533085.1). NCBI lineage: Eukaryota > Metazoa > Chordata > Mammalia > Primates > Lemuridae > Varecia > Varecia variegata. The sequence goes on from CM052437.1 coordinate 128,525,417, forward strand.
GTTCTTCCATTCTATTGCCTAAGATAAAGTTCCACAATAATTTTTTAATATACTATAATATGGGTTTCTACATAATAGCTACTTATCTATGCAGACTTATTAGGAATTTAATCATTTTTCTATTTTATATATAGATCAGTGCTTTGCTCACAATGGGAAAAAGAGAGCCAGTTTGATATACGTTTTTTAAAGTATGACTTCAAGAAAACTTCATAGTCTGTATAATATTCCTCCATGCCCCCTTCCCTTTTTGCATGGAAGGGTGAAATACTATAAAATACTCATTTGAATCAGTAATTTCCTCTCACCCTTATACCAAAGCTTGTACTCAGGAAGGTCATGAGTGCCTGTTGCATAATCAGCCTGTCTAAATCTGAAAAATGTAATAAACAAGCCAACAAACTATTAAATAGAATAATTCTACTTTTATAACAACAAATAGAACTTTATTGGGGCAAAGTTTTTAAATCTGTATAAAGGAACAGTAACATGGATAGCACAATTTCAAAATTCTGCCAAAAACATTGTGGGGCAAGACAGCTTGGGCAGGGAAGAGCAGAAATTTCTTGGTGGCTTTGAGGTTTGTTATTACCCCATCCAGTCTAAGCCTGGAATTTTGGGGCCTCTTCTTTAAATATCTTGGAAGGATCCTGAGGCTGAAAGGCCAGTTTCTAATTCAGAATTTTTAGACTCGACTCTGCAACTGAATATGGTGTCGGAGGACGCTGGTTCCCTGTCCCCACCTCTCTCCACTCCACTGTCCTCTCCTCCTCCTTCTGACCACTCCAGCATCAACCTGCATTTGAGGAGCTTCCAGTGCCTGCAGGACAGCCTCACAACCAAGATCCATGGGCATTTCTGCTGACAGCTGTGGACACCCCTGGCAGGCAAGCCAGCAGGAAGAGCTACTCCAGGAAAGAGCCCCCCAGGGCTGGGAAGAGGGCTCAAGGCTCACGGAACAGGCAGTCCAGAGTCCCAGGTGCCCATGGCATGATCTACAAGGTAGAGCACAGGCTCTGGGTAGCCACATGCCCCTGGTCCTGTGGGGAGTACATGGTGGAGGGCAGCTCTAGCACCTGCTGAGGTAGAGGCCCTTCTTGTCCAGCTCTAAGAGTTCTATTGATCTCCTATAGCATTATTGCTATAGGAGTGGCTATAGGAGTGACAAAATTTAGGGTGTTCAAAACATAAAATACAGTTAACCGTGCTCAAAAAGTCAATGTTCTAAGTAAAAAGCAAAATACTGAAGGCATATGACTCTGCTGCTTATTGGCAATCACATCTGGTCTTAGGAAGAATGTGAAGCATGGGGAATTACTATTTATGCCCTTCTCACTCCCTGTCCTTTCTCAGGAAGTGAAATCTGCTCGAAACTTGATACAAGCTGGGCACTGTGGCTCAAGCTGTAATCCCAGCACTTTGGGAGGTCTAGGTGAGGCGGGAGGATGGCTTGAGGCCCGGGAGTTCTAGACCAGCCTGATCATCACGGTGAGACCCCATCTCTACTAAAAATAAAAAATAAAAATTAGCCGGGCCTAGTGGTGCACACTGTAGTTCTAACTACTCAGGAGGCTGAAGTGGAAGGATTGCTTGAGCCCAGCCTGGGTGACAGAGCAAGATTCTTTCGCTAAAAACAACAGCAGCAGCAGCAAAACTCTTGGTACAGAGTTGTCCCATCCAGAATTACTCTCCTCGTAAGAGGTGACCTGATTATTTTTCCTCTCTTTCTCACCCTTTGATATTTCCTTTGTCTTGAGGAAAATGATATCAGCTCGGTAAAAAAGAAAAAGCAAGAGTGAGAAGAGCAGTCCCCTCATCAGAATTCTCTCAGGGGATTTTTCATTTTAAAGGATGATATTTGTTGACAGAAATGAATCTTTCATTGGTGGAGACCCAGGTGTTACAGCAGAGCATGCTGAAGAGAATATTTGGGCCATTGTACTCTATTTTTAGCTACCTCGGTTGAAATTTAGGACAATATCACAATCACAGTGGTGCATTTTGGAACATATGACAAAAATATATAGGGTTGTGAGGGTTTCTTTTTAACCTGGAACATTAAGAGCACTATCATGGCACACAGATAATGTCAGTGATGGAGGACAGAATAGAAAGGCAAGATGAATATACATATATAAAAAGTATATCAAGTTATAAATTAAACAGCTGAAACAACATTAAAATTTCTTCAGTATGAAAAGATGCATCAAAAAACCTGGCTGTCTCCTCCATAGGAAAAAGAAATTTAGCAAGTATTTTTTTCAAACTTTTTATAGCAATTTATAGCTTAAGTGTCTATACCAGATTCTCATTTTCCTTCTTTACTACCTAGAAATGACTTTTTAGAGATGTAATTAATGACCCCATTCTCTTTCACTAATATGAGAGTATAATTATTTCATGGGAAAGCACTACTATATATTATTTTGTATTTTATTTCTTCCATAACTTTGTTCATATATTAATCTCATACAGCACCTACCTTATAAGATATTATAAGAAATTATCAGGAGAGATTTAATACAGAAATAACAAGGGTATATAATGTCCCTACTTATTCATTTATGCTTACATAACTTCAAAGGTGCTCAAAGGGTTCCACAAATATTGAGTCATTAAAACTTAGTACCCCTGTGAGGTGCACTTGGCTATTATCATTATAGTTTATTATTATTCAGACAGATCGAGTTTCCCCTGGAGTCCTGAATGGCTCTTGCAGAAAGTGTTGGCTTTTTAATATTCTACATCTGAGAATCACAACTCAGGCTTATAAAATTAACTCATTTTTCCTAGGATTCTCTCTTTTGAGTTACCAGGCATCACCCACTTCAGGTAGCATAGCAGAAATAGTGCTCACCCAGCTTCTAGAAAACCTCTAGTTGAAAGGCTCCTTAGTCTCCTTCCAAAGATACTAAGAAGAGGCAAAATACTTGAGGAATGAAAAGTATTAAGTAGATGACATGAAAATTATTGGTATATTTGTTATCATTTATTGAAAAATGTGCCTGGATTGTACTTTGTGAGATACTAGGATTATTTGCTTGAGTAACTATCCTACTATAACTAATAACAACTACTAACTTTGAAAGTTATACAAATATTTTTAATTTTTCTATACCTTGAATAATGCTTTATGGTTCTTTTTTAATGCTTAGATCAGGGGTCAGACGAGTTGTTCTTAAAGAGCCAAAGAAAAAATATTTTAGGATTTTTAGTCCATATGGTCATTGTTGTGTCACAATTCAACTCTGGTGATATGTGAAAGATGCAATAGACAATACATAAACACATGAGTGTGTCTGGCTGTGTCCCAATTAAACTTTATTTACAAAAATAAGCAGCCAGCCCGTGAGTTTTCTGACCCCTGGCTTAGAACATTAATTTCTCTTGATTTATTTTTGTGAACAATATGGAGCATGGATTTAACTTTTCCCCCCAAATGATTAGTGAATTCAGACACCATTTATTAAATAGTATGTCTTTACCTACTAGTTTTAAAGGCTAACTTTAAAGTAATGGGAGATTTATGGATCTGTATTCAGTTCCTAAACCTATTTTTCTATTTCTGGGTTAATACTAGGCTGTTTTCATTTCTATAGCTATAGAATATGATGTAATAGCTAGTATGGAAAACTCATAATTTCAGTTTATGTTTCAAAAGATTTCTTGGCTAGTCTTGCACATTTATTCTTTTGAGTTTTAGAATTAGCCTGTAAAGTTCCATGACAATTTTTGTTTGTTAAGATTTTCGTTAAGATAACTGAATTTGTGAATCTGTAACATTTATCCTTTCAAGCTTTAGAATCAGCTTGTCAAGTTGCATGAACATTTTTGTTAGGATTTTGGTTGGGATAACGCTGAATTTATAAATCTGTTTTTGGAACAGACTTTCTGTATTGAATCTTCTCATTCATGATCATGGTATATGCCTTAGTCAGCTTGGGCCATTATGACAAAATATCATAAACTGGGTGTCTTATAAACAACAAAAATTTATTTTTCACAGTTCTGGAGACTGGGCAATCCTAGAAAAAAGCAATGGCAGATCTAATGTCTGGTGAGAGCCTGCTTTGTGTTTTATAGATGGCCGTCTTCTTGTTGAGTCCTCCCATGGTGGGAGGGAGCTCTCTGGAGTTTCTTGTATAAGGGTAGTAATCCCACTTAGGATGGCTCTGCCCTTCTGACCTAATCAGCCATCAAAGGCCCCACCTCCTAATACCATCACAATGAGAGTTAGGATTTCATCATATGAATTTTATACTATGTTCTCCCTTTAAAACAATCTTGTCTTTTTCTTGTTTTTTATTTCACAGTGATTTTTTTTTTAGTTACTAGTTAATTCTAAATTTCTCCTTTTATACTTGAGTAGAGATATTTCCTTTTTTAAAAATTAATTTGGGTTAGGAAGAATATGTTCTGCAGTATATGTTCACTCTAATATGTTAAAATTTGAAATTCATACTTACTTACTTATTTATTCATATAAATATTCCAGAAAGAAAAATTCCTAAAACCAGAGTTTTTGGGTCCAGGCATGTATATTTGAAATTGAAAGAAGAGTACATAATTAAGACCATTTCCACACATTTGTTATTAATGGTTAATATAAATCTTTTTAGTATTTTCCAATCTGAAAGAAAAAAAAGTCACATTTTATTTGCATTATTTGTGAGTTTAAGTGTAAATTCATACTCAAGATACTTTGATTAAACTTGGTATCTGAAATAAATGGATTTGAATTACAGAGGGTGGGCTTGTGTTAGTCTCATATTTTTAAAAATTTAATCTTAAAATCATAAACCTATGAGTGGGCTAAAAATCAAGTGGGCCAAATAATCACGATTATATTACCTATGACATTACTGCTCATAAAAAGAGTAAACAGACATGGTTACTAGGCTGCCTTAATGTTTCAACTTTTCAGCTACAGAGTAACTTAGACTTGCAAAACAAATAAAGATAAATACATCTGCTATTTACACTAGTAGGAGTTTCAGTTAATTCTGTACACAGCCAAATACTCTGGCTAAATGTCTCTGCAGCTCAACTGGAATCCTATCAGATTGAACTGTCTAAATCTTTAAATAGGTAGTTTGTAAAACAATTTAAAGTGGTGGCTTGCTGCCACTATTTTGTCTACAGCTTTAGATAAACTAAATAAAAATGCTCACCACTGAGAGCAAATATTCTTGAATACTGTATTTCTACAATTGAAAAATGAAAAGAGTATTTGAAAAATGCTTCTGGCACTTGAAATCATGTTGCTTTATAAAGAATCTTTCAAGTGACTCACCCTATATAAAGTCATTTTGATTTTCTTGTAAATCAGTATGCCTACACAGCTGGAACTGGTGTATGTAAGATGGTTGTCCAGGGAAGTTAGTTTTATCTTACTGTTGCTTTGAATTATACATATGTATATGTTTAAAAATTATTTGCTTTGATAAGTTATAAAGTGATAAAAGCAGATCTAAGTTAAAACCCAGAGTTGACTTGAGGGAAAAATTAAGTAAACAATACAATAGTCTATTCTAATCAAAATTTGGGAAATGTGCCACATAGGACTTTCTGTCTGTTAATAGGATTAACGAAGAGAAATTAGTTTGTTCATCATCTCCTTAAAGCATAGGCGCTTCCCAACATTTATCCTCTGTGACATTCACAGAAAATATTTGTTCAGCCCATTAGGACAAACTAACAAGGATGCTCACCCTCTGAGATGACCAGCCACCTGGCCTGCGGAGGGCTGGCACACCTGTAACCTATTTGCAGCACAATGATTGGAAGAGCTCTGCTTAGACTCCTCATTATCTATCTTACTTTGTATCTATTCTCCCAGCCCCTCAAATGCTACAGTTGTACTCCAGCTGTTCTCCAAAGTAGTATTGAAATTGACACTGAAGAGTAGAAGAGGGTAAAGTGTCCAAGAGATAAAGGTGGGGATTCATTTTATTCTTAGCCATTATGCTCTTCTTTTTTTGAGGTTGACATTTGAACTGTACACTTTCATCTCATATCCCCTATAACCAAACACAGTGCCTTGTATATAGTTGTTGCTGAAGTTTACTGGATTCAAACTTTGGGTACCTATCACCACACCATTTTGAATTCTTGCAATTCTAAGTATCATGATTAGGTCTTTAGATATACTATGAAAAATATGATGAAAATAGTTTTCATAAAGGGACATTGTGGTACTCTTTACACAATACTTTTGACTTTAATAAATCTTAAAATGATAAAGGTCAACTAAGTTAAAACCCAGAGTAGTGTGCATCACAAGCAATGCATCAATTCCCCAACATTGTCAATGAGTTTAGTTTTTAGTTGAAAGATCAAGTCAAAATTTAAACCCCAAGTTGAACTAAGCCTCAGTTTTTTAAAATGGAAAATGGAAAACAGAAATGATTATATTACATACCTCATAAGGCTATAAATATTACACAAAATAATATATAAAGAATGCTTATTGTAGTGCCTGACATAGAAAAAGCTCTTAACATTTTAGCTATTACTTTGATCATTAACTTCATTAAATACATTGCCTACTGAAGTAATTTTTTAAAGTCTGTTACATTTATATTTCTTAACAGATATTAAACTACAAAGATTATAGAGTACCACTAATTTTTTTAAAAGGTAGGTAAATGTATAATGGCCTTTTATATGAACAAAACAAATTTTCCCTGATAGCACAACATACTTTTTCAATTATTTTTTCTTTTTTAGAGAACATAAGTCTCTCTTCAAAATTTAAATAGTATCAAAATATAGACTACATAAATACAATATGTGGTTTTTCATACAATCTTCTTCATACATTAAAATGTTGAGTTTGACTTATAGTAGTCATGTACATAAAGCCTAAGCTGACTTTTTAATATGACAGCGATGTTTTGGCCTCCTCTTTTTGAATCATGTCACAGATGTTACTGTTGAAATCACTAATGGTAAAGTAACAATGAAGAAATGCCCAGTTTGTAGCTAAATAATATTTTCATATTGACTATTACAAATGAAAACCTTGAAAATAATGGAACATTTTTTAAGATTCTGTAAAAATCTAGTGATGGTATTTGACAAATATTTGAGTGATAAGTAATTTGAATGGTGCAGCAGTTAATGAAACAAATAAGAATCCCTGCTCTCAGAGATCTCTTACTGTTTCAGTATAAATATGCAGACAATAAATACATAAATCAGTGACTATGTATAGTATTTTACATGATGATAGGTCCTATGGAAAAGAGAAAAGGCATGAAAAGAAGAATAGGGATTTCCATGGTCCAGGAGTGCTGAAACTATCTATTTCTTTTCTTTTAAACCAGATACAGGCTTATAAAACAGCCAACTAGTATTTTTGGAAGAAAAAGAAGATAATGGTTGAAAGTTATGCTTTTAAACTAAGTGTAATAAATGACATAAATATCAAATAATTTAATTTTAGGAAATTCCTTACCACTTAACTTAAAAAACACAAAAGTTATCCAGTAAGGACACAATTAGATCATCTCAGTTATGTGAAAGTTTACATTTGAATAAAACACTCTCTGTGAAAAATACGACTTTAACCTTAATCTTAACTTTACAAAGGTAGTTACAGATATCAATGCTGTCTCTATTTAGATTTATTCTAAACCGTGGAAAGAATTGTTAACAAATTATCAATAAGTAAGAAAAATTAGTTTGGTTTGTTTGGGAGGGTGTCACTTTAAATTTAAGAATTAAATATCTAAAGCAAATTTGGGATTAGGATTCCTGGTACTTTATCTTTTCTGGTAACATTAAAAAATGCTATTATCAATATAATCCATTATTGAGTCTGGAATTCATGAAATGAAAATAAATGTTGGAATCTTCATTATGAAATGATTTTTTGATGATATGCCTTGTACAAAGTCTCAAATATTTTTTTAAATGTTCCCTTTGAAACTAAACATTTGAAATATAGGTAAAAATGGAAAATCACTTCTTAGAAAATTAGGAATTACATTTTTCTCTTAGCATTTTCAAAGCTATTCATAAAATATAGATTTAAACTTGTATTTTCCCAGTTATAAATTATTTTTCAGTCATAAACAAAACCAGTTTTGGTAAATCATACTCCCTAACATTAAAGAAGTGACTGTACACCACACTCAAAGCCAGTGGCGCAAGGGGCCCTAAAAAGATGAGCAGTAAGGACTCCATGTCTCCTGCTCTCCACTAAATCAAAACATCTACATTTTGTAACATATTGGGGATATACATAAAGGGCTGTTTAAAAATATACATTTCATAGTTTTAAAAAATCCTGTAAACCACTGATCAAGTGGTTTACAGAAATCGACCAGAAAAGGCCTTATACATTTGTTAATGATTCTTCTCCAGTGACAAACTGGCTAGGTGGAGCACACTTAAGTAATAAATCTTTTTCATTTTTCCCTATTATTCCACAAAGATATTTTTGGGCACATTTCATCTAATTTCTGATCATGCTACTTGACATAAGATTTTTAAAACAGTAATTAAAACACTAACTCTAAGATGACAAAAGTTGTTTGAATTAATGTTGACTAAAAGTTTAAAACAAGTGTTCAGTTCAGTTCAAAACAAAACGTTTGAGTTCAAAAACTAAAACAAATTTTCTTTGTGATTGTGCATTTCCTTTAAAAGCAGTCAGAAAAAAGTCACCAAATGTTTAAGTTTGGAGGGAGACAGAGAGGGGTGGAGGGGTGGAAAACTCAAGCTGGGGATTGAAAAAGATAGGATTAGGGGGTAAAAGACATGGTCAAATAATTTTCTAAGAAAAAGGGAACAGCATGAGCAAAGGGATAAAAGAAAGAAGTGTTTCTAAGGGATGAGAAATATCTCAGTTTGGCTGGGAAACAGATGAGAGGCAGTAAGAAGAAATACTGTTGTGAATTTCGGTTGTAGCTAGATGATAAAAGGTTCTCAACACCAGAGAAAGGACTTGGCCTTTTTTTCAGTGAAAAGTAAGAAAGTACAGGCATACTTTGTTTTATTAGGCATCACTTTATTGTGCTTTACAGATATTTTATTTTTAACAAATTGAAAATTTGTGGCAACCCTGCATCTAGCAAGTCTATGGATGCCCTTTTTCCAGCAGCATGTGTTCACTTCCTGTCTCTGTGTCACATTTTGGTAATTCTGGCAATATTTCAAACTTTTTCATTTTTATTACATCTGTTATAATAATCTGTAATCAGCAATCTTTGATGTTACTGTTGTAATTGTTGGGGATGCTACAAACTGCACCCATATAAGACAGTGAACTTAATACATAAATGTTGTATGTGTTCTGACTACTCCACTGGCTGGCTGTTCCCCCGTCTCTCTCCCTATTCCCAAAGATACACAACATTAAAATCAACAAATCTACAATAGCTTCTAAGTGGTCAAGTGAAAGGAAGAATTGCACATCTTTTACATTCAATCAAAAGCAAGAAATGATCATGATTAGTGAGGAAGGCATGTTAAAAGCTGAGTTAGGCTGAGAGGCCTCTTGCACCAAACAGTTAGCCAAGTTGTGAAAGCAAAGGAAAAAATCTTGAAGAAAATTAAAAGTGTCACTCCAGCGAACACATGAATGGTAAGAAAGCAAAACAGCTTTATTGCATAAACAGCTTTATATGGAGAAGGTTTTAGTGGTCTGGATAGAAGTTCAAACCAGCCACAAAATTTCCTTTAAGCCAAAGCCTCATCCAGAGCAAGGTCCTAACTCTCTTCAATCTTGTGAAGGCCGAGAGAGGAGAGGAAGCTGTAGAAAAAAAGTTGGAAGCTAGCAGAAGTTGGTTCATGATATTTAAGGAAAGAAGCTGTCTCTGTAACATGGTTCATGATATTTAAGGAAAGAAGCTGTCTCCGTAACATAAAAGTGAAAGGTGAAGCAACAAGTGCTGATATAGAAGCTGCAACAAGTTATCCAGAAGATCTAACTAAGGTCATTGATGAAGGTGGCTACACTAAACAACAGATCTTCAATGTAGATAAAACCACCTTATATTGAAAGAAGATGTCTTCTAGGACTTTCACAGCTAGAAAAGTCAATGCCTGGCTTCAAAGCTTCAAAGGACAGGATGACTCTCTTGTTAAGAGGCTAATGCAGCTGGTGACTAAGTTGAAACCAACGCTCATTTACCATTCTGAAAATTCTAGGGCCCCTAAGACTTCTGCTAAATCTACTCTGCCTGTGCTCTATAAATTGAACAAAGCCTGGATGACAGTACATCTGTTTGTAGCATGGTTTACTGAATATTTTAAGCCCACTGTTGAAACCTACTGCTCAGAAGAAAATTATTTCTTTCAAAATATTACTGATCATTGACAATGCACATGGTCACCCAAGAGCTCTGATGGAGATGTAGAAGGAGATTAAATGTTGCTTTTATGCCTGCATTCTGCAGCCCATGGATCAAAAAGTAATTTCAACTTTCAAGTCTTATTGTTTAAGAAATATATTTCATAAGGCTATAGCTGCCATAGACAGTGATTCTTCTGATGGATCTGGGCTAAGTAAATTGAAAACCTTCTGGAAATAATTCACCATTCCAGATGCTGTTAAGAACATTTGTGATTCATGGAAGGAGGTCAAAATATCAACATTAACAGAAGTTTGGAAGTTGATTTCAGCCCTCATGGATGATTTGAAGAGTTCAAGACTTCAGGGGAGGAAAAAAACCAGAATTAGAAGTGGAGCCTGAAGATTTGACTGAATTGCTGCAATCTCATGATAAAACTTGAACAAATGAGAAGTTGCTTCTTACAGATGAGCAAAAATGTGGTTTCTTGAGAGGGAATGCACTCCTGGTGAACATGCTGTGACCATTGTTGAAATGACAAGGGATTGAGAATATTACATAAACTTAGTTGATAAAGCAGCGGCAGGGTTTATGAGGATTGACTTCAATATGAAAAAAATTCTACTGTGTGAATCTTTCATGAAGAGTCAATTGACGCAGCAAATTTCATTGCCTTATGTTAAGAAATTGCCACAGCCATGCCAACTGTTAGCAACCACCACCCTGATCGGCCAGCAGCCATTAACACTGAGGCAAGATCCTCCACCAGTAAAAAGACTATGACTCACTGAAGGCTCAGATGATCAGTAGCATTTTTAGCAATATTTTAAAAAACTTCTGTTTTTATAGAGACAGAGTCTCATTCTGTCACACAGGTTGGAGTAGAATGGTGGATCATAGCTCACTGTAACTTTCAACTTCTGGGCTCAAGTGGTCTTCCTGTCTCAGCTTTCTGAGTAGCTAGGATTATAGGCATTAATCCTATTATTCCTATTTAATCCTAAAATTAAAAAATTTTAATTTTTTTTTTTTTAGAGATAGAGTCTTGCTATTTTGCCCAGGCTGGTCTTGAACTCCTGGCCTTGAAGCAATCCTCCCACCCCGGCTTCCCAAAACAATAAACTATTTATTAAGGTATGTACATTGTGTTTTCAGACCTAATGCTATTGCACACTTAATAGACTACAGTATGGTATAAATATAACTTTATATGCACTGGGAAAACAAAAAAAAAGTGACTTGCATTATTGCAATATTCACTTTATTGATGTTGCCTGGAACCAAACCTGCAATATCTCTGATGTGTGCCTGTAATAGCAGCAGAGATTTCAAGTATGAGATAGATTTCAGATATATTACAGAGGTAAATGGATAAAATTTGAGAACTGATTGGAAGTTAACTGGATGAAGAGAAATCAAAGATGATGCTAATATGGAGTTCAGGGAAGGACTATAAGGATTTAAGCTTAAAGCTAAGACTTTCACTGTCTACACTGATTTGTTTATGTCAAGGGAATTTCAAAAGCATAACCAAAATACATGAATGATACAAATTTTATTTTTCATGCTAAAATTTTTACAAATTTTATTGTGTCATACACAATTACAAGAGTAACAGTTACAACTGAATTAAAAAAATAGCATTTTGGGGCATTTCTATTTGCTACTATCATATGCATGTTTTGTTACATGGCATGTTTTGTTACATGAATAGCAATCATGGTTACAATTACAGAACTGCTTAGTTCATAAATTTAATAAATGTGTCATGATGGAGGCCACTACATAATATAAACAAGGACTAAGTGCCCAAACATATTCTCATTCTATATTATTCTTTATTCTACAATTAGAATTAATGGATAGAATCTAGTAACAGATATTTGAACAACATTCAAATATCTGACCAAGTGGGTCAAGTGAGCAAGCATTTCAAATCATTTCCCAAAATCTTTTTTAGTTTAGCTCTGAAGGAAAATATAAGACAAAACACATAGGCATGGCTGGAGTGATATTTTATGCCTAAAACCAACCATTACATAACAAAATCTGCAAAATCTTTTGCAACTTGGCATTTGTTTCATCTCACATAATTAAAAAATGAAAGTATTGACGGCACTTAGAATCACCCAACTACAGTGGCTATAGTATCTCCCAGACTTCTAGTTTCTAAAATTCTGGGGGAAGTGGGACAATTTGAACTGTAACAGTCTACATGGTAGTAATATTACCTTTTGGCCATTGGCCCAATACTAATCCTTTTTGTTTTTTAGTATACAAAATATGCTGAAAACATTTCTCCTAAACACATTTCAATTAATGTAATTAAACAGAAGGCAACAACTTCTTTCTAGAAGAGCAAGATTTGCTATGAAAAATTTGCCATATGCTTGTTAAATTAATTTATGGAATATTTTTAGGGTCAAATACAGATCATACTATATTCTCCAATTGAGAATCTGTGTTAAACACTTGTAAAAGGAACTACAAACATAATCACATTAGTTTAAAAAAATGGAAATTACCATTTTATTCTTATAACTTTGTATCACTTAATTTTATCCAAATCAAAGATAAATTTCAAAAATCCACAGTGAAATTTATATTCTGACTAAGCACAAAAATACATAAATTTTAGTTCCACTCAGAAATTTCCACTGACAAGTGAAAATTTTTACCTTGAAATAAGTAGATCTGGGATATAGAAGTTAATTTTTGATCTGAGCATGTCACAAATATATTTTATTTTAATGTAAAAATAATTTTTAAAGAAATAATGTTTAAAGTCTTTTTACCTCACCATCTGAAACACACAATATTTTTTCCTTAAAGTAGTTTAAAATAAACATCTCATTTAAAATCTGATTTTACAAAAAAGAGAGAAATAAAACTAATTACTCTTAGATGTACTTGAGCCAAGTAGTTGCTGCTTCCAGATGTTGTGAGCTAAAAATCATTACCTGATGACATTATGGTAAGTAACCTTTTGCTTATAACCTAATAACTTGAAATTCAGTTGATATTGCTTATCAAAGAAGACTGATATATATTTGTAAATTTAAAAATTTACATCTTTTAAAAAGTACCTAACAATTTTCTCAAATAAAATATAATTATTATATAAAGAACTGTTTATTCTAAGAACTTTAAAAAACAAATAAACAAAATAGGGGCGGTACAGGAGAGTTGAGGACATGTCCTCCAATGAAATACCCAAAATTATCTGCAATAATAAGGCTCAGAACCACAAAGGATTCACTAGGCTAAAGTTTTAAGTCTACTAATATGTTACTTTTATTGTGTTTTGACAGTCATCTCCTATGGATTACACTCTCATTTCCAAACTGTAAGTCAGATGTGAAGTAAGTTATATTTTCTTGTCATGATTTTTTTAGATAAAATAATTAACTCATTGGCTTAAACAAAAAAGACACACAAAAACTGCACACAAGTCATTTAAATGTTATGTACTATAATAAAGATAGTCATTTAACAATTTCAAGCAATTTATCTGGTATCTAATATTTGCATACTATTATTTCAAATCTCAAATATATCTATATTACTCATAAGTAATTTACTCTGACAATGCATCAGTCTTATCTTTATTGGAATCATCAAGGAGTACTAAATTTTAGCAGAAACATTAAGCTATAGATTATGCTCCAAAGTATTTTACAAGTGTTCATTCCCCATTTAAAATATTTCAGATAGCAACTTAAAGCTGCCAAAATCTTAGTCAATCAGTATTGTTTTGATTGTCACTATTAGCTATGCAAATTTTCCTTCTTTTAATCATACTAACCTGAGTCAGCTGGGCTTTCCAATGGACATTTTAAATGACAGAGCATAGATATGGGAGGCAGAAAAACTAGATCTGGTTCCAATTAAACTATTTACTAAATATGTGATCTTCAGCAGTCCTTCAACTGCTCCATGCCTCTCCTTACTCTTCTTAAAGATGAGGATCCTATTACTCTCCTTTGACTCCTAGGACTATGGGAAATCATGTAAGAAAAACATGAAAGAACTCTAAAAAGGGCCAACATGCTATAAATGGCATCAACACACAGAGGCTTGTTATAGTATTGGATTTGGTTAGAATGACCAGTCAATAAGGGTGTAACTTAAAAGCAAGTCATTCTGGGAAGTATCAGAAAAAAAATTTTAACATCTTTATCATGTCCTGTGGATAAAGTCTGAGAGCAATTTTAAAAAATATATTGATACTTACCCTATTTTATGTAAGAAACCACATTGGACATTGACCTAAGAAAAACTAAAAGCTTCATTCATTCTTCCCACATTTTTTATGGCTATACTTCTGCTTCACCTGAATGTGTTTGTACAGTTTTATTAATTTGCAGCCTGTTTTGTTCTGGCAGTTACTTAACTCTCTCTGATAGTCACAGGCAATCCTTATCTCTCTTTTGCTATTTTTTAATTTATTTTAAATTTTAGTTTTTTTCTGACTCAAACTCCACTGAAACTAGATGTAATAAAGTGTTCTTAATTTAAAAGATGAAGAAAGAAAGATTTGAGTCACCCCACTTTCCTGTCACTTCAAGAAGTACTGTGCATGCACTCTAACAGGAGGTAAGATTCACAAATCATAAGAAAAAATCCGTTTAATTTATACAATGTAATTTCCCAAGGTTAAAAGACACAACACAGGAAAAGTAAATAAGGGTTGATTTTTGTATGAGGCGTATCTAAATGATGATTTTGAAGAAATGAATGGTGATTTTGAAGTAAATGGAACATGAGGATAGGGTGGGAACAAAATAGAAATGATATGATCAAATTTAACACACAGAGTTATTGAAGTACTGTATCTCTAGTTCACTAGCTAAATAAACTAGATTAGGTAACTGGTCAGGTATGGAGAAACAGATTTGGAAGCCTACTATAGATACAGGTGATTTTTGAAGTCACAGGATTAGAAAATTTGGGAGAAATGGGGGCCTATATCATACATAGACATAGACGATGTCAAAATGAGAAAATGATAGGAAATGAAAATGATTTGAAAGATACAAAATTAATATATTAGAGAAGTGTACAGTTTTAATGAGAATGGTCATAGTCAGGAAAACACAGCAGAGGAAAAATGAAAATAAAGATTGGTTTTGACAAGAAAGTCCATGATGAATTTAAAAGGGTGATTTGGGTTCAGTAGTAAGGATGGCTGAGTTAGCAATGGATTAAGAGAAGACTAAGTCATAAAAAAAAAAAAATGTTAAACTTAAAATGTTCACTCAGGAAAACTTAGAGAAAATAATATGAAAGCTAAGAAGAACTGAGTGTGTTTAAAAGCAGAGTTGAACAATTAAATACAGTTTATGTTTTACAATTCAGAGAGTCAAACTAATAAATAGGCTGTTTCAGACCTAAGTTAGGCACTTCAGGGGTGGGGAAAGGGAAACCTGATTTCCTGTCACTAGAAAATAGAAAGAAATTAACCTCAACCCACTTACTTTTTTGGTATCATACTTATTAGCCCCTACACTTTGTGGTATATATTTAAAAGGTCCTTAGAAATTGGTAAGTGAAAATGCTAAAAAAGATCAAAAATGGAAAATGGTATTGAAAATATAAAACAGCCAAGTGATTAAGTCAATAATTCATTTTGAAAACAATTTTAAATAAAATTAAAACCAAAACTAGACTTTAAAAATGTAACTGCTAGAGGCATCATATCCATATGATGTGCAAAGTGATTACATTTTTATATAGGTTTTATTTCGATATAGCCACCATCATTGAATGACAGGATTTCTTGAATAATTCTACCAAAGAAATGCTTTCCTCCTGTAAAACATTCGTAAAATTGATTAAGTGGGTACCTAATAGTTGTTAGTTTCATACCATTCTTTAGTATGAAAAGCAACATAAAAAAAATGGAGAATCAAAATACTTTATTTCAAATCTATTTTATGTCAGATCCAACTTGTAATTGGAACCTATTCCCATTCTATGGGTTTCTGAATTTCATTTTTCTATTATTTTTATGAGCAACTTGCTTTAATTTTGAATCGGTACCACTTTATTTGACATTTATTAAAGCTGTATAAAAGCCATGCACAGATTATTTATTTACAATATTGTACATTAGATGACTGTTTGAAGATCACACAAAAATTTCACAAAAGTATAATTAATATGGAAAGATGTGAAACACATTATTTAAGGGCTTTTAAAAATTTTAGCTATGGAATTTTTCAAAGATTATTTTGGTTATAAGTGTTACACAACCACTAGCTTGAAATAAGACTGACAAAAACATGCAAATGAGTAGAATTTCAATAAATGAAAAGCTAAAAACATTTAGGTAAAAGCTAAAATATCATGTAATTGAAATACTACCATGTAACAATGGGAATTTATAAAACAGGAAAAAAAGGTTATTCTTTAAAAGTCTTCCATGAATAATAGGGCTTTCAGTAATTTTCTATAAAAACATTCAGAAATTAAATTTCTCAAATTATGTTCATCACTAAAATTATGTTTTCAGTAGTGATTAGAACTATGGTTTTTCAAGTAACTGTTTATTTTACCATAGGGGAAGTCACAGTTTTTCCCCTTTGGAGAGAGGGGGTAGAAGAAAATGAATCAGTAAATTTAGATTCAAGTAAAAGATCCTGGTACAAATATATCATTAACACAGAGTGGAGATTCGCAATAATTATAAGTCCACGTACTTTTAACTGTACTCTTAAAATAGAAGTGTAAACTTTAGGTTTATTGAATTTAAGATCTCCTATTAGGAAATAACTCCTCTTTACGAGTATGGAAAATATCAATAGATATTTGTTCTTCTCTAGATGTACCTCTTTCAGTTTTCACTGTTGTGGCTGAAGTACATTTAGATATTCAGACTGCCCCAACTGGTAAGTTGTGTTCCTTCCACAGTCGACATACTGGTACCTCTCCTGGGATATCTGTTCAGAGTGGCCAAAGTATGTTGTTGTCACAGTAACCCTAAAGATAAAATAAGTGGGGAGAAATACTTAATAACTACATTAAAAGATTTTCTACAGTGAGACTACTTTTACACATGAAAATTCTCTCCAGGGAGAGATTATTTGATTAATGATAACTTAATATTGTGGACACAGTCCTCTAAGGGAATATTTCCCCAACAGACAACAAAAATGCTAGCTGAGCAAGCCCTATCCAAATAATTACACACAATAAACATAATTTTTAGAAATACTTATCTTTAGTTAAAAAAATAGAAGTTCATTATATGCTTAAAATTAAATATATAGTTCTTTCATTATAGAAAAAAGGTTAAACAAATGTCAGCAAATGGCCCAAATACCAAACCTATAATCAACAATGTTTTATTGGCTTAGATAACACCCAATTTACATGCCAATAAGGAAATGAATGTTATGCTCAGTCCTCTTTACCTTAATCCTTGGCATTTTCCTGAGCTCTTGTCATGTCTACATTCACTGTTTAGCAGTCATGTAATCCTACACTAATTCTCTGGGAAACCATTTCCCAATTTGTAAAGTGGCATAAAACTTACTTGACCTTATAGCACTCTTGTAAGGCTTAAAACCCAATTGAGATGGTATTTGTAAAGATATCATGTATGCTATAAGACAATGTTATAAATCTAAAGTTCTTAAGAAGAAATAGCTCTTTCAGAAAAAATTCATACTTACTGCATCATGAGCACTATGTTATGTACTTTGATGGATAGCAGTGTACAGAAATCACTGTCAAAGAAATTAAAATGTAAATAAATTTAAGTTATAAGTGACTAATTTAAAATTCTTGCTATATTAAAATATTAAATATATATTTAAAATATATAATAAACAAGGATTTGTTGGTTGAGCATTTACTATACTTCAAATAATGACTGACATATTCATGACTTATTCTAAAAATGTATATGCATTCATACCACTGCAGTTGTAGGGTTGCTTTAACATGGGCTACAGATTACTTATACATTTTGCTCACCTTTTGAAATTTTGGTAAACAGTTTGCTAGTTATCAAGAAGTTCTATTATTTTACCTATTAAGAGTTAATAATCATTTAGACCCAAGTTAAAAACTTCAGAACTGTAAACCAATACAGTAGCATATATCATTAGCACTTTTAGTTTTCCTACACTAAAATATCATCAAATACAAGAATATATGAGAATATGCTTCTTATAGTAACTAAACATAAAAAGTGACATGGTGTATATGATCCTAATTCTGAAAAATAAAAAAATAAATTTTATGTGTATAGGTTTATGTACATAAATGTTATATATGTTGAAAAAGAGAAAAGAACAGAGATGATCAGAGGCCAGAAGGAATATTCTATAATGTAGTCTTTTTGACTGATAAGATTATAGAAATTAAAAAAAGAAAAAATATTCCTCATACTTTATTCTATATACTTTATTGTTTAATAAAAAGTTATTAAGAATTAGAACTTACAACATGTAACTCATTTCCTCTGCTATAACAGTAGGTACTGTGTAGTCGATCTGAAAGGCAAAAAAAAAAAAAAAAGACAATAGAGAATAGGATCAAACATCAAATATTTCAGATATACCTCATAACTTCAAAGAGTTAGAAAACTCTCCCTTTAGAAGCTTGATTCTACAATTCCATCTTATATATATGGGACACATTTCAAAATTAAGGTTTTGGGAAAATATTCCACCCCCTAAAGTTACAGGATATGCAAAGGTGAGACTCATTTAACTCCTCCCAAGTATTTCATGACTGAGACTTACTTGTTTCATATCAAGTGGACCAATATTGGTTATGTTGTTTAAGCGTGCCTTTCCAATAACTGTTTTTGAAAACTGAACTTGAGCAGTGATGTTTTCAACTTCGACAGAATAATAGTTATTGTTCGTAATATTTAGGGTATTCTACAAAAGAAAGGAGGCAGAAAAATATACAAGGTTAGCTAAAAATAATCATATAATATTATTCATAATTAATAAAGAAAATTACTTCAGCTGTAGCTATGCTTCATTTATTAAGAGAAAGAAAAGTTCTGCCAAAATGTCAACATTAAATGAACCAGTTATTTGCGTTTATGCATAAGTACTATGTATATAATACATCTACAGTAAATAAACAATTCAAAATAAAAAAAATAATAAACCCAGAAAATATATAGTATAGGAATATGGAAAAATGAATGTTAGAAAATGCATTTGTGGCCTTAGTTAGCAGGACTTCAATAAAAACAATTTAAAATTTCATCTAAATTTTTATTAACTCTTTATAAATATCTTTTCGTAAACTATACTAGTAAGCTGTTTCCTATTCTATTAAATAAAAGATGACATTTTAAAAGGCTAAACAGTACTTAAAATAAGCTTTCTGTTTAAAGGAAATTGTTATTTTAACTTATATACTGGTAGAGATTTATACCAGGTCACTATGGAAAAGAAATGAGACAGATTAATAAGTCTGTTTGATTAGAGAGAAATGTGGTTGCATCATTCCTATACTTAAGTAAGCTTCTACATTTCTAATTCACTATTGTTTCACATTACTTTAGAAAACAGTCAATACAAAATAAGAAAATTATTAAATCTAGAAATAAAAAAATCTAAAACAGTCAGCAAAAGATATCATAAATAAAATCAACAGACACTAAATGATAAATATAGAAGAAATAGTTATAAGACAGATAGCAATGATTATCATCCATAATACACAAAAAGCCCTTATAAACTGAAAAAAAAAGAGAAAGCTACAATAGGAAACAAAATAAAGAGCAAAGGATATGCATGAACAAGTCAATCAAAAAAGTATAAACCTAAATGGTCAAGAAATATTTTTAAATTCTCATATTCATTTATAGTCAGGAAAAAGATAATTTAAGTAAAAATGAAATGTTATTTTTCATCCCTCAAACTAGTAAAATTTGTAAAAAGCAAACAAATTCCATTCCTGTCAGGGATGTGGGCAAAGGGTATATTTTTACATTGCTGGTATATATGTGAAGTGTCACAACCATTTTGATAAGTAATCTCATGACATACACTAAAATAAAAATTTTGATAGCTTTTGACCTAGCAATCCTACTTCTGAGCATTTATTTCACAGAAATAGAAATATTAGGATGTTAATGACAGTATTCTTTATAGTGGCAAAAAATACACTGTGAAAATAAAGTAATGGCTATCCATAAAAAGAATGACTGAATAAATTATATTAAGTCCTTATGTAGAATATTATGCAGCCATCAGAATGAATGGATTTAACTCTTAAAACAGATAATTAGGAAAGATTTCTACAAAGTATTAATAAGAAAATCAAAATATGTGAAAATATGCACAAAATATTTTTTTGAAAATACTCATTTTTATAAAGCTGAACATGTTTGTACCTATATAAGTTAATATGAATATGGAATAAGACATGAAAAGAAGATATGGAATGAATGGAAAGGAGAAAACAGTTTTACTATAAAGGGATAAAAAAGACATGCTGGAGATCAGCAATTATATGATCACACTTACACAGTCATTTACATTAATTATAGTTAAAATTCCCTAACATAGTAGAAATCACCTTTACCTACCTAATATAAATTTTATCTATTTGGTTCTTAATATTCATGTCAATTTCTAGAAATGATAGGAAAGAAACTGTTAATTTGAAGTCAATGGATCTTCTGATGCAGACCAAGGAATGGGATTATGAGAATCTTGCAACCCTCTGTATATGTAAAATACTGTTGGTATATCTTTTTTTGAAGTGTCCATAACTTTCATTAGAATATTAAAGGGATCAATGATGCAAAGAGGTTGAGAACAAAAATACTTATGCAAACCAAAAAAAGCTACACTGAGAGTTAGAAAGGAAATACAAAGACAAACATTCAGTAAGACAAAGAAAAAATAAGAAAGAATAAAAAAAAATTTGTACTAAAGGTCAGGCATTTTGTTGTTGAGAGGAGAGAGAATCCATTTAATTTATAAGACAAAAAGGGACCACAATCATAAGCTTTAAAATAATGATTTTTTATCAAAGGCTTAAAATATCTATGACCTTTAATTAGCAAATTTAGTTTCAACGAATTTATCCTAAAGAAATAACCTATGATGGAAACAAAGTTTAAGCACAGAGACATTTTCTGAATGAATATTTGTAATAGCAAACCTAAACATCCATTAAGAAAATGGTTGAGTAGACTTCTGGCAAGATGGATAACTAGAGACATCCCTTGTCCGATGGTCCTGGCGGGAAGGCAGGATATAGGATACAAGAGATGGGAGAAGACTCGCTGCTCAGGTGTAGATCACAGAGAGAGATATCAGAGATGGCTGGGAACCCTAAGGAGAAAATTATGAAGCCAAGCAGGAAGAAGATAAAGAGAAGACATCAGCGAGGATTAAACCCAGAGAGGCTCTGAGCCCAGTGAAAGGGTAAGGGGGGATTCCCTTCCCCCTAATACATGTCTTCGGTGAACAGTGGGACACCGAGTTTACTGAAGGCTTTTCCACCCTCCATGAGCCCAGGCATGGTGGCAAATACAGACGGAATACTGGGGTGAACTTGCGAGCCCATGGAGTTTGGGCACTCCATGAAGGGCACCCTACAGGAGAGTGCCAGGAGAAGCTAGAGTGCCAGCTTTCTTCCATACAGACGCTTCCAACCCTGCACCTCCCCTATCCACTGCAACTGGTGCTTGGGCTGACGGTGAGCTGCGGTCCCTTCCCCACCCATTACAACCGCAAGCACAGCCTGACCTGAGAAGTTCACGAACAGCCGTTTCTTTCCCACGGGCGTACATATGAGGCTGAGGTCTCCACAGAGAGTGAGACCCACACCTCTTCCCCTTGAGGAATTGTGGTGGAAGAGGGGTGTACAATTTGGGAACTTCCTGCCCTCCAGCATTTCATGGGGTTGAATGCTAGCTGCTCTGATGAGAAAGCCGGTCCCGGGACACCCAGGACTAGAGAGGGAGGCAGGGGGACACGGGAGAAGTTTGGGAGCTGGACTCAGGTAGCAAGGAAGCCCACATGGACACATCCAACAGGAGAGTGTACTGGGGTATTGAGGAAGGAAGATTTAGGAGCACACAACCCCCCTACTGGAGAACCACCATATTGGATAAGGGTGTGGCATTCAGAGAGGAACAGCCCAGCCCCGGGTTCCATAGCAACCAAACGCCTCCTACTCAGGCCAGCCGGCTGACTGGGTGCTGCGGCTCCTCCCCCAATCATTACAATTGGGAGTACAGTTTGAGCTGAGAAGTTCTATAGTGGCCATTTCTCTCTGGCGGGCACGTGCTACAGGGTGAGGTCCTTACAGATACGGGACCCATACTCTCCCTCTGAGGACTTGTAGTGGAACAGGGGTACACAATTTTGGAGCTGCTACCCACTGGCATTTTGCAGAGACGCATGCTAGCGGGCTCAGACATACAAAAGGCGGGAGGAAGTTTGAAAGCTGCACTTAGGTGGTGAGGAAGCACAAGTGGACTGAACTGAGGGAAGTGTGCCATGGGGGTCCAAGAAGTGGTGATTTGGTGGAGCATCAGCCCATCACAAATAAACTCCATTACTAGATAAGGGCCAAAAGATCCCAGCCGGAGGCCTTAGCACTCAAGCATTTAGGCCCCTCCCCTGTGAACAGCTCTCCAGATTTGGAGAGCTCATTCTGACTCCCATACCAGTGGCTCCCCCTAGTGGCCAGTAAAGCAACTTCTGAGCCCTGCTGAGGCTTTGCAAAGCCTCTCAGGCTCCCACAACCTAGCCACAAACTTCATTGCTCCTTCCCCTACCTCAGTGGTGGTAGAGATCAAGCAATCCCCTGGGAGCTACAGGGTCCTAAAGCTTGGGACACTCAAGTACTCCACGAGAAGGACCAGACTTTACCATAGGCACAAAAGAACATCTTAACAGCTGGCTCTTTCACACAAAAATCAACCAATGACAGGGAGAACAACTCTACAGCTCATCAGAACGTTGTCCAACTCAAGCAAACGGGGTGTGGCTGATTGATACTCACAAGTACCACCCCCTATATCAGAGATTAAGCTGGGGGACCAAACACAATTCACACTGTTGAGAAGATGTGAAGACAGCAGGACAGAGGCAACTCGAGAAGATCATGAAATCTGCTTAAAAACCCCATAGGCAACTTGGGACCAGCACTCTTTTCCCTGGCAGAGTCAGGGATTGATCTTAGGGGACCCAGGGAAAGGCCCAGAAGCCAAGCTTGATCAGAGGCCAGATGAGAAGGAATCAATGAAAGAACTCCAGAAGTATGAAAAATCAGAGTGAAAGGTCACCCCCAAAAGAAAACAACAACTCTCTATCAATGGATACCAACCAAAATGAAAATATCAAAATGACAGAAAAAGAATTCCAAATTTGGATTATAAGGAAGCTCAATGAAATGCAAGAGAAAATGAAAAATGAACAGAAAGAAACCACAAAAATACTATAGGAAATGAATGAAAACTTCACTAAAGAAATAAAATTATTAAAAAAAATCAAACAGAAGATCTGGAAATGAAAAATTCATTCAAGGGAATCCAAAACACAGTGGAAAATTTTAAGAATAGGCTAGGCCAGACAGAAGAAAAAAAAATCTCAAGAGCATGAAGACAACAACTTCAAATTAAACAAGTCAGTCAAAGATAAAGAACAGAGAAATAAGAAGAATGAACAAAGCCTATAAAAAAAATGGGATCATGTAAAGAGGCCAAACATAAGAATAATAGGCATTCTGAGGGTGAAGAAGAAAACACATAACAGTTGAAAAACCTATTTGAGGGAATAATTGAGTAAAACTTCCCTGGTCTTGCTAGAAATTCAGATATCCAGGTATAAGAAGCTCAACGAACACCTGGAAGATTTATCACAAAGAGGCAATCACCATGACACACAGTCATCAGACTGTGCAAAGTTAACAGAAAGGAGGAACTCGTGTGAGCTATAAAGCGAAAACATCAGGTAACTTACAAAGAGAAACCCAACAGGATAACTGCAGACTTCTCAACTGAGGCCTTATAAGCCAGAAAGGATTGGGGTCCCATCCTCAGGCTTCTTGAACAGAATAATGGCTAGCCTAGAATTCTGCATCCTGAAAAACTAAGTTTCTTATATGAGGAAGAAATAAAGATGTTTTCAGTCAAGCAAACACTGAGGGAATTTGTCAAGACCAGACCAGCCCTGCAAGAAATACTCAAATCTGCATTATACATCAATCAGCACAATAGATCACCAGTGTAAAAGCACTCAAAAGCTAAAGCTTAGAGCCCATATACAGTAATAGCTCAACAGGTAAAACAAAGCACTAAAGTACTACCCAACAGGATGAAAAGAAACACACCCTACTTATCAATTTTTTCAGTAAATGTGAGTGGTTTGAATTCCCCACTCGAGACATAGGCTGGATGAGTGGATTAAAAACTATATATATATATATATATATATATATATATATGCGCCACATATCGGCTGTTTCCAGGAAACACATCTAACCCATAAGGATTCATTTAGACTTAAGGTGAAGGGATGTAAAAAAAATATTACATGCAAATGGAAATCAAAAGAAAGCAGGTATAGCCATTCTTATATCAGATAATATAGACTTCAAATCAACAATAGTAAAGAAAGACAAAGATGGTCATTATACAATGGTAAAGGGAGAAATTCAACAAGAAGTGTAACAACGCTAAATATTCATGCACCTAACACAGGTACGCCCAGATTCATAAAGCAAACCCTATTAGATCTAAACAAAGTGATAAACAACAGCATCATGATAGCTGGGGACTTCAACATCCCGCTGACAGAACTGGACAGATCCTCCAAGAAGAAAATAAACAAAGAAACACTGGACTTAAATGGGACTCTAGAGCAAATGGGCCTAATAGACATTTACAAAACATTCCATCCCCAAAACTACTGAATGTACATTCTTTTTATCAGCACACAGAACATTCTCTAAGATTGATTACACCTTAGGCCACAAAACATGCCTCAACAAATTCAAAAAAACAGAAATTATACCATGCATCTTTTCAGACCACAGTGGAATAAAATTAGAAATCAACTCCAATGGAAACACTCAATTCCACACAAAGTCATGGAAACTAAACAACCTACTGCTGAATGATTATTGGATCAAGCAGGAAATTAAGATGGAAATCAAGAGATTCCTTGAACTAAATGACAAAGGGGACACAAGTTATCAAAATATATGGCATTCAGCAAAAGCAGTTCTAACGGGAAAATTAATTGCCTTAAATGCCCACATTGAAAAGACAGAAAAATCACAACTCAACAATCTAATGATTCATCTCAAGGAACAAGAAAAGGAAGAGCAAACCAAACCCAAACCCAGCAGAAGAAAAGAAATAACAAACGTCAGAGCAGAACTAAATAAATAAAAAATAAAAAAAAATACAGAAAAATTAATGAAACAAAAAGTTGGTTCTCTGTAAAGATAAAAGTGACATGCCTTTTGCTAGATTAACCAGAAGTAGAAAAGAAAGGACCCAAATAAGCTCAATTAGGAAGGAAAAAGGAGCTATTACAACTAATACAACAGAAATAAAAAATATCATCTGTGAATACTGTAAAAATCTCTATGCACATAAACTCAAAAACGTTGAGGAAATGGAGAAATTCCTGGAAACACATAACCTCCCAAGGCTCAATCAAGAAGAAATAGAAACCCTGGACAGACGAATAATGAGCAATGAAATTAAAGCAGGAATAGAAAATCTTCAAACAAAAAAAAGTCCCAGACCAGATGGCTTTACAACTGAATTTTAACAGATCTACAAAGAAGAATTGGTACTCATACTACAGAAATTATTTCATAACATCAAGAAGGGAGGAATCCTCCTCAACTTGTTCTATGAAGCCAGTATCACCTATATACCAAAGCCAGGAAAGGACACAACAAATAAAGAAAACTATAGACCAACATCCCTTATGAATACAGATGGAAAAAGTCTCAACAAAATTCTAGGAAACCGAATTAAGCATCACATCAAAAAAATAATCCACCATGACCAAGTGGGCATCATCTAGGGGATGCAAGGATGGCTCAACATACAAAGCAATAAATGTGAGTCACCACAAAAACATAGCAAAAAAAAAAAAAAAGATAATATGATCATTTCAACAGATGCAGAAAAAGCATTCGACAAAATTCAGCACACTTTTATGATAAAAACTCTTAACAAAATAGGCATAGATGGAACTTATCTCAAAATTATAAAAGCCATATATGACAAACCCACACCTAACATCATATTGAATGGGGAAAAGTTCAAAGCATTTCCACTCAGAACTGGAACAAGACAAGGATGCCCACTGTCACCACTTCTATTCAACATAGTGCTGGAATTCCTAGCCAGGCAAGAGAAGGAAATTAAGGGTATCCAAATGGGGAAAGAGGAGGTCAAGTGATATGTCACTATTTGCTGATGATATGATCTTCTATCTAGAAAATCCTAGATTCTACCATGAGATTCCTGGAATTGATCAACAAATTCAGCAAAGTCTCAGGTTACAAAATCAATGTACACAAATCAGTAGAATTTCTATACATCAAGAACAGTCAAGCTGAGAATCAAATCAAAGACTCAATACCTTTCACAATAGCTACAAAGAAAATAAAATACTTGGGAATATATTTAGCCAAGGATATGAAAGACCCTTTACAATGAAAACTATGAATCATCGAGGAAGGAAACTGTAGATGAAGTAAACAAATGGAAAAACATATGCTCATGGATTAGAAGAATCAACATGGTTAAAATGCCCATACTACCCAAAGTGATTTACAGATTCAATGCAATCCCCATCAAAATACCAATGTCATTTTTCACAGATCTAGAAAAACTAATTCTTTGTTTGGAACCCGAAAAGAGCCTGAATAGCCAAAGGAACCTTAAGCAAAAGAAAAAAAATTGGAAGTATCATGTTACCGGACTTCAAGCTATACAACAAGGCTATAGTAACCCAAACATCATGGTACTGGCACAAAAGTAGAGACACAGACCAATGGACCAGAGGAGAGAACCCAGTTATAAAACTATCCACATATTGCCATCTGATCTTTGACAAAGTAGACAACAATATCCACTGGGGTAAAGAATCCCTATTTAATAAAAGATGTTGGGAAAATTGGATAGCCACATATAGAAGACTGAAGCAGGATCCACATCTCTCACCACTTAAAAATAATTCAAGATGGATAACTGACTTAAACCTAAGATATGAAACTATAAGAATTCAAGGAGAAAATGTTGAACAAACTCTTATAGATATCTGCCTAGGCAAAGAATTTATGAAGAAGATCCCAATGGCAATCATAGCAACAACAAAAATAAATAAATGGGACTTGATTAAATTAAAAAGCTGCTTCTGCACAGCCAAAAAAAAACAATCAGTAGAGCAAATAGACAACCTACAGAATGAGAGAAAACATTCACATGTTATACGTCTGATAAAGGGCTAATAACCAGAATCTACAAAGAACTCAAGCAAATCAGCAAGAAAAAATCAACACCATTAAAAAGTGGGCAAAGGACATGAACAGAAGCTTTTCAGAAGATAGACTAATGGCTAATACATGCATGAAAAAATGCTCAACATCACTAATCATCACAGAAATGCAAATCAAAACCACAATGAGCTATCACCTAACCTCAGTAAGCATGGCTTTTATCAAAAAGTCCCAAAACAATAGATGCTGGCGTGGATGTGGACAGAAAGGAACACTTATTCCTTGTTGGTGGGACTGCAAACTAGTACAATCTCTATGGAAAATAGTACGCAGATTCCTCAAAGAACTAAAAGTAGACCTACCATTTGATCAAGCAATCTCACTACTGGGTGTGTACCCAAATTTTAAAAAGTCATTTTATCAAAAAGACACTTACACTTGAATATATATTGCAGCACAATTCACAATCACAAAGATGTAGAATCAACCCAAGTGCCCATCAATTCATGAGTGGATTAACAAAATGTGGTATATGTATACCACGGAGTTCTACTCAGCCTTAAAAAAAATGAATTAATACCTTTTGTAACAATCTGGGTGGAATGGGAGACCATTCTCCTTAATGAAGTATCACAAGAATGGAAAAAAAAAACACATGTACTCACTATTAAATTGGAACTAACTGAATAGCACTCATGAGCACAGATAGAAGTAAAACTCAATGGAAATCAAGCAGGTGGGAGGGGGAGGTAGGGATGGGGGAAATCAAACCTAACAGGTACAATGTACACCATGTGGGTGATGGGCACACTTATAACTTTGTCTCAAGAAGTACAAAAGCAATCCATGTAACCAAAACATTTGTATCCTCGTAATATTCTGAAATTAAAAAAAAAAAAGAGAAAATGGTTGAATAAATTTTATTATACACTCATGTAACAGACTACATGTCACCATTTAATATGGAAAAACGTAGTGTGATCTTAGTCAAAATGTGTGCATGTGTGTATATGTGCATGAATGTGTGTGTATGTATCTTTTATATATTACACATGAGAATATTTGATTACATTCATAAATGTATGTGTGTATATGAATTTATACATAGTTAGCAAATATACATACATTGGTCTAGGCAGTGGAAATAAAACCTTTATACATTAATGGAGTTTTCAAATGTCTTTAATGATAATTAAATATTTTCATAAGTAGAAAGACAATAAATGTTACTAAAAAATAAGTAGTACTAGTATATACTACTTATTTTAAGAAACAAAAGCAATATAATTATATGAATATAATTCACTATAATTTCAAAATACTGATAGAGAACCTACATGAAACTCAGGTTCTTACCTTATTATCACCTAGTTAAGCTTAATGTTTATCTAAATAATAATCCTACTTCTTAATGTTTAGTCTTTCTCAATGTAATTAAGTGGTAGTATCCCAAACTATGGAAGTTCCTACACAATAAAAATATAATATTCACATTTAAATATACTTCCTGGTATTTAAAGGATAATGTCACGTGGCTTTTTATTATTTATTATTATATATTTAGAGTATGTGATAGTAACAGGCTTTGGAGGTACACCAAAAAAATCTGGCCACTGTTTTAAACGTTGTAGAGAAAGGACAATACGTTTCTTATTCCAAAGAGCTTTTAAAGTGGGAAAATACCCAACAATAATTCCCTGGTCATATGAAACAATTTGCAATTAGCATTGTGTTATGAATGTTTTATTCACATATATATTTTTCCATATAATTTTTTTTAAAGCTCTTAGATTGGCAACTTTTGACAGTAAGCAATAAAGATAAATGGATCCATGGGAGCTCTTTTTTTCCTGTTATTTAGTAGTGATTCTACTTTAACATATCATCCTGTCCCTCCAAAACTCCCTCCTCCCATCCATAACCACAGACATCTCTACTTTAACCTTAACCCTATCATCTAACTCCGCAAGGAAAACTAAGTCCAACATCACTCTTCCAAGCAGATCATGTCACAGAGATACACAACTCAGAACTGAAGCCATAAATGATTACTAATGACATGACTAATACATATTTTCCTTTTCCTTAATGCAGTGGTTAGCAAACCACGTTCTTTTCAAACAAATGTTAACACAGTAATATAAAACAAGTAGAAGACATTTTCTGGGTTGTTTTTTGGTTTCAAGAGTGGAGAGGCTACACAGTCCTTTTAAAAAACACTGTCTTAAGAAACACAGAGGACATTTTTACACATACTAATTACAACAGAATCAGTCACTTGTACTTTATTTTTAAACACAATAAGAAATGGTCTGTCAAAGATGGCAAAATATTGTATTTCACAAAATACAAGGAAATAAAAATGTTACATTTATAACATCAATCACATCAACTGTTAATACCTTGCCAGGAGCTATTCAGAGTTAAACGTTGAAAGGTAAATTGTAATACTTTTTTTGCCAGCAATTAGTTGTTTAGTTTATAGTATCCTACTAAAAACATCTTAAAATATTAAATTATTGTATATATACAGAATTGCCGGCATTTATTAATTGCCATTTTTAGCAGAACCAGAAATGGTAGAGAAGGTCAATATAGCAAAGGCATACACAAAACAAACTGAGCAGTGTCACATTTAACAAACATTCTCTCAACAGGGACAAAGGTACTGCTTAACAAGATAAAAGGATAAAGCCAAATATTTTTCATATAAATTTGTACTTACTGTGATATTTAAATATATTGTACGCTTTTGAACCTCGTAACTGACATATGCTGATTTTACGCCAATGTATTTCACGTCGATAGAGCGAGGGAAAAGGAAAAACACAGCCAATCCCGAAAGGAGCAGACAGACAAACACAGAAGCCATCACATACAGCTTTCTGAAAAGGAAAAGGGAGTTTTTAAATATATGTGCATCAAAAATTACAAAATGCAACATTCAGAGAAGATATTTTTAATTTGAATTTTCCCCCATACGTTATACCAGCAACATGTATAAAATGCATAATTTTACCAAATTTTCACATTCTAGAAGTATAGGGTAAGGTTGGTTCTGAGTCTATTAAGTGTTAAAATGTTCTCCTTTTAAAAGGATAATGCACCTTTTTGAAGACTAGGATTTCAGGCTTATAAGTGATAGAACATTTACTGCAGTGATTCCCAAACCAGTCTTCATATTAGAGCCAAGCTGAGGAGCTTTATACAAATACAAATTTCAAGACTCCCTTCTGAATTCACTGAAGCAGAATTTTCACGAGTTTGTATATGATCCCGTATAGTGATTGCTCATCAGAACCACCCAAGAAGCTCTTAAAACTAATGACATACCCATATGCTGCATCAATGATTCTCACTGATTATGACCAGTCCTTTCTGAGTCTCCTTATCCCAAAGTATTTAAGTATGGTTTTAAAAACATTGTTTACACTGATCAACCTTGCTTTCAAGGTGGTGTCACACTGTTGTTTTTAAATCAAGAAAAGAGATAACTATGTGCAGGTACAAAACAAGAAAAATAATAAACCCTATATACCTTTGCCATTCTTCTAACTACCCTAAAATGTATCTCTTCCATCTCTTGCTCTTTTCTTTCCAATCTCCATAGATGGAAATTACCTCTTTTCTTCAAGATTAACCTCCAAACTAGAGTTTTATGAACTATTTTCTGACCTCTCCAATATACAGACCTCTACTGAAAACCCACAGCACCCCTTTTTGTTTCTAAGTCTTGCATGTCACTTACTTATCTTTTCCTTATATTCTAGTAATAGAAAAAATTTTCATTTTATCCTTTCTTCCACTCTCTCCTCCCCACCAACTCCTTTCTAAATGCATGGATGAATTTAATCTTTGTATGCCTCACAACAGCTATTAAAGTGCTTCTTGAAGATGTTTTATAAATATTTCTGCGTATTTTAAGTTGCTAAGTTAAGAGAGCAAAATGGTTCACCAAAAAACAAAATAAAACAAGCCAAAAAAAAAAATTTTGCTAAATTACTTCTACAGTCGTCTTGAGCAAACAAAGCAGTTCCTACTCACTCACTTTGGACTTTCTCTCAACCTGAGTAGGGTAGTGATCACTACTCAGTTACCTAATAGGTAGTTTAAACAAATGTTTATAGTACCTAAAATATACAGAAACACCTAAAAAGGTATAAACAGTTTAAAAATCATCACAATAAAAAATCTGAACTTTGTTGGAGTTCCTATATTTTAGCATTGTTTTATTTTTAATTACTTATGGGTGGGTGAGCCCACCATAATACATTTAGTGCTTAGTGCCTATAAATCAGCCCTAGTTGTGACTATATGAGTCAGGGTTCTAAATTACTCTGCACAGCAAGTTTATAGTTATAAATATTATTGAACCTGGTGGGACAATAAAATAACATTCTATGTAGCATTTCATCCAAAATAAAAAAAACTGACTAGTTCACTAAGTATATAGATCGTCATTACAAAATTCATCAGTGATAATTTTTCTTATGGCTCTAGGGACAGCAACTGAATCTTGATGAAGTTATGAAGGTTGTGAGGTATATTTGGAGTCAAGTGAGAATTCTATTTCTGCCATTTCCTATCTGCAGTGTTTAAGGCAATTTACTCCTTTTCTGCTTTAAAATCCATAGGTTTTGAGGATTAAATGACATAAAGTATGTAGACAAAAATAATTAATAAATATTTTCTAAATTCCTTACCACAACCCACCCAATTTGTAAACAAATAAAAGACCAAAAGTTGTTCCCAAAGTATTATAATTTTACTACAAGTTGAGAAACAGCAATTATTCCTGGCCTTATGTGAGCTCTGAGGATTAGTCCATTTGTTCCTATTAGGTGGTCTTTGTACAGCCTCAGGTACTTTTCTTACACATATAATATATATTGATCAGGACTCAGAAGTACCCTCTGCAGCTCTCTGCCTGCTGGTACTCTGTCTTGCTAACTCTAGTCATCTGATTTCCTGGAATCCCAGCTCAACTTCTTCAACTGAGGGAGACTGCTGAGTTCTGCCTGAGTTCTTTTCCTTGTGCTGTAGCTTGGAACCTTTCTCCAGATAGTAAGCTGGTACAATCTTGGGGCTTATCTCCTTTGTTCTCCCTTTCTCAAGAATCACTGTCCTGTGCTGCTTGATGTCCAATGTCTGAAAATATTGTTTCATGTGTTTGTCCAGTGTTTTTAGTTATTTCAGGTGGGAGAGTATATGTAGTCTCTGTTATTACATCTTGGTTGGAACTAGAAAATCCTATTTATTTGATTTTGTACTCTTTGCTCTTATGGTGAAAATCTTACTCCTTAATGGCATTTCCATAATTACTTATTTGCTTTACATATAAAATTTCAAAATTATACCAACAGTACTCATAATCATGCAACCATTGAGTACAGTTTAAAATTTGTTCTGGTTCTCTTTACCATTTAGAATGTATTTTGCTAGATATTAACAGTCAAAACACAATGTTTTCAAGTGACTTAAAGTAATTCTTTCAGCTGTGTTTAGGTCAACAACTTGATAAACAGTTAAAATCATTTGTTTCCTTTTGTTTCAATTTTTAGCAGTTGCTTTTTTTTTAACTTTTGATTTAATCTTTTAAGTTATATTAAAAAAAGTACAGGGTTCTAAAACCCGACAATACACACATACACATACACACACAGACTTTTACTTGTTTGTCTGTCCCGCTTCCAAGTTCCCTCCCAAACTCTGACAATAACTGAATTTATTAGTTTTTGGTTTATTATTCCATTGTTTGTGTGTATGTATGTTTGGTGTGTGTTTTCAAATAAAAACATGCTCTGAATATTACATTGCAGTAAAATACCATTCTTCCTCATTCCATTTTACTACTGTGTACATGTAGCACAATTTTTTCTACCAGTCCTCCATTACTGGCTATTTACATTGTTTCTAGTTGTTTGCTATTACATACATTGGCACAGTGAATGAATAACTTCTGCAAATGCCATTTACTATATTTGACAATCGTCCTTAGAATAAATTTTTCAAAGTAGAATTCCTGAGCCAAAAAGTAAATGCATATGGAATTTTGCTAGCTAATGCCAAATTCCCATTCACTAGCAAGGCATGATGAGTATGCTTGTTTTCACTCAGTGTTGCTAACAAAATATGTTATCAAAAGCTTAGATTTTTTACCAATCTCATAGAAATGGTATCTTCACATAGATTTAATTTACATTTCTTTTATGAGCAAGATTGAACATCTTTTCAAATGTTTAAAGGTCATTTGCATTTCCTTTTTGTGAACTAGCTTCTATTTTCCTTTGGTGGTTGGCCTTTTTCCTCTCAAAATTTGAAGCCCTTTATAGTAAGGATATTGGCCCTCTGTGACATGATTTGCAAACACTACTTCGCAGACTGCATTTTGACTTCAATTAAGGTTTTACTTTCATTCTATAAAAGTTTATATTAATATTTGTCAAATTTATCTGTTTATTCTTTCATTACTTCTGGACTCTTAATCATCGTTGGAAAAACCTTCCCACTAGCAGGTTATAAAAGGATTAACCCTAATTTCTTTCATATTCATATCTGTCTATACATCTCATAATAAAAAGTCAGACTGACTGCTTATAAAATCTTTGGTTCATTTTATTTCCCTGGTTACTAAATGTTACTCTACCTCTCACTTTTTTGTGGTCAAGAAGTAGCATGTCAATCTTATTTTCTATTTCTTATAAACTAATCGATACTTTCACCTGGATGTTCAAAGAGGGTTTTGTTGCTTTTGTTTTTTAAATCTTCAAAGTCCAAACATTTCACTAGAATTGGTTAATTTTTTTCAGGATTATAGGTGTTTTCAATATGTAGGGTTCCTGTCTTCTTTTACTTCAAGGAGTGCTCTTGAATGAATGTTCAATATTTGTTTACTTCTACTCCTTTGATTTTCTCCTTCAGAAGCTCCAATTACATACATGTTCAATTTTCTTTGTCTTCTGTATCATTTTCTCTCAAATCGTTTTCATTAATTTGTGTGTGTTATGTTGTCATTCCCCCTCTTTATCCTCTATTTTCCTTATTGTACTTTCCAGGGTATGTATTTGTACTTGCATTCTTCCAGTTTTGTGGAAATCTTTTCTTCTAATTTTTTCTAGAGGTCTATAAACTCTTTTCACATTCTCACATTGTTTAGTTATCTCATTTCTGAGCTTTTAAATTTCTGTCTTATGCTGTTTCGTCATAGCTTCTATAATATTAAAGTTTTCATTTGCTTTTCTCATATGCTTTTATCATCTGTCAGCATTTTGCTCAGTTCACTTTCTCTGACTTTTTAAAAAGTATCTTTGTATGATGGTTTATTACAATGCTTTCTTGTTGCTCATGTTTAGATGAGAAGAGTTTTTGTAGTTTTAAGAAAAGGTTCCATTTTGGGTAAAGGGATATGTCAGGGTTGCTTTCCTAGCTTCACTGCTCAAGGGCTCCATCCTCTGTTTTTATACGAAGTGTTAAAAAACATGGTCTCTGTGTATTCACGTCCATAGTTCTGAGATTATCTCCCTAGTGTGAACCTGTTTTCTCTTTTATTCCTAATTCCTGCCCTGTATAAATTGGATTCTACCCAACAGCTTTTTTCCTTATGTCTGTGTTCTTTTGCAAGAGTTTGGTGGGGGCTTTTTTTGTTCTTATTTTATTTTATTTTATTTTATTTTATTTTATTTTATTTTTGACGTTTCTTAAGGTCTTTGAGGACTTAGGATGGTCTAGTTCTTTCTGATTCTCTCAAGGTCTCTTAGTGGATCTCTGCGGCCCTTTTACACTCTCTCCAAGATAGAGCATTCACAGTCTTCTCATTTTAGCAGGTTATTCTTGGAAGTCATTTGCTGGGAGTACTCAAAATGGGATCCTCTTCTTTTGAGACAGGGCATTTGCTTTGTGAACAGGGCTCTTAGGATCCTCAGGAACTCCCCTTTTGCTTCCCTTCATAACTACCACATAGCTGCTAAGCATGTCTGAGTCCCTGCTATCATCATGGTCTAAATATCCATTTTTATTCGGAGGCTCTGGGGAACACCTTATTGCCCATTTTTTATGAAAATAATGTGTATTTTGTGTTTCCTACTGCTATTCTAGATCTGTTTTAATAATAGATTTGAGAAGATACAGATGTCATGCTGCTTTCAAGACCTTACTCCAACCAGGAATCCTTGTTTTATTTGTTCAATGACACAAAGCATATGATGGCATAACTTAACAACCTGACAGCATTTTTCCTTTTAATAGTTTTAACCAGATTTATACGTAATTTGAAAAAAAATACAAAAAATGAAAATAAAACCTAAAATACTGACATTTTCTTATAATCACTTACGTTCTTCTTGGCCTTAACCTCTGGTCACTATATGGAATCAATGCCACCAGTTGGTTTTCTTGCCCTAAATGTGAAAGAAATAGGTTTAGAAATTTATTAACATGATTAATTAAGAATACAGTGGTACCTTATCACAATCTGATTTGTAAAGACCAGAATACCATCTGGTTCCCATCTCATTCCTTTAGTAAACTGCTCTCCAAGTCTTTCAAAAATTGTCCAGCAGAAGACACTGTGTTTTCATACCTAGATATCTAGCTAATCAAAGATAGTATTATGAATGAGGGCTCCATTACTATTTCTTCCAGTGGAAAAAATCTAAAAAGTCCCAGCTTTTGGAAGATCTAAATTTACCAGGCCTTCCTTCAACTCCATTGTTTTCTGTTAAGACTTTGATTTGGTTGTCTGGATGACATCAGAAGAAACACTGCTATCTTCCTTTCCTGAAACCTTTATCACTACAGAGATTCTTACACTGCCCTCCTTGAAAACCCAAACTGACAAATATTAAGTTTAAAGCTTCAAGAGCCCCTACATAATGAGCTTTTCAGAGCCCTTTCAGGTCACACCCCAATCCATATTAAAGTCACTTCAAAATCCATAATTTCTTTTTTGGGTTGAGCTATATCCAGAAGCTTTAATGGATAAATGGAACTTTAAAAATGCCAATTTTCTAATCTTATCAGAATTTGGCTCTTCACATTAACCACTAAAGTACCAGATAGTCAAAAATTCTCTTTAAAAATTTTCTTAGTGTTATTATTCCTTCCTGCATCATCCATGCTCCCCTATCACACCCACAAAAAAATTATATAAATATTATATATATATACACACACACCTATGTGTGTATGTGTGTGTGTGTGTGTGTGTTTGCATATGCCATCTTGTTTAGTGGTATTCATTTGGCTAAACTATAACCCTGGTTAAAACCGACCCTCTGGCTAGTATGTATATATCCACACAGCTAAATATGGATAGAGAAAAACATACAACTATACTCACCAATCTCATTTTAATGACTAATCTTTAATCACTAATCTTAAGTGGCCCTTAATGATGCCAACAATCATACCATATTTCCCAAGTTCACACTCTCAGTCTCTCAATCTGACTCTCTAAGACCACAATTTAATAACTTCAACTGTCTTTTCAAACCTTTAATATCTTCTCCCTATCCTCATTCTTAGTTCATGTGATAAACAAAAGAGAACTTCCACAAGCTCCTACCATCACATCTACCAAACTACCTGCTTCTGTGTCCATACACTCTACTTTCTCTGTTACTAAAATAAACTACCCTTGCTCCTCTGTAAGAGTACTCCTCTGTCTGCACTTGTGCACTATACCCCATCGACTTTTGCCTACTCAACAACAGTACTCTAATAATTCTCCCATCTCCTACATTACTAATGTTTTCTCTATGGATAATTCTCATCAGCATACAAACATCTATTATTCACTCCATCTTTAAAAAATCTCTCTCCTGACCTTATAGATCCCTCCAGTTACAACCTTTTTTCTCTCCTCTTCTATAGAGCCAAACTCCTCAAAAAGGCTATTTTTTTTCTATATAAATCATCTCCTCCTACGTGCTCTTAAGATCACTCTATATGTTATGTATGACCTAACAAGCTACCAAAACTGCTCTTTTAAAGATTTCCGGTGTCTCCCGTATCACCAAACCAACAGTCAGTTCTCAGTTTTCACATTACTTGATCTAACAGTTGATCACTATTTTTCCCTTGGCACAGTTTCCTCACTTACCTTGCAGGACACCAGACACTGTGATTTCCTCCTCCCACTTTTGCTGCACTTTCTCTTTGTCTTGTGCTAATTTTTTCTCATGCCCCTGACCTTGAAACGTTGCAGTGTCCCAGGGTTCAATGCTAGGGTCTCGTTTTTCTATCTGCACTGACTAGCTTGGTGCTATCATCCAGCTCAGCTTTAAGTATCACCTACACATTGATGACTCCAAGCTAGGCCTTGCACTCGAATTCCAGACACTTATTTAAACTAACTGCCTATTGAACATATCCACTTCCATGTCAAATAGGTATCTCCAAACATACATGTCTAAAACTGAGCTCCTGATCTCTCCCCTGACACACACACTCAAATCACCTTTTCTCCATTTTAATAAATTGCTACTCCATTCTTTCAGTTGCTCACATAAACAAAAAACAACAAAAAACAACTCTGGAATCATCCTTGATTTCTTACTTTCCACAATCCATATTCAGGCTGCCAAAAAATACCTCAAAAAATATAACTAGACTGCTAAAACACTTCCTCCCCACCCCATCCTGGTGCATCAATCCCTTCAATTGCAATAATTCTTTTATTTTCAGACAGCTACTATCCTTGCAAAGATAAAACAATCACATTCAAAGGCCATCTCAAATGTCAACTTCCCCAACTCCAACCCATGGCATTTCTCAGAGACTATGGCATACCTTATACTGTTACTTTAGGGTCTCTCCAAGGTCACATATCAACTTTTAAGATGAGAATTGCACAAGGTAACGTTATTATTTCTTTCTTATTGCCACTGCTACTAAAGTAGCCTACAAACAGCATCTAGGGAATTATTTCTCTCTGACTTCCCCTATGATATACCACAGATTGATTATTTCTTTTCCAACGTGGCTCATCTTCATATATGATCCCTCTTCAAGTAGTTCTTTTCAGAAATAACTGATTAGGGAATGGCCAGCTTATTAATATTCTTTAGAAAATGAATTAAAAATATCAGGTCACCAAATTACTTAAATTTCTTCTGCTATTTACAATAGCAAAGTGACTGTGGTATGACCGCTATAGATACCAAATAGGACTAAAAGTTTTCAGTCAAGAGACAGTGGGTACCTGCTATAACAACAGGTGAGAAATAAAAAACACTGGAGGTAGTGAGATGGTTATTACTGTTTTAGGAACTTTAATTAACATTTTTGTGTGTTTTTTTTTGTATGTTTCTGATATGAAGTTTTAAGTCTAACAGTCTTTTAAAACAGAGGGTTGCTTAGACCCATAGGTTTTATAAAATTTGTACAAATGCCTGAAGTCATTCTTTACAGGAAAAACAATGCAGTAACACATACCCCTGGGAATTCTTCCTGTTCCCTGACAAGTGGGGCAAGTGACACTATCTCTTCCTGTAAATTCCACATATGGAAACTGGGAGACATCTCCATTTCTTCCATCTTCATTATGGACTTCATTATTAACCAGTCCATTCCTCACATTGTCAGAAGATATGACTCCATCATAAGCATCTTCTTTACTTGAATGCAAAGGCAAATGAGAAAGAGACTTTCCCATGTCTAAAAAAAAAAAGAAAAATCTTAGAGTAAATATCACAGGAAAAAGTACACCAAGAACTCTTTAAGATATATATAATAATCTAATTAATTTAGAATGAACTTCAAAAGAGTGTTCAAACAACTTTTTGGATTAGAATTCAATCAAAATGATGTCTGAAACAAGGAAGCCATTTACTAAAGTTCAGAAGTGTTTCTCTAACAAAATATTATGAAATGATATCTTATCAAGTAATGAGAATGGGCTTTCAAACATTAACATTTGACAAAAGTCTATACTTTAGGGTTCTCTGTAAAGAAAAGTGCAGACTTCGTTTTTCTTAAAATAATAATAAAAAAACGTTCTAGTAATACCTTTAAGCCAGTTGATAAGAAAGGCAAAAACAGCTTTTGGGCAAATGACAAGTAGGTATCCAGTGTATCACCAGGTAATTTCAAAGTGGTACTTTTCAGACTTTTAAAATTTGTGCCCTGCTGTGATAAATAAAATCCACAATCTTTCCCATCTTGACTTCATCCTGAGATTTCTTGCTTTAAACACTTGAACACTTGCAACAACAAAAATACCTCAAAAATACCAAATCATGCAGATTTTTCTTTCATTCAACAGATGGCAGAGTTAAAATTAGGAAGCTAATACTCCAAAATATTTAATATAATTTACCAACACAAAGCAACAAAATTTAGAATATTAACTTCAAAATATTCAGATAATAGTATCAAAATAACCTGAGGAAAATTAAATATAAATTTAAAATCCAAGTGAGAATAAGTAATTTAGTATTCATACTAATACCCTCTGTAGGTAGGTCAAATAGTAACATTGCAGTTAAGGTCATACAATTTTAAGGCTGAAAAGAACTTAAAAGTCATATAATTCAATCTGCTGATATTCTGAAAAAAAGTTAATAAAGAGGAATGCAAAATTTAATAATAACATAATTTTATTCTAAGTTTGATCATATATCTTCTATCAGTTCCTAAAAATAGATTGTAGACATACAGACATTTCTTTTAAAAATTCTCATTTATTTGAATAAGGAAAACTGACATTCCAAATAATTTAATTTATTCTATAATATGAAGAAAAATTTGCTTTTTAAAATTGGCATGCCATCCATTTGATGCAAACATAGTGTAAACAGCAGAGTAAGAACCATACAACTAGTACACAAACTTAAAACTGTAAAATGAGAAATAAAGATTTTTTTCCCTATTAAAAAAAGATCTATGTAAACACTGTCCAAATTCAAAAACATACATGACTTATGACTTCTAAAAAAGCATTATCTTAATATGGCTCAATTACATTCTGTCTGAGCCAAACCCTTTCTAGCCACAGGTGGTTCAGGGGTGAATTAACATCACTGATCCCATACACTGTGACCTTGGGGTGTATATGGAACATGAGACAAACTGGGATCACTGGGCCTCGGCAGTAAGGCTTCAGGAGCACCCTTTCTGGGATCTCAGTCAACATAGCTGGATGTAAGGTGTATCTCTCTTGGTCTGGGCCAGTTTTCTCTTCTAATCTAACAGTTACCTTCATTGATTCTACTTTAGGTAGGGGTTTGGACAAGTGCCAGACTATGTCAGGTACTTGGAATCCCTGCTTTCCCTACTAGTTTTCTTCAGAGACCTGACAAGTTTAATCATGTCTATTCTTGGAAACTTCTTGGTTTAAAAAGGGGTGCTAGGCCACGTTCTCCTCCTGCCTGTGCTCAACGTTTTATACCAGTCTCTTAATTTACCAACAAACACGTATCTCAGATTCAGTCTGGAGAGGGGGGTAAAATATACAGATACACACAGATAATATATGTGTGTCTACGTGTTTATATATACACACACACATATATACTACTCTATCCAATTTAAGTGGGTCGTGATCTTCTATGCATACACTGGTTTTAGTTCTGAAAGGGCTTGAAAACGAAGGAAACCAGCGCCTTTCAAAAAGCACTATAAACAAAACCCAGCACAAAGTCTACTCTGTAAAGGTTAAAAATAAGATCCAAGGAACAGTGCAAGAAAATTCAAGAAGAGCGAAACCAAAGGCCACCTGGCGTTCAAGGTTCAAGGTGTGTGTGTCGTGGGCCTAGAATCAACCCCGAGGGTCGGGCTTGGGCCCAAAGCAGGTGCTTCTTGGCAGGAGGCTAGCCCGGGGTAAGAGGACGTGACACCATCTCCATCACTGGCTTCTGTGCAGCCCCCGGCGGCCGGTGGGCCCCGCTCCCTGGCGGCCTCCCCTCCTCCACCTCCTCGTCAAGCCCGGCTCATCCCAAGGCGCCGCCGCTCAGCCCCGCTCTAGAAATGGACCTGGGGACTGCACGTCCGGGGTCGCTCACCGGCACGCGGGGCGCTGCGCAGTCCACGGTTCCTTCAGCGCAGAAAGGCCCAAGGACAGGGTCGCGGAGTCCGCAGTCCCAGGTGCTGGGGGGTGGAGCGACTGCCCCAGAGCGCGGGGCAGCTGCGGAGTTCGGACGGGGGAGGGGCGGGACAACAACAGCATCAGCTGAGGTCCGGCGCTGCCGCAACCTGCGCCCGCGCCTGCGCGGAGCGCTCCCTGAAGGGCGGGTGGCGGGGAGGGATGCCTGAGGAGCGCGCAGGACGCATGCGTCTTTCTTCCGTCTGCTTAAAGCCCGGAAGAGCAGGTCCTGTCGTGTTTTCGGGTTTCCTTTTACCTTCAGGTCCCTAGACTTCAAAGTAAAATTTGGCCACTCTAGCTATGGATAATTTAGGAATATCCCGTCTTCCCTGTTTTCCCCATCCGACCATTTCCTTCTTCAAGGGGAAAAAATGTGCACCATGTGACTCAGCTCTCAGCTGAGCAGCCTACTTGGTCACGCTCTGTGAGTCGTCGCTGACGGGCTCCTACTTGTGAGGAGAATAAACCGGTTGGTACACAAGCCTCTGGCAGCAGAAAATTTACGTCTAATTTAGAAACTTTTGCCAACTAGAAGGAAACTGCAAGCCGTAAGGGCCGTGTTTTTTGTTTTGTTTTTTATGTTTTTTCACATGCTCCCTCTCCTCACCCCTTAACTCAGTGGCTAGTTACAGGTGTGTGAGGAGAGACCCCAGCTCAAATCCCAGGACTTCCACTCATCGCTGTGAGTTGGGGCAACTCTTCTTCCCCCATGTCTCTAAGCCTAGGTTATCTCACT
This sequence comes from Varecia variegata, assembly GCA_028533085.1. Classification (NCBI taxonomy): domain Eukaryota; kingdom Metazoa; phylum Chordata; class Mammalia; order Primates; family Lemuridae; genus Varecia; species Varecia variegata. The sequence goes on from CM052437.1 coordinate 128,567,997, forward strand.
TACAAAATAATAACAATACAGAGTTGTTTTGAGGGTTCAACCAGATGCCTGTAATAACTATCAAGGGCTGACTAGACTCATTGCCTTCGGAGAGTTTACCCTTGGTAGTCGTTGTTACCATAGTCACAAATAACATAGTAACTAAGGAAGGCGGTGATAGTAATTTTTTTCTCTCTTCTGACAGGATCAGTGTGTTTGGCCAATGGAATATGAAGATACTTAAGAGTAAGAAATGCAAATCAAAACAGTATACAATTTAATGTTTAAAATGATCACTGTATATCCACGTGTTAGATGATGAGCCTTTGCACACAATTATGTCGAAGATATAAACTCAAATTTTCTGGCAGGCAGGCAATGTGTATCAAGACTACTAAAAATGTTCACATCGTTTAGCCTAGCAATTGCACTTTTTGAGATTTATCCTAAACCTGATGAGAACCCTAAAAAGATTTCTGTACAAGGTGTGTCCTTGTACAGGTGTGTCCGTTTAAATAAACTAAATGTCCAATAGTGGGACACTGATTAAACCGTTATTTTTCAGCCACATTTGTTTAGCCCAGATTTTCCAAAGGGTGGTGCAGAGGTATCTTCCATTAATATTGTTTGAAATATCAAAATGTAATAAATAGCTGAGTTAAAAAAAATCAGAATCATGGGAGAAAAAATTTCCTAAATTTATTCTGACAGTCTACCTGTGTAGGTATGACACTCCTCTTCTTAGAATTACTGAGATACTTATATTATGGAATAGCCATGCAATGAGTTTCTATTACATAAAACCAGTAAAAATCATGTTATAAAGATGTTTTGTTGTATGAGGAGAGATAATATAACATTAAATAAAATCAATATCTGCTAGATAGGATATGAAGTATTATAATAGGATGTAAAGTATTACATATTCACATTTAGAACATATAGGTGTAAATATTATATATCTGCTTTGAAATGAAACATATAAAATATAAACAGTCATCTGTAGTTTGAGCCTATGTATGTTTTTTCTTTATTATATATAGTCGAATTAGCAAGTGTTTCTATAATTTAACATATATTACTTTTCTGTGAAAAAAACAAAGTTTTTTTAAATACTTCTAAAGGAAGTACTTAGCTGGTATTCTCTCATTTAACCTTATCGTTTAACTTAAGACATACTGGTATAGCACAGTCCTTGTCCAAATTACTGGAATTTACATAGGAGTGAATATTTCTTGGAGAATATCCTGGTAAGAAGGAGTTTAGTGTCATCACAGCCTTAGGTGTCAGATTTCCTGAGGATAAGCCAGGGATATACTGTTAGGACAGGAGCCGAGAGGGAGACACACGAAGCCTCACATGTAGCAACATGCTGTTTATTTTGAACATCTGGGTGCAGATGGGTGGAGGCCGAAAACTGTGTCCACACTGAGGAGAGGGGAGTGCCTTGGGTTTTATAGAGGGTTTTTCCAGGGGGAGTGAGCAACTGGGCCAGAACAGCAGCTGTAATAAATTCTTTTCAAACTACTGGGAGGGATAAGAAAATAAGTTCCCCTCTGGCATTCCATTCTTTTATCTGCCTAGGGAACAACCAGGAGGAATAAGCCTCTTTCTTATCACGAGGGATAAGGAAAGTAAGTTCCCTTCTTGCATTCCAGTCTGTTATCTCCCTAGGGGTCTGGCAAAGGCTACATACCTAATACACACTTAGGAAGGGGAGAGCAGTGGGTTTTATAGGAGGTTTGGATGAAAGTTTGAGGAGGGTGAATTCTTTAAGCCTAACATACAAAGTCCAGGTAACAGTGGGCAAAATACTTAATCTTCTTTATACCTAATTTTTGTTATCTGTAAAATGAAAATAGTAATAATTCCTATTTCAAAGGGTTGTAGCCAGGAGCTGATACCTGCATGGCACTCAGTAAATATTATAATAGATGTTATTATGACACACTTACTGTCCATATAACAAAGAAATATTTTAAAGAAAAGTATTGAATACTTAGTACTTTTGGTCCTGTACCCTGGTTTTTCATCATTAAAGCACATCTTGAAAGGAGAATTATCTGAAAACCTTCCAAATATTTGATTAACAATGATTTCCTGAGTTCTGAGTGTGAACTAAAATAAAATCTTAAGGCTTCCCCTGACCAACTGACTGAATGGACCCTCTTGTGGCCAAAGGGATATCCTAAAACTACATTGCCTGCCATGAGGTGGGAAGTTAGACATGCCTCATCACACCCCACTCCCTTCTTGGAGATATCCTTTGTAACTCACTAACAGGCCTAAGGCTGTGCAAGACAAACCTGCAAGTCCTCAATTTGTACAACAAATATATGGCTTGTCTCTGATTAAAGACTTCCATAAAACAGTCCAGGCCTTTGGACAAAATTTTTAACCAGTTACAAGTCAAAGACTCTTTAAACCCACCTATAATGTGTAAGCCCCCCACCTTGAGATGGCCCACGTTTTGGGGCCAAACCAATGTCTGCCTTCTGTGTATTGATTTATGACTTTACCTGTAATCTCTGTCTCCCTGAAATGTATAAAACCAAACTAACCCAGCCACAGCGAGTCCACTTGTTCAAGGGTCTTGGGTGTGGCTCCAGGTTATGGTCCTCAAATTTGGCTCAGAATAATTTTAAATTATTAAATTTAAATTATTTTACAGAATTTGGCTTCTTTTCTGTTGACATGAGTCCAGTACTAGTCTGTGTGCTGTCAGATAAAAAGGCAATGATTTTAACCATCCAGGATAACTTTGAGTAAAAGACCATTCTTCCTCAGTGATTTCTGGTTATATTCAGCATAGATGCTGAAGCTAAGCGATTTCTCCATGTTAAATTAAATCTTGAAAACAGCCTTATTTCTCATTACATTTCTCTCTTTAATCTCCGTTAATGGTAAGTCACCCAAATCCTAATGGCAGTCAGCCATATTGCAAAAATTACTAGGAATTTGCTGTTAAAAATTACAAATAGGTAAGTAATTAATCATCATTCTGCTTTCTTAATTTTTGTGAAGTATACGAATTGTCAGGTGTTAACATATAAGTCTCTTTCACACCACCCCCTTCCACTTTCAGGTTGGACAGGCTACATTGTAAACCTTGGATTTAAAGAATTGAGGTTTTTCTGGCTGGATTTCAGGGATAGCTCCCAGATATATAGCAAAACTAACATTTCCTGTAGCCACCTGACCTACTGGCAGTAAAATCCTGGTTGTATTGACACAACTTTGTCTTGCCCTCCCTTTTAAAAGGTTTGGGCTTTGTTAAATCCTGCAAAAAACTCATCTCTCTGAAACTCTTGCTTATGTCTCTGAACTCCTCTTTTTAGACAGGATCTTCTATACCTCCTCATTCCCTATATGTTAAAATCTCCTGTCCCCAACATGAATTTAAAACTAGTGGCTTTTTTTCATTTCATCTTTTATAGGGTTGTTGTCATAATAATAATTTCTAATGAAAATAAATTTAGGAATTTGGTAAAGTTTGCTGAATGAATGAATTTAATGTGCCAGATACTGTGTGAAGTAGTTTACATCATCTCATTAATTTTTATAGAAACACTATGGGTTAGGTTCTATTATTATACCATATCTTTTTTAAGTAGAGTATTCAAGGTGTTATGACTTGCCGATGGCCACACAGCTAGCAAATGGTAAAACAAGAACTCAGATACTTTGATTGCAAAGCCTCAGCTATTAACCACTGTGGCATGAATATCTGTATTTAGTTGGGGAGAATGAATTTTGTCTGGAAAAAAAAGGCTAAAATACATGACTACTGAAAGATATATAACAATATAAAATTAACTCTTAACCTTCATATTAAAGACTGAAGAGAATATAATTGCTATAGGCTTTTATAGAAGAGAATGATAAAGGCAGCAAAAATAACTTTTTAAGCTTCTTAAAGAAAAAGGGTCTTAAGCAAATATACTGCAGACATTTCTACTTTTTCCCACATATTTTTTCCCAATAGCTTTAGGATCTTACTATTCCTTCTGTTTTCAAATCTTACCCTAATACTTCACGTGTGATACTACCATAAGTTCTTCTTTTAAGAGATAATAGGATCTAGCAAATTGGAGTTCATTCAAAATATATTCCAGAGCAGTGTTGTTAATAAGTTTTTAGGTCACAGATCTCTTTAATAATCTAAAATATGATATGGGCTTCCCTTTCCTAAGAAAATGAAAAGAGCCATGCAAAAAAAAAAAAAAAAATCCAAAAACCTGTTGTATACATTTTCAAAAGGTTCGCAGATTCCCTTGAAGTTGTTGATGAAGACCAAATTAAGAACCCTGCTAAATAGCTAAGTATTAATGTGGCAAGGAAATTGATTATAAAACCCTAATAGATAAAGATGGTTTTATTTAGACCTCAAGTTTTATGACAATGATGTTATATTTGCTAGCAATTATTTCTCTTCCTTTTCAAAGGTGGTTTTGGAAACAATTATGAATTATAGATAGATAGGATTTGCTTGTGGCATCTCAACACTAGTTGATCCCACATATCTTTTCAGAAAACCAAATGAATTTATCTTCTTCTTTTTGGTAGTTCTCCCATATCCTCTCTTAAAAAAGTGTTATCATTATTTAAATTGCAATCTAATATTTAAAAGAGTAAGTTTTTATTTGTGAAACTGGATAAAGCTTGAACACTCTTGATTCTGACTATAGACTTTCATCAAAGTTGCCTCAGGACCCACCAATGTGAGAAGCGGTGGGGAGAGGTCTGAGTGGATTTAGCATTATATAGATTGTCATTTAAAAAATATCAACACCCTAATCATATGAATAATCTTTTAAATATAAAAAATAAATTTTATTAATTCATTAATTCAAATTAATTAAAATTTTAAAGTTTAAATCTCAGGGGAGCTCCTATATATAGAAATGTCATCACTTCCACACTTAGTATCCCACTTAGCTCAAAACAATGGTTTACAGTTAGAGCCTGTAATTAAATAAATTTGTTCTTTCTCACTGGATATTAAATCTGAGATTGGAATCAGAAGTGGATAAGAAACTGAAAATATCTGAGTAGAGAGAAGACCCAATGTGTCTTCCTAGTTCTTCAGTCTTCCAGAGTCACTCCTTGCATTAATAGGTAAATGATTACCTGAACCCTCTTCTCCAAGGGAGTGCACTCCCCAATTTTTCTAAAGATTTCTAAGAAGGAGGGCTTATACATTTTTGCTGATAATTGATTGTCACTGTTCTCTCTGCTTTGCTTTGGCTGACGTCTTGGTCACTTTGTACTTCTACCTTTGGATGCTTTATTGTTTTCTACATCTTTTTGCTACAATTTAAACATGGTTCCTCTCCATCGTACTGCAAGTCACCATGAACAGAGAGCTGTATGTGCAACAGACTATTACCAAAGGTTTGTAGATAATAAAAAGTAATTTAAGCTACAAAAAAGGAAGCACCTTGAAACTGAATATCAGACACTACTTTTTACTAAAGTTCAACGTTCATTTTCTGCCAAGAGTCTTATTCTAGTGCTTAACCTTTCTCTTGAACCCAGTCTGCCATTAATTTGCCAGGGGCCCATTCTGACTCTCCAGTGAGTTTTTCCCCACTGCTATTTATAAGTCCTTGAGTCTAGACTCCCCTTTTTCAGGCTGATGCAGGTGAAAACTGAAAATTATTCTTCTGCAGGCAGACCAGTTTGGCTCTATCTTTATCTCAACTTCTCTCTTAAAAGACTAGCCTAGGGACTTTTCTTTTATACCCAAAATGTTCCCCTAATATTTCCTCCCAAAATAGCAGTTTCCTTCCTACACTTGAGAATATAGTGACATTTGCTATTAAAAATTTGGAAATGTTTCTTCTTTTGTTCTTCTATTCAAAGTAGAATAACTAGAATATAAAAATACTAACCTATGAGTATGGATATTCTTCCTCTGAAACGCCACTTATCAGATAAGGCAGTGGTCAAAAGTGTTATTCTTTATATCAGTGCTGTCCAACAAAAACATAATTTACCAACAAATGCAATCCATATAGATAATTTTAAGTTTTCTAGTAGCCATGTTAAAAAAGTATAAAGAAGAGGGTGAAATTCATTTTAACCCAATATGTCCAAGATGTTATAATTTCAACATGTAATTAATGTAAAAATTATTAACGAGATATTTTACATTCTGGTTTTTGTACTAAGTCAAAAGTTGCACAATTCAGCTGACGGAGCCACATTTCAAGTGCTACATAGCCACATATGAATAGAAGATATTCTTTTGACCACAACTCCATACAGTGACACAAAACACTAATAGATTTCCTAGGACTTTCTGATTACATTAAACTAAAAAGTTTTAGTTCAAGGAGAAAAGAATAATACATTTCATCTTAATGTCTAATAAGATTTTTGTGCTAAGCCCAATCTTTTCTTCAATTTTTCATTGTTCTTCTGATTTTCTCTTCTTGAACACTGCTTTCTAAAGCCCCTTTCTACTATGATTGCTAAATTATCACAAGTAGATTCTGCCTACTCTATCGGGACTATTATTTCTTATGTTACAGAACAGGAGATGCATAACAGAGTTTCTTGAGTGTTCTCCTGAACCACAGACATGCATGGCTGACTAAATTAGTTTCAGATTTAAGACAGAAAGGTCAAGTAGAAGCTGGCATGCCTACAAGAGGTGTGTCAGAACACATATTTTAACGTTCTGATTTCAAGTTCTCAAAGTTCCTGAATATCACTGTGAAAAAGACATTCAAATCTCCTGACACCCCAGTTTAGTCTTCAAACACTAGCAATTATTAATGATGGCCTTTTTAAAACCTCACAGATAGTAGCATATAGAAGTGGATCTTGGACATTGGTACTGGACAATTCGTCATTCTACTTTGAACAGAGGCAATGTGTGTTTTCTGAGAGAGCATGTTTTATCCCCCAAAAATCAATCTCAAAAATACTATTTCTCTTTTCATGTTGCTTAAGATCTAGTGAAGTTATAGGTAAATCAACAAAAATAATATCTGATAAAATATATGAATGATGGAAGTATGCAGAGAAGAAGCCTATCTAACTGGTACTAGAAGATTGAAGAAGATTTCTAGGAGAAGGTGAAGAATGGGTAGGAGTTATTTATTTATTTATTTATTTATTATAGCTTATTGAGGTACAATTGACATATCTTAAACCATACATGTGTAAGTATGCAATTTCACAAGCTTAATATAAAATGTATTTGTGAAACCATAGCAATAATCAAATAATGAACATATTCATACCTGCAAAAATTTTCTTGTGTTTGTTAGTAACCCAGCACTTTTGCCACTCCTCCACTAACATGTCTTCTGTCATTATATATTAACTTGTATCTTCTAGAATTTTATAATAATGTAGTCCAGTATTACGTACACTTCTTTGGCTTCTTTTATTCCGTCTGCTTACTTTGAGATTCATCCATCTTGTGCAAGAACCAATACAATAGTCCATCTCTTTATTGCTGAGCAGTATTTCCCAATAATATATACCACAATATGTTTATCCATTCACCTCTTGATGGACATTTGGGTTATTTCCACTTTGTGGCAAAGCTGCTATAAACATTAATGTACAGGTCTTTCCAAGGACATATTGCTTTCATTTCTTTGGAGAAGATACCTAGGAGTAGAATGGCTGAATGATATGGTAGGTGTATGTTTAAAGTTTCAAGAAACTGGTAACCACTATTTTTCAAAGTGGTGTTACCATTTTTACATTGCCACAAGCAGAGTTTGAGAGTTTCTATTGACCCATACTTACCAACACTTGGTATGGTTATTTCTTTTAATTTTAGCCATATAATAGTTGGTAGTGGTTTCTTATTGTGGTTTTAATTTACATTTCCCTAATGGTTAATGATGATAAGCATCTCTTCAAGTACTTATTTTCCATTATCACATCATCTTTGGTGAAGTATCTGTTCAAAATTTTGTCTCCCCCCTCCCTTTTTTTTGAGATAGGGTCTTGTTCTGTTGCCAAGACTAGAAGGGAGTGGTGCAATCACTGCTTACTGTATCCTTCAGCTCCGTGGCTCAAGCGATCTTCCTGGCTCAGCCTTCCAAGTAGCTAGGACTACAGGTGTATCATGCCTGGGTCTTTTTTAAATGTTTTGTAGAGACAGGGTCTCACTGTGTTAGGCTGATCTCAAACTCCTGGCCTCAAGTGATCCTCCTACCTTACTTTCCCAAATTAACAATTTTGCACATTTTTAATTATTTTTATTTTATTTTATTTGTACTGAGTTATGGGAGTCCTTTATATATCCCAGATACAAGCATTTATCAGACATGATGTGCAAATATTTTTTCCCAGTTGTTGGCTGTCCTTTCATTCTCTTAACTGTGTCTTTCAAAGGGCAGTTCTTAATTTTGATGACATTTAATTATCAAAATTGTTTAAATTCTAGTGTTGACAAGAGTCAGGTAAATCAATGATTACAACATAATGTGATAGGTGCTATGATAAGGATTTGCATAGGATGCATAGAGAAATAACATATGAATCAGACTTACTGATAAAAAAAGACAGTCTTAAGGATGAGATTCTTGAGCAGGTGTTAGCTGAGTAAAGTCAGAAGTGGAGTTCAGGCAAGAAAAAAGCATGTGCACAGGCCCTGTGCCATGAAAGAGTATGGTATCTTTAACTGTTAAACATTTTTATGACTGGAGCATAGTCTATATGTGAAGGCAAAACAGCAAATGAAATTAGGCTGAAAACCTGAAAGCAAATTAGTCATAAAGGATCCTGTGTGTTAAATTAAGAAATTATGACTTAATGCTAATCATTATGGTCATATATGCATTTCAAAAGGATCATTTCAGAATCATTTCTGAAAATTAATAGGAGGTGAGGTGAGAGGGATATTTGAAGCTGAGAGAGCAGATGAGAAGTGTGACAAGAATCCAGGCCTGGAGGTCAGAAAAGATAAATATATAGGAATAATTGGGAGATAGAATCAGCAACATGCGGTTATCACTGAATATTTCCTGAGAGACCGTGGAAGGAAATTTAGAGAAAGGAGTTTTGCAGCTTGAGCAATATTAATGATGTAGCTGAAGAAGGGTACATAATAGAAATTTCTTCATTTGTTTTATGTACTTTGTTCCCATACAAACCAGTGAGTAGGGTGGGAGTCAATGAGAAGGCTGGTAGACCAAGGTAACCATTAGATTGCTAGTAGCCAATGGTAGTTAAGGAATAGAGAAGCCTATGATACTAAAAATATATCCCCATATGCTTTTCAAATTGAGGATTATTTGGGATTCAAATCTTTCTTATAAATTAAGATTAAAATCTTTCCAGAAGAATAATGTATTCTTCTAGTATTAGTATCTTAATTAGTATATCCTGTATTAGTAGTTTAAGGACATGTATTAAATAATCAGAACAACAATCTCAGATGAAACAGATCTAGTCTCTGACTTGGGAAACAATGGGACCATTCAAGTTGGAGTTATAGTAATTGGAGGGAAGGGAAACTGATAGATTTTATTTTTCAGATAGGTGAAAGGGCATTACTATAGACATCTGAGAAGTCAAAGAATGATAGGCAAGTTTTATGTGTTCAACCAGACAGTTGGTCAAATCCAAAAGGTCAGCTCAGCTTGGAGGTAATATTATACTTTCAGGTTCCAGGGTTAGGCAAAATGGTTAATATTAAAGAATCAAAAGTTTTCAGGAAGAGGCAATCCTTAAAACAGAGTGAGAAACTGAACGAAGAGCCAACATAATGAAAGTTAAGGAGTGAAGTAACAGCCACAAAGAGATCAAGTAGTTTTTTACTACATGGATGCAAGTGATGACCATGAGTTAAGTTAAGTTGTTAGGGGAAAAAAATAAGAGAATATTTTTGCTCTTTTTCTAAGTGATCATCACTGCTATTGAAAAGAGGAGAATTGGGTCCAAAAATCCTTGAGGCAGTGTTTTGAAATGAATATAAAATAAGAAAAACACAAAGTCCAATCAGGATTTGTAAGTTACAAGAGACTGTTTCTCCATTTCACAACAAGCACAAGCTAGAGATTTAAAAAAAAAAAAAACCTTATCAGAGAGATGAAGACACAAATAAGTTCAAATAAACTTAAATCCAAAAGATAATGTGAAGTTTCTAAAACAGAGTAGAATTATAGCTGCTTTTATCTCTTACAAAACAGTGGAAGAAGGAGGAATGGACCATAAACCGGGGCGAAGGGAGGCAGCCAGATGTTTAATGGCTGTGTGGGGCTGGAATGATACATTATAATCTCATGGCATTCCAGTCATAGAGTGAGTCTGCACCCACCCTCCAACTCTTTCCCAAAAGCCTTCACCTAGTGCTCAAATGTAGTATGCTAAAGGCAGGGTGCAGGGCAGGATTGGTGAGAAAAATTTCTTTGTAGATTCCAGGCCTCTATCCAGTGAACTGCAGCCATTCTCCAAAGGCTGGACAGCGTTCTCCTGAGGCACAGAAAGACAGGCAGGACTGGAGAACAATCCATGGATCTAGTGGAAGCTGGGCTTCTGAGCTAAGAAATATCAGATAGTTTAGTGGTATGAGCTATAAGGTACAAAGAAATGGTGAACTGGATCTAATTAAAACTTCAACAAAACCCAATTGCAGCAAATCCAAAGATTTGATTGACTCAGCATTACAAACAAGACAGGTAGAAAAAGTGGCAAGATATATTTTAAGGTACCTATTATTTACTGTTCTCTTTTATACAATATCTAGTATACAATAAAAATTATGAGACATGTGAAGGAATAAGAAAATATGAGCCATGGTCACAACAGAAAATAGATAATACGGGCATACAAAGAAATGGCCCTGATTTGGAATTAACTGATATACTTTAAAATCACTATGATAAATATATTACAGGGTCTATAGAAAAAGTGAAAATATACATGAATAGACAGGGTATTTTAGTAAAGAAATGGGAACTGTTTAAAAAATTGAAATACTAGAAATTAAATAAAATATTAGACATGAAAAGTCCATTCGATAGTATTATCAGCAAATTGGACACAGCAGAGGAAGAAATCTGTAAACTTGAGACAGGTCAATAGAAATTATGCAAACTGAATACAGACAGCAAAAACAGGGGCAAATGGAAAAGAGTATCTATTAATAACATTTGTAGGACAATATCAAATCATCTAGTATACATGCACTTGAGATCCAAGGAATAGAAAGAAAAAAGACAAGAAATATTTGAAGAAATAAAAACTGAAAAATCTTCAAAATTGACTAAAGATAACAGAAAAAAAGAAATGAGAATTGTGTCCTGCAGAGGTGGTGGATTAGTTCCATACAGGTGTGCCCTTTTGTTCTGCTGGCCACTTTGCTGCAGCTTTTAGCCCCACAGTGTATAACCCTAGGCATATGGGCCAGAGTGGCTGCTTAACAGGGGACTGATGCCTTCTGCTAGGAAATCCAACCACAAACACTCTGCCAGGATTCTTCAGTCCTTGTTCCTCCTGTGCCTTTCCTGACTTGTTCTTCCTGCCTCTGTGGTTCATTTCTGTTCTGCTTTCTGCTTTGAATATGCTCATTACCTTCCTATTGCTGTTTTGTGTGTTTTTACTGCTTTTAATCATCTTTTACCCAGTACTTTTAAGTACATAGTATATTGTCAGTGTCTTACTTTTATTATCCTTATTATTAAAAATTAATGATTTACATGGAAGTGCACTTTTCTCCCACTTGCTTACAGATTTACTTGAACTTTTTTCTTAATATAATCATTCCCATGACATTCGCCAAAGTATTTTCATTGAAATATTTCAAAGGGCTTGTAGAATACTTGGCAGCAGTACTTTGAGACACAAATACAAAAGTAAACAACATGCAGGGAACATTTGAACAGGCTTTGGCACCAGCTAAGTAAACCAATTGAAAGACACAATCTGCTGCTTAAATCTACTAACAGATGACTAATGGAAAATTACAGAGCCTCACTTCTAACCTTGACATTCTTATAAGGCTTTAGTTTCACAAGAGACCAGGCATGCATACGTAATAGAGCACCCAAACAAAAATATGCCTTGTGAAAAACATTCATCTATGAGAAGTTTCTGCTTATTTTGTTTTTCTACTCCTGGCATTGGAATTTGGTCAGAATAATTACGTAGGGGTCATTGTTGAATATGCCTGGGAAGATTCTTTTATTTGCAATTTATGAAGACTTATGTTTATGTTTAGAACCACTGAAGTCACTATGAAATGAAAACTGTGTAAATTTTACTATGCAATCAACTAGGAACATAATTATGTGCAGCAGTGGGTTTCCAGATTCCTTTTTTTAACTAAGAAATTGCAATAAAATTTATCATATATGTAAGGATGTTGCCTTCTTTTTGATCAATCTGGGTTCATTTCTTGTAATTTCCAAATTCATTAGCTATTCTGTTGTATCTCCTAATGCTTATGTTCCATATTGGTTTTATAAATTTTTGTAATTCTTACTCCAAGTCTTCAAAGTTAGTTTTAAGCATTATATTTATTAGTTATATTTCTAAAAAGATTGACATCTTTCTTATATTCTTTATAAAATGCTTAGTGTAGTTTTATTATAGTTCCAGGTATAGTGTATTTTTCTTTTTAGAGAAAGTGTGTTGCACCTATTTCTTTTTCTACTATATATTTTCTGTATTCTTTGTGTTGCTGGCCAGGTGATCTACTTCCATTAAGGCAATAAGAGGAGTACAGAATTTTACTAATTTGGGAGAAAAGCATCCAAGTTGAAAAGAGCAGAAATACGTTCACCATGTTGCTTTTTGTGTAATACCACAAAATAGCCCCTGGAGTATTAATTATAAACTAATTATGCTAATATGTAGATTATCTACAAATAATTTTGAACATAGTATAAAGGTTATTGAATCTCAACAGTGTTGGTCACAGTATCTGAAAACAGGTAGTTTAAATATAGTCAGTAACAACCAAAAAAACCTGAAGCTTTTCTTAAATATTAAGACCCAGCTGCCAACAGATGATATGATGTATAATAATTGTATTCATATTAATTATATCATTTTTACAGTGAAGATTACTTTTTTCTCTGAGCACAAATCATTACAAATTTCCATTGATGTGTTTTCCACACTGTGACCTCAGATAGACTCTAGATGAGAAATTATACTTTCAACTATTCTCCTAATTAACATTTTCTCACATAATAGTAAATATAAATTTTGTTTTGAAAAAATGCCTCAGGAAAGAATTTTTGATCACTATGGTGGTTGTAGATCTGTGAAATTGTTAATGAGATATGTAAATAGCCTAGACATCTCTCAAATGTGGCAAATGGGCAGACCAGGTATTCTTCCAAACTGAAAATGTAGCCCTGTACAAACACTTCTCTGCCTAGTTTGCAAAGTCAAATGTTTGAATTCAAAGTTTCTTCATGTATTTTTAAAGTTATATAGATGTTTTTGTTCTATTATTATGTTTCATCCACCTTTTAAACATTTTTCACAGGTTGAACTCAGAAGGTACCTATTATATGTAAGTACAAAAAGCAAGGGACTTAAAATTCATGTTTATCAGGAAGTTTGAATAGTAAGTTTATCCCAGATTACATTGCCTGAAATATCATAGGTGAACAATAAATAGTTGTTGAATGAATAAATGAATCTCAAAAAGAAGAATAGCACTTCTGTCCTAGAGGCAGAGAAAAGCAGCAGTATCTTCCCTTCCTTATTTATAATACCCAACATCTGGTAAACATTTTTCCTCCCCCATTTCCTCCACCTCCTAGTGGAAAAGGGACTGTTTACTACAAGAACAGTGATTTTAAGATTAAAAATTCATGTGATTGTGATTTAACTTTCTTAGTTTTCTACTGCTCTCTTTATCTATGTACTTCCACGCTACCATTCTCTTCTCTCTAAAGCCTCCCATCTTCTTGTTCTTCTACAGCTCACCAACTATAATTCAACATGTTTAAGTAGATTGAACTGAAATATACTCTTAAAACATTTTAATTTACATTCATGTGTTAATTTACATTAACAAATTACAAATTTACATGAACAAAAACACACTAGTATTTTGGTGCAGTAGAAATGCCTGCGACTGGCTTCCTTGCAATGACTTACATTGCTTACTTGGATATTTGTGAATGCTATAATCAGTAGTAGTAATGGTGGTATAGCAAAATAGTGTTGATTAATCATATTGACGTCAGTCTGAAATAAAATTTGTATAAGTGATAAATAAAAAGTAGACATACTACTAAATAGTTTTATTAGGAAAATGCAAACTAGTATAATCATGAAATATTAATAATAACATCATGACACATGTTTTAACTTTAAGGAGAAAAATGAGATAGCTGAGGAATGGCAAAGCATCAGTCTTTTAATATGACATTGCATACTTGAAACAGATATGTTTTTCGTTTGTCACACAGTACAGCTATTGTAATGTGAACAAGTATAACAGTCATTGATAATAGTTATGTAATATTCTACAGAGAAATTGCTCTTAACAGGATCATAATTCTGCAGAGCAGCACTACCTGTATTGGTTTACTGTTCTGAGCTTCCCCCATGGATTCTCTCCACCTATAAGATTTGGTTTCCTAACAGTCTCCAAAAGGGAAGAGAGTATTTTGTTTCACTGCAGCACTTTGATGCTTTTATTATATCAAGGTAATAAGATGAATTTCGCTTAATTCCTGTTGTTTTTTGAGTTAGAGCACAGGACAACTAGATGGAATTAAATAGATTGGTGTAATTCCTGGAATTGGCACTGGTAAATTTGCTGAGAAGACCCAACAAAATTATTTTATCAACTGTAGAATTGCACATGATACAATGGAGACCGTAATAGACTCCAGATGTAGAAGATTTTGAAATTTAATTAACAAGCAATATGATTAAATGTCATTTTCAAATAAACAATACTATTGATCCAATGTCAGTAACACATGTACTCATAGCTCTTCTTCTTCATAGGGGATCATTTATCCTCATTCAGTGTGCTCACTTTTTGTCTTGCACTCTGTTTCTCTTTCTCTCTCGCTCACTTTCACACACACAGACATATACATATACATACACATGCACATCACACATACACAAATAGAGACACAAACACACAGTTTTAAGATTTAAGGGTATGTTCTGGAGGTATACAAAAGACTGAAGTAAACCAATGCATAAGTGAACCAAAGTTTCATTAGCATACTGCTCTTATCAACTAGTTAATTCATCATTTATACTATCCTTTTTTGCATTATGCAAAGGCTTGAAGAATTAAATTTCAAAGTCAGAATTTTTCATAGTTTACATATTTTTTATATTGTAGTATGGTTATTAAACATTCTATTAAAAATCTATTAATGGTCAACATATATTAATCAAAAAACTTGGATTAAAATTAGCATATTTTATATGAAATGTTACACAGAAAAAGAATTGCTTTCTAAGTTGTCACAGAACACATCAGCCTATGGGTGTTGTCAGTATTAATTTACTTCAGAATATTCTGGATATTCTTACAATGATGCATTTACACGTGGGTACAGACTATACGTTGGTTATTATTATTGTTAATAAGGTTTTTTTTTTAGAATTTATTATTGCCTCTTAGATGTAGTAGAGTTTGAAAATAAGAAAACCAAAAAAGAGTAGTTATTTTGATGCTATTGCCTTCTTATTTAGGAATTAAACTGGGTGACTGGAAAGCACAGAGTGGAATATTAAAAGAAATAAGTCTGAATTCAGATTTGTGTATGTATGAATAGACTTATACGTACGCAGGTAATCCTCCTCTTCTTTGTAAGGTTGATGCTATACTTGAAGTAGTACATGCCCATTAGGGGGATGTTATGGTACGTCTTTAGTCTCTAACATAAACATTGTAATATTTTACTTTCAGTGTGTGGCTTATGTAGAAATATATTGTGATATATGACTTCAGATTTAAATAAGATAAAATACAAAGATGATATTGTATACTAGCACTGAAAGATTTCATTGACCAATGGATGGTGAATGATCTATGAGGACCTCCTCATCAGTCTGCAATGATTCCATGAGATTGATTTCTTTTAATGACTTTGAGAATGGCCTCATTTTAGCATATCTTATTTAATATGAATATTTCAGCATATTTACTTAATATGAATATTCATGTTAAATGAATAAGTATGTGTTGTCCAATACTTTAATGTTTTTCTATTTGATTCATTTATCATTCTCATTTTAGACTTAATTTTTATCATGTTAAGGAAAACTCAATGTGGCTTACTAATGACTATACAAATTAGATCAGCATAGTGACCAAAGTTTCATAGAAATTTAGTCAAGAATTTCATAGCATTCCTAGAGCAATGGGTAGTTTATGAATAGTTTCTTTCTGAAAAGAGAATTGCAGAGGCATAGTTTATGAATTTTATCTTAGTACAATAGTCAATGGAGGAGTTTCTTACCATGTGTGGGTAATCTTCCAGACATTGCTATACCCAATAGACCTCAATTAAATTATCTGCTGCCCCGGCTCTAGGCGTCTATGGGATAGCACTACAATGGTGAAGGGTATCTGCACTAATATGACAGGTACTAGCCACATGTGGCTGTAGAGCACCTAAAATGTGGCTAGTGAGACAGTAAAACTGAATTTTTCATTTTATTTAACTTTAGTTTACTTAAATTTAAATTTAAACAGTCACTGGTGTTTAAATAGTGTGGCTACTCTATTGACAACACAGCAA
>CM052437.1:128592801-128647665 GCA_028533085.1 Varecia variegata
CCCCATCCCCCCAAGTCAGAACTTCAAGTGTGCCCATTGCCCAGACAGTGCACATTGCACTCATCATGTAGGTATACACCCATCCCCCTCCCCCACCCCCCACCTCTGTCCAATACACAATTGGTGTTATTCCCAAATGTGCACTAATACGTGGTTTTGATTATTCCCTGGGAGTCTTTGAATGTATCCCCGTGAATAAGACGAGACTACTGTATTTTATTTACCCATAATTTTATTTTCCATGTTCTTTGGTAACAAATTCTCTTTGTTTTACTTCATTTGAATATTTCTTGAATTCCCCTTCATTGTTGAAGTATATTTTCACTCTGGAGAAGACTCTAGGTTGACAGTTTGTTTTTGTTTCTGTTATTTAGTTTTTTGCGCTTGAAATAATACTGTGTCGCTCCTTTCTACCTTCTATGATAAGGTATTCTTTTGCTCTAGCTGTTTTCAATATTTTTTCTTTGCCTTTAGTTTTAAAACATCTATTATATTATGATATGTCTTGGCATGGATTTCTTTGGGTTTATCCTGTTTGGGATTCACTTATCTTCTTGAATATAAAGTTTAATGTCCCTTGCCATATGTGGGAAGTATGTAGCCATGATTTCTTCCAATACTTTCTTAGCTTTGTCATTTTTCTTATTTCCTGGGACTCTGATGGCAAGAATATTAGATCTTTTGCTATAGTCCCACATACCCCTGAGGATTGCTTTATTTATTTTTGTGTATATCCTCTTTGTTTTCAGATTTCTTAAATGTAAAATAAGAAAATCCATTAGACATTATCTCCTGTGAAGTGCAAATAGAACTTAAAAAATAGGATACTATGGGGCTCTGTGGTGACCAATATTTATATAGTTATAATGTGATAAATGCTGTTATAGACTTAAACTTTTATATTAACCAATATTCAAAAGGTAGCAAATTTTATTATGGCTATTGAATAGAATATAAATATTGTCAACCCTGCAATAAAATATAATAAAATTATATTTTATTTTTATTTATTTATTTTAAAAATAAAATACAATGTGCAAGTGGCAGAAAGTGGATAGGAGAAAGTGATGAGTGATAGGGAAATGAAAATACTGTCATCTTGCAACATGGGGAGTGAATGAATAAAAAAATAAGTTTAATTGTTACTATTCCATAGTAACTGTGTAAAACATAAGCTAGGTACTTATTAAACTTTCCTTCCTTCCATCTTTTGTTTTGTTTTGTTTTCTTTTCTTTCTGAATATAGCTACTCTAAGTTTCTCAAGTCAGCACTACAGCTTGACACAAATTAGTTCTGGCTAATGGACTATGGAAAGAAATAATATACACTATTTACTGATTTCTTAAAATTATATCATGTTTTACTTTGCTACATTTTCCCATACTTTTCTTACTTTGTTTTATTTTCTCTGAAATTTCTTACTGTTTTTATTTCTTTTTGCAGGAAGAAATGTTTCCTTTCCTCATCATATTTTTATTATGTTCAGCATATCATTCATTCTGTTTATTTCTTATTTTGCACTCCATTATTCTTGCTTCAGCCTGCCAACTTCTTATTCTGATCTGAACACTTCAATTCATACTTTATGAATTTCCTATATAGCTTATTTTATTTTTCCTCAAGATTCTAGTTTTATTTTTTCTGGCATTCTATGCCTTTATAAAAGCTGAAAGAGTTTCTAAATTAATTAATAAAAAAGTAAGAGTTTGTGCCAAATTTATCTTGAACCAGAAGCCCATGTTAACAGTTTTATAAAATAGTCATTTGAATAACAAATACCAGGACAGGAAATACATTGTAGAAGCAATAAGGGATTTTGGTGCATGAATATATCCTAAGATTTTATCCCATTTCTGTTTACTATTGAAAAGATGGGAGTTTTTATAATTATAATGTAGATTTAATGCAATTTTTCTAAAATCTGAATGGAATTGGATAGTCACTGGAAAACAACTTTCATATGTTAGACAAAACAGAATGGTGTTCTTATTTGGGACAAATGTTAATATATCTCTTCCTCACATTCCTAATGTTAACACACATCTTAATTCTAATGATCATTGAAGGCTTAGCAGGGAGTATAGGGGATGGTGGTGAGGAGACATTCCAAATGTAACTGAAAGATTAGTTGATCAACTTATAAGTATTTGATTGTATAAAAAATCTTAAGATCAGGCTCTGTATCAAATTAGTTAATATAAGCTTTTAGCTGTACTCCTAAATTAATATGCTAAGATCATTTCTCTTAGACTATCTGATTGTCCTTTTATTACTGGAAAAGACAACTGTGCAAGTCAGTAAGTTTCTTGTAGCCTATTAGAAATGTTAATGATAACATATTATGTACTAAGTTAATTTAAAACTTGGTGCTGGTAACTTTATACTTTTCTTTCCAAAATTATAAGAAACACTCTGTTATCAAGCCAGCAAGACTTCAAGCATTGTGAGATATGACAAGTAAATGTTGATATGTTTCAGCTCAGCACTTAGCAGACTGCATTGCTTAAAATAGGTGTTACTTTAAAATTGAATAACTGATTTTTGGATTACTGAACCAAAACCTATTGTAGTATGGGAAAAAATTGGGGGGTAATAAAATTGGGCTTTGTTTTTAAGGATATTAAAAGTAGTTTGGGGCAAGTATCTAGCAGCTTTTGGGTTTGTGTGTCTGGGAAAGACATAAGTTGCAGCCTATTGTGTAGAGAACATATCATTATGAGCCAAAATTGAAAATTACAGTGGCAGAGTCAGTAGCAGAAAGGATGGAAGAAAAAAAAAATGGCTTAAAGCTCTTATTGTTGTCTGGTGGCACAACTCTCCTATTTGCTCACTTCATTCCAGCCATCCTGGCTTTCTCTGAATTCTTTGAACATATTGTGCTTTCTCCTGCCTTACAGGCTTTGTGCACACTGTTCCTTCTTCCTGGAATATTCTACCCCTTCTCTTCCCTTCTTCTTGTCTAAATGGTGATCATCCTTCAAATTTTAGTCTGAACATTGCTATACAGGTAAACCTTTCCTAATGCACATAAATAAGTTGGGCCCTCGTTTTACCTTTCTTTAGCACTGTGAAAATCTACTCCCAGAATTTTGTACATAATAGTTTCTCATAACTGATAAATACTGTTACTACATTTTCCTTCCTTGTTAATTGTTGAGTGTAAACTCCATGAGAAAAGGAACTATTTTGTTAACCATGCCCATCATCTGAATGTGTGATATTGTCTGGTAGGTAATAGGCATACACCAAATATTTATTACTCAATTGACAAATACAGTAATTTAGAACTTACTATGTAGTTTCATAGCCCTAAAATATTTTCTTCCAAGTTTATTTGCTTTCCTTATCTATGTTGAGTTTTATTGGTATAATAGGTAAGATAAAGAAGGGAGAGAGTTGGAGAAAAAGATTGGTTGAAGAGCTGCAGTGTGGGGAAGCAAAGAGAAGGTAAAAAGGGAAACATGTTACAAATGAAAGTGAAGAAATATTCTAAGCCACCAGGATTAGAGACTAATACTAAGTCTTCTCCAAAACAAAATGCAACAAGATCCATTGGGCTTCTCTGTTTATTGTCTTTCAACATAAACATTGCAATATAGTTTCATATTGCTATGTAGAGGCTAATTAATTAGACTGATGTCTTCATATCTTCATTCCTGTTGACTTTTGTCATTTATATTGTACATTAACACTTCCTTTAGAGTGACCATGTGAAGGGAGTGGAAGTGAAATTTAAGCCAAGCAATTTGCTTCGTGTTGACAGATTTTGTTATATGATTGATGGGGGCAGAAGGTGAAACTATTTGGTAAAATGAGTTTTTTGCATTATCTGTGTATTTCATATATCAATGCCAGTATTTCTTAAACTGCAGGTCAAGACTCCAGAGGGAAGGGTTACAATATAATTTAAAGAGTTTCGCGAATGAGAGCTATCTGGTGGTAGACATTGTGGGCTATGTTGTATCAGTCTTCTTTTCTTCCTCTATTCTCAATACATCCTCCCTCCTAACCTAGTAAAATTTGTTATTCTGCCAATAAGAGGATATAAAATCTATAAATAATATTATTGATAGTATAAACACTTTAAAAGCAAACATTTGAGAGGGTTGAAATCATTGCTCTATACAATGCTGTTTGTAATACATTGCACAGTTTCTTGCATGAAATTAATATCTGTGAAATGATTCACTTTCCATTTATTCACATGAGTGAAAAGTAATAAAAATGTGGAATAGACATTATCTATTGTATTAATGAATACAATACAAAAATTAACAGTTATTTTAGAGAAGAAAAATAACTTGAAAACTGACAGAAAAAATGTTACAACTTTATAGAGATGTTTTGAATTCTTGAGTAGTATAATATTAAATTCAAAATTAATCAGATTTTCTAGGGTCTCCTTTACATTTTATAGTTGACTTCAGGACTCAATTATGCTATTTATTGTGTCCTGTATTTCCATATCTTTTTGCATCATCTTTCTCTATTTTGCCCAAGAAAAAGTCTTTTAATTTGTAGACAATGGCAATTTTTATTACTACCTAAAATTTTGCTGCCTGATTATACTCACATTGAGTCAAGTAACTTTAGTTGAAAATTGAACCCATGTAAAGTTTTTTCTTCTCTGTACATGAATATATGAAATAATAAAAGAAAATCTAAATGTTTTTATGTAAGCATTACCAAAATTAAATGCTATGATGATAAAATTTTATATTAAAATATTTTTTGAAAGTGCTTTATTGTTATTAACCAGCAATCCAACTTAGAGTCTCACAAGTAAATAATATCTGCAGGCATATATTCTACTTTTCTATTAGCCATCACTAAAATATTCTCAAAATTTCAGTCAGATATTCTTCTGGGAAATATGTTTCAATATTTTAATATCAATATTCATGGAAAATTTTTGCCTGCAAGTGTTAGAAATCCAACTCAAACTCTCTCAGGAGAGGATTCCTTGGCTAATATAACCAAACTGCTAGGGGATGAGTGTATTTGAAATAAATGACTGACAACTTGAAGCTGTGATGCACACCACCACATTTTCTCAACTTACCTTCTGGTATCACTTCGCTTCTCACACATTACTTTCTTCACAAAATCAGAACTATGACATAAGATGGTACTTTCCCACCTCATAATTTTGTACGAAAGAAGAGCTACAACCTTCCTTTTTCAAATCTTGGGAAAGGATTCACATTGGAAGGATTTGCATTAACATTTATGACAAGATAGAAGGTGGTAGTTTTCCTCTAGGATCAGGAACAAGTCAGAGATGCCCATTCTCACCACTTCTATTCAACATAGTACTGGAGGTCCTACCCAGAACATTTAGGCAAGAAAAATAAATAAAATGCATCCCAATTTGATAGAAAGAAGTAAAATTATCTCTATTCATCAATGACATGATTTTATATGTAGAAAACCCTAAAGACTCCACAAAAATATCTGTCATAAATAATAAACAAATTAGGTAAAATTGCAGGATAAAAAATCAATATACAAAAATAAGTTGCATTTCTATGCACTAATAATGAACAATCTGAAATGGAAATTAAGAAAACGCCATTCTGTTACAGCAGCAGAAAATGTACTAAGACAAGGTAAAAAGGTTGTACACTAAAACCTACAAAATATTGCTGAAATAAATTTAAAAATACATCCCATGTTCATGGATTATAAGATTTCGTACTGTTAAAATGTCCATACTACCCAAATTGATCTTTACATTCAATGTGATCCCTATGAAAATTTTATTCACACTTTTTTGCAGAAATAGAAAAAAATTTCTAAAATTCCTATGAACTCTCAAAGAACCCCAACTGACTACAACAATAGTGATAATAAAGAAAAAAGCTGGAGGCCTGTTACTTCATCATTTTAAAACATATTACAAAGCTATAGTAATAATACAATATGGTGCTAGTAAAAAAGACAGATACATAGATCAATGCAACAGAATAGAGAGCCCAGAAATAAACCATCATGTATATTGTCAAATGATTTTACAGTTGGGTGTCATGACTACATAATAGAATGGCCTCTTCAACAAATAATATTAGGGACGCTGGATATCTACATGCAAAAGGACAAAGATGGACCCTTGTCTAAACCATATACAAAAATTAACTCAAAATGGATTAAAGAAAGAACTAAAAGTAAGACCTGAAATTGTGAAAATCTTAGGGAAAAGCTTTAAGACATTAGAACGGTCAATGATTTCTTGATTGTGATACCAAAGCACAGATAACAAAAGCAAAAATGGACAAATAGGACCACATCAAACTTTACAACTTCAGTGCACTAAAGAAAACAATCAACAATCAACAGAGTGAAAAGATAATTTATGAAATGAGAGAAAATACTTATAAACCATATATCAGATAAGGGGTTGATATCCTAAATATGTAAAGAACTCGTATAACTTGATAGCAACACACACACACACACACACACACACACTCTCACACACACAACTCACTTAAAAAATGAGAAAAGAACTTGAATAGCCTGTTCTTCAAAGAAGATGTACAAATGGCCAAAAGTATATGAAAAGATGCTCAGCATCACCAATCATCAAGGAAATACAAATTAAATTCAAAATGAGATATCACCTCACACCCATTAGGATGGACAGTATTAAAAAACAATAAGTAACAACTGCTGGTGAGGATGTGGAGATAGTGGAACACATGTGTATTGTTGGTGGGCTTGTAAAATGGTGCAACTGCTATGAAAAACAACTACTGTATGATCTAACAATACCACTTCTGAGTATGTATCCAAAAGAATTAAAAACAGTTTTTTGAAGAGGTATTTGTATACCTGTGTGCATTGCAGCCTTATTCCTAACAGCCAAAATGTGGAAGCAAACTGAATGCCCATTGATGGATGAATGAAGAAAGAAAATATGATATGTACATATAATAGAATAATATTCCAGCCTTAAAAAAGAAGGAAATTCAGCCATATGTTATAACATGGATGAACTTTGTATACATTATGGTAAGAGAAATAATACAGTCATAAAAAGGCAATTACTACATGATTTCATTTATATGGAGTATCTAAAATATTCACTCATAGAAATAGAAAGTAGAATGGTGTTTGCCAGGGGTTGGGAGAAGGGTAAAACAGGGAGTTACTCAATGGGTATAGAATTTTTGTCATGCAAGATGGAAAAGTTTCAGAGATCTGCTGTATAACAATTTGCATAGGGTTAACAATATTGTACTGTACACATAAAAATTAAGAGGATAAATTTATGTTATGTATTTTTTACCACAGTAAAACAAGAAGAAATCAATGGAGAATAAAAACAGAAAAATAATAGAGAAAAATCAATAGAATAAAAAGCTTGTTCTTTGAAATGATTACAATATTAATATACCAACATTAAGCATTTTATATTGATCTATATAAAACTGCATGTTTGGCTATAAATCTGTATATCTCTAAATTGTTGTGGTTTTATTCATTTCAAATATATAACCCTCTAAAGCTCTACTCAGTATAAGAAAAAACTTGTTATAAAACATGTAAAAACTAATTTTGGGGGAGATTGTAATATTGCTGGAAAGACTGCATTTTGAAAAATAAAAAGTAGCATGTTATTTAACTTGCGGAATTATTGTAATTTAGATTATAAAAGCCACAGTTATTTGGATGCAATCAATTAGAGTAGGAATTTTCAAGGAAAGAGTAGAATTTGAGTCTTGCTTTGTATATTGGACCTAACGTGAATAACTAGTAGGGAGAAAAGTAGAAATTCCGGCAAAAGAATAGCATGACCAAAGATACTGACAAAAGAAGAAGCAGGGATTTTTTGGGGGAGAATTGAAGACAGTGAATTGTGGGTGGTAGAGAGAACTGGGTAGTGAATGTTTTCATAAGTAATATTATATATAGCTTTTATATAATATAAAGACAATTTGGTGATTTTATACATGGCCTTTATAAAATATAAAGGCAATTAACACTAATAATAGAAAATAGAAAAAAAATTGAAGGTTTTACTGATAAAGTGGGAAGGTCCATCACCTATCAGCCCAGCAAGTAGTAGGGACTGAGAGACTTATGATCTAGTAGGCAAACCCAATATAATTCAATAAATGCCAGGCACCTTAAGTACTAAGGAGGTATACAGATGGATGAAACACAGCCTGACTTCTGATTGATCAGAATCAAGGGGAACATACAGATATTTATTTTATTATTGTTATTAGTTTTATTTTTGTTAATTTTTTGTTCATTGATTTTATATAATGTTTCAAACATGGTATGGCTACATTATGTTATCTCGATTGATGTCTTGGGTCACTAATTCTAGTGTTAGTCCCATTTTACATATGAAAAAAACCAAGGTTCAGGAAATGTAAGTGTCTTGCTGATGACACAGCTGCTGAGTAAGAGGTCTTAAAGCAGGAACTTCTTCCAAATCCAGTGTCATGTGTATGATCTAAGTGCCATGTGACAGACACATAAACAAACTATGATGGGGAAGTTCACTGAAAGAAAGTGCATATTTTTTTTTTTTATGTGCAATGTTACCATAATTTTTTTCCCTTTTCAAGTCCTGTTTGTTTGTATTTGAGAGCGACTGGTAAATTCTGTCTCTTTTGAATCTTAGATTACTAATATAATTGAGAGTGTCAGAGATTGCTAGCTTTTCATTAAAACTCACATTTTTCTGTTCTTTCTGGCACACACTACATTACATTCCCAACCTCTCTTATTGCAGATGTGATCACATGACTGAGTTTTGGTTAGTTACAATAAAACATAATTGGAAAGAATTTGCAATACTTACAGGCTTAACATATAAAAACCTCCTACATGATCTCTTCTATGCTTTCTCCTTTTAACTTGGAGATGGTGAAGGAATTGAAAGCCACTGGATGAAGACAAAAGTCATGCTCATACTGGGTACATGAATACAATGAAGAAGGAACCTTTCCATCCACACAGTACTGTTTTATGAGTCGTTATATATTTTTGACCTATTTATTAAAGCAGCTAATATTACCCTAATACTGAAGTTGGGAACTTGAAGTGGGATGCATTGGCTCTGCAATTATGAAGCAGTCAGTGGGCAGCCAGGAAAGGCATTTAACAGACTAGAAATTTGGAGAGTCTAGGTTTGCCATAGCAAAATGTTTGGTAACAATTTCACCTAATAATACTGGGTAATTAAATATGAAATGTCCAATTCAAATCAGAGTTTAGTTTATTATATCTCAAACAAAAAGCAGTACAATTAATCAAAGTATGTGCCTAAACTATCGACATAGTTTTGCCATCTTAATGGTAGATTGTTTATGCCAGCAGTGAAGCAGCCTGGAAGTGAGGGGTGATGAAATTGCCAAAGGTGTTTTCCACAGTTTGTTCAGAATTGAATATTTTTCCTTGCAAGAAATGGACCAATGCCTGGAAGATGTGGTAGTCAGTTAGTGCAAGGTCTGGTGAATATGGTGGGTAACAGAAAGTTTCCAAGTCCACCTTCTATAGTTTGAGCAGCATTGTTTGTGGGACAAGAAGTCAAGCATTGTCTCTCAAGGGGATTGGCCTGTCTCTATTGACCAATCTCAGCTGCTTAATCACAAGCATCCTCATCATTTCATCCAATTGGTTGCAGTAGACATCTGCTGTAATAGATTGACCAGGTTTCTGCTGTAGTAGATAATGCCAGCACTGGACCACCAAACAGACACCATTAGCTTTTTTAGATTAATATTTGGTTTTTGACTGTGTTTTGGCACTTCATCTTTATTCAACATTATGCTGAATGCTTGAAATTGACAAAAAGAATCTATTTTTCATTACATGTAACAATATGGTGTACAAATGGTTCACCTTTATGTTGTGACAGTAAAGAAAGGCAAGCTTTGAAACGATTTCTCTTCTGATGCTCTTTTAATTCATGTGGTACCCATCTATCCAGCTTCTTTACCTTGCCAATTTGTTTCAAATGGTCCAATATTGTTGGAAGAATAACGTCAAACCTTGCTGTTAATTTATGCATAGGTCGAGATGAATTAGCTTCCACTATAGCTTTCAGTTCTTCATTATCCACCTTTGTCTCAGGTCATCCACATGGCTCATTTTCAAGATTAAAATCACCAGAATGAAACTTCTCAAACTATTGATGTACTGTGTGTTCATTAGCCACATCTTTCCCAAACACTTCATTGACATTTCAAGCTCTCTGTGCAGCATTGATTCCATGATGGAACTCATATTAAAAAATAGTAAGAATTTTTGACTTAACCATGCTTTCACAAAAATTGCTCTAAAAAATTTTTGAAAGATACTCATAAGCCAAACCATGTGTTTGAAAGAATGAGGATGTACCTTCACAGTAAAAATAAAACAAGAGGTGTCAAAGGGAAATGTCATCCAGAGATATCAACTGTCAGACTTAGTACTTAAGGAAATCAGACATTTCATACTTAATAACCTAATACCTTATAAGAGACACCAAATGCTATTAAGCCAGTGGCCACATATGCTAGGAAGAGGTCAAAAGTGGCCAAAATGTCAAGTGTATGTAGGTGGTATCTTGATGCACAAATTAAGGTTTAAAAAAAAAAAATAGGAGATGTGATGCACACTCATTGCTAGTTGAATGTTACTTTTTTCTAGAAATTACCTTACTAGATTTTTAAGGGGATCACATTGTTATGGAAACAACAAGGCTGACCTTAAAAAGCACAAGACTTTAAAACAAAAACAAAAACTTGGGCCCCCTGCAGGAAGCAGGATGAGAAAGCTCTACAGTCCCCAAAGATGTCATATTCTCCAGACCCACTTCGCTTGTGGCCTACAGGACAGAGCCTGGGATCACAGATTATAATGAGTAACATAATTCCCCTTGACAGCATGCCCTTATTAAAATTCAGTGAATGGTAGTCCATCAGCCAGCTCTGGCTGCCATAACAAACACTGTAGACTGGGTGGCTTATACAACAGAAATTTATTTTCTTACAGTTCTGGAGGCTATAAGTATGAGATCAAGGTCTTGGCAGGGTTAGTTTCTTTTGAAGTTGCTCTTCTTGTAGACTACTATCTTTTCTTTCTCTCCACATGATTTTCCCACTGTGTCTGTGTCCTAATCCTCTTTTTTTAATCACACCAGTCATATTAGATTAGGGCCCAGGCATATGATCTCATTTTACCTTAATTACCTCTTTACAGTTCCTATCTCCAAATGCAGCCACATTCTGAGGTACTGAGGGTTAGGACTTCAACATACAAATTTTGAGGAAACACAGTTTAGCCCATAACAGGGAGTTTTTAATACCATTATCTTTTCCCTCTCCCACTATTATTTGTGTGTGTGTTCATGTATATGTTTATGTGCGTGATTCTTTGTGTTTGTATGTGGCTATGTGTGTAGCATGGAGGGAAAACAGATCGAATCTCTTTTACTTCACAGTCACATCTGGCCTGATGAAAAGGGGTGCCCAACCCTTAGAGATCTAAGCTTCTTAACTGGTCAAAAGAACTGGAGGGAACTTGTCACTTCGCAGTGTTTCCTGTGCTGTGGGAAGGTGAGATGGTCAATTTTAGGTGTCAACTTGACTGGATTAAGGGATACCAAGATAGCTGGTAGAGCATTATTTCTGGGTGTGTCTGTGAGGGTGTTTCTGGAGGAGATTGGCATTTAAGTTGGGCTGAGAGGGGAAGATCCACTCTCAATGTGGGCAAGGCAGCATCCAATTGGCTGGGGCCTGGATAGAACAAAAAAAGGCAGAAGAAAGGCAAATTCATTCTCTCACTTCTGCAGCTGGGACACCCTTTTTCTCCTGCTCTTGGACATCAGAACTGTGATATTTTTTGGACATTGGACTCTGGGACTGGCACCAAAGTCCCCTTGGGTTCTGAAGCCTTTGGACTTGGACAGAATAACATCACTGTCTTCCTGTGTCTCCTATCATGGAACTTCTCAGCCTCTGTAATTATGTGAGTCAATTCCCCTAATGAGTCTCCTCTCATTTATCTATCTATATATCAATCAATCATATTGACTCTGTCTCTCTGGAGAACTCTGACTAATACAGATTTTGGAACCAGGAGGGGTTCTAAAGGAACAGAATTTTAAGGATGAGTTTTCTTTCTTGGTTTTGGGGTTTCTGGAATTGGCTTTCTAATCTGCTTAGACTTAAAATGTTAAGGACTCTACTTCCAATAGTACAGAGAGCACTAATTGTCCATGGAGTGAACTGTTTATAGAAATACACAAAATATCTACATTGGATACTCCTAACCAACCACTTATAAAGGGAAAGGAATTTGGTGACTCTGTATATGATAGTTTTGAACATTTGTGGAAAAATAAGTGTTAGTTTGTTTTACATCGCTATAAAGGAGTATCTGAGGCTGGCTAATTTATAAAGAAAAGAAGTTTATTTGGCTGAAGGTTCTGCAGGCTATATAAGAAGCATAGTGCTGGTAACTGCTTCTGATGAGGGCCTCAGGAAGCCTCCACTCATGGCAGAAGACAAAGGCGGGGCAGGTTTGTCACATGGCAAGAGAGAGAGAGGAGGAGGTGCCAGCCTCTTTTAAACAATCAGATCTTGGGTGAACTCATAGAGCAAGAGTGCACTCATTACCTAGGGGAGGGCGCCAAGCCATTCATGAGGAATCTTCCCCCATGACCCAAACACCTCCTACTCAGGCCCACCTTCAACATTGGAGATCAGATTTCAACATGAGATTTGGAGGGGGCTAATATTCAAACCACATCATTAAGGAATATAATGATGCTGGTTGGTTGTTCCTAATATTGCTAGACAAAGTGATGAAGGAAAAGGATGATCTCGGAGATTCAAATTTCTGGCTCCAGCTCCATATGATTAGCCTAAGAGTTTTTCTGTGTTCCCTGAGCTTCTCTCCTGTAGTCACGAGGCTGAAACTGTTGCAAATCAAACACATGCCCTCATCGTGGCTGAATTATAGTGAAAACTGAACTCTCAGCTTCACAGGGTGTCTACTGTCAAAGTGAGGGCATTGATTGGGAAAGACTGGGATCCTGTTGCCATGAGGATATGAGAGAAGACCCTGATATTGGGACATTGAGCTCCTAAATGCTGATGAGTCTTTGTGCCAAAGGAAGTGGCCTCTCTACCCACAGTGGTAGTGCCCTCCCTACCCAGGGGGGGCATCAGCCTTTCCACCTCTGTCTGAGAGGATTAACCCAGAATTGCCTGAGGTAATGTAATGGCCTCCCAGAGGCAGTTGCCAAGCAAGACACTGCTGATTCTCAGGATCCACCACCCCTCTTTGTTTCTAAACCTGCTTCATGTCACTTGAGTGCATGTGTTTTGTCTCACTGGATTTATACAAGTAGGAAACCAGCCCACAGTGAACCTGCTTCACAACTGTGTTTATGACATAATACATTTTTGGCTTATTTGGTATAGTGTTACTCTAATATAATGGAAGTTGAAGAATGATGAAATGGATAGAAAGGACGAAAAGTTGTTTAGGTAAGCTAAGGAATACCTTTATTGTTTAAAGACTATCAGGAAAAACAATCTTTACACACAAGTAAATTATAAACAAAAAGAAAGATTTTCTGTTGACAATTTTATTGGAATTGTTACAAGTTCCCTCTCCTTTTAAATCCCTAAGTTTTGATGGTGGGGTGGGGCATGAGGAATCAGTATTTCAGGATAAGGAAAAATGCTACTTTCCACCCAGTAGGCTATGCACACAAATACACACACACACACAGTTGCTTGAAGAAAGCTATTTGCAAATGTTGCACTAAGGAACCAGAAAGTGCTTACAGATAGTCAGCCAAGCAAGAGCCTGTTTTCTTTATTTCAGAGAATATGGCACAAACTATGTTTCTACTGTTCTTTTAAATCATGTCACAGGCCCAGGCATTCCCTAAGATTTCAGAAACCTCTGATGAAATCTTACTTGTACATGCACAAATTGTGACTCTTTAGCTCACTGTAGAAGCAGGTGAGCTTCTATTTCCATTTTTAAAATAGAAAAACATTTCTGTGATTATATACTTTTAGGAAACTGTGGACCAAACAAATCTAAAGAGATTTGTCTTTCATAGGTCTTGTTATGGTTTTAATATGCTAATGTGCTTTGTATGTTATGAGACATTTCTTAAACTCATTTGATCATGGAACTCTGTCTCTTCTCCCCCTCCAGAATTTCTTCCACAGCAAGTATTCTCTAAAGTGTTAATATAATTTGAAAAAGTGAGAAAAGTACAATTTCTTTTCTTTATACCAACATAAATTGATTTTAAGATATATTCAATCTTTTAATTTTTCTTCTATTTTCAGTCTAAACATAGCCCTAAAGATGCTGCTTTTTTCTGCCAGTAAATATAATGTTAACATCAATTGGATATAATTTCTAGCTATTTTAAATGCTTTCTAATAAAGATAGCAGAAATATATATTTTAATAAATCTTATTAATTTGGAAAATTTATACTTTAATTTATAAAAAATATCATAGCTTACATAAACGACATAGTTTCAGATGCTATAAATCTGAATGTTGGATATAAGCCTGAGGCTTTTGGAATTTTATGTGCCTTAATGCATGAATTATATGATGAAAAATTGACCAGGTTTATCCAGGCAGTTAAAAGCACATTATTAGAACAAAAAGAGGGAGGGAGTAGTTTTCATATTGCTGTTTGCTGCTAAGATATAAAGCACTAATCACCATTTTATGACAGTACATTAATAACAGGATCTTAAATATACAAGCACTAGTAATTTTATTATTGTATCTTGTATCTTCTCTGAACTAATGTACCTAATATAGATTATCTACAAAAAGGAGTAGTAGCTTCTTGGTGGTTGAAAGTCTAGTTTTTAAATGTATCACAGTAAATTTTTTAACAGGCAATACAAATTATTCTATGTTGGTAGCATTATATATAACTAATAGTTTTAGTTTGGAATAACTATAGCATTTGCTATCCCACCAATACTTAAACTTTATTTGAAGTTAATAATAAACCTTAATTGATCTAGCATTGCCTCTATCTGAAAAATAGTGAGTAAATTGTAAAATTGGGAGAAGGAAATTTATTTTAATAATGCATTCATATTTTCTTGGATGTGAAAGAACAGTAAAATTATTTGACAGATCCAGATGCTGTTTTAAGAGGAATTAATTATTTCCTGGATGTTATGGAGTTCACTGGGCAAATATGGTGCCCTCAAATTAAATTTCATGCATACAGTAGGTCAGTTATGGCAAGTTACTGCTAGCCTATGACTATAGGAAAATGGGCAATACTTATATGTATCCCTACTCTGTAGCAAGGGTTTTTTGTTTTTTGTGTGTGTGTTTGTTTATTTCAGAATATTAAGGGGGTACAAAAGTTTTTGTTACATGGATAGTTTTTATAATACTTAAGTGAGGGCTATTAGTGTGCCCATCACCCAAATCGTGTTCATTGTAGCTGTTAGGTAGGTTTTTACCCCTCCTATCCTCCCCCTCCCCACTTCAGGATTTCTAATGACTTACTTCTCTCTCTGCCCATGTGTGTCAATTGATTAATTCCAGATTATTAGAGAGTATATGTGGTGTTTGTTTTTCCATTCCTGAGATACCTCACTTAGGATAATGTTCTACAGTTTCATGTAAGTTGCTGTAAAAGGCATTACTTCATTTCTTTTTATGGTTGAGTAGTATTCCATGGTGTGTGTGTATATATATATATCACATTTTTTTGATCCACTCATGAATTGATGAGCACTTGGATTGATTCTACATCTTTGCAATTGTGAATTGTCCTACAGTAGACATTTGAGTGCAGTGTCTTTTTGATAAAATGAGTTCTTTTGCTTTTGGTAGATACCTAGTAATGGGATTGCTGGGTTGAATGGTAAGTGTATATTTATTTCTTTGAGGGATCTCCATACTATTTTCCATAGAGGTTATACTAATTTGCAGTCCCACTAACAGTGTATAAGCATTCCTTTCTCTCTGCATCCAGCATCCATTGTTTTTGACTTTTTCATCATGACCATTCTGACAGGGGTAGGATGATATCTCATTGTGATTTTAATTTGCATTTCCCTGATGATTACTGATGTTGAACATTTTTAAATGTGTTTGTTGGCCATTTGTCTATTTTCTTTTGAAAAACTTCTGTTTATGTCTTTGCCCAGTTTTTAATGCGGTTTTTGGTTCTTTTCTTGCTGAGTTGTGGGAAGGGTTTACATCTTCTTACTTCAACTCCTGTCTGAGCATTTATGTCTCTGTTTTTCATTATTACTAAAGATAGGAGTAAATATGTGACCTCTTATAACATGGCAATACTACTATTGAATATCTAGAAAAAATATATCAGTGTCCACCACTTAGCATGGCCAATAATTTTACAAATGATATTTATTTTTGTAACATAACATGTGCCCTTATAAAATGTTCATTCAGTGATATGTATTAATGCTCTACCCATTTTGTGTGTAAGTACATATAGATCTTCTTTCCTTTTTAAAAACATTTTTATTGACGCATATTACATAACAAGCACTCAAGTGTGTAGGTCAATGAAATTTTTTCAAAATGAACATGCTTATGTAATCATTAGCCAAATCAAGATATAGAACAATATCTAGCATCCCCAAAACATTTCTCATGTCCCTCCCAGTCATTACCTCCATTCAAAGGTTACCATTATTTTGAATATCACCACCCTGGTTTAATTTAGCCAGTTTACACTTTATGTAAATGAAAATCACACAAAATGCACTCCTCTCTAGCGTCTTTCACTCAGCATTATGCATGAGAGATTTGTCCTTGTTTTTTCTTGGAGCATTAATTTCTTATTTTAAATTGCTGCCTAGTATGCCATTGCATGAATATATGACAATTTATTTGTCTAAATACTGTACAGGGGACTTTGGGTTGTTTATCACTTTTTGGTTATTTTAAATAATGCTGTTTTTTTCCTGTCTTGTGTATGTGTGTTTGTACGTGTGTGTATACATACAAAAATTTTATGTTTATGAAAATATAGATAAAATTTCATTGTATATACATACACACATATGAATACATTAAATACCTTTTGGTGATGATACTTAAGGGTAGAACTGCTAGAAGAAAATAAAGATGAATATATTCAGCTATTTTCAGCTTTAATAAATACTACCAAACAGTTTTCCAATGTGTTTTTACATGGGCATAAGCAGTGTGAGAGAATTACAGTTCTGAATTTGCAAGCCATCACTTTGTGTGGTCAAACTATTTCTTCAGTCTGCTGCATGTGTAGTGCTGCCATACTGTAGTTTATATTTGCATGTTCCTTATGACTTATGATTTTTACCATCCCTTTATTTTATCATTGGCCACTGGATACCTCATTAGTGAAATTCCTGTTCATGTCTTTTGTACATTTTAAATTTTCTGCTGTATTCTCATTAATTTGCAGGAGTTTTTAATATATTATGGATATAAATACTTTGTCGATACATTTATCATAAATATCTTCTTCTAGTTTGGTGTCTTTTGATGAACAGGAGTTTTTCATTTTCTTGAAGTTAAGTTGAACAATGTTTTCCTTTATGACTGGTTATTTTTGTGTCCTCTTTAAGAAAGTATTACATTTCATTTGATTATAAAAATATTTTCCTATGTTATCTTCTGACATGGAGCTAAAGTAAAAGATTGAGAGAGAACTGAGAGATTAGGGTATTGGATAGATATCTGCATCAGTGATTTTTAAACTTTACTATACATTAGAGATACCTGAAGAACTTTAAAAACTCTGACGCCCCTGATGTACCTCAAACTAACTTATTCAGAGTCTACTGGTTTGGAAAGTAGGCATTAGTTATTTTAATTGGTGTAGAGAACATTTAGGCAAAGAAAATGAGCAAAGGAAGAACAGCAAAGGAGCAAATTTAGTGAATGTCAATTTGGGCTATAATATAGGCACCACAGAGCGAAGTAATGGTGACTCATACTGGAATAAAAGTTGGGGCTCACAGAATTTTGAGTCCAGAATAAAGATTTGGATTTAGTTCTACATACAGTGGGATTGAAAAAGTTTTTGGAGGACATTAATATTATTTACCAACACATTAGTAGGGCTGAAGTGACAGTGGGATAAGGTTAGATTGGAAATTGGGGAAACAGACCAAATTTTCAAAGTAATACCTGTGGTCTGACTTCTCTAATTCTTCTGATCATCAGAAACTGTATGGTAAATTTTGTGTGCATGGAATTTTTCTGGCAGAGGATCATAAGCTATCATCAAATTTTCAAAGGAATCTGAAACTTTCTAAAGGCTGAAAACAACTAGATTAGAGAATGAAATTAGTTAAAGGTTATTATGCTTGTTACTCAAGAGTTATTGAATACTTAAATCATGTTTATGGCAACAGACATGGAGAGGAGATGACTGATGGCACAGATGTCTTTGTGAGTAAACTGAGATTGTAGAGGCTGATTGAATGTGGGGAGAGACACGGGGAGAGAATATGAAAAACATAAATTAAAAGATGAGAAAGCAGGGAGAATGAAATGTGGTAAGAGGAAAATAATCATCAGGAATGAATAGTGGAAGAAATATAAAAAGTTAAACTTTTATACCTTGAGTTTGACAATTGTTTACATGGAACTTAATTTCTAAATAAATTGTGTTGAAATGATCAAGAAAGAAAAGTCAATAATCAATTCAGGCTCTTGATATTTTTTCCCATAGGCATTCAACAGGTATAAACAGGTAGATGATTAATTTTTATGCTTAATTTGTTCTTTGATAATACAAATCTATCCTTTTATTTTCTGCTTGGTAGTCTAAGCATTAATAAATTTTAAAATATGTATTGAGAATAGAATAAGATTATTTAGCTGTAGGTTTAAAGAAAGAATTATTTTAAGTGATAAAAATAAGGACTTAAAAATTTAGATTTAGAGAAGACTGTTGAAAGAATTTGCCCTATTTTATAAACGGTACTAGGAAAATTGGATAGTCACATGAAGAATGAAACAGGACCCCTATCTCAACATATATAAAAATTAATTCAAAATGGATAAGAGACTTAAATAAAAGGCATGAAATCATAAAAATTCTAGAAGAAAATGTAGGAAAAACTCTGCTAGACATTGGCTAGGCAAAGAATTTATGACTAAGACTCCAGAGGCAAATACAACAACAACAAAAATAAACAAATGGTATTTAATTAAATTAAAAGTCTTCGGCAAAGGAAAGGAAATAATCAACAGAGTGAACAGACAACCTACAGAATGGGAGAAGATATTCGCAACCCATACATCTGACAAAGAACTAATATCCAGAATCTAAAAAAACTCAAACAAATCAGCAAGAAAAAAATAAACAACCCTCCCTCCCAAAATAGTGGGCCAAAGACACAAACAGAAGTTTTTCAAAAGAAGATAGACAAATGGCCTACAAACATATGAAAAAATGCTCAACATCACTAATCATTAGGGAAATGCAAATTAAAACTACAATAAGATAACACTTTATCCCTACCAGAATGGCCATTATTAAAAAGTAAAAAAAACAATAGATGCTGGTCTGGATGCAGAGAGATAGGAATGCTTACACTATTGGTGAGACTGCAAATTAATACAACTTCTTGGGAAACAGTATGGAGATTCTTCAAAGAAATAAATGTAGACCTATGATTCGATCCCAAAATCCCACTGCTGGGTATCTACCCAAAGGAAAGATGTCATTTTATCAAAAACACACCAGCACCTGAATGTTTATTGTAGCACAATTCACAATTGCCAAGATGTGAACCAACCTAAGTGCCCATTAATTCACAAGTGGATAAAGAAAATGTGGTGTGAAAATACACACACACACACAAACACACACACACACACACACACCATGGAATACTACTGAGCCATAAAAAGGAAGGAAATAATATTGTTTGGAGCAACTTGAATGGAACTGGACACCATTATCCCAAGTGAAGTATCTCAGGAATGGAAAAACAAACACCATATATTCTCACTAATAAGTGGGAGGTAAATGATGGGTAAACATGAGCACAAAGAGATATAAAGGACATTGGAAACCAAGAAGTGGGGAAGGTGGAAGGGGAGTTGTGGGATAAAAACTTACCTCTTCAGTACAATGAACACTATTCTGGTGACAGACACACCAAAAGCCCTGACTTAAGCATTATACAAGATATTTATGTAACAAAAACAGTTGTACCTCCTTAATAATGTGAAATCAAAGAGGAATATGTTGTAATTATGAACAGATAAATTTTTAAAGCTACAATTTTCTCCCATAGGGATAAGAAAGAATTATTGTATAAGCAACTAACAAACGAGCCAAATCTTATCACAGTTTCACAGATAGGTGAATGAAACCCATGATCAATAGGGAGAAAATTGGCAGATCTCTACCTTCAACCATATTACATATACAGGGCCAAAACAATAACATTGAGTGCTTTTTGGTTAAATAAAAAAATCAGGGAGAAAAACTGTATTATTTAGTTTTGGGTAGATTGGACTTGGAGAAACACACACAGTTTACACCAATAAAATCAATTGAAGGTTGCTTAAGAGCAGTCTTTGCAAACAGTTATTTCAAACAGAGAGTGAGTCATAAGGTTTATCTGTGTTTATCATTATCTTGCTTATTAATTGATTGATTCCTACTGCTCCAGTAAGCACATGAGCTTTTCATGATAAACTTAAATTCTATTTTCTAAGATTTGACAATCTGATAACTTCTATAGAGCTAATATAGTAGGCAGGAGCTTAGTTTCTTTCTTTTCCTATTACCCCTGCCTCCCTCCTTTTTTTATTTTTTTTTAAGCTCAGGTTTATGCTAGCTAAGCATACTTTCTAGAACCAGAGTGGAAAATGGCTTTCTCTGGTGAAGTTTTGTCCCAACTTCACTCTGTCCCATACTCTCACTCTCAAGTAGTTCCCTGACTCATACAAGCTGCTAGTGGCTTAATAGGATATTATTTCTGTATTTGAAGGTTCTTATTAAAGAATAGGGTGCCTGATAAAGACTCTGAAGGATAGTCCTTAAATTGTCAATTCAGTTCATTAAGTATTTTTAGCATTTGCTGTGCATTCAAATGCCTAATGAATTTTTTAGACACTATTGGAATCAGGGAAATTGGAAAGTTCCAATCTGCCCCATTCTGATTGGTTATTTTTTTCTAGCAGACTTCAGCAACCTAGAAGTGAGCTCAGAGATATTTGTTGGGATTTTGGCAGATGGGTGGGAGGAAAGGCCAAAGAAGATGGCAGGGCAGGGTACTGATGAGAGAGGATTTGAAATAATTGGTAATGAGATCTGAGCTGGATAGGGAGAAAAGTAAAGCAAAATGATGCCACCAGTCAGGGAAAGTGTGGAGGACTTGGCCATCTCACATAAGATTTAGAACACTGAGAGTGGGGCATAATTAAAGGGAGATAATTGAAGTCTGGTATTTATACTGAGAGTGGAGGTAGTTGTAGAGTAGAGGCTCAATAAATACTCTTTCTAGTCCCCTGTATTTTCTTCTCATTCTAAGAATAAAGAGAATTTGATGTGTTATTAACTCCTTTGATTTATAAAAATAGAAAATATATTATGCTTTAAAATGATTCCTAATGCTAAATAAAAATAGAAATACCATGGATATGGCATGTTAGGAAAGGAATGTAATAGAAGAAATTGACTTTTAAATGACTAAGAAATATTATCTTTAATATTTATTTTTAGAATCTGTTTCACTGTGATAATTATAGTGTTCATATTTTTTGCAAGGTACTGATTAAGCACAGTTGGAGTTAGAGCATATGAAACTACTGTAAAGAGTAGTTTCATATGTACAAACTACTGTAAACGAAATAATATCACAATATTAGCCAGTTTGGTATTCCACGTATATTAAGTAACCTAAGGTGTTAAATTATAGATATTAAAATTACCTTTTTTACTTTTTATGGAAAGCTTACTTAAAGGTAATATAAAAATCTAATATAAAAGTGAATAAAAATATGTGGTACTATAAATTAGCTATGATGCCAAATTTTCTTGTATGAAAATTTCTTTTTTGGCATTTACTATGAAAGAAATAAGAAGATACTATCATATAATTATAGTGGGTTTTAGATGACCGGATAAAAACATTAAAATGCAAAACATCATTAATTTATAATGAATTTTAATGTCTGCTATGATCCAATTAAGTCTTGGTTGAATCTATATTTTTGTTAAAAATGACTTAGACTTAATTGCTGATGTTTTTATTTCCCCTTACCTATCCCATGATGTGGTTGCTCCCATTTTAATGAAGAAGAGGGAGGGGCAAATATTAAGTAAATGGATGTGAGGAGAGGTTTGTTTTACCATTTATTCCTATGTTCTACAAATAATTCAGAATTTGTGCATGAGTTTTAGTGGACAGAAATTGAAATTTGAAGTAAAGCAAATGTGCTTGAACTCAGTGGGGTGTCTGAATGACATTGATGCGTATGCAAATGTAGAACTCATAGTAATTACTATGCTTTTTTAACTTTCACCTTAACTAATGAGTAGCCAGTGGAGTCAGGATAGTCCATACAAGAGATCAGTTTGTGCAAAAGTCTGGAGGTATAAAAGAATGTTTCACTTGCTAAATATTAAAAGCAGTTAAATATGGCTGGAGTGTAAGAGAATTATGAGGGATGAAGCTAGAATATTGGTAGGGGCACCTTATGTAGGGACTTACAAGCTAAGATAAGGGGCCAGAAGTTTATTGTTCAGTCCAAAAAAGGCCACTGAAGGAGAGAAAGAATGAAAAAATTTTGGAAAGGCTTCTCTGGTTGCTATGTGGAGGATGGAGTGAAGAGTATGTCTGGAGGATGGAGATATGCAAAGTGAAACTAATAATGATGTTTTCAATTACCTTATTGCAATAGACTTAAGAGTCTCCTCTCATTTTGTAAACTATTTC
The DNA here is from genome assembly GCA_028533085.1 of Varecia variegata. Classification (NCBI taxonomy): domain Eukaryota; kingdom Metazoa; phylum Chordata; class Mammalia; order Primates; family Lemuridae; genus Varecia; species Varecia variegata. The sequence goes on from CM052437.1 coordinate 128,615,739, forward strand.
ATCATCATCTAAGATATTAATTTTTATATGTGATGCTGCTATTTAAAAGCTTTTAATGACTACCCGACTAGCCTTTAAGACCTCAGGTTTAACTCATAAAATGGAATTTTCCATACTCCCTTACTTGTACCAGCCATTCTGATGGAGAGGTTGATCCAGAGAATGAGCCTGCAAACCCAGTTGAGCCTAGAACCATATTCGATGAGCACTTTTAGAACTGGGTCTGATTCAAAAACTCTACTCTGGTGGCAAGCTTACAAAAATGAGCCTAGAGTGTGGTCACTTCTCCACAACTAGATAGAAGAAACTGTCCTGCATTTTGAATTAAACCAATATGCAGACGGAAATTGAGATGAGGACCAGAGAAAAGTAGAGTTCTTAATTTCAGTTACTGTGGTCCCTGAAACAACACTACAGTATGTAGACCCAAGGTTTGGTTATTGAATTATTTTGTCAATTTTTGTAAGATCTTCTAGTACATTGCTTCTTTTTGCTTAAGTTAGTTTGAGTTGAGTATTATGTCACTTGCACCCTTACTAGTATATACTTCTTCTAGCTAAGGCTGTCTCCTTATAAATGTGATATACTCATTCATTTTTATGTCTCTCTTTTCATGATGTTTATAACCTACATAAACATGCGAGATGTTAATATCCCATCTCCTCCACTTATGGATTCCATTTCATAAATATTTAATGAACTTATTATATATGCAATGGTTTATGTTGTGTACTGTTAATTCAGAAGTGCGTATTACACGGTGCCTGATCTTGAAGGGCTCACACTATATCAGAAAGCAGATATGTTTGCAGAAAGGAACAATAACACATGATAAGAATTGTATTAGAACTAAGAAACAATAATTATGGGAGCTCAAAGGAGGAGGTCTAGTGCCTAGTTAACCATACTGTCAGTGTAATTTTATTAGAATATTACAGTCCATATTAATTTATCTCTTCTGTGAACTCATGTCACTTTTCATTTTGCTACTCAATGCTATATTGTCTTATTTAATCGTTTCATAGATGTATCTCTTTGCCACAATTTCATTTTAAGCCCTTGCTGGGTGAGGAATGTGATTTTCTTTTCCCTCACCAAGCATCTACCACATTGTGTGTTGTACTTATTGGAAGATCAAATAATACTCAGAATTATAGATTCAGAATTATAATAAAATAACTTCAGTCAGTCATTTTAAGTCATTATTTTTCTTAATATTATAGAATGGAAAAACAGCTCAAGTGGTTTTAAACAACTTGCTTACAAAGTTTCAAAGCTATTTAGTGAAACGTCTAAGTAGAGTTTCTCAACTTTGGTGCTACTGACATTGAAGCTAAATAATTCTTTGGTGTGGGGCATCTCTCCTGTGCCCTGTCAGATATTCATCACTGACTTCTACCCAACTAGATGCCAGTAACACCAACCCTTGGGGAAAAAATTTGTTCTCAACTCTGATCTAAGCCCTTGTCCTCCAAGTCCTCATTTCCTAGTCCTCTTTTACTAGGTACTGAGGAGAATATCATTTTTATATATTTGTACTTTTTTATGGCTGTCTTTTCTAAACTGAATGTCAGTTATATTGAATGGCCAAATTTTAGAATACCAGAATACTCTGAAATCAGATATCAGCAACAAACAAAATACAACAATAACAATAAAAAAGTTGTAATGGAAAAATTCAAATTTTAAAACAGTATGTTAGAAACAGCAAAGAAGAAAGCAAAGAAGAAAAATTTGCCTTAAGCTGAGATTTTTTTTCTCTCTCTTTGTGGCTTCTTTTCCTAAACTGCTTGGATCTATTTAGATTTGAGAGTAGAGCCACTAAACATCTTCTCTACCCCTCATTATGGCCTTGCAGAGAATTTCCCAACTACTGTATTAGTTTGCATGGCCAAAACTCTAGGCATGGCTTTACTGGTTCCTCTACCCAGGTCTCACAAAGCTACATTCAAGAAACTGATTGGGCTGCATTCTCCTCTGAAAGTTTGACTAAGGAGAAATCTACCTTCAAATTCATTCAAGATCTACTTCGTTGTGGCAGTGTGACTGAGGGCCCCAACTTCTTACTGGATGTTAACTAGAGGTAGCCCTCATGTCCTAGAGGCTACCTGAAGTTCCCTGCTATGCTGTTAGGAAGTCTATAACACACAGTTTGCTTTCTCAAGGTTAGCAGGAGAACATCTCTCCTGTTAGTGGGTTAATGCAATCCAGTCTTGTATAACTTAATGTAATCATGGAGTGACATCCCATCACCTTGAGTATATAATGTATAATAACCTAATAAGAGAGTGGCCTCATTATCTTCACCATGTTCTTTTCTATTGGTTAGAAGCAAGTCACAAGTTCTGCTTACACTCAAAAGGAGGGTATTATACAAATGACTCATAGGAGCCATTTTAGAGTATGTCTACAGTAGAATACAAGTTCTATGACAACAAAGTCCTGATGTGTCTGGCTCACGTTATTCCCAGTACCCAGAGAAGATTGTCTCATTGAAGATGCTCAACACATATTTGTTGAGTGCATGAATGAATGAACATCCCACATAATCTCCACTGGAAGCAGCTTTGTTATTACTAAATAAATCACATTCACCCCTTTAAAAATACTTATTTTACATCATGTATTTTTGGCTTGACTTCCCATATAAGGTTTTTGACAAAACCTTAACAAGTAGTGTGATTTGTAATTCTTCAATAATCACCACAAAACCTCATGTTCTGAGAACTCATTTCTAGTGCTGAATATGTGTTGGTTGCTTGCTAGGACACAGTGACTCTTTTCACTGAGATGCAATCATGGGTTAACTATTTACACTTATTTAATAAGATTAATAAGTTTTTTTTACAACTCATACTAGCAATAACTAAATGTATTGTGGAAAATGTAAATGATTATTTATTCCAAGAAAAAATAATGAGGAAACCTATTATAACTGCAATCTATTTATCTTCTTAAAGAAACCCATGCATGATAATAATATGTTTAAGACTATAAATATCTGATTTAATATAATCATCTCAAAAATTTTGTTATTTAAGGAGTATTTTACTACCTTTGAAAGGGACATGGTAGCACCATTAAAAAATCTTGGTTAGATAAACATATTCTGGGACCAGTTCTAGCTTATGCAATACTGCCAGGTATTGAGCTTGATAGAGAGATTGCCTTGTGTTTGGAGAACAATCTATTCTTCTGACTTTGTAGACTAGATAAAATAGAGAACTGGAAAGGGAATGGATCAATGATGAGTTATACAGAGTTTGCATTTTTTTAAATGTGGGACCTATTCAACATTGAAAAAAATATGTAGCTTAAAATGTGTCTTAACCGAGTTTACCTTCAATAAATTCTCTAAGATTAAGAATAAAATCAAGCATGTTTTCTTATCAGAAGACAAGATTGAAACTTGACTTACAGAAGCACGCTGAAATATTCAGATATTCATAGAAGAAATCATTTAATACCTTATAACACAATAGCTCGAATAGAAGTATGCAAAGATTTATACATAACTAAGATGAAAGGTTAAAAATGCTGACAGTGGAATCCCCAGTAAATGTTTGCTCCAGGAAATTCTAAACTCTTAACTGATGGAGCAAAGCTGAAGGAAGGTGATTAATCTTCAAGAGTGTAAATATTATAATACCAATTATCTTACCTGAAATATATAATTAAATTTTCCAGAACCATAGAATCATCTACTTTTAAAGCTGAAACTATAGCACTCTGGGAGGCCGAGGCGGGTGGATAGTTTGAGCTCAGGAGTTTGAGACCAGCCTGAGCAAGAGTGAGACCCCGTCTCTACTAAAAATAGAAAGAAATTATATGGACAGCTAAAAATATATAGATAGAAAAAATTAGCCGGGCATGGTGGCGCATGCCTGTAGTCCCAGCTACTCAGGAGGCTGAGGCAGTAGGATCGCTTAAGCCCAGGAGTTTGAGGTTGCTGTGAGCTAGGCTGACGCCACGGCACTCACTCTAGCCTGGGCAACAGAGTGAGACTCTGTCTCAAAAAAAAAAAATAAAAAAAAAAAATAAAGATGAAACTAAAGAATATGTGTGGAGTTATGACATTTCCTTAGCATCATTTTTCTTTGTTAATGAGAAGTCTCAAAACTATTAATTTTGGTGAGAATTCTAAAATTACTGATCGAACTCTGTCCTGGGGAAGGCTGACTAAATAGCTCATGATCATAAACAGTGACAAAGAGTTTTCATGGATTTAATCAAAAACAACTTCATGAGTGTAACATCAGATAACTTCTTTTCTTATAAGCCACACTTTGTTTCAAAGCTACCACATTAAAATACCTTGTCGTTACTTATACAAAGCTTACAACATTATTTTGAGCCAGACAGTACTTGTATGCAATTCAGTGATAAGATTTCAAAGAAAATTTTTCACCATGAGGAATGAGGGGGAGAAAAGTTCCTTTCACAGCACACAGAGCCAGGCATTGTGATGTCCCATAGGTATACATTTATAAATGAAATAGGAAGGTTTGTTGAAGTTTGCTCTTTTCAGTTTATTGAATAAATAAACTTTTCAAAAATTTTAGAATAAATTGTGAATAACAGTGTTTAGGATGTAAAACAGTGGGAAACTTGCTTAGAGAGAGTGGTTTTGGAGGGCCTCTTTGAAGAGGTGGCTTTTAAGCCAATATTTGAAAGGTAAGAGGGAGAAATCACTGAGTGAAAATGAATGTGGTGTTACATAAGCCAAGAGAAGAAAGAAGAAAGTTGTCTACAGTGTCAATCCCTGCAGGTCAATCAGTTAAGAACCATGATACATAGATTTAGTATTAGATTTAGTATTTATATAATACTAAATCATTAGATTTAGATTTATTACATAGATACATAGATTTACATTAGATACATAGATATTACATTAGATACATAGATTTAGTATTAGATTTAGTATTTATATAATACTAAATCATTAGATTTAGTATTAGAAAGGTTGTAAATTGCTTTGGCAAGAGCAGTATCAGTTGAGTGGTAGAAAACAGAATTCAAGTTGTTCAGAATTAAGGAATGAATGAGGGTCAGGCAAGGGCAGTGAAAGGGAAGTCATAGCCATTGTCAATTTCAAAAACAATTTATTTGGCCAATTTCATGTTGTTGAATGATTTGAATACTTAATAACAGGGGTTGTAAGTTATAAATTAATAACATTGTAAGTTATTACTTTATAAATTATTACAAGGGAGTATTATGCAATCATTGAAACTGATATGAACAAAGAATATTTAATGATGCATAAAAATGCTCACTAACTTATAAATTTAAAAGCAGAATATAACATTGCATATGCAGAAATCTTTTAAAAATATATGTGACTATAATACACTTGCCTCAATATATATAAATAGAAAAATATGTCAATGTTAGATATAATAATTATATGTTATGTTCAACATATGTGTATATATATGTAAATATATGTAACTGGAAGAGAATACACTGAAATATAAACAGATGTTATCTCTGTGGATGTCTTAGTCCATTTTGTGTTGCTATAAAGAAATACCTGAGGCTAGGTAGTTTAAAAAGAAAAAGGATTTATTTGGCTCATGATTCTGGTGGCTGGAAGACTCAGGATTGGACATGTGGTATGGGCCTCATGCTGCTTCCACTCATGGCAGAAGGTGAAGGGGAGCTGGTATGTGCAGAGATCACATGGTGAGAGAGGGAGCAAGTTATGGGGAGGTGCCAGGCTATTTGTAACAATCAGCTCTCCCAGGAATTAATAGAGTGAGGACTCACTGGCAGTCCCCACCACAGGGAGGGTATTAATTTATTCATGAGGGATCCACCCCTAGGACCCAAACACCTTCCATCAGTCCATACCTGCCAACATGGCCACACTGGGGATCATATTTCAGCATGAAATTGGTGGGGACAAATAAATCATATTGAAACTATAGCAGTGGGATAGGTTTATTGGCACTATTTTTTTTACAGTGAATATATATTACTTTCATAATCACAATTTTTAAAAAATTAAACATTGTAAATAAAATATCATAAGCTATAAATAAAACCAGAAAAACTGGGTTCAAATCTATGCCCTGGTATTCATTAATTTAACTTTTCAGTTATGGTTTTATTCTGTGTGAAAGGGGAATTATAATATCTTTGGCATGTAGAAAGAGTGTACTAGCAATATATTAAAACTCCTCTTTCTTTAAAAATAATTATAATATCAATAATTTGACATAGATTTTTAAAATATATATACCCTCCATTAAATATCAAACAAGGAACAATGGTGCAATAAATTAGGGAAAGACAATTGAATGTTTAAGTAAGCTAGTAAAATTACTATACAAGCTAGTGGGTAGAATATATAACATTAGTGATTCTGTATCGCCTTATTTTTTAGAATCAAAATGTAGTAATTTTTGTTAAGAGAAAAATCCTCATCCATAATATATATCTTTCAAAAATGTTCTGTATTTGCAAGTCCAAAATATATCTTGCCATTATTGACTAAGTGCTTGTGTACTCTACAGAAAACAAATGTGGTTCATTTAGATGTTAAATCTACTTATAACTGTGCTTCTGGGATTTGTAGGGAAGAAGAACTCTAAAAGGTTAACACAGTAAAATGCAAAGGCCAGTTATAAATCGGGCCTACAAAAATGAAAAGTGGATATTTTCCTATGTGACTTTATAAAAAGCAGAGCCAGGTCATTCAGTTATTTTTATTTTAAAGTTAGGTTAGGAAATAAACTAACTCCTTTTTTCCCTTCATGATTGAGTTTGTGCAAGTTTTGTAGTAAAATTTATCCCTTCTTTAAAAGTAATAGCAAAAGGGAATAAAGTTTCCTATACCTAAGGCTAATACAAAATTGAAACTCAGATGAAATTTCTCTTGTGCGCCCTGTAACATAAATCCAGGTTCATAAATTTCAACATTTTATTTAGGTGTTTTATAAAAATGGTAATCTAAGTTGAATTTAGTAGATGTGTATTTATTTATATAAAAGGTCTGCATACCATATATGTGCATGAATGACTTTTTTATTACAATATTTATCACTGTTAAGCAACTATGATTTCTGGACACACAGAAGATATTGGCAGACATAGTCCCTACTCTTAAGGTAGCTGTAGTCTATGTTTGCTAACATGAGTGAGAACAGTCACATAAAGAATATTCAGGCAAATGAATAATACTGACATTAAATAAGAAACTGAAAAATAAGAAACTAAGTTTTGATGCATTTTGGAAAAGATTAGCAAAAGAGTTACAGATGTATTTGTAAATAAGATAAGTTCAGAAAAAAGTTATCTTCTACTATGTTCCTGGGGAGAAATTCGGGGAAATATGGGACTTTGGTGATAGTTTGAGTGGTAGAAGGAAAGAAATCAGAGAGACCTGAGGGGTAGATACTCTAGATATTAGATAGATCTCCTGCAGTACAGTAACAATTTTCATCCTCTGAGAATATAACTAGATTATATATCAACTTTCAAAATGGAGTTATATGATGAAGTCACTGGTAACCAAAAATTGGGCATGCCAAAACTGGACTTGGTAAAATGGCAGAAAGCAAGATGGATAAAATATCTGGTGTTACTTAAAAGCACATTCTTTGATGTCAGACAATTCCAGTATTGGCTCAGACACATAACATATCTTATCCTATAAGTCTTCATTTTCTTACTTGCTGAATAGAGATAGCAAATATTCCTTGCAAACCTGCTCTGTTATACTCTCAGTAATTATCTGAGGTTTGACTTGACCATCAAGCTCATGAGAGACAATATCTTTTAACCAGTATGAAAGTTTTTAGGTTTAAGAAAGGACAGGAAGGAAATAATATCACATATAGCAAAGGCTATGTATTCTGTATGACTACCATGTACTGCTTTTGATTTCAAAGTCATTTCACACTTGGGATATGTGATCGTGAGAGATGATACTGGAAAACCTTGGCCTAGGGGAGCAATTAGCCCTGCAATCTCTTTATCTTTTTTCTTTAATTAGGCCCACAGTCACCTCAGGTGTTTATAATTAGCCCCAATCTTCAGAGAAGTTGCTCATTATCAATATAGATTATTCATTACTTGCTCTAGATGATAAAGCAGTGTTTAGCCCAATACATAGTTCTTGGCTGCATTCTCACTTATCTTCTATCTGACATCCTATTTTTCTATAAATTTTGTGGACTGTATTGCTGGGAGGATTGATCAAAGGTCAAATCCTCAAGCATCCCTAAAGCCAGTGGAAAAGCCACAGATGCAGCTGCTAACTTTTCCCTTCCAGAATCTACCTAATAAGATTTGGTGAGGAATTAACAAAATAATACAATTAGAATGCTCAGCACAGTGAATGGCACACAGTGCTTCATAAACATCAGTTAACAATTATCCTTATTAACAAGGTTCAACATATAAGATTGATATTGGGTTTTGAGGCTTTATCTGGCCACATTCTGTTTCGGACATGCTATCTACATCTAACTGTAGTCACTGGCTTACTACTGCTATTATTAATACTACTGATAATACATAGCTATATATTTTTCTTTAGTAAAACATTTAGAAAAATTTTTACATTGCTTTCTAATCAAGAACTGAAGATACTTAAATTTCCTTTGTTTATATTTTCATCACTAAAGGAACACTGTAGATATATATTTAAATAACTATTATGGAGAAGTAATTTTGTTATAATATCAAAACTATGTTTAATTTATAGAATTGACTTTAATTCTAAGTCTCCATTCAGGTAAAGTTGCTAAAGTTTTTTTTTCCTATTCTTCAGGAAATATTAGCATAATTATCAAATTTTAATGAAATTTATAAACACAAGTGGATATTCATAGAATTCATTTATATATATATATGCTTATTCTTTAGTATTATAGTTCTAAAAGCAAAGTAGATGGGAAGTTATAGCATTTTGTATTATTAGTCTTTAGAGGACCATGGAAGTAAATAAAGAAGAAAAGCAAATAAAGTTGCTCTGTCTGCTGTTTTCAGGGCTGCTTTTCTCCCATAATTTCCTGAAATTCATAAAATGAAGAATTATCACATTTTTGAGAATCTGGGGGTCCATTTACCCATAGACCCTATTATTTATTAGATTTTAAAGAATTTTGGAGAATGTTGTTATGAAGAGATTTATTTTTAGTTTTGACATTGTTTCTTGTCTCCCTTTCCTTTTCTGTCATTCATCTTCTCTCTATTTTTCTTCTTGCCTATTCATTCTGATAATATTACTACTTACTTTAACCAGTTCCACTAAAAAGTCGTATGAGGATGGTGTAAACAAGTTAAAAAAATAATAATTAACCAAAATGTGGACATTTCCTCTTTTATATTTTATCAATTCTCAGGTGTGTTTTCTTTTAGAAAGATGCTTTTTCCCTCATGAGGAGGATCTCTTCTCTATCCTACTTTTTTTTAGTAGATAATCTATGAATTTGTAAAGGACAGGAAAGTGAATGTTTTTAATACAAATGTAAAGACTTCCTTTAAAAGTTAATGTGCCAGGAGATCAAAAAGGGCAACTTTGATGTCTTCAGTGGTTTTGTGCATATATGATGTGACTGTTTATTTCTGAGCAAGAGTTAGGACTTTTAGACTGTCAGATAATGTATTACTTTTCCAGTGAGTTCGTGGCTTAGTCACAACTGTATCATGTTATGGTACATACCAGCTTAATAGTAATACTTGCTGAGACCCTAGCATCTCGGGGTGATAAAAACTAAAAAGGAGGAAGTGAAGATCCCGCTTGATGGGGGCAGGGAAAGGAAAACAGATACAAAGCAGGATCTTTCAATGAATAATTATCTGCATATTATCTGAAGGGCTTAGAGTGAAAAGTCATGGATCAATTATGGCTAAATGATAGAGCCCTACGTTCCACTTGGGTTTAGTAACATGAGAAGTCTAGCGGGCACAACGTGAGTTTCAGTGGCATCCTTGTCCTGCTAATCTGCCCACCAGAAAAAATTCTGGCCAGTGAGTGGGATTGGGATGGGGGTGTACAGGTAGCACTGTCTAGCACTTTAGGGTGATAATAAAAGTGAAGGCAAGACAGGACATCGGAACTAAGCAAAGAAGGTATGATTCCCTATTTGAGAACTGGTACTGAAATCTGAGATGGAGTTAAAATCAAGGTTTGTGTGCATTAGCTTATTCTTTCAGAGAAGGTGGTGTAGGCTGTGAATATACAGGGCTTGACACCATATTGTGTCTGTGGACGTAAGATCAGTTATAGTTCTAATCCCTATAGAATGGTAGGTAGAGAGACAAGCACACTCAGCATCTCCTTCCCACTGCTCATTTCCACCCCTTCCATGGAACTTCACCTTAGGGGTCCTTGGAACTCAGTAGCAAAAAAGTAATTTTAGGAAAAGATCACCGGAAATATATCAACATAAACACTAGTGTTCTAACTCTTCAAACAAGCTTGGTTTAAATAATTATTTCAAAATTTGAAATCTAGCCAATAAATGTGCCAGTGTATTGGTGCCTAGTGTTTATTTCCCAAATGGTAGAAACTTCAGTCCACGATATGAGCACTGCAGTATTTTTCTATACTTGACTCATTTCATAGAGTCTTCTCTCTGATTTCTCTCAAATACAAAGAATAGTAAAATTCTTACTGCAGGAACTCTAACATTCCTTCGTCTGACATATTTGGATGCTGCGAAGACCATATTGATGGGTGCTCTTCTGACCTTGAGAAGATGGAGTGTGCTATCTAATTGAGATTATAAGCTTAGGATCTTGAAAATTGCTCCCCAAAATGTAGAGGCATGCCTTTTTTCTTATCAAATTTCAGGCAGGTTACATTTTATGCTTGAAAGTAAGTAAGCATGACTCATATACATTTTCTTACAATGAAGTAGATTAAGCATTTAATGGAAAATATCTCCAGTTTTTGGTAATGCCTCCATCTACTAATTTTTCTAATGTCCAAAATCCTCTTGTGATGCATGTGAGATGCTCTTCAATAGTCTATGTCTTAATTTCCAAACTTTGATGTCAGAAACACCTGGAATGCATTTGTTCAACTTCAGACCTGATTATGAGTCACTAGGTGACTCTTACCTAATACACAGTTTAGGAATCAGCTAGTTGTGGATCCAGAATTCTCATGCGAAGAAGCTACCTGGATTGCCTGCCCTTAGACCATTCATCACCCTCAGTGTACTCTTAAGACAGAAACAGTTAATTTGATATAATTCAAACATTTGTTGATTGCCTACTATGTGCTGGGGACTCTCCTAGGTACCAGTGATCTGAAATGAACAAGATAAAACTCTGTCTTCCCAAAGTATAGAAGTATATGTACATAGGAAAGAGAGTTCTAAAACACATCACAGTGTGATAAATGTTGCATTTGATAAGTGCGAAGTGTTGTAGGAGCAAAGAAAAAAAAGGCCACCTCTTTTAGGAGAGAAGAAGGTGTACTGTTTCACAGAAGATATGACATGTGACCGGGGTTGAAGCAAGTTTCCAGAAAAGGAGAAAGATGCACCAGAAAGACAAAAATAAATACAGTGTAGCCCTGTATGTTCAGAGAGAATGAGAAGTTCTGGCAGCTGCAGCCTAGCATGCAGAAATCTAGGGACTTAATTGAGAGAGGCCCTATGAATTACAGTAAGACTATAGCTGCTCAATTATTAAAAGGAACATATTCCTTTTATTTATTTATTTATTTTTGAGAAAGAGTCTCATTCCATCGCCCCAGCTAGAGTGCAGTGGCATCATCATAGGTCACTGCAACCTCAAACTCCTAGGCTCAAGCGATCCTCCTGCCTTAGCCTCCCAAGTAGCTAGGACTACAAGCATGTGCCACAATGCCTGGCTAATTTTTCTATTTTTAGTAGAGATGGGGTCTCGCTCTTCCTCAGGCTGGTCTCAAATTCCTGACTTCAAGCAATCCTCCTGCCTTGGCCTCCCAGAGTGCTGGAATTATAGGCGTGAGCCACTGTGCCCAGCTGGTAAATACTCTCTTAAAGGGGAGCTTGTACCTTAAGATCTCTCTCCACTGCACTGACACAGAAAAATAATATCAGTTATTTTAAATTAATATGCAATGTAAAATAATCAGCTTTTATTTTTAAGATCAAATCAATTGGATTACTGTCATCTAAAATACAGACTCAAAGATTCCAATTATCTTACTGTGGACAATGTTCCAAATGACACAAATTCTGTATTTTTAATGTAAAGAACAAAAACAGTTATTAAGTGTGTAAACATCTGAAATAATATGATGTTATTTAAAAATTTTCCTTTTTCTTAATGAAACTTTTTGCTTGTATGTATAATTCTTAAATGCAGTTTGGCTGTGACAACCATGAGTGCTTATGGAATTTCCCATGCACACATCATCAAAGTGGCCTGTCTCCATGCATGTCCTTCATCAGCTCAGAGAGTTTTTATTCAATCTTCAGGGACAGAGGAGAGAGAAAAAACCCTAAGGACAGGCCAAGGAGATTCACTAACTATTTATAGAATAACCTTGTTGGAGAAAATAAGCTCTTCAGAGAGGGGGAATTTTCTTTTGTGTGTGTTTAATAGAAACAGCAGCAATGTGAAATATGAGGCAACAACTCCTAAATCAAAGGAATACTTAGTAATTCTAAAAGAATGTCAGGAAAAATGTAAAATTAACAGTGAGCTAAAGTGAAATGATTCATTAATATCATCTGTTCTTTTATTGTTCTATTGGGATCTTAAATCTTGAGACTATTTTCTTAGGGAAGTTATTTGCCTCCCCCAGACCTGCAAAATAGTAAAATATTATCAATTTAGAATCACTTCTGCACCTTGAATGTAAGGTGTACACTTCTGTTGAATATTTGTAATTATAAAAGTTGATAAATATTATTGCATAGTGGCTTTAAAGAAATTATGCCATTTAAAGTATTTTAAATAATTAAAAAAAATTCACTCCTGTGTATCAGAAATCCTGCCTAATATAAACATTGGAAGGGTAAGATACTTTGCTCCTTTTTTGTTTGGAAGCAATTTCATGGAGCTGTAGTTTTTTGCAACACTTTTTTTATATAACCCTGCCAGAAGATCCCCATCCCCCATCTGTTCACTATAATGTTTTCTTCCCATTTTATTCCAGAAGATGCCAAGACAGCCTCCTGGTGGGTTGCCTTGGCAACCTCATGTGTCATGTTTTAGAATGTCCCAGGGCTGCCATTTTATTTCAATTTGCATGCACTTCAGTCAACTAACCGTAAATTAAGAAGGTTGTAGAATCAACCTTTTTTTCCTTGCAGAATAAAAAACAGATAATTAGGATTACTGGGCAGTAAAATCCACTTATATTTAGTACTGTATGTGGGAAAACTTTGGTTACTCTTACCTAAAGTCATGGTGTTTCTCACATGGCACTTCATAAACTGATGCTATAATGCCACATAATATAATACACTATGTATTATAATATAATACTCAATGTGACTGCTTGATCCCATCTTTGAAAAGCATATCACTTTGCAATCTTTTGATGATAGCCATACAAGGCTTTCCTCAGTGGAACTTTTGACATGTCAATCAGTGTAAGACAGCAGTGACTCAAGGTTATTTGATTACAAAAAGCTACAAATTTCACACAGCCTTCATTCAAACATTAAATATATTTCATTTTATTGTTTTACATCTTTACAGTTCCATGTCTGTAGCTATATCTTTTGAAAGTTAGCAACATAATTCCTTTTTGTGTAAGTTTAAAATACCTATTTTTGTGGAAAATAGCTTATAATTTGGATCAATCTTCAAAGATAGACTTTTGCAGTTTTATTAAAAGCAAAAATTATAGAAGTCCTGAAATTTGAGCAAAGTTGTATATAAAGTTAGTAGCAAAGCTGAAATAAAAAGTACTTCTCTCTGAGACTCTAATATTTATTAGGCATCAGAGTGAGAGAGACAAATCACTGTTTTCAGGAAGAAAATTACTGTCATGCATGCTCCAGTTTGTGAGATATTTTCTGCTTTTCTGTAAAGAGTTTAGGCATTCTGTGATTACAACAGTCTAAGGAGGATATTCTGCTATAGATTAGTGATCTTCTGTTTGATCTAGATTCAGTGTTACCTTAAAATTAATAACCTCTTTCTGAGAAAGGGTCTCTGAAGAGCTTTCTTGGAGTAATTTTGAGTACCAACATAAATTGAGCTCTATTTCCCCCTTTCATTCCTTAGGGTACTGGTTGAATATACTTCAATATGTGCAGGTGCTACTGTCTTTTATAGTGTTTTCTTATAGCTTGATTATCATTACTTTGTCATATTTTAGCTTAGAGTTTGAGGAAAATGATCATGAATTTCCTATTTTTTAAAGTTCTACTTACCCTAAGAGTATTAGGAGAATCTTCTGAGACAGTATATCCATTAAGGACGTCAGTGCCTGAATATCATCCTTTTGTGTATATCCCCAGAGCATTATGGTTGTTTTAGACATGAGTTTGTCATGGACAATTCAATATATAATAAGGGCCTGTAGTAAGAGATTATTATTTTTTAACTCCAGAGAGGAGTAAAGCTAGCTTGATATCTTAGTTATTGGTGTAAAAGTCCTTTGAAGTAGATAATGAGGTGGAAGGACTGGTGTCCGTACTGATTCACTTTGACAGCCTCATTCAGATTGTTCATGGTAGATAAAGTATCAAAATGCAAGTTTGTCTAATCCAACTCTTATTCTTAAAACACTATTAAAAGTCTTTGGTAGCCATGGTGGCTGGTGCATGTAGTCCCAGCTACTAGGGAGTCTGAGCAGGGAGGATCACTTGAGGCCAGAGTTCCAGGCTGCTGTGACCTACGATCATGCCACTACACTCCAGCCTAGGCGACAGAGTGAGACCCCATCTCTATTTGTTTAAAAAGTAGTCTTCTTCAGACTTTAGTTTTTCATGATGCTGATGGTTGCCTCTATTTTTTATTTATTTTTATAGTTTAGTACTTTTAATGTTTGAATAGCAAAGACAGATTTTTTCTCCTGTGACCATACTAAGGTTGGCTAGCACTGAATCACTTGTTTAACAGATTGTCTCTGGTTCTGAAGAGCCATAATTGGGAGCATTTAGCAAATCTAATTGAGCATGAATTTTCATATGAAATATTTAGAGAACCTTAGGTGCAGATGGATAGGTTAGTTAAAATCATCTTTCCCTTGTTTTCATTCTTTCTCTTTTTATTTTTTACAACTTTATTGCAGCACAATTTACATACTATAAACTGTACATATTTAAAGTGTACCATTTGATGAGTTTTGGTATTTGAACATACCCATGAAACCACCACCACAATCAAGATAATGAGCATATCCAGCAACCCCAACAGTTTTCTTGTGCCTCTTTGTAATCTCTCCTTCCTGCTACCTCCCCAACCACAAAACTGTCTTCTGTCACTGTAGATTGGTTTGTTACTGTACAACCAGGTTCATTTGCCCACTGCCCAAGAGGTAGCCAATACAGTGAGCCAGCAGGGGTTACAGCAGAGAAAGAGTTTAATTCCACACAGCACTAAACAGAGAAATAGAAGGAATTTCTCAAATCCACATCCCGAGAATTTGGGAGACAGGGTTTTTAAGGATGATTTGGTGGGCAAAGGATTAGGCAATTAGGTTTCTTAATTGGCTGGGTTCAGGGCAGAACCATCTGTTCCTTGGTATGGGCCACCAGCCTGGGTGGGTCAGCCAATCCATTGGAATGCAGGATCAGGTTCTTGGGTGGGGGTTATGAGACAGTTGAGTCAATTCCTTGGTATGGGCCACCGGTCTGGAGGGGTCAGCCAATCCACTGGAATGCAGGACCTGGAAGGTATCTCAAAAATTACCTTTAAGTTCTGAAAGGGTGATGCCATATCTGGAGAAAGCTAAGAATCTTTATGACCACCAGCTATGTAACTCCAGAGTGGCAATTATAGAGAAGCAAACAAGGGGACAGTGGCTAAATACTATCATTATTTTAGCTGAGCCTGTGCATTATTTTTGACTAGGCTCTTACCACAGTTCTCACCTTGCACCCCTTTATTAATTTGCAAGGGCAGTTTCAAGTTTGCATTTTCTAGAATTTTCTATAAATGACATCGTACAGTATGTACTAATTTTTGTCTGGCTTCTTTCATGCAGTGTAATTTATCTGGAGATTTATCCATGATGTAGTATATATCAGTAGTTCTTCCCTTTTATTGCTGAGTAGTATTCCATTGCTTGAAATTTGTTTATCCATTCTCCTGTTAATGGACATGGTAATAACACTCTTTGGTTATCACATATATAGACAATCATGCATGTTTTTGTGTGACTGTATGTTTCATTTCTCTTGGATAAACACCTAGATGTGGAATGACTGGCTTGTAGGATAGGTGAATGTTTACTTTTTTAAGAGAGTGTCAAACTGTATTACACACAGTAATTTTACATTCTCACCAGCTTTATGTAAGAGCCTCAGCTTCTCTGCATTCTCCACTAACACTTGGCCCTGTCAATCTTTTAATTCTCACCATTTTAATGCACATATGTTTACTTAGTAGAAACTGGTAAATTTCCTAGTTTACTAATAATTTTTACAACAAGCAGAATTAGACTTTATCAGATTCTTTTCTCCATATATTGACATAATCTTGTGATTTTTCTTCTTGATTCATCAATGGGAAGAATTATAGAGATATATATTTTTAGTGTTAAACTTTATATACAATGAAAATATCAATCCTATTTGGTCATGTTATATTCTTTTTTGAACATACTTTTAGATTCCATTAGCTAATGTTTTGTAAGGCTTTTTACATGCATACTATACATTTTTGCTGAAATACAAACAAAAATATAATTTCAATTTCCAAACTAAGATTTAAATTTAAAGTATATGAATTAGAACATATAGAAGTTTCCCATAAAGTTTCTATTATTGCTTATTTTTAACTTGACTTTCCATATTCTTTAAGGCCATAGTC
Source organism: Varecia variegata (assembly GCA_028533085.1). Taxonomy (NCBI): domain Eukaryota; kingdom Metazoa; phylum Chordata; class Mammalia; order Primates; family Lemuridae; genus Varecia; species Varecia variegata. The sequence goes on from CM052437.1 coordinate 128,632,686, forward strand.
CTAAAGCCATTGTTTTCAATTCTGGCAGTACGTTAAAATCACCTGTGGAGCTTTAGCAAAACTTCTAGGTCTTCACTAAGACAAATCAGAATCTCAAGGGTTGGAACCCAGGCACTCTCATTTTTAAAGCTCTACGTTTGACTTCTGTGTACAGCCAGAGTTAACATTCACTGTTCTAAAAGGTGTTGGGGTATGAGGCAGGATGTTGTCAATGTTGGGGAACGGCTGTGAGAATCATAAGACATCACTCTCAGCTCGCATAGAATCTACTGTGCTGGAGATACATTGATGATTATGAAATATATACACACATCACATCATACGCACAACCCCCCCCCCACACACCCAACTCTAGATTCTTTTATAAGATGAAACTTTAATTTTCAGCTATTTTTCTATCAGGTGTTCAGTATTGAAACATAGGGAACCTTCAAACTGCCTTAGTTTTCTAGGAACTTTCTGTTTCTACCTACTCCAGCTATTTCAGCGTTGTCAGCAATGATCTTAACCTACTGATTGCAATTTGTCAAAATATGACTGAGAAGAGGGTTGGATGACTTCTGATCCTTCTTCTGGCTCTAGAGTTTTGTGATTCTTAGAAAATGCTAATTTGCTTATTTAGCTTTCTTCTTTAATTTTTCAGCTCACCAACCAGCTATCTAGTCATTTCAAGGTGAAACAATTTTTTTTCCATTTTCTGCCCCAATCTTTTCTTTTTCTTTATTGACTGAAGAGAAATACACAAAGTTCCAAGTGAGGAACAACTGCATGTCTATAGTATCAATAAGTCCTCTTGATTTTCCTACTAGGAAGAGGAAATAATGTCAACTTTCTTCTCTCCCTCTTCCCTGCTACAAATAGGTTTTCCTTGTATTTATTCATTCATCTCTGTCTACATCTCCCAACCACCTGCTTCTTTTAAAGGTATTTAATAAAACTATTTTCAAAATCTCATAGATTCCTAACAAACAAAGTGAAGTTTTCTATATTCTTAAGATTATTTTGGGTACATTGGATGAGGTAGCTTTTAAGTCCATCAACAGAAGAGTCTCTCTCTTTGCGTATCTTTTGTTTTGATCCTCAAAGTCTGAGGTTTTTTTTTTTTATTTCAGCTTATTATGGGGGTACAAAAGTTCTGGTTAAATATATTGCCCATGCCCCTCCCATCCCCCCGAGTCAGAACTTCAAGCGTGTCCATTTCCCAGACAGTGCACATCGCACTCATCATGTAGATATACACCCATCCCTCCCCCCACCCTCCACCTCTGTCCGATATCCAATTGGTGTTATTCCCAAATGTGCACTTAGGTGATGATCAGGGAAACCAGTTTTCTGGTGAGTACATGTGGTGCTTATTTTTCCATTCTTGGGATATTTCACTTAATAGAATGGGTTCCACTCTCTCCAGGAGAATCAAAGAGATGTCGTATCACCGTTATTTATTATAGCTGAGTAATACTCCATGGTATACAAATACCACATTTTACTAATCCATTCATGAATTGATGGACATTTGGGTTGTTTCCACATCTTAGCAATTGTGAATTGTGCTGCTATAAACATTCGAGTGCAGGTGTTTTTATGAGACAACTGAGACTTCAGAGGTATCCAAAGTCACGGAGTAATTGGCTGGTAGTCTGAAGTTTCAATTCAGGTTTATCAACTTCTGGACCTTCAAGTCTCAATGTGAAGATAATAACTATCTTTGCCTTTTGTTTTTAACCATTGTTGATTTAAAGTCTATTTTATCTGATATGAGAATAGCTATTCCTGCTTGCTTTTGGTTTCCATTTGTGTGGAATATTTTTTTGCACCTATTTACCTTAAGTCTATGAGAATTTTTGTGAGTTAAATGGGTTTCTTTGAGATGGCATATATTTGGGTTGTGCTTTCTTTTTAATCTATTCCACCAATCTGTATCTTGTAAGTGTGGTATTAAGATCATTTATATTCAATGTTAGTATTGATATGAGAGATATTGTTCTGGTCATCATGTTGATTGTTACCTAGCTGCTTTGTTTTCTCCTTTGTGTTATTGTTTTATAAGAACTATGAGTTTTAACTTTTGGGTCTTTTTACACTTGTTGGTATCAATTGTTTTGTAGAGCACTTTTAAGCATTTCCTGTAGGGCAAGTCTAGTGGTGACAAATTCCCTTAGTGTTTGCTTCTCTGGGAAAGACTTTATTTCTCCTTCATTTAGGAAACTTCATTTTGCAGGATACAAAATTTTTGACTGCTAGTTATTCTGTTTAAGAAGACTAAAAATGGGACCCTAATCCCTTCTGGCTTGTACGGTTTCTGCTGAGAAGTCTGCCATTAGCCAGATGGGTTTTCCTTTGTAAATTACTTGATGCTTTCATCTCACAGCTTGTAGGATTTTTTTCCTTCACTTTAACTTTAGCCATATTGTTGACAATGTGATTTGGTGATGTCCTGTTTCTCTTGAAACTTCCAGGTGTTTGCTGACCTTCTTGTATCTGGATGTCTAAACCTCTAGCAATACTAGGGAAGTTTTCCTCCAATATTCCTACAAATAGGTTTTCTATGCTTTTTGCTTTTTCTTTATCTTCCACAGTGATACCTATGATTCTTATGTTTGTTCATTTTACATAATCCCTTATTTCTCAGAGAGATTGTTTATTCTTCTTGATTCTTTTTTCTTCATTTTTGACTGACTTGGTTAATTTGAAAGCCTTGTTTTCAAGCTCTAAAATTCTTTCTTCTGCTTGTTCTAGTCTGTTGTTAAAACTTTCCACCATGTTTTGATATTTCCTAAGTGATTTTTTTATTTCCAGAAATTCTATTATGTTTTTTCTTATATTATCTATCTCTTTAGTGAATTTTTCATTCCTATTCTGAATTATTTTTTTGGTTTCTTTGTGTTGGTTTTCAACTTTCTCATCAATCTCATTGATCTTATTTGTGACCTATACTCTGAATTCCGTATCTGACATTTTATAAACTTCCTTTTTGTTGGAGGCCATTGCTGAAAAGCTAGTGTGATCCTTTGGGGGTATCAAAACACAGCCCATTTCTTCATGTTCTCTTTTCCCCTGTGCTGTCACAGGTTGGTGGGGTGTGGCAGACATGCAGCAGGTGGTTTGCATGTGGCATTCTGTTCCTTTGCTGCACCCAGGTCTGGTGGCAGCGACACTACCCAGGTGGTGGTGGTGTGAGCTGAAGGCTGTAAGCACATGATCTGACCAGGTCCTGTGGCCACTGTGGCTGGGCAAGGTTTCCCAGGTGGCGGCAGCAGGTGCTGGGTCCACAGGCATCTGCTCTGCCCAGGTCTCCTGGCAGCATTGCAGGTGTAAGGCACCCATTCACAGGGTGTGTGAGAGTACCTGGCCTCCCCACTCCCTTCCCAGCCTGGCAGGGGTGATGGGGAGGTGGCAGTGCTCTGGGGCTGGGACCTCAAAATGGAACCAGCCACAGCACCCAGGGATCAGGAACCAGTGGGACCCCTCTGTCCCTTCTCTCTGGGGCAATGTCCCTGCATGGTCTTCAGTCAGCTCCCTGCATCAGACTAGAAACCTGCTTTGGATGAGGGGCCCTCCTACAGCTCTGATTGCAGTCTGCAGGGGAAGTGTGCAGCCCTGGGGATCTCTCTTCTGTCCCTTCCCCATGTGTGGGTGACTTCCCCAGGTCCTCCAATCTTGCCTTGTGGGTTTCCCTGTTTCCCTCTCCTTCACTTTGTGTGGCTCCTGTCACCTCTCTATTGATTCTCAATTCTCTCTCCCAGTGGTATATCAATCCAAAGGTGAATATCTACTTGCCACTTTCGATCCTCTCCATGAGAGTAGTGTGTGCAGGCTGCTTCTAGTCTGCCGTCTCTTGGCCCCTGAGTATAAAATTTAGAGGACTGTCATTAGACAAGAAAATCCAGTTAATAAAACCATTCTATTCAGCTGAAATGAAGCTTACTGAGAAATAAATGTCAGAATAAGTTGTTTCAAAAACTTACAAGTAAGTTTCCATTATTTATTTCTTGTATACAACTAAAGATAACATTGATTTTTATATGAAAAGGAAGTTACATTTAGTACCAATTGTGTTAAACAAAACTCTGGCACTGTGCGTATCTTACTGAAAAAAAATTTGAATAGTGTTGTGAATATAACCTATTTGGAAGGAGATAATTTGGGGGGAATCAAGAAACTTACGGAATATAAAACAAATTTAATGACAAACCTGTAAGCTAAACTATACTGATACAATTTCAGTGTAGAGTACATTGAGCAGGAATCTTAAGGTCTTTTTGTTGGGGCTTTGCTTAGTAATCATGTGGTCTTAAATCACTTAACAATCTGAGGCCTCTTTCCTCAACCTTACAATTATAAGGGAGTCAGTAGTTTGATTAATGGGAATAAATACGATACATAGCTATTTTTCAAACTATGCATACATAATCAGCCTGCCCACTCCCAACAGCTTTATGTAGATCTGGTGGAAGTGGGTTGGAGTAAGGGAAGTCAGGTGTCTTTCCCAGGTGATTCTGATAGTGATCTTTTTCTCATTCCCTACTCATCAGGAAATTTTCGAATAATACACTGGACAGATGCTTGTTAAATTATCATTTAAGTTTACAAATTACTGAATGTTTGATTTTTTTTATCCAAAAGGTTTAGTCATATTTTTTCTGAAGCACAAAAATAGTAAAATATAGTTTTAAAGTAGAATGGGTGGTGAATCCTTTGAGGAGTTATACTTGAAATGTTATTTAGTTGAAATATTTTTATTTCTAAATGTAAGTATGGCACACCACATGTTAAACACAATAGCTGGCTCAGAATTTTAAGAATGAATAATTTCAAAGTCTATTGGGATATAAGAGAATATCTTTATATGCTAATTAAGTCTTTAATTCCTAATTTGATTCATTTGTTTTAGACCACGTGGGTGAATTCCTACTTTTATTAAATCAATTGGGCAAACTCAGCTGAGCTCCTTCTCAGCTTGCAGGTATTCTCTGTCTCTTTCAAGGGCTGCAATATACCAAGGGCCAAATCCTGATTTACCTTGAATCATTAGTGTCTGAAATGACTTTTTACATTTTGTTGAGTACTCAAAATATTTGTCATTTGGTAGGCTATGGTTAGAAATTATCTCATGAGTTTTATTTATATAGATTGCTATAATATATACATGTAAATATATGTGAAAGTGACTAGAATATTAAATTTTCTCTGCTTAATTATATCATAAATATTAATATACATATATCCATGGGATTTTGAACAGAAAGCATTGCTAACCTCTTTTTCAGTTTATATTAATAATTTGATATAAAATTTGAGTCAAGGATTCTCATCCTGTCATGGGGTATTATTTGAGATTATTTATGTTGGATGGATAGTCTGTGCAGGTTTGATTCTATAAGATATTCCTCAGCTATTTCCAAGGTTACTGTTGGGAAAATTCTCCCTTTTCTCTTTAGAGATCTAAGATACCATAACAGGATGTTAAAATGGCAGAGTCTCAACTCAGGAACACAAGAAAACAATATATGCCAACACATTCTACAATCAGACCTACACAACCCACATGGAACTTGGAAAGGAGAGCATGAAATCTAGCTTTCAAAATTCTTAGCTTATCGGTTACCAGGAATTAGCTAGAGGTTGATGAGGAAGTTGAGGAGACCTGTAGACATGGTTTGTTTGACCAAATTATCAATACTTCCACTCTTTCCCCAAGGAGGAAGGGAAGGGGCTGCTTTATGAAGGAAGGGAGTGTTTTCCCCTCCTGTGAAAACAAGCTGGAGAAATTTGAAAGTGTCCATTGATAAGGCTTGATAATATTCCTTGGAGTTTTGGAGATTAATGCTTACATGTGCCTGCAAAGAGAAGAGACAGAGATTCCCCTGTCTGACCACAGAGAGGTAGAAAGCTGGATTGGGAGTGAGGTACAATGACATATAGTGGGGAAAGGATGTACAAGTTATGATGGTAAAAGCATGTGAAGTTGGCCTGAAATGCATTTTTAAAATTTCTTTAACTTAGAGGGCCTAAGGCAGACCTCTAGAAGCTCAGAGGATAAGGGAAGTGAATGGAAGCCACAAGCAGAGAGAAGAATATTCTGTCATAGGAAGTTCAGAGTTCACAGTGGATGAACCTTTGAGAAGCTGACAAATGTGTTCCCTGTCCACATAGTCAGGAATTGTTCCTTTGTCACCCAGAGGACCCTGACTCCACATGACAATGGCACCTGCTCCTTTCCCATACCCTGCTTTCCCTGAGGATCTGACTTCTACTGAGTCACACAGTGTAATAAAGGGGTTCCAGGGGGAGAAGAAAGCACCTAATCTTATCACCACTGTAGGCTTCTCAGCATAAAATGAACCCAAGGTGGGAAAAAGGCAATGTTTTTCTTTGTATGAAGTTTTAATTATTACACTAAATGGATATATTAACTAGTGAAATGAGATTATTCTTGTGACTGAAGAGAACAAGAAAGTTGTAGAAACTTCCTGAGGTTTTAACTAGGAACAGAAAGAAAACCAGCCCACAGAAGGGCGTCGAAAGAGTGGGAGAAAGTTCCTTATGCAAAAGAAGGAGTCTGTCTTCTTTAATAATATGGTTATACCATAATAATTCTTTTGACTCCAGCTTAGCTATGAAACCTTGGCCAATATCTTTAATCTTTTCAAAGCTTTGGATTCTATATCAGTAAATGAGTATGACATTACTACCTATTTCAAATCTTATTTGTGATAATTAGAACTTGGAACTTGTTCCAAGTTCACCACAACTTGGAATAGTCTTTTTATATTTTAAACTAAGTTTCCTGGTTGAGATATACAGTATCATTATCTTTTCATAGTATAAGCTATCAGTTTATAAGAAAATAATGTTAGCAGTTTTTATTAATAGCATTGATTTTTACTACAAATATCATAGCTCCTAATGTAGTATTGGGTTTACTTGGGTATTCATTGGTTATCTAGTAAGTTGAATTATCAGAATGACTTGGTTGAGGCAATAGAAACTAACAGATATTTTATCTTGGCGGGGGGCTAGAAGAAGGTGATGGCCCAATCATAAATTTGTCTGATTCCTTGATTCTGGCTATTACTCTCGGAAAAAAGGGCAGCCTCCTCAAACAGTCTTTTCTTAAACTCTTTGAGTAGTAAACACAGTAAAATAGCTTCTTAAAGATACAGCCAAATATGTAGTTATAAAAGTTAGGGAACAAACTGGGGACTCTATTGGCCATTATGTAAAATGGTTTTAGAAAAAACAAAGAAACAGGAGATTCTGATGATGAAGTTCAAAATGGAGTCCAATTTTGAAAAGAAGGCAAAAGTAATTCTTCCAGGTCAGATTATATAGAAGTCTAATTCCCAATTCCAGTGAATTGTTTTCAGATCACCTAAACATCAATGGCACCTGTGACTGTGGATAGTATGTAAACATTGAAACTCTCAAGCACTGCTCATGCTTTAAACACCAAGAAGGTTCATGCTGAAATAGTGATCATCTAAGAGGTAATATCACCTTTTCTTTCTTTGATTTTATAACTTTAGGTTGTCTGACAAGGAAAACAAACCAATATGTTATGAAATGAAAGACAAATAATAAATTCCAGAGGAACGATTTGTGTTTAGAAAGGCACTAAAAAGTGTCCGAATGGACTTTTATAGCCTCATAAACACAAAGGCTTGGCTCTGGCCTTTTTATTAAGTTTTAGTAAAATTATATAAGCAAGTATCTGCTTACCAGGGAGAATGTCCTTGGCTCATAAAATACCCAAAAGAGATGGCATCAAGCTCACTAAAAAGTAGCTGATCATGACTTGTGCAACCACAAATAGAGCATTAATATATGAAAAACATTGAATATCCATGATTTATTTTTCTGCTAAAGAGAAAAAAAAAAAACTCACCCAGCACTTTTATCTTCTTGTCTCTAGTCTCTTTCCTTCTAAATGTGGTTTCAAGGTCATTTATTTCTCTATACATACATAATCACTAGGATCTGAGAAAATAACTTTGTGAAACTCCTTGTTCATCTTCTTTCTAAAGCTTCAAAGCTCTTAAATTGCAGAGCTAAAAAATTTCCAAATGTGAGAGGCAAAGGATCACTACTAATTCACCACAACTTGGAACAGTCTTTTTATATTTTAAACTAAGTTTCCTGGTTGAAATATACAGTATCATTATCTTTTCATAGTATAAGCTATAAGTTTATAAGAAAATAAGCTAAGTTTTCAAGAGCATTAAATAATCTGGTTTTAGAGAGAATGTTATTATAAACATATGCTGTGCACTTTTTAAATATTTTTCTTTTCTGTACCCATCTTGTCTTCTGAAAGCAAGTGTTCTAAGCAAGCTTGAAATTAATTCTGAGTTGAAAGTATATTCACAGGTCACCCAATCCTACTGGTACATTTTATTGCTGAATTTTAGAGAGGTCAAGGTTCTCAGTGAACTGGTAGGACCAGGGCTGGAAACTAAAACTTTAAATATACATTTTTTAAATTCTCTATAATAAAAAGCAGCCCAAGAAAGTTAAGAATCTGTGAAGATGTCTTGTTTTATCTTTATTTAAAATTATAATTTAAAAAATTGGTTTTGTCCAATTTTACATAAATGGTTTAGTAGAATAACTTAATAATTTGATACATTATTTTTATTTAATGATGAATTAGGAAAAATGTTATTTAAAAATAATTTGTGTAAATTATCTTCTTAGTTAAATTAGAGCTATAAAACTCTAGTTCAAAATTGTAAGAGAGAACATTTAGAAAGTATCTAAAAAAGCCATAGAATTTATAATATTATTAATAGTCTTTTCCTTCTTTGGTAGAATATGGCAATATTTCCTAAAGCTCTCAATTTTTTAAAACATGTTTTAGATTCTTTTTTTTTTAAATTTCAGAGTATTATTGGGGTACAAAAGCTTAGATACATAAATTGTTTTTGTACTGCCTCAGTCAGAGCTACAAGCATGTCCATCCCCTAGACAGCATGCACCACACACGTTATGTGTGAGTTTACCCATCTCCTCTCCCCCCCCCACCTGCCCAAAAACAGTTGAATGTTACTTCCATATGTGTGCATAAGTTTTGATCGATTAGTACGAATATAATGGTGAGTAGATGTGGTGTTTTTTTTCCATTCTTGTGATACTTCACTTAGAAGAATGGGATCCAGCTCCATCCAGGATAATACAAGAGGTTCCCCATTTTTTTTTATGGTTGAGTAGTACTCAATAGTATATGTATATCACATTTCATTAATCCACTCACGTATTGATGCGCCCTTGGGTTGTTTCTGCATCTTTGCAATTGTGAATTGTACTGCTATGGACATTCGAGTACAGATGTCTTTTTTATAGAATGTCTTTTTTTCCCTTTGGGTAGATACCCAGTAGTTGGATTGCTGGATCAAATGGTAATTCTACTTTTAGTTCTTTGAGATATCTCCATACTACTTTCCATAGAGGTTGTATTAGTTTTCAGTCCCACCAACAGTGTATGAGTGTTTCTATGTCTCCACATCCACACTAACATTTGTTGTTTTGGGACTTTTTGATAAAAGTCGTTCTCACTGGAGTTAAGTGATATCTCATTGTGGTTTTGTTTTTCATTTCCCTGATGATTAGAGATGTTGAGCATTTCTTCATTTGTTTCATGGCCAGTGTTCTATCTTCTTTTGAAAAGTTTTTGTTCATGTCCTTTGCCCACTTTTTAATGGGATGGTTTTATTTTTTCTTGCTGATTTTCCTGAGTTTGATATAGATTCTAGCTATCAGCCCTTTACTGGATGTGTAGCATGCAAATATTTTCACCCATTCTATAGGCTGTCTATTCACTTTAATGATAATTTTGTTGGCTGTGCAGAAGCTTTATAATTTTATCAGGCCCCATTTATTTATTTTTATAGTTGCTGTGGGTCTTCTTCATAAATTCTTTGCCTAGGCTGATATTTATAAGAGTTTTTCCAGCATTTTATTCTAGAATTTTTATGGTTTCATGTCTTAGGTTTAAGTCTGTTATCCTTCATCAGTTGACTTTTGTGAGTGGTAACACGGTAACAAGTGTGGATCATGTTTCAATCTTCTACATATGGCTATCCAATTTCCCCAGCACCATGTATTGAATAGAGATTGTTTTTCCCAGTGTATATTTTTGTCTGCTTTATCAAACATCAGATGGCTACATGAGGATGGTTTTATATTTGGGTTCTCAGTACTGTTCCATTGGTCTATGTCTCTGTTCTTGTGCCAGTACCACGCTGTTTTGGTTACTATAGCCTTGTAGTATAGCTTGAAGTCTGGTAAATTGATGCCTTCCAATATTTTCTTTTTGTTAAGCTTTGAATATATGGGGTCTTCTCTGGTTCCATATGAATTGTAGAATTATTTTTTCAAGATCTGTGAAAAATGGTGTTGGTAGTTTAATAAGGACTGCATTGAATTTGCAGGTCACTTTGAGTAGTATAGACATTTTAACAATGTTGATTCTGCTGATCGATGAGCATGGTTATATTTTTCCAGCTGTTTACATCCTCTGCTATTTCCTTCCTCAGTGTTTCATAGTTCTCCCTGTAGAGATCTTTCACCTTTTTATTTAAACATATTACTAGATATTTTATTTTCTTTTTTGCTATTGTGAAAGGTATTGAGTCTTTGATTGTGTTCTCAGTTTGATTGTTGTTGCCATATATGAATTCTACGGATTTGTGTACATTTATTTTTAACCCGAGACTTTGCTGAATTTATTTATCAATTCCAGTAGTCTCTTGGCAGAATCTTTGGGGTTTTCTAGATATAGGATCATATCATCAGGAAGAGGTGATAGTTTGATCAGCAAGGAGTGATAGATCTGCCCCCATTTGGATGCCCTTGATTTTATTCTCTTGTCTGATTGCTCTGGCTAAGACTTCCACACTATGTTGAATTGAAATAGTGATAGAAGGCAAACTTGTCTCATTCCAGTTCTAAGCAGGAATGCTTTCAATTTTTCCCCATTCAATATGATGTTGGCTGTGGGTTTGTCATTTATGGCTTTTATCATTTTGAGGTTAGTCCCATCTATGCCTTTTTTGTTAAGCATTCTTATCATAAAAGGGTGCTAACTTTTGTCAAATGCTTTTTCTGTGTCTATTGAGAGGATCATATGGTCTTTCTTTTTACTTCTATTTATGTGGTGAATTACATTTATAGATTTGCATATTTTTAACTACCCCTGCATCTCTGGGCTGAAGCGCACTTGGTCATGATGGATTATTTTTTGATGAGCAGCTGAATTTGATTTACTGGGATTTCAGTGAGAATTTTTGCATCTATATTGACAAGGGATATTGGTCTATAGTTTCCTTTTTTTGTTGTGTCCTTTCCTGGTTTTGCTATCAGGGTGATATTGGCTTCATAAAATGTGTTGGGGACAATTTCTTCCTTCCCGATGTTGTGGAATAATGTCCAAAGGATAGGCACCAGTTCTTCTTTGTAGGTCTGGTAAAATTCAGGAATAAAATCAGCTGATCTGGGACTTTTATTTTTAGAAAGATTTTTTATTGCTGCTTCAATTTTGTACTTGACATTGGTCTGTTCAGGAATTCTATTTGTTCCTGATTGAGACTAGGGAGGCTGCATGTTTCTAAGAATTTGTCCATTTTCTCCACATTTTCAAGTTTATGTGCATAGAGATTTTTATAGTATTCAGTGATGACATTTTATTTTTCTATTGTATATGTTGTAATTTTTCCTTTTTTGTTCCTGATTGAGCTTATTAGAGTCCTTTCTTTTCTGCTTTTGGTTAATGCAACAGGAGGCATGTCAATTTTGTTTATCTTTTCAAAGAACCAACTTTCTGTTTCATTAATCTTCCATATGGTTCTTTTCTTATTGATTTCATTTAGTTGTGCTCTGATCTTGGTTATTTTTTTTCTTTTGTTGGGTTTGGGATTGGTTTTCTCTTCCTTTTCCAGTTCTTTAAGATGATTCATTAGATTGTTGATTTGTGATCTTTCTATCTTTTGGTTCTAGGCATCTATGGCTATAAATTTTCTTCTCAGGACTGCTTTAGCTGTGCCCCACAGATTTCGATAACTTGTATCCCCTTTATCATTTAGTTCAAAGACTCTTTTTATTTCCATCTTAATTTCCTCCTTGGCCTGAGTATCATTCAGCAGGAGGTTGTTTAGTTTCCGTGACTTTGTGTAGAGATGAATGTTTCTGTTAGAGTTCATTTCTAAATTTATTCCACTGTGATATGAGAAGATGTATGGTATAATTTCTATTTTTTAAATTTGTTGACACACGTTTTGTGGCCTAGGATGTGATCAGTCTTAGAGAATGTTCCTTGAGCTGATGAGAGGAACATATATTCAGTGGTTTTTGTGTAGAATATTCTCTAAATGTCTGGTAGCCCCACTTGTTCTAGGGTTCTGGTTAGGTCCATTGTTTCTTTGTTTATTTTCTGTTTGGAGGATCTGTCCAGTTCTTTCAGAGGGGTGTTGAAATCCTCAGCTATTACCATGCTGCTGTTTATCATTTTGTTTAGATCAAGTAGGATTTGCTTTATGAATCTAGGAGCACCTGTTGTAGGTGAATAAATATTAGAATTGTTATGCCTTCTTGTTGAGTTGTTTTCTTTACCATTATATAATGATCATCTTTGTCTTTCATTGCTTTTGTTGATTTGAAGACTAAGTTATCTGGTATGAGAACTGCTATACCAGCTTTCTTTTGTTTCCATTTGCATGGAATATTGTTTTCCATCCCTTCACCTTGAGTCTAAATACATCCTTGTGGGTTAGATGTGTTTCCTGGACAACACATGGGCTTTATATATTTATCCATTCAGCCTGCCTTTGTCTCTTCAGTGGGCAGTTCAAGCCATTCACATTTATTGAAAGAATTGTTAAATGGGGTAGATTTCTGTTCATCCTGTTGAATAGAACTTTGTTGCTTTATCTCTTGAGCCAGTGTGGTATCTGGCCTTTGACCTTTAGCTTTTGGGTGATTTTGTACTGGTGGTTGTCTATTGTGCTGATCCATGTATAATGCAGTTCTAAGTATTTCCTGCAAGGCAGGCCTTGTCTTGATAAATTCCCTCAGTGTTTGCTTGTCTGAGAAAGACTTTATTTCCCCCACATATATGAGATTTTGTTTTGCAGGTTACAAAATTCTAGGCTGGACATTATTCATTTGCGAAGACTGAGAATGGGGCCCCAATCTCCTCTGGCTTATAGGTCTCAGTTGAGAAGTCTACAGTTAATCTTTCTTTGTAAGTTACCTGCTGTTTTCACCTTATGGCTCATAGGAGTGGTCCTTCATGTTTATCTTGGCCATTCTGATGCTTGTGTGTCATGGTTTTTGCCTCTTTATGATGAATCTTCCAGGAGTCCTTTAAGCTTCTTGTACCTGGATATCTAGATTTCTAGCAAGACCAGGGAAATTTTCCTCAATTATTCCCTCAAGTAGATTTTCCAACCCTTGTGTATTTTATTTTTCACCCTCAAGGATGCCTATGATTCATATGTTAGGCCTCTATACATAATCCCATAATTCTTGTAGATTGCTCATTCCTTTTATTTCTGTCCTATCTCTGTGAGTTGTTTAATTGAAAGGTGTTGTCTTCAAGCTCTGAGATTCTTTCTTCTGCCTGATCTAACCTGTTTTTAAGGCTTTCCACTGTGTGTTGTAATTTCTTGAATACATTTTTCATTTCCAGAAGTTTGATTTTTCTTTAATATTTCCATTTCTTTAGTGAATTTTTCATTCATTTCTTGCATTGTTTTTATGGTTTCTTTGTGTTGGGTGTCCATTTCATTGAGTTTTCTTACAATCCATTTTTGAAATTCTTCATCTGTCATTTTAATATTCTGATTTTGATTGGTATCCATTGCTAGAGAGCTGGTGTTTTCTTTTGGAGGTGTTCACTTACTTTGATTCTTTGTATTTCTGGAGTTCTTTTGCTGATTCCTTCTCATCTGGAGCAGCTGTTGCTTCTTATTTTGGATTCTCTTTTGTTTTGGATTCTGACTTTTGTTGATGGGAAACAAGACAGAATGTTAAAGGAATTTGAACAATCATTCTATTTGAAATATTTTAATCGTGTTTATTTTATAAAATGTATTTAATGTTAGGGTTTGGCACATATTCTTTTATGTGCTGGTGTGTGTAATTTAACGTTCAAATTCTGCTACATTCAAGTAGTTCTTAGATGTTGTTTCTCATCTTAAACATTTGATATATTAATATCTTTTGTGAGGAAAAATGGTTTTATAGGAGTTTGCTGGATTATATAGTAAAAAATAATTTGGTTTATCCATTTGTGATTTGTGCAATACTATAGATGTATAGAAATTCATTTGCTAATAAAATGAAACTGATAATTTTTATAGACAAGAAAGGAATTTATTTAATAAATGATAATAATAGTGTCAATCCATTTGAAAGAACTCAGATTGTGAATGAATTAAAATATAATTTTTAATAAGTAAATAAACTATTATTTTAATTATAATTAAGTTATACTTAAACTATAATTATTTTACAGAGGATATTAATAGAAAAAGTTTGCAAACTAACAAAATGAGCCTTATGATTTTAAGACAAGTAATTGTGTTAACATTTGTGTTTCTGAAATCAATACATTTTGATATAAAACAGTACATGAAATAACCATTCAATTTTTTTTTTTTTTTTTTTTGAGACAGAGTCTCACTTTGTTGCCCAGGCTAGAGTGAGTGCCGTGGCGTCAGCTTAGCTCACAGCAACCTCAAACTCCTGAGCTTGAGCTATCCTACTGCCTCAGCCTCCCGAGTAGCTGGGACTACAGGCATGCGCCACCATGCCCGGCTAATTTTTTCTATATGTATTTTTAGTTGGCCAGATAATTTCTTTCTATTTTTAGTAGAGACGGGGTCTCGCTTTTGCTCAGGCTGGTCTCGAACTCCTGAGCTCAAACAATCCGCCCGCCTCAGCCTCCCAAGTGCTAGGATTACAGGCGTGAGCCACCGCGCCCGGC
>CM052437.1:128648165-128683018 GCA_028533085.1 Varecia variegata
TGTGTTCTTTGTGATGGTTATCCATTTCTTCTTGCATAATATTCAGCGTATTTATGATACATGTTTGAAATTCTTCCTGTAACATGTTGCTATTTTGAATCTGGTTTGTGTCAATTGGTAAAGAGCTGGTATTCCTCTTTGTGGGCAAAATTTCAGTTTGATTCTTTATACTCCCAGAGTTCTTTCACTGAGCCCTTCCCATCTGGATCAATCATTAGATCTCTTCTTTCAGCTTTATTCTGGATAGAGGCACACCATGCGCACTGTTCTTAGGCTGTGTAGCGGTCTAGATGTGTTGCTTCCTTCGCCACTAGGGGGAGCCTGTTGTGTGTTATTTAGGATTTTACTACCTCAGCTGGGGGGCTGCTCCTGATGGGTCCAGCCCCGGAGAATTAATTTGACCTAATACCGGTTTGACGAGTTAAGTCACTGGGTTGTGCTGGTTGCAGACGGAAAGCGTCTTTTTCTTGTCTCTTCCTCACCAGAGATGGGTTCTGCCTCCACGCAAAAAACAGTGGCTAGGGGGGAGGGGGTGGAGCCCTCACTCCCCCAGCGCCCCCCGCTGCTGCAGCTCCCACGGGCACACGCCTGGCCAGCTCCTATGACCGCATGGTCCACACACCCCTCTGTCAGGACTGGGGAAGCACTCAGTGTTTACGCAAAGGCGGAGCTCCCAGTGGGGGTCCACGGACCAGGGGAGGGAGGCACCCAGGGAGCCACCAGGCACCCAGTCGCTCTGCAGCGGCTAGGCTGTGGACCCCAACAATGGCGGCTGCCCGCCAGATCGTGGGCACTGGGGATGAATGTTCAGGGTGGGGGGGGCACCGGAGGAGCCGGGGATTGAGGGAGCCCAGCTGCCCGCAGTCTTGGCTAGAAATCTGCCAATTAAGCGAGTCCACGTCTCCTAGCTGCCTTTCCCTGCAGCCCAGCTCAAACCGCAGCAGGCGGAGCCCGCGTGCAGACCTCCGGGGTCCAAAATGCCTCCCACAAAGAACTCCTCTCCGCGGAGCCCCACATTTCCTGCGGAGAAACTGCACTGACTTCAGGCAGTTCCCTAATTGAACAGATGTGGAAGTCAGTGGGGAAGCAAGCCACTTTCCTGTGGGGCTGAGTCCACCTCACTCGCTGGTGAGGCGGGTACAGCTGTCCCGCACTCTCCAGATTTTCGCGAGCTTAGTTCCCCTTCACCTCTATTTTTTCTTGCTGTTCTGTGTCCCTCACTGATTCACTGTGGATTCACACCGCTGTTCTTGTGGGGGAGCAATCCTCTAGCATCGTGGCAGACGGAGATCCATGCCTTCCTCTCCAGGAGCACGAATCCAGGAGGTCACCACCACTCCACCATCTTTCTGAACCCCTAAAATGTAAGTTTTAAATGTAAGAACAAGTATGACCTTGGATATCATAATAAAACCTTGTTTTGGTTTTCTCCTGTTGTATATTTCTTCTCCTGATCCCAAACTAAAACAACCCCTATGGCCTTTCTAGCCACTCAGTGAATAAAATGTCTTTGGTCAAACCAATTTTTTTCTTTTTCTTTTTTTTTTTTTAGTGTTTTTTCCTTTTTTTTTAATTTCAAAATATTAATAGGGTACAAATGTTTTTGTTACATAGCTTGAGTCAGGTCTATAAATGTGCCCATCACCCAAATAGTGTTTATTGTACCCATTAGGTGAGTCAAACAAGTTTTAATATAATGATTATACTTTCAAATTTCACATATTGAAAACTCTGAACTTGATTGAAAGCTGAGGGCTCTCTGCTCCGTGAGTTTGGGACTGCTGATTAGACTGATAGGCTGCAGTTGAGGAAAGGAAGATGATTTGTTTCTTTTCTCCTTTTCTACCTGCATCTTCTGCTCCTGGGGCCACCCCAGGAGTGGAGCAGAGGGAAAGGAGAGGAAAGCTTTTACTTAACTGATATCTGGTAGCACTCCTGAGTTTGCTGCATTTGGCAGGAGTGAAAGCTACCTATTCTTATTTGTATTTCTTATATAGTGCTTTCTGTGATTATTCCAAAACATCAACGGCTGAGGATCTCTCACCTGCGGTTCCCCTGCTGGATCTGCATTCTGACTGATAACTTATGCCTTCTCTTGCTGAGGTCTTTATACTTCGCCCAGTGGTCTCATGGAAAGGAGCTTATATAATCCCATACCTGCTCCTTCATGTGATCTACATCCAGTCTGTGGAAAATCCCGACACATCCTTTTCCCTTAAAATTCTCTGAGTATGTGCTGATCCCTATGTGGGGATGACTTCTGTGTGGCCATCAGAAAGGTAGTCAGGTGCCTGTTATCTTTGTATTTTCGAGGTGAAGGTCAAACACCTGTTCAGTGGATTTCCCTCCCTACCTAAAGCTCTTCTTTATTGACTTGGGGCTGGGAGTTAGTGCTCCCATCCCTCCATTCTTCAAAAAACTGTATGTCTTTATTCAGTGTGACTGAGGAGTATAGGAGTCATCTCACTGATTTCTGGTTCCCATAAGAAATCCTTGTGAAGAAGTTCACTTTCTCACTTTAATGTCTTGTAACAAAAGCAACCCAGGACATATTTTTTTCTCTTTAAATATTGAGATTTATCAAAATCTGTCTTCTCCTTTTTATGTTAAAATATCATTCACTCAAGGAGTAATATTCCGAGACTCTTCAATGTCATCTTTCTTGTTTTCACCTGGATAGCATCTAATTGATGAGAGCCTTTTAAATATGTGGAAAATAAATTAAACAAACCTACCAGACTAATGGAAATAATAAAATAACAAAAGACACACATTTGTGACATATAAGTCAAATACAAATAAGATATTCTTAGTATTTTACTTTATATATTTTTCCTATGAGAGGAGTGGATTATAGGGATTTTAAAAAATAAAGTTTTAAGAGCCTGATAGCTATTTGACTTCCCAAGAAAGCTCTCTCCTATGAGATAGCAGAAGAAAATAGTTTATAAATTATTATATGCATGTAAACAACTTTTGAGATTTCTATGTTATGCTTTCATTAGATTGCTAAGCTAAGTTTGAAAGCATGACCTACTTTTCCTCAATTTGTGCCTCTTAGTGGATATTTGCTCTATTCTCTGCACTGCTATTTTCTCCCTGAGTCACTCTTCTATAGAAAGCACTTCCAAAATTGAGTCATTAAAAACAGACAGTTCTGAGAATCTTAATCAAAGATTCATAGTTTGTATTCATCTAGTTCACAACTGTGTAAATTGCCAACTTTTTTGAATTATTTATATAAAAATGAATACATTTTAACTGTTCTTTAATTGCAGTATCTAATACTATCTCCTATTTGATACTTGCCTTATGGATGTTAAGAGAATGGTTCAGAAAATTCAATTGGCATTTTGGAAGGCTGGCCTAGATAATCCTCTTTGTGGAAAATGACTGGTTTCTTCCAGAACATATATTTAAAATCCCTTCTTAAAATTATATCACTCCTTTCCTTTGTCCTCAATCTATGGGATCTCCCTATTTTTGTTTTGAATTGTTTTCCTTCTAACAATTGATAACCTGAAAAAACTTAGGCAAGCACCAGACAATTGAACAGTAACTGAATAAATGAAGTTTGATATAGCAACTAAGAACATAGAACTAGAAGGCCAGACTGAGTGGATTTGAATTCCTTTTTGTCATTTGTTAACTAGGTTGCATTGGGTAGGTGTTTTACACTCTGTGACTTAGTTTTCTTATCTATAAAATAAATAATAATAGTATCACAGACTTCATATAATATATATACAAAGGGCTTCTCATAGTGTCTGGAACATGGAACATACTCAATAAATGTATGTGTTTTAGTATTTGTAAAATAATAATAGCTAACAAAACAAATACCAAATCTTAATCTGTGTTTAGCAATAGCAAGAATTGAACTAGTCTCAATAATTTTCACATAAAGTAGAAATGAAAGTTAGTAAAATTTCTTTCCCATGATTACCCTTTGCATGACCCTTAACATTCTGGCTTGAAAAATTAAACACAGTCAAACACAGGTCACTGGAATCTGAACTGAGAAAATATTTTATTTTAAGAAGTATTGTCCATAGTTTGAACCACATGGAAAAAGGTTCAGGAATGTCTTTTGCTGATCAGGATGTTTAATCTTAAACCTTGGAAGAAAACAAAAGTCCTGACCAAGCTCCTACTCCACTCCAAAAATAACCCATCCCTGAAAGAATTAACGGCTCCTATATCCTGGTTGAGTCCTAGAGTTTGTGCTTACTTGCCTGTCACAGAAGGAGCTTAAATTGGAATACCTAACACTAAGGAGGTTCTGTGAAGTTCCCGAATCTATGGCTGGGCATCAGTGCTCTAGATTTTTTGCTATCTTAAACTACCTTCTTTGATTTTGGAGCAAATTATTCTGAATAGTTACATTCCAGTATCCTATCTACTTTTCTATAATATTTCCTTGTTTTCTCTTCTCTTCTTACAACTGTAGCGATGTAGAACACAGTGAGATTGTGTTAACAGTGAGTCTCATGGTGGGCCAAAAGGGGAACATGGTTTCCAGGTCCTCTCCCACCCATCCCCAGTAGACTACCTGCCAACACCTATACTATGGAGGAAGCTCAGATGATAAAAGTTCATACTAAGATCTAGAGATTGTTTTAAAAATGTCTCTGAAGTGACTAAGTTGAGAGTTACTTTTTCTATATTAATTAATATAACTTTAAAATGGCAAATGTTTTCATTCAAATATATATTTTTCTAATATATTGTGTGTATAACCTCTATGTAGTCAATAAAGTTACACATTTTAAAAATAACTGACCCTCAAATTCCAATATTGATCATAGTTCTAAATAAATCAATACTAATCTCTCAGACAAATTAGTCTTTACATTGACCAAAAAAACCCATTATATGCATATTAGTCAGGTGCTACAACAGAAATTGAATAAATTTAAGGAGTGAAAAATATATGGCATTTTATATTACTTCATATTTGAGACTTCCAGCCTTAATTCTCTACCACATTTTTACTGTTAACAAATTATTCCAATAACTAAACTATCAACTATCTATTCATTAAGTGAAACAAAATATGCAAAATTTCTAGAACAATGTCTGGCACATAAAGGGGTTCATTAAGTATTATATTCTTACCTCCTTCAATTTTTGTCTTTCAAGATGAGGATAGTAAGAATTTAATCAAATCTATTATATATATGTATATAATATATAAAATACTAGGAAATTTGGCATTGTAATCAAAGATCAAAACTTGTGATGTGGCTGCTTTATTCTTGGAGTGATGAGTGTGGATGGAGATTACAAACTTAGGAATACTGGAGTGTTTTACAAGAGCATTTGATAAAAAATGTCACTCTTTCTTCTGCCCCACTCCAAAGCACTGCTCATATAATTCATAAAATTGCTGGGGAAAAGGAGGAGGGAGGATTTTTCTGTTCAAGACTAGGAATTTGACTTTCTTGGGTTTTTTTATTTTTATTAATCTCTCTGCTCCAACCATCTCTGCTGTCATACTCTACACACACAAACACACACACACACACACACACACACACATAGAATATCCAGTATAGTATTTATTAATAGTACCCAAATCACCTTTATTACAGCATGAGTAAATCTTGAAATATCAAGTGTAGATATTGAGATAAGTTATAAGATTACTATTTTATATTAAGTCATTTTAAAATTAATATGTCAAATCATATGAAATTGCTGATATTAAACTATATTCGACCTTGAGAAAAGATCAAACTAGTATCTTGGTCTTATCCAAAATATCTGGTTGTTCCTCTGACAGTCAGCAGCCCTCTGCCTATGAAAAGATCATATAATGCAGTGGGCTGCCATTGTCATTTTTGACTAGTAAGGTTTCTGCTTTTTATTTAGTTCATTTGACTATATCCTTGATTCTGTTTTCTTAACCCACATTGCTTAGTGGGGTTCTCTTAAAGGTATTCCTCCCCCTTTCTTTTCTGTGACTAAATGCACTTAGACTAATCTTTTTCTTGAGTTTAAACTTTTACAAACGAACAGAGCCTTGGCTTAAAATAAATTTTGTTTTATGCCCAGTGAAAATATCTAAGATAAGGAAGTGCTGAAGGTATCAGTCTCTGCTTGGAATGGGAAAGGAAAGTAAAAAGCTGAAGGCAAAATAACTATATCTCAAGAAAGAATATTGTCACATGTGTGATATCTTAAAAATATTCAATATATCATACAAAGGAATAATAATTCAGGTCATTTTTTGGTTCCCATCAACTTTAAAGTTGCTCGTGTACATGAGACAGAGCTGTATGTGGGTGGAAATAGATGGTCTAAATAAACGAATGCTTTGCAAACTCCTGCAGGTGATGAACCGTTTTTTTGTTTTTTTCCCCACCATTCCTGGACCAATACTGTTTTGTAAGATATGCTAAAAATGAATTACTAAAAGTATGAAATAATAAAAAAGACCTCTAACTTACAAATTCAGATTTTTATCAATTGATTCAATAGACATAAAATTACATAAATTTAATAAATGTGATCAGAACAAACACAAAAAGAGTTCAGAAATATGCAACCATGTGTGCCTTAGATTAAAAATTATGCATTGGTATTAACATAGAGAATCACTATTATACTTATAACTTTTTGTTGTACAATTGTAACTAAATAGTTATGAAGAAAACAAGAATTTCTCATCAACACCTATGTGTACATTTTGCATGGTCTCTATACTGATATGCAATGTGGTAAATGTACTTGCTTCTTGTGTACTAATATAAACTAGGTTAGATTGATGAGAATACTGTTTAAAAAAGGTAACATTTTATATTGTTTTGAAATTTTAGTGACGCTCAGTAGAGAAATAGGTATCATATAGGTACGCTGGTTCAATAGAGGAAGAAATTTAAAAGCAATTTTGGCAAGTTCAGAATATTCCTTTTTAACTTTCATCCAAAAGGAAGCAAGTGATTCTATATTTTCAAAAATCATTTTTAATCCTTTTTCAGTAGCCACTTTCAACAATTTACCATTTAAAGATATAGTTAAATGTAAATTATCTTTTGACTTAAGAATATGATTCCAGATCTATGAATTTCTTATGTATGTATCTTCTTTTGATGGAAAAATTTCATAATTTTTCATCATATTGTAAGGCATTTGTTGTAGCTTTTGGCAGATATATAGTGTCAAGATAATCACTTACTTCACTGGTAATTGTTAAATTGTTGTTACGGATCTTGTACCAATTAGTAGAAAATTGGTTTTTCCACATCTGACTTTTTTCCTTTAGATCTTATCTACCATAAAAAGTAACGTATTCCTTAATTGCTTGGACATATTAGGTTCATTAAAAATACTGAAAACATTTAGGGAATTACCAAAATGTGACACAGAGATATGAATCATAGACCAGCACTGGTCCATCAATGCTTCACTTTAAGGAGCATTGATAAGAACAGCTGTTGTAAAAGACCTGGAATGGACAGCAGAACTATCCTCACTGATGCAGAATGAATGGGACAATATATCATTTTGTCCATTGACTATTCTTGCTATGTTTCCCCTGCTATTTCGTTTCCAAGGATATCATTGTTTCCCATTTAAGAAAGATTTTACTGATAAAAGTTATTGGATGGTTCACAGAGGTATCTGCAGGCACACTTCATTTTATTGCTCTTCACTTTATTGTGCTTGGTAGATACTGAATTTTTTATGAATTGAAAGTTTGTGGCAACCCTGCATTGAGCAAGTCTTTTAGCAACATTTTTCCAACAGTATGCACTCACCTCATGTCTTTTTGTCGTATTTGGTTAATTCTTGCAACATTTCAAACTTTTTCATTATCATTATATCTGTGATCAGTGATCTTTGATGTTACTATTGTAATTGTTTTGGGGCACTATGAACCATGCTCACATAAGACAGTGAACTTAATTGACAAATATATGTATTCTGACTGCTCCATGGACTGACTGTTCTCCCATCTCTCTTCTTCTCCTCAGAACTTCCTAATCCCTGAACACAACAATATTGAAATTAGGCCAATTAATAGCACTACAATGGTCTCTAAGTGTTCAAGAGACAGGAAGAGTCCCATGTCTTTCGCTTGAAATCAAAAGCTAGAAATAATTAAGCTTAGTGAGGAAAACATGTTGAAAGCAGACATCTGCCAAAGCAGTCTTCTTATGTCAGACAGCCAAGCTGTGAAATAATTATGCAAAGGAAAAGTTCTTGAAGGAAATTATTAATAAAAGTGCTATCCCAATGAGCATAGAAATGAAAAGAAAGCAGAATAGTCTTATTGCTTATGCAGAGGATGTTTTAGTGGTTTACACAAAAGATCAAACCAGCTATAACCTTCCCTTAAGCCAAAGCCTCATCTAGAGCAAAGTCCTAGCCTTTAGTCTCTTTAATTCTGTGGAGGCTGAGAGAGGTGAGGAAGCTGAAGGAAAAACGTTTGAAGCCAGCAGAGTTTGGGTTTATGAGGTTTAAGGAAGAAGCCATCTCCATAACATAAAAGTGCAAGGTGGGCTGGGTGCAGAGGCTCACGCCTGTAGTCCTAACACTCTGGGAGGCTGAGGCAGGTGAATCGTTTGAGCTCAGGAGTTCGAGACCAGCCTGAGCAAGAGCAAGACTCTGTCTCTACTAAAAAATAGAAAGAAATTAGCTGGAAAACTAAAAATATATATAGAAAAATTAGCCGGGCATGGTGGCACATGCCTGTAGTCCCAGCTACTTGGGAGGCTGAGGCAGTAGGATTGCTTGAGCCCAGGAGTTTGAGGTTGCTGTGAGCTAGGCTGACACCATGGCACTCTAGCCTGGGCAATGGAGTGAGACTCTGTCTCAAAAAAAAAAAAAAAAAAGTGCAAGGTGAAGAAACAAGTGCTGATGTAGCATCTGCAGCAAATTATCCAGAAGAGGTAGCTAAGATCATTGATGATGGTGGCTCTAATAAACAGCAGATATTCAATGCATATGAAACAGCCTCAGATTGGAAGATCAGATCTAGGACTTTCATAGTTAGAGAGGAGAAGTCAATGCCTGACTTCAAAGCTTCAAAGGACAGGTTGACTTTTTTGTTAGGAGCTAATGTAGCTGGTGATTTTAAGTCAAAGCCAATGCTCATTTACCTTTCTGAAAATCTTAGCACCCTTAAAGGTTTGCTAAATCTACACTGCCTGTGGTCTATAAATTGAAAAAACAAAGTCTGAATGACAGCATATTTGTTTATAGCATGGTTTACTGAATATTTTAAGCCCACTGTCCAGACCTACTGTACAGAAAAAAAGATTCTTTTCAAAATATTACTGCTCATTGTCAATGTCCCTGGTCACCCAAGAGCTTTGATGGAGATAAAGAAGGAGATCAGTGTTGTTTTCATGATTGCTAGCACAGCATCCATTCTGCAGCCATGGATCAAGGAGTAATTTTGATTTTCACATTTTATTATTTAAGAAACACATTTCATAAGGCTATAGCTGGGATAGATAGTGAAAGATCTCTTCTGAAAGATCTGGGAAAAGTAAATTGAAACCTCTAGAAAGGATTCACCATTCTAGATGCCATTAAGAATATTCATGATTCATGGGAGAAGGAAGTTTATTTTAATCCTTATGGATGACTTTGAGGATTCAAGTCTTCGGTGGAGGATGTCACTGCAGATGTGGTGGAACTAGCAAGAGAACTAGAATTAGAAGTGGAGCCTGAAGATGTGTCTGAATAGCTGCAATATCATGATAAAACTTGAAGGGATGAGGAGCTGCTTCTTAAAGATGAGCAAATAAAGTGGTTTCTTGAGATGGAATGTGCTTCTGGTGAAGATGCTCCATGGGCAGACTGTTGAAACATTGTTGAAATGACAACAAAAGAATTTAGAATATTCAGTAAACTTAGTTAATAAAGTAGTAGCAGGGGTTGAGAAAATTGACTCCAATTATTGAAGAAGTTCTATTATAGGTAAAATATTGTCAAATAGTACCGCATGTGACAGAAAAATCTTTTCTGAAAGGAAGTGTCAATTGATGCAGCAAACTCATAGTTGTCTCAGGTTAAGAAATTGCCACAGTCATCTCAACCTTCAGCATCAAAGCAAGACCCTCTACTAGTAAAAAGACTACAATTTGCTGAAGGCTCAAATGATTATTAGCATTTTTTAGCAATAGAGTGTTTTTAATTAAGTTGTATACATTGCTTTTAAGACATAATGCTATTGCACACTTAATAGACTACAGTATAGTATAAACATAACTTTTATATGTACTGGGAAACCAAAAAAATTGTGTGACTCACTTCATTGTGGTATTTACTTTACTGCAGTGGTCAGTAACCAAACCCACAATATTTCCAAGGATGCCTTCACTAGGTTTTCTATGGCCCTGAGAGTGTTCCTCTCCTTAAATCCCTAACATGGTAATAGGAATGTAAAACTGCTTAATAAGTTACAGTTTATGACAGTTGATTCAAGTCAGGTTACAGTTTATTCTTGTTTTTCATGGACAGTAGGAAGTATCCTTTTCGAAATGCCCAAGTTTACCTTAGACTCAGTCACAAAAGGGGATTACCTTTTGTTCTTCAAAAGTTCTAATACTGCTGAAGAAATATATTCCAGAATTAGTTGGGACTGAGTTTTTTTTTTTTTTTTTTTTTTGAGACAGGATCTTGCTCTGTCTCCCAGGCTAGAGTGCAGTAGCTACATCATAACTCACTGCAACCTCAAACTCCTGGGCTCAAGCGATCCTCTTGCCTCAGCCTCCTTAGTAGCTGGGACTACAGGCATGTACCACCATGCCTGGCTAACTTTTCTATTTTTGGTAGAGACGGGTCTCTTGCTCAGGCTGGTCTTGAATTTCTGGCCTCAAGTGATCCTCCCACCTCCCACCTCAGCCTCCCAAAGTATAAGGATTACAGGTGTGAGCCACCACACCAGGCCATTCATTTGCCTACTTTTTAATGGGATTATTTGCTGTTTGGCTGCTGAATTCTTTGAGTTCCCTGTATGTTTTCGATATTATAATAGTTCCTCATCAGATGAATAGTTTTCTATTCTACAGATTGTCTATTCACTCTGTTTATTGTTTCCTTTGCTATGCAGAAGATTTTTTTTAGTTTAATACAGTTTCATTTGTCTATTTTTGTTTTTGTTTCCTGTGCTTTTGAAGTCTTAGCCATAAATTCTTTGCCCAGACCAATATCCTGAAGCATTTACCCTATGCTTTGTAAATTTAATTAATTCTTGTCTAGCATAATGGCTTAAAAATATGAGACATGTGACTATAGAATAATGAAAAAGTGTTTTTCTCAAGTTTAGTTTTTCTATACTACCTAGAAAGAGATAAAGGTTGGGGGGTGGAGGAGAGAGAGAGAGAGAGAGGGAACCCAGTATTAGCTATTCAGGAGATAAGAAGGTAGACATGCATTTTTGGCTTAAGGACTAAATAATATCAATCTGAT
The DNA here is from genome assembly GCA_028533085.1 of Varecia variegata. Taxonomy (NCBI): domain Eukaryota; kingdom Metazoa; phylum Chordata; class Mammalia; order Primates; family Lemuridae; genus Varecia; species Varecia variegata. The sequence continues at coordinate 128,659,593 of CM052437.1, forward strand.
GGGAATTGTGATATGGCAATTATTCACTAAATCACTATATTCTCTTCACTAAATCACTGTGATAACATAATTCCTGGAATTAGGTTTTAATAGCTGCAAGATATTTCATGTTATTTTTCTGCCTACATTTCTATATAGATTTTCTTCCCTAATACCAAAAATTGTAAGAAACAATTTAACTTTTGTTTTCAACTAAGAGCTGTTTGTAGTTTTAAAAAAAAATACTTTTAGTAGCTGTTAGTAGTAAGCTACTTGAAGGCTCTAACTTGGTTGAAAAAGCAAGAATACATTTTCATTTCACTGATTCATTTCATGTTCTATGGTGATGTGGTTATGTATATTTTGCATCAATAGCATAATCTTTTAGAAAATTAGCATGTACAATATATGCTTCTAAAAGCACTGAATGTAAAAAGTACATAATTTCATATTTAACATACATTAATATTAATGAAAACTGAAATTGGGTTAGATTTTCCATAATTTCTATTTCTTAAAAGCTAATGTACACACACTATGTTCTTGCATTATTATTGTAAAATGTTGTATAATGGTTATTATAGTTAGAGTCTTGAACAAATACTTTTTGTTACAAATATAAATCTTCCTGACTAATATGTATGTATGTATGTATATGAAAAAGTGTTATGGGCTTCTAGTAGAGTGAATGAAAGCTCATGAATATTATTTCTAAAAAATGTTGAAATGAAAAATTCTATTAAAGTAGACTGCATGCAATCAGTATGAAAAATAAAGTAAGTTATCACTCTTTTTTAATGTGGAGAGAGAAAAATATAAATGTATTGAAAGTACAAGGATTAAATATATAAATATATATTATATATCACAAATTGTTACAAATCTTAAAATACTGCTTTAAGAGTATTTTTACTATACTTCAATTTTATAAAACATTTAAAATATTTTAGACATTAGAAATTTCAAGCAAGAATTATTTTAAAGATAATATTTAAGACCAATTAATATGGTATTTGGCAGTGTGTGGGATATAACATTTTTCAGAAAAATAATATTAGGCATAAGTCATCTAGCTTTTCCATCTCTTCCATTCCTTATCCCCATCCCCATCAGCCTTGTCATTTACTTTCCTTTTAAAAGTCTTCACACATAGAACAGAAGTTGGCTACTCCCTCCTAAGCTTTATACCATTATCCTAGGTTACTTTAATATCTGCATTGATGAACCAACACTTCTTTGAATTTCTCAATTCCAGTGATTCCACCTCCCATTCACATTAGCCATCAGCTCCCATGGCCATATGAGAAAAAATATTGACATTAGAAACATTAGAAAAATTTTATTTCTTTAGTGGACATATATTATTTACTTCTCTAACATCAGTTTGCATTTTTCTGGCCACAATCCTCCATTTTATTCATTCCTTCCTTTGGGATCCAAGGCCATTGTCTAGATGGTTCTCTGCCCCTAAGGTCCTCTGTCAAAGTACAGATGCTATTGCACTTACCATGGGGTTACATCCAGATAAATCCATCATAGATTGAAACTATTTTAAGTTGAAAATGCAATTAATACACCTAACCTACCAAACATCATTGCTTAGCTTTACCTACCTTAAACATACTCAAAACACTTTGTAGACCCAAATAAGTGATGGAGGCAAAAATCTCAATCCATAGAGGTTTATTAAGCCAAATTGAGACACACCTGGGAAAAACGCAAACCACAAGCATATCTGTGGCTGTTTTTCTGAGGGGGAAGTTGGAAGCTTCAGCATTTAAAGGCATATAGAAAGAAAGAAAAAAAACGGGGGGTGGATGGTTTTGGGGCAATGCTGTTGGTGAGGCAAATGGTTTCATTCTCTTGAGACCCAGGAAATCTATATTTTACACAAAATAAAGGGACTGTTAGAAGAGAAAAAGGGAGTGAAGGAAGCATCAATTATGTAGATGCCCCTGGGTAGGTGGAAGAATGTCTGATCCTGTGTATCTCCAGTTTTGTGACCTGTAAACACAAACTTGTAATTCATTACAAGTTGTGGAATCAAACAGACTTTAGTTTTAGGTGCTAGACATAGTTACAATTTGCATGTTCTTGCTTATAGGAGGTCAGCAAGGAATTTCCTTAACGAGTGATCTGTGGGGTCATTTCTTCACAGGTGCCTGAGGCCTTCACCTTCTCTTTTGGGTAAGGAGTTGAGGGCAGGGTGCCCCTGAGGTTTTTATTTTCTTCTTATAACTTACATTAGCCTACAGTGGAGCAAAATCACCTAGCACAAAACCTATTTTATAATAAGGTGTTGAATATCTCATGTAATTTATTGAATACTATACTGAAAGTGAAAAATAGAATGGTTGTATGGGTATGTGAAGCATGGTTTCTACCAAATGCATATCACTTTTGCACCATTGTAAAGTCAAAAAGTCTTAAATCAAACCGCCTTAAGTCATAGACCCTCTTCATAACAATAAAGACAGAATGTGTCTTCAGAACAGTAATTGGTTAAGCCTAACCTAACCTGGCCCAATTGCATTAAATTGTAGAACATTTGTGGGAGATTGGAGAAGATCCTTGGTGTTTCATTATTGATGTAACTGAAAGGGTTTGAGGTTAAAGTTTCTGTGGCCAGCTTCTCTCAAAGAAAAAGCCTGAGCTGCATATTGAACCTGGAAATAAAACAGACAAACAAAAGCATTATTTATACCTTAGAAAAGAGATATACCAAGTTTGGATAATTGAACCCTGAGTCTTCTGGAATTAAACTAACTCATCACTTGGGCTTTTCATTTGAGCCAATACATTGTTTTATTTTCCTTTCATCACTTTTATTTCTTATGTTTACACCAGCCATTCCTAATTAACACTATCTGTAATGTTCCTTTCAAATCTCAGTTTCAGATCATAACTTCAGATCTTACCAGCTGTCACAATGTTTCCCACTTCAACCTTACTAAGAGTTCTAGTTCCTTGGCTCTAATGCCTAGAATAGACCTTACCACGTAGTAGGTCTTCATAGATACCTGTCAAGTGAGTGAATCAATGGAGAAATTAATGATACAACTCTTCTATTTAGCCATCTCCTCTTTTCTGTGCTTTCTCTAATCTCATTTATGTGTAACTATGTGGACCACTTTCTTGATAGTACATTATATTTAATATTCCATTATTCCATCATCTTTCCTCTCAACCACTTGATAATACAGTAATTTTTTTATCAGTCTAACTGTCCTGCCTTCTCCATGATGAGACATTGGTTGCTAAGCACATAGAACCAGGCCTCCTACTTTTTGCAGGAATAAATTCTATCAAAAGGGCACTCTCTTATCCTTGCCTACACAGCTAAAAACTTTGTCACACCATACTTTCCTTCTCTCTTCTATTATAAGGGAAAGGGTAATTATTATTCTTTCTAAAGTTTATTCTTTCACTTGGATATTATAACTTCCCAGTTGGGCTGTAACTTTTTGTTATCCCTTCCTCACACTGTATCTTTAACTTCAATCTTTTTACTTTCACTTTCTCATAACCATTTATATTTCTCGTTTCTGTTTTGAATTCACATTTCTTTCTAGTTTTTTCTCTTCCCTCCTCATAGCAAGTTGCTATTGATGATGCTGCTTCTTTTTCTTCTTCTTCTAACAGTATTTTAAGTGTACAGTATAATATTGCTAACTATAAGCACACTGTTGTACAATAGATCTCTAGAATTTATTCATCTCATATAACTGAAACTTTATATGTGTTGAATAGTGCCTGTCCACTTCCCACTCCTCTCAGTTTCTGGCACCTACCATTTACTCTTTCTGTTTCCTTATCTTGGTTATTGTGAATAATGATGCAATGAACATGGGAATGTAGATATCTTTGAGATCTTGATTTTAATTCTTTTTAATATATACCCAGAAGTGGGATTACTGGATCAAAGCTCTTGGATGAGTTGCTAACACATTTTCTGAATTTTTTACCTGTCATTCATTCTTCAATTCAATGACATCTGGGCCACTCCCACATTCTCAAATGATATTGCTCTTACCAAGTAAACCTAACACCCTTACTCACCATCTTATAACCCTCACAAATGAAATAGGTACTCCTTGTTTTACTTTTGTTTTTATATTAATAATTCAGTTTCTTGGGAAAGGCTTCTCTTTTAATTTAGGCTATATCAGGTCTCCCTGTCATAAACTGCCATAGCTTTCTGTACTTTAACTTCAGTTTCTTGATCATATATGGTGATCACATATTTGTATGATGATTTGACTAATATCTACTTTTTCTATCAGCTCCCATTCTCCATGAGAGAAGAGACTATGCATATTTTGCTCATCCTTTTATCCCTGGCCACTCATGAACTATGTGCTACATAGAAGTTATTAAATACATATTTTTAATGATTGTGGTGATATTATGTATCTCACTGTGGTAAGAAGAATAATGCCCCCCACCAAGAAATCCATGTTCTAATCTCTACAACCTATGAATATTTCATTTTCCATGGCAAAAAGGACTTCGTAGGTGTGATTAAATTAAGGGTGTTGAGATGGCAAGATGATTATCTGGGTGGGTCAGATATAATCACAAGGGTCCTTTTAAAGGGAAAGAGTGAGGCAGGAGAGTCAGAAAAAACATGACAATAGAAGAGGTCAGAGTGATGCAATGCAAATACTAGCCAAGTAATGTACATGGCCTGTAGAAATTGGAAAATGTAAGGAATGGATTCTCCCCTAGAGCCTTCAGAAGGAATGCAGCTCTGTCAACACCTTGATTTTAGACCTATCAGACCCATTTTAGGCTTCTATCTCCAGAGATGTAAGATAAGAGATTGGTGTCCTTAAATCACTAAGATCCTGGTGATTTGTCATAGCAATAATGGGGAAGTAATACATTCACTAATTTGATAACATTCTTCTACCTAATATCCTTCAGAAACATGTTGTTATTCTCAAGATGAATTTCCAGATTCTTAATGTATACCATCACAAATGGCTCCCTTTAATCACACCAGCCTTATTTTGATCACATGCCACCAATTCTAAAACAATATTACAATTATACATAACCTCCAGTTCCTCAAATATATGAACATTCTTCCACGGCACCTCTCAGGACTTTGGAAAAGTATCCTGTCATTGAGAGCTTTGAAGCTTATACTTCATTAGCCTTGTGGTACCTTGGTCTTTGATAATGATTTCCACAGATGGAACATTTTAGAGTTTGAATGAATCAAAGCAAAAATGACCAAATTAATTCCTTGGGAACAAACATTTGAAAATTTAGAAAAGTTGAAGGTAATTCAGAACTCTTTGGATTGTGGAAGCTAGGGATAGGGATAGTGGTATGGTATGCTTTTAATAAAGTTAAAAATGAAGTAGTCACAGCTGTTAGCTTCCTAAAATAATAGTCTTTGCTTAATAATGAAACATGTATGATGCTGGTTTCTCCTTATGTTTAGTCTATATTCTTTGTCGTTTTAAATTTGATGAGTATTGTTTTTATAGAGAGAATTTCGTCTTTGGTAAAACATGTTGAATAGAACAGAGCCCTGTGGTTTCCCACTAGGTAGCTCTTCTCAGTAAACATCATTTAACACAGTCTTTGGATATTTGATTCTTTAAAACTATTCTGCTACAAAGAGATTTTAATAGTGTTTGTTTTAATAGTGTGTCTTAAATAACCTCATGTAACACTGCAGAGTTCACTGTAAAAATATCTCTCTATATGTATCGCAATTATATACCTATAGACCTGTATTGCTGTATTAGAAACCATGCTATTTCATACAGATATAATCAAGTCATTATTCAATAAGAGGATAACATAGTTGTAAGTTCCTTATGATAGAGAAATTTATGTATATTTTTATTTATTTTATTTTTTATTTCAAAATATTAAGGTGATACAAATATTTTTGTTACATGGGTATACTGTATAATGCTGAAGTCAGGGCTTTCACTGTGCCCATCACTTGGACAGTGTTCATTGTGCTTGATAGGTAAGTTTTTATCCCTCATCACCCCATCCTAATTCCATCCAAGTTGCTGCAAAAGACATTATTTCATTCCTTTTTATGGCTGAGTAGTACTCCATGTTTATGTCTATATATAAAATTTGCATTACATGTAAAATATGTATATAATTTTTAAAAAATTCAATCATGAATTGATGGGCACTTACGTTGCTTCCATATTTTTGCAATTGTGAATTGTGCTGTGATAAACATTCAGGTATGGGTGTCTTTTTTGTTAAATGACTTCTTTTCCTTTGGGTAGATGCTCAGTAGTAGATAGATACAGGTCTAGTAGCTGAATCAAATGGTAGGTCTACTTTTAGTTTTTGAGGACTCTCCGTACTGTTTTCCCTAGGGGTTGTGCTAGTGTGCAGTCCCACCAACAGTGTATAAATGTTCCTTTTTCTCTGTATCTGTGCCAGCATCTGTTGTTTTTTGACTTTTTAATAATGGCCATTCTGACAGGGATAAGGTGGTATCTCACTGTGGTTTTAATTTGCATTTCCTTGATGATTTGTGGTGTTGAACATTTTTTCATATGTTTTTTGACCATTTTTCTATCTTTTTTTGAAAAAAATTTTGTTCCTGTCTTTTTCCCGTTTTTTGATTTAGCTTTTTTTTTTTTGTTGTTGCTGTTGCTGATTTATGTGAGTTCTTTGTAGATTGTGGATATTATTCCTTTGTCGGATGTATAGTTTGCAAATATTTTCTCCCATTCCATAAATTGCCTGTTTACTCTGTGGATTATTTACTTTGCTGTGCAGAAGCCTTTTAACTTAATTAAGTCCCATTTATTTAGTTTTGTTCTTGCTGTATTTGCCTTTAGGGTCTTAGTCATAAATTCTTTGCCTAGGCCTATACCTAGAAGAGTTTTTCCTACATTTTCTTCTAGAATTTTTATTGTTTCATGGCTTACAGTCAAGTCTTTAATCCATTTCGAATTAATTTTTTGTATGATGAGAGATAGGTGTCCTGCTTCCTTCTTTTGCATGTGGCTTTCCAGTTTTCCCAGCACCATTTGTTGACTAGGGCTCCCTTTCCCCAGTATATGTAACTACCTCAGCACTTATGATTTGTAGGAACTTAATAAATTTCATTGATCAATGTGCTAAGAAAAGAGTAATTATGAATCACTTTTACCATAACCTAGCATAACCTAGCCTATTCAGATTAATACAGCCATACAGATGGAGAGATTAGATGGGAAGACTAGACAGAGAGACTAGATGGATATAGAGATATATGGATGCTGTGATGCAAAGTAATGCAGAATATTAGTTAATATTGTCACTGTTGTTTGATTTTTAAAATTTCAGAGGATTCAGGCTTTGGGGTTGAATTTAGTCCTGCTTACCCAAATTAATACATTATTATTAATAAATCATGTTAAGCTATATTAACTCAAATATTCTATCTTGAATGAATATACTATCTAAGATATATTTTGAATGTATTTTATCTGCATTTATGATTCTGATCATGAATAGAAAATTTTAAAATGATAATTTTAAAAGTTATGTATGTAGAATCATATACAATCTTTAATCTGTAGAGGAAACTAGCAATTGAGTTAAATAGCCTACGAGAGTCCTCTTTAGAGTATTATTAAGTAACATGATACAAATTTTGTAATCCACTTAATTGGGTTTTTGTACTGAATGATGAATCCTAAATTGGCTATCCATGGTGAAATTATGATGAGTCATTTGGAATAAAATATATTTAAGTTAATTTTTAACAACAGTTTTGGAGATTGAATTTTATTTAGCTCACTGTATATTGATTTGATCTTTTAAAACTTATGCATTTAATGGTGGTCAAGAGAAAAAAATGGCATCTTTATAGATAATATTAAACAGCAGATCAACAATTTTGTGAAGAAATGACCACTGCTTCTCACAATGCCACATTTTCTTCATATTTATACAAATTAAATTTCTCTTTCACATAGATATTAAGTATATCATTAGAGTTTCTTTCATATTCTTTGTAAGAAACATACTTCTCAAAATTTAGCTATATTGCTTTTTCAGATGATCTTCAACTAATCAAGAATAATTTTCTACATTCTAATTTTCTTTATCCCAGTAATGAATACTTTCAAAAAAGACAAACTTCAAAGAGCTTAGGTTTATATAAAGTCTAATAAGAGTGAATGTGGAATTAACTCATACATAATTGCTCAGAATTATTCAATATTTTCTAGTTAGTTAATTGAAGCAGGATTAGAAAGATATATTTTACTGCTTCCACACATTTAAGCTTATCATTTCTATGAGAAACTATTATCTCTTTGCAGTTTTCAGTGCTGAAGTTTCTTCTTCTAGTCTAGTTTTCAGATGTAGTAAATTTTTCCTTTGGAAGTTGGAATAATTCCGTCTTCTCAGTTCCCCGGTACTTCAAGACCAGCATCTAATGCCTGGATTCTTAAAATAGTCTGTTTAGATGGACTACAAACCTCTGGTTCAATAGGTCTTAGTTTATTTGAAAATAGATTCCAATTGGAATCCATAGTGAAAGCTATGGATCTTCTCTCCCTACCCCTCACCGTCCATACCTTCCCCTCATCTTCTACCAATTCCCACCCAGCTTCCTACTTTATAGTGAGCCCAGCGTATAGCTCCAGTCCCATTATTGATATTGGGATTAGCTCCCAGGCCAAACCCAGCTCTTATATTTGTTTCCACCTTATAGCTTTTTGCTCTGGTTTTAGGATTTCATTTGTTTGCTTGTTTTTGTGAAGAGTCTTTAATTTTTTTCTTTAATTTCTGAAAACAAAACAAAATTAAAAGTACATTTTATATTGGATTCAGTTGTTTCTGTGTTTTTCTTTTTAATTGTATTATATTTAAGGTGTACAACATCATGTTTTGATATACGTAGACATAGTGAAATGATTACTAGGTCAACTAAATTAACAAATCCCTCTCTTCACTTAGTTACCTTTTGTAGGTGTGTGTGGTAAGAACACCTGATATCCACTCTCCTAGTCAATTACCAGTATAAAAAAAATGGTATTAAGTATAATCATCATGCTGCATGTTAGATGTGTAGACTTATACATTCTACAGAACTGCAACTTTGTACTCTTTGACTAATATCTCCCCATTCTCCCCTACATCTATTTATTTAACTTTTTTTAGATTCCTAATAGGTAATTTAGTACATATTATAGTGTCTAAGTGTCCAGAAAAAATGTGTATTAGATGAATGTATACTTGATTATCTGGCATTATGTCACATTATAAGTTATATGATATTTTGAGAGTTGGGTTTATATTACTTACTTTTGTTAACATTGTTTCATTGGATAGCTTAACTTTGTTAGTTCAGTTTACACACATTGTTATTGGATACATTTTATATGCTAGGCTCTTGTGAAGATACAAAAGCCTACTTGCAAGGTTGACCATCGGCTGGTTTCTGGGAACTTGAATGGTAAACTGATCCCTATGATGATATAAAATTTCAGTTAAATGAAAAAAGTGGCTCAGTATGCCTGTGAACAAACAGTGTGGTTTATGCTAAACACCTGCTTTTCCTTCTGAGAGTCTGAAATTTTGCTATAGGCTGGGCAGAGAATATCTATAAGACCAAACTCCAGTATAAACCTTGAACATTGAATTTCTGAGTTTCCTTGGTAGAAAACACTTCATATGTGTTGTCTCAATTCCATGCTAGAGGAAAAAAAAGCATATCCTGAGTGATTCCATAGGGAGAGGTCTCTTGGAATCTTGTGCCTGGGTTTCTCTGTTCTTTGCCCACACACCTTTTGTTTTTGCTGATTTAGCTTTGTACCCCTTCATCATAATAAATCATAGCCATGAATGTGACTATATGTTGATTCCTGTGATCCTTCCTGAGGTATTCTTGGGGACCCTTGACAGAGTTGTGCTTCAAAAAAAATGAGAATAAATTCAACAAATAGAGAAAGACAGTCCTTGCCCTTCAGAAGCTCATAGTCTTATAGGGAAGAAGAAGGAGGATGTAAGGGGATGTTAGATATTTGAATAGATAATTTCAACATAATTTGATTGGTAATGACAGAATCATTCAAAGAGTGCTATGAGAACACCAAAAAGAGACATTGTTCTAGGGGTTCAGGACAGGTTTTGAAAATGAGAAAAACTTTGCCAGGTACAGGAAGGTAGGCAATACATACTGATCAAAGGGACCTGGATATAAAGTAAAATAATATTAGTGATAATAATAATAATGATAGTAATGGCCACAAGAACAAAAGCAAACACACAATGCTTACTGCCAAGAATTATTTTAAGCCCTTTCTACATATTAAGTCATTTAATTTTCCCAGTAATCCTATAAAGGTATTATAACATTATTAAATGAAGAAATGAGCACAGAGAAATTAAGTGTATTATGCAGATTCTTATAGCTGGTATACAGTAACCTGGAGTTTGAACTCAGACAATCTGGCTCTTACTCTGTGCTAGTGTTCTAAAGAAGGGAAGCAGGATATATCTATGTAATATTTAATGTTTTATTTTCCAATTCCAAACTTCTGACATAGAAAAGGTTTTTTAAATTATAACACATATGAATTGGAGAGTTCTAGGATAAAATATGCTTTTATTATCTCAGTGGAAAAATAAGACTTGTAAACATAAAATAATAGAAATTAATATAAAACATTATGTTCAAATATATAATACAGTCTAAAGAGGCAATCCAGATATGAAGCATTATTTCTTTTGCGCACGTGTAGGCTGAATGATATCCTTACAGCATCTAAATCTATGATAAAAATGTGATAGCATATCAAGGAATAATTTCCTTATTTATTGAATAAGATTTAGACTTCCCTTGGGTAATACTACATAATACTACTACACCTGACTTAATATTTTCAGTGGTGCATTCATTTTTTATATCTTTGGTGCTTGTGTGTGTGTGTGTGTGTGTGTATATATATATATATATATATACACATATATACACACACATATCTTCAGACTTGTTATGTAAAAAGTGGTGACTAGAATGTCATATTTCTTTGTTTATAACAAATTTTCTTTACTTCATGTATAATTTTTTGAAGTTTTAGATAAAATTAAGACAGGTGGCTACATGTTAACTTTTTCTCCTTCAACTTTTAACAAGGTTTAGAGATAGAAATAAAAAATACAAATAGAGATAGAAATAAAAAATACAAACAGTAGTTTAAGTAATATCTTTAGGTCTATTTAGCATTTCAGCATTTTCTTTGCCTAACCTTCTGACTGCAATATAATGAACAGTATTTATTTCTAATGCTATTATAATAGAAAAGTGAAATTTTCAAGTGGTTTGACACATAATAAAAATATGATACTTTCATACATGGAGAATGAAAGCAAGAGCCTGTATTTGAGGATAATGATGAGATTCATGTATTAATGGAGTGAGTTTTAGGAAAATTAGTCAAAGATATTTTTTAAATTATAAACTTTTAGGAAAAAAGAATGGTATATTTTCATTTAGATAGAATGTGGTATGATAGTATAAATTTATTGCCTAGAGTCACACAGTATGTTACTTAAATTTTAGCTGTTGTAATTTTTCACTTCTAGAATTACCAGTTGATTAGTTTTTAATTTCTAGCTCTGTACTGAAGTTCTCTATCTTGTTACCTAAACACGTAACTATACTCACCATGTTTATTTTAATATCCATGTCTGATGACTCCAATATCTATATCTGCTGTGGATTTGTTTCTATTGTCTTTTTTGTTTTCTGGCTTTGACACATTTGGTCTTTTTTCTTGGTATGCTTGGTAATTGTTGAATGGGATTTTGTCTGTCCATTGTGTATGAAAAATTATTGGGGTAATTTCAGTCTTTTTTTTTTCATTTTTTTACATGTGTCTTTTCTTTTTTTATTTATTGTATTTTATTTACAGATTGATGTGTATGTGTACATCGTGGAATGATTAAATCAAGCTGATTAACATATCCATCACCTCGCATACTTATTGTTTTGTAGTGAGAACATTTAAAATCTACTCTCTTAGCAATTTTCAAGTATGCAGCACATGTTTATTAACTGTAGTCACCATGCTGTGCAATAAATCTCCAGAACTAAAATATTTTTTTCCCAATAAATAGGCTTCTGTTTCCCTTTGTTGATTATCTCCTTTGCTGTGCAGAAGCTTTTAGTTTGATGTGGTCTCACTTATTTATTTTTGCTTTTGTGGACTGAGTTTTTAATTTCAGTCTTTACATATCATTTTTTTCCTCATGAGAGAATTCATTTTTGCTTCATTCAGGCAGAGAAAAGGGGCAGATTATATTAATTTAATTCAGTCACAGATGAAGCTTGTTCAGAATTGCAATTTGATCTTAGTGAAAGCTAGTTTATCTTTGGTTCATCCCTGAAAAACACATATATATATACATATTATGTATTTATAAATATATAAATACACACACATAAATATAAACATATCTGACATATAATATTGTTTGGCTAAGTAGAACTCATGTCAACATTCATGGTCCTTACCTGTGGTGTTTACCAGGACCCCTTCTCTTTGATGCCCTAGTACTGTTAATACAATTTCGGTCTCCCCAGCCACAAAAGAAGCGCTATTCTTGTTTCTTAGTCCTTTATCCTTTGCTTGTGAATTAGGAAATGCTTTAAGGGGAAAAGCAGTAATGACTGTTGGGCTCAGTCCTTTGTTGTTCCATTTTGTTCTCTTTGGGGTCATGACCTTTCAAGTCTACGGCCCTCGTAGTTCTCCAGTGCCTTCAAATTGGTGCAGTTTGGATTTTTGGATAGTTTTTTCTCTTATTTTCACCAGGCACATTGGTCTGTAACAGGTTTTTCTGAAAAAAGAACAACGGTGTGTTATTGAAGATACCAAATGTAAAGCACATTTAAATATGCTGTTTTCTGTAGAATTTGTGATAATCAATTTCAGAATACTTGAATACTATATTCAAAAATATTTCTACTTTGCAGTAAATAGCAGTAGTTTAATCTGTGGGTGAATAATTTAATATGCTTTAAAGACTCTTAAAGTATAATGGATAATTTAACATATAATGAATACTTTGGCTCAACAACTGGTTAAATCTGGATTTTCCAGTCCAGAGGATAGTCTACATTTTAGACTTTACAAAATCATGCCACTCAGAAAGTTAAGTAGCTATATACCCTATACCTCAAGCTCCATGCTTTGGCTGGAACCAAGTTTTAACAGGATTCCCACTATGGTTCATGTTTGAACTTAACCTGTTAACACTTTTTTTATTGTTGCAATCATTTTGTTTTTGTTTTGTAATAAATGTATTGGTAATAGCTAAAAGGGCTTGAGTATGAGTGATAGTGAAAGTAATGATGGCAAATATCAAGAACCTAAAAATGCCTAAATATTCCTCTCACTTGACTATCTGTCTCAATATAAGTTCACTTCTTATGAAAATGTTATTTCTTTCAGTTCCTGACATGAACCTTTTCCTTTAATATATTAGAGGAAATATCATTTTATTACTTCACATAACTCAACACTATGAATTACTACAAATACACATTAATATACCATTTCCCCAGAAGCCTATTTCACATAGCTTTGCAAACAAATGAGAAAGGCACATGAGAGGAATTAGATATTTAATCATTTAGTAGCAATTCTAACTTACAGCTTTGACATAACACTTTAACGACACAATGTAGTGATTGATTCAGGAAAAGTAGTTAGACTACAAATTACACTCTTTGAAATATTTGGTTCCAAAATTTCAGATGTGAGTTCTTATTACCACAATCTATGGGCATTCATTTATTTATTGTTGCCTTTTAGAGTTGGTTTATGTGAATCAGTTTTCCAAGAAAAACATTCCTCCTCATTACCATTCCAAATCACAATCATCAATTAATATTCAGGGCCATCTACAGGAGGGAAGGTTGGGGGAAAATTTGACTCTGAATCCATTAGTGCATATATATACTAGAAAAATTTGACTTCTAATTTTGGAGCTTTTCTAACACCTGAAAAGCCAAGTAGCATGACTTTCACTTGTGATGCATACAATAACTAAAACATCCTATATGAATAATTTTCCAAAGTTACTCCTTTTTTTATTCTTGTCTCTGACATGCAATTTTTTTTATGTAAGTGGATTAATATTACCATTCTTCATTTCTATTTCACTGTAGCGATCATCTCCTAAACCCATGGATTAAAACATGAAATTCTATATAAATCTTCTTAAGTGATTATTTTTGCATTTATTCATATGCTGAATAAATTCTAAAGAGTTTAATAATTCTTGCCAAAATAAACTTTAGGGTTTTATTTCTTACTTCTAAGTGCCTATCAGGTTTTTATATATGGAATTCATTGCACATGAATGTGTTTGATACATTTGAGCATTGTGTACTTAACCATGCTTTTATATCCTATTCTTCATATGTGTTCCTACTTATATAGATGCAAAATACTTATGGGTTGTTGGACTAAGAAAAATAGCAGTAGATACTAGTCAATAATTTCTACATGCAGAAAAGAAAGAAATAATAGGTGATTTAAACAAGGTAATACTAGTCATTATTATTATAACTATGCTCACTAAGATATGTTGAATGCTTATGAAGTGTCAGTCTCTGTTCTAAGTGCTTAGAGTTCCCAACATCTTAGCTTCACATAACCAAGGGCATAAAGCAGGAGTGATAGTGAATTGAGGGTCTTCAGGAATCAAAGGGTACATGCTAAAAGACAAAGCTTAAAAAAAAATACATATAGGCTTCGTCCAAATGTGTTTTAGAATGTGTGATTCCAAGTCATTGTCCTTTGTCATTTAAGCAGTTATTATTCATACTTTTGAAAAAATGATTTAATTTATATGACTTATGCATTTTCAGTATATAATTCAACCTTATATATGTTAAAATTCATTCTTTTTCCATAATAAACATGGTTCTTATTTGCACATGCCAAATCTGGGATGTGATGCCTGCTGCCAGAGGAACTTTCATTCTCCCCTTCCACTTGAAATGCCCTGAGTAAATTTAAATAACTTTTCAGACACTTTATTACCTTTATAGCAGAGAGAAAATAATGAATAGAAACAAACATTGAGTATGAGGCACCATGAGAAATAAAAAAATCAATAAGATGCAATTTCTGTCTTTTGGAATCTTATAAAGAAATTAAATATTAACCACAGGTAAGTAAAAATGCAATTGGCTAAATTTCAGGCAAAAAGAATAGAAAGGTTGGAGGGTTAAGGAAGGACATATTTCCTCTTATAGAGCCAATGCTCTCAGAACAGAGAAAAATATGAATTTCAAGGACCTCTAAGAATTAATCTCTATCCTCAAAGAATAATGTAAGAGAATGAACTCCCATCTTTCTTCATGTTTCAGTGAACCATCTGATGGCTTCTTTTACCCTGGACAGGACACATACGAGGCCCAAGCTTTAATGGTGAGTCCTTCCCACACGGCCCAGGGCATTATCTGCTCCTTTCTCTTCCCTTGGTTTTGCCATATTGTCCTCCTCAGGCTGTATATTTAAGCAGGAAAACAGCTTATTTAAAAAGTAAACCTTTGCATTTTCCAGACAGATGAAATAATGTTGCAAAAATAAAATTCTTCCTGGGCTCTAAGTTTCCCAGCTTTCCCTGGCACAAAGGAGGTGGGGATAGGTCTGCATAAATTTACTAAAATTTGGGAGAAAGATTTTGGTTCTTACACTAAAGTTGATTTGTATGCTGATGTATGCTAATCAGCACAGCAGAATTCTCTAATAACATGATAATTATTATGCTGACTTAGGCTAAAATGTTAACCCATGTGACATGTTTATCATGTCCTCTAGCACCAGTGGTATAAAAGGATTGATTTTACCATAACTCTAGTGAATATGATGAATTTTAAAAAGCGCATTTTTGTTTTGGTGTAAACACAAATATATCTTAATGAACAAGGAAAATAATTACTAGAAAGTGAGTTTGGGATTGACTTCTATAGTGATAACATAAATAATATGAATAAAACGGTAATTAAAATATGAGCAGGTAAGTTCCCTCCAGCACTGTTTTAATGATGGACACATTCCAAGAGGGCTCCTATCTCCTCCGGGCAAAGGCTGGAAGCACCTTTCCTGACTCTCAGACAGAGGATGATGGCATCGCGTTTTGTTTGTCAGGTCAATGGTTTAGGAGAAATACACACCTGTAAATACACAAAAACATGCTATTTTTTCAGAATGGAAAAATATTGTAGCTATAAGGATCAACAAGAGATTTTTTTTGGTTTGTTTTGTTTTTGCATATTTGAACTTCTGAAAATTTGGGACAAAAGCAGATTTTAGAAATTAAGACTCTTTCGATAAATTTTAGATTAAAGGAAACATGAATATTTTTCTTCCTATTATGTTAATCTGAAGCTGGAATGAATTGGGGACATCTCTCATTATTTGCCTTTGAGAGGCACTTATGAAGGGTAGTAAGTCATGTCCATTTTGTGATAATGCATTTTGGGATATATGTTCTTATGAACATGAAGTTATGTACTCTTTTCTGCTATAGGATGCTGAGCATGTCCCCTGAATGGGCTGAATGCCTCAGTGGCTCCCTCCCCACATTGCTGCTGAGGACCATACAAGCCCTATGACCTTGTCTGTTCCAGTGCACAGTCCTCTGGGAAGGTTTGACTGCAGGGGATTGTTACGGGAACTCACGTTTCCCTTTCAGCATTCCCCCAGTGTGGAAATTCCTTCCATTTAATCATTTAGTTGATAGTTCTCAATGCTGGTTGTGGACTCGAATCCCCAGAGATTCTGATTAAATTAATCTTGGGTGAAATTCAGGTATTTGTAGTTTTTTTTTTTTTTATTTTAAGCTCCTTGGGTGATCCAACATACAGCCCAGGTAGAAAATACAGCATTAGATGATTCAGGTAAACCCCAGACCCATTCACTCATGGCAGGAGAGGGGAGCATGGTGACTCTTAGTGTCGTTTGTACCTTCTGCATGGACTTGGCCATTCCACTTATTACCTCTATCTAAATGGACTTGCCAAATCCCATCTTCTAGGTCTTACTTAATTTGGGGTATTGAGTCTTGCTTTGTGTTGTTCTCACTGCCTTGTACTTAATGGTTCAAATTTCCTCCACCTTCCTACTTATGGCTGCATGATATTCAAACAATAATTCACCTTGCATTCACATTGTGCAACTCTAGCCAGCCTCTTCTCTCAGCCAAGAGACTGGACTATAATCCATACTACATTAGACAGATAGGATCATGAAATACTGTTTGCATTTTACCAATCATAATATGCATCCTTCAGTGAAATATGTTTGAAACTCCATTGCCTAGCACCCTCTCCAGTGACCCAGTGATGCAATAACAATGCATTTACATTTTAGTATATAACTCTGTTATTAAAACAGGTAAATATTTGACCAAAATATTATATATTACTTAAAGCTATGTATCATGGGTCATCTCTGTTCTTCTGCGCAGTATTAGTGATTCTAATCAAGTTGGCTATAAATACCTTTTATCAAAAATGTATAATTACTTCATTTTCAAGATTATATAATTATATAATTCTGGTATAAAAATCTAATCTTCATGGATAAACTACTATTAGTGAATATGGTTATATACATTAGGAATATAAAACTTGGTAACAACTAGTTCCATATGATAGCAGAAAGTATTAGAAACAAAGGAAATTTGTGAATAAAAATGCATGAATAGTAGAAATTTTGTTTGGAAGCAAAAATTCTTTATGCTGTATCACTTGTATTTTGTATATGGTGAGTATGGTTCCTCTCCCCACTTTGAAAGAACTTTATTTAAAAATAATTAAATAGGTAGTCACTAAAAATGTAATTACAAATTTTTGCCATGACATTAACCTTCCTTTTAGATTTTTTCATCTATTCTTATATAAACAAAGCAACGCTAAATCCCTATTTACATAACAACACCAGCAATAAAAGAACATAAACTCTACTACTGCTACTACTACTACTACTACTACTAAACTCACAATGTTCTGATAATCTGGATTTTCACACTGCATACTTGGAATAGCAATGATATTAAAATTCCTCAGTGTATTTTAGTGGCCTTGTAGTTGGCTCAGGTTTATTATTTGGAGTCAGCCAGAATGTTATACTGTCATCTCGATAAAGTAGCATCGACACACATGAAAACCTTTAATGACTTCACAGGATTAGGCTGTTGCAGTTACGATGATACTTTCTGCCTATTACTTTCGCTATTCAAGAGGAAGTTCTAATAATATTTTCAAATTGACTAGGAGGTAATCACTGAGGCAAAACACCCTGGCTCAGTTGCAGAGGTTTTATTGTATGAATTCTTTGATTTGAATTAACAGAAGCCAACTTGAGATACTCCTTAAGTCACAAGGCAAATTAATAATAAGGGTACTGGGGCATAGCCTAGAATCCAGGCCTCAGTTAGCTAACATAAGCAGGAAAAATCATTGAGTCTTTCCAGACTTCATCTTTATTCCTCCCTGGTTTGTCTGTTTTACTATTTTTGCAAATAAGCTTTCTCTTCTACTCTGTCTACTGGTGGGATATGGCTTCCCCACCTCTATATGTTGCATATAGCAATTTAGCCATGCTGAGAAATTAAGTGACTCTGGGAGAGATAATCTGGCTGTTTAAGCTTTGTTCAGGGATGCATTCATTGCTAGTGGTGGCCTGATCTTAGTGTCACTGAACACTGACTTCTGGAGCTTGAGTCTGTGCACAAGAACAAACAAATAGCATCAGCTCTCACTGGGAATGCACAAAAAGGCCAAGTTTATATTTGTGCATGAGGTAAATAGTGCTTGCTGATGAATCCTCCTCAGGCTAGGGGCCATGGACCTTCTCTTCTAGCCCACCTGTTATTCCCAGGGACACCTATCATCTCCTTTTCCTATATTTGCACAGCTGACACCCAGCCTTTCACTTCCTACTCTATCCCACAAGACCCTGATTTGGTGTCTTCCATAACCCCAGGCTGCACTAACATATGGTCTACTTGGTTAAAAAAAATAGTGGGCACGCTTGAAGTTCTGACTTGGGGGGGATGGGGGTGGGGGCGGGGATGGGTGTATACCTACAGGAGGAGTGCGATGTGCACTGTCTGGGGAATGGACACGCTTGAGGCTCGGACTCGGGGGATTGGGAGGGACATGGGCAATATATCTATGCAGAACTTTTGTACCCCCATAATAAGCTGAAAAAAAAAATAGTGGGAAGGGGCCATTTTTCCTTCTGACTTTCTTCCAACCCCAACCAACATTGCCATAATAGCAGACAACATATAATAATAATCATCATCAATAATTATGATGATAGCTAGTAGTTACTGAGTGTTCACTGTGTATTCAGGACTAGGCTAGTTTTTAGAATGTCTCCTTAATACTGATAACCTTATATAATAGATAGACACTCATATCCATTTTATATATAAATAACCAAAGTTTAGAGAATTTAACTTTGCAGAAGAGATATAAGCAGTAAGTGATGGAGCTAGACTTCAACCTCAGGCAATCTGATTCCCAGTCTATTTCTTAAGTGATTTTTTACAAAAAAAGTTGGGAAGTACTATAAGGCTGAATCCATCCCTTCCTCATTCCATTTTTAGTAGGCTCTATATCTTTGCTCATTCCAGAAATGTCTCAAAACTGTCTAGGCCTTCACAGTGATTCCTTAGGGTAGCCCATTTGGTCCCACAGTCACACCATTCCTTTCATCCAACATTGACTTTCCCTAGGGAGGGTAAAAATGGACAAATGATTACCTTCCCTGTGTTCTCCAATTGTCACCATTTAGGAATTCAAGAGGGTAGAGGAGTCAAGGAGTCTTGTTCTGAATTAGGTCAGGGAAATAGGTAGCATGAGTCAGACTCTGGTGCAAAGGTTGGCACTCCTCCTGGAAACCTCAGAGTTCACAAAAAGGAGCTGGTGAAGTCATTTGGACTTTTGTCCTGTCCCAGATCATGGGGACCCCATGAATGGTTAGCACTGAAGCATCCCACGTGTCCTTTTCAGGCAAGTAGAGGGAGGAAGGACAGAGTATAGCAGGGCTAGATGCTTGGCATTTGTGAAACTTTGTGGCCCATGTTGATTGGGTAATATGACTTCACAGGATTAGGCTGTTGCAGTTACGATGATACTTTCTGCCTATTACTTTCGCTATTCAAGAGGAAGTTCTAATAATATTTTCAAATTGACTAGGAGTTAATCACTGAGGCAAAACACTCTGGCTCAGTTGCAGAGGTTTTATTGTATAGTATTAGGTGATTAAAATTTGGGGGACTGAACTTAGAGGGAGACTAACCTAATTTCAATGGAAATGGGGATTAAAGGCAACCAATTTACAAATACAAAATTTACATTTTGGGAATAAAAATTAGGCATTCCCTATGTAACTGTGAAATTTAAACAATTGGGTCAGAATTTTGCTGGAGAGTAAAAAACATTTCATTGGTACAATCATAGGGAAATCGAAGTATTAGAATATCAAGGCCCCAATACAGATCAATTTTCAATACCTCCATAGTATAGCAAACAGTCCTATAAAGTAAGCAGGTCTAAAACAAACAAAATAATATATGTTTTCTGTTAGAAATATTTAGAGAAAGCAAACATAACAGGACCATTTCTAATCTTTAGTAAAACCTTGGTGACAAGAGACAAGAGTAAAAAAGGGCAGCACATCATTGTGGTAAATGTTTCGTATACTTTGGTAGAGCTTCAAAAACACCTTTATTTTTTATTTTCATTAAAATATCATTAATTTATGTTACAAAATGATGGCAAAACATTACACATGGGCTGAACAGAAGTTTAATATATTTTTAAATGAAGAAACAAAATTGTCATTTAAACAAAATTTGGTCCCACTTTAAAAAGAGAAATATCTGTTTAAAGTACTCTTTGGTGTTATAGGATAACAAAATGCTAATCACAAATAATTCTCATATAATCAGAAAGAAATCACTTAAAACTCTATAAGGTAATATTTGCCCAGTTCAAGTTCCTGTTTGTACTTGAAATATTAAAATTATAAATGTTGAAAATAATTCTAAATATAGGTTCCTGGCTGTTTGCAATCTCAGCAAAACAGTTTCAATATAGTATATTTCAATTTTTTTTCAAGACTAGTATAATATTTTTATGTTGGTGAAGCAATTAGATGCATATCTTACCTACAATAATCAATAAGTATATAGTCTGATCCTTTTATACTTCCCCTACCATTGCTAGATGTTAGGCAAAAACAGGTTATTCAGGCACTTTCAAAAGACTCATCACTCCGCTGCTATATCCACTAATTTCTGATTTTTGCCTAAGGGAACTTACAATGAGTATAACTCTCTTTTGTTGTGGCTAGGGCAGCTAAGAAAGCATAAAATTTTATGGAAAAAAATCAAACATCCTTTTCCAACAAGCAAGGTGAAAAGTTCAAAGGTCAAGATTCATCAGCAAATTGTGATTTCACTTTATTTTCTTAAAGTAAGTTTCTCTTTGGTTGAGTAAAAGAAAGATGCATACTGCCTACCCCTGGTAATTGCCTTGCCTATGGCATGTGTTATAATTACATTATTTGGACTATTAATCTGTTTCTGTGATCTGTTTAATGTCAGCGACCCTTTTATGTTTATGGATGGGACACACCCCAGTTTTACCTTCTAAAGTTACTTAAAGAGCATAAGCGTGGATATATATTAGTTTCCTGTTGCTGTTTTAGTGGCTTAGAATAACATGCATTTATTATATCATACTTCCTGCAGGAAGAAGTCCTACATAGATCTCATTGATCTCAAATCAAGGTGTCAGCGTGATATATAATAATGATTTATCATCTCAATGTCTCAAAATAGAGTCCACTCATGTTAAGTGACATTCAGCCCTTAGTGAAGTTGTTTACTCCTCAAAGTGATAAGCATACATGTACTAGACTGAGCATTGTGAGGTCAAAGTAAAATTGTTTTCCCTCAAAGTGATAAGCGTATGTGTAATAATAGACTGAATGTTGAGCTCACACTAAAGTTGTTTTTCTCCAAAGTGATAAACATATGTATAATAGACTAAGGTAATGTGATAACACTTGCTGTGGCCTGGTACCATCCAAGAGCCAAGATCCAGAATGAACAGATAGAAAATGTAGCCAAAAGATGGGTGAGATACTGATAATGGATACAACACCTGTAGAGAATCACAAAAACAGCAAGGAGCTGTCCAAGGTGCTTGCATAGTCCCTGCCCCGAGAACTCTGAGGCCTCCTCGTGACTAGGCAATTGTAGTGAGGAGGCACATCAGTAGCTCTGTCCTCAGGAGGGAAGGTGATGGTCAGCAGTGGCTTTATTCCCAGGGTGGTGCAGTGGCATGAACTCTGGGCAGGTCAGTCAGCTGGGCTTAGCATCAGGGAAGACTGCAGGGATCTTCAGTGGCAAAATCTGCAGGTTTCTGTTGTGGTGCTAAAAGTTCTTGGCTCCTGCTCTCCTTTTCATCTGTGGTGGGGAGGTCACACCAAAGGAATCTGTCTCTTCCTGCTGAGCTGTGCTGGCTGGGGAGATAGAGTGGCATAGGTCAAAATGTTTCCTATACTTTTCTCTGAAGCCATCTTCAGTTTTTGTGCTCCACAAGGCTCTCTCAGAGCATTTTTGCCCTCTCAGAGCTATTTTTGTCATTATGTAGTTGTTTATTCATTGTTTTATGGAAGAGACAAGAGTTGAGACCTCCTAGTATTCCATCTTGCTGACATCACTTGCCTCCCTCTGACTGTTAAGACCTTAAGCGAAATATGCAGACAAGCATGGGAAGACTTTATAATCAAATAAAAACTGAGGACAAAGATAATTAAATCTGGAAAATTCAGTGATCTATATATTTATTATAGGGCTTCCCACCAATTCAAGAAAAAAGTGGTTAATAGTTTACATGAATGATTTTAAAGACTAATGGTTCTCAAACTTTGGTATGTATCAAAATCATCCGGAGAGTTTGTTAAAATGCAGGTATACATGCCCTCTACCCCCAGAGAAACTTATTCAGTAGGTCTGATAATTTAGCTTTCTAATATATCCTCAGGTGATCCTGAAGCTTCTGGTCTAGGACCACACTTTGGGACCCCTAATCCCATTATTGGGCATCTACCCAGAAGAACAAAAGTCATTCTATAATAAAGATACTTGCACTTGAATGTTTATAGCAGCACAATTCACAATTGCTAAGATGTGGAAACAACCCAAATGTCCTTCAATTCATGAATGGATTAGTAAAATGTGGTATCTGTATACCATGGAGTATTACTCAGCTATAAGAAATAACGATGATATGACATCTCTTTGGTTCTCCTGGGGAGAGTTGGAACCCATTCTATTAAGCGAAGTATCCCAAGAATGGAAAAATAAGCACCACATGTACTCACCAGAAAATTGGTTTCCCTGATCAACAC
>CM052437.1:128683518-128716346 GCA_028533085.1 Varecia variegata
TGTGGTATCTGTATACCATGGAGTATTACTCAGCTATAAGAAATAACGATGATATGACATCTCTTTGGTTCTCCTGGGGAGAGTTGGAACCCATTCTATTAAGCGAAGTATCCCAAGAATGGAAAAATAAGCACCACATGTACTCACCAGAAAATTGGTTTCCCTGATCAACACCTGGGTGCACATTTAGGAATGACACCAATTGGATATCAGACAGAGGTGGGGGGAGGGGATGGGTGAATATCTACATGATGAGTGCGATGTGCACTGTCTGGGGAATGGACACTTTTGAAGCTCAGACTCGGGGGGTTGGGAAGGGCATGGGCAATATATTTAACCAGAATGGTTGTACCCCCATAATAAGCTATAATAAATAAATAAACAAATAAATAAATAAACTAACTTTTAATTTATGCAGGCAAAATCCATATCTCAGGAATGGAAACAAGATGCTTCTGACTGGCTCCTTTATAAATCTTCAAGTCTCCTTTTCCTTTCCCTTTAGGAACACTCTTATTATCCTAGATGTAAGAGCAAACCTTAAAGGGTTAGGGAAAGAAACATTTATGCCTGTGAGACTCTCCTTTTAGGTAGAGCAAATTAAAGGTGCAAGGAATGGGGCTTTAATATCAGCTGCTCTAAGACCTATTTTGAGAACTCTAGGTCTCTGACCTAAAGGAAACTGCTTGCCATCTTTCCTCAAATAATTTCCCCTCACTTTTATGTAGATAATACTATGTGATTCAAATATGTAGCAAAATTTGAGAACCAATGTACTAGTAATTTTCTGTGGTATAGGGGTTTCCATCTTCACTATCATCATCTTCAAATTTGAAGCCTAGGTATGATTCTTGTGTTTCCCTCTCTGGGGCTATATAATAAACCATGATCATTATCTTCCTGAGAAAGTTTCCAAACTGACTAGGGTTCTATGTCTGCTAATCTTTGGTATTAGCCTTTTGCTTCCCATTGTAGTCCATTTTGGCTGCTGTAATAAAATACTATGAACTGGGTAACTTATGGCTGGGAAGTCCAAGATCAGGGTGCCAACATGGTTGGGTTCTGGTGAGGGCTGTCTTCCAGGTTGCAGGATATTGACTTTTCACTGAGTGTTCAGGTGGCGGAATGGGCAAACAAGCTCTCTGGGCTCTCTTTTATAAGGGCATTAATCCCATTCATACGGGTTTTACCTTAATGAGCTAATCATCTCCCAAAGGCCCTACCTCTTAATCCCATCACCTTGGGGGTTAGGTTTTAATATACAAATCTTGGGGCAACAAATTCAGGTCAG
The DNA here is from genome assembly GCA_028533085.1 of Varecia variegata. Classification (NCBI taxonomy): domain Eukaryota; kingdom Metazoa; phylum Chordata; class Mammalia; order Primates; family Lemuridae; genus Varecia; species Varecia variegata. The sequence continues at coordinate 128,684,810 of CM052437.1, forward strand.
AAAACTGCCTAAGTTGGCCCTAATTAAGAGTGGTTCTGGCTCAGGCACCATCAGCAATGCTGAGTTAGATTCCACTTGGCACTTTGGACCACAACCTCATTCAAGTTATGACCCTAGTGTAGTCATTCCTCTCCTCAAAATAGTTCTGCCTGTGTTTTTTGGAATAGGATCTGTAAAATAACATACTCCCATGTCTTCTAAGTATAGTCTATGTGAACATTTTAGTGAAATTTTATTTTAGCCAAATTGACTAGTACTGAAAGTTGTTACTAACACTGTGTATTCATGGAACTACTGACAGCAGTGGCCATAGAATGAGCTTAGATTAAATAGTAATTGTGATTGAAAACGAATTATGTGATTTGAGTGGTTTTGGCTTTCCTTAAAAGATGCCATGAAACAAAGCATTATGATGTACTCACAAAGCTATATAGTTATGTTTCAACCACAGGCACAGTGGACTCACCCCTGGATTCATGTTCTTTTTTCAGAGACATTCTTGAATTCTCAATATTATCAAATAATAATCATGTGGCTGGTCCACACCTAGATTTCTACCTATTAAATTGGCTAATCAGAATACCTGGCATTCTAGGGTTTCTTTATGAAACTTTCAAAGTCCTTTTCCTAAAAGCATTTGTCTGATAAATGAAAACTCAAATGTAGGAAACTTAATGGTCATTTTGAAAATTTAGCTCTAGCTATTTAATTTCATTACAAATGGCAAAAATGCAATTCCAATGGAGAAACTTACATACATTATTCATTATTTTTATTTTAAAACTGACCTGGGTATAAAATAGGTTGTTGCATTTCCTGATGTGAGCTTTAACAAGAGCAAAGTAGTGGACTATTTGAACATAACTATACAACACTGCACGACTGAGTGAAATACCATAACATTTTCAGTACTAGGTAGAATTCTTAATATCCATTAAATTGAAAAATGAGAAAAGCAAGACTTATGCTGCCACACACTTTAGTAAAGACTCCAGTTTTCTTGATACAAAAATAAAATGCCTACTTCATTCTCTTTTCAGCAATATCTTTGCTATATTACCACCATGGCAGAGGTTGCTTAATCTGCAAATTTATCAGCTACCAAACCATTATTATTGCTAATCACCCTTATTCACATTTCCCAGAGAACTGCTTCTACCATTTCTTAACAAATGAAGTACAGCATAGTAGGCGTACTGAACTCTATTAAAATTTCACACATCATTAGTCCCTACTTTCTTTAAAGTTTTAGCTTGTATTTTTCCTTTATGTCATTTTCTCCATGAGGACATTTTCTTTCTGCTAAGGAAAAATATTGAGATCTCATGCAGTTTAGTGTAATTATCTTATGTCATTTTGTTTAAAAAAATAGTTAAAGCATTGGCTCAAATGGATATGTGAAAATGTAGTGACTTAGTCTGGTTGATAACAATATTTTAAAAATACAAATAATCCATTTTGGCTGTGTGCATGGTGCCAGACATATTATATAATATGTGGCCTAAAACAATCACCACTACCAAAAAATTCTTTAGTTTGACTACCTTGATTCATCATGATTACATCACAACAAACTATCTTCAATAGGATCATTTTTCAAGCTTGAGTTTATTATAAAACATGGACTTTTTATCCTTTCCCATTCATTAGTTGTCTCAAGGTCACTTATTAAGCTTTTGGTATGCAGTAATTTGGTACTTTCCACCAAAATTTTTGCCAAATTAGGTAAAAAGTATTTTCAGGGAATAGCATACAAACCAAAAAGTAGCCTTCTTTTCAGTTACTGATAATTTGCTATTTCCTTTTATAATTTTCCACAGGCAAAGACAGCCTTGCAATCAGCAGTGAGTATTCTGCCTTTCATCAACAATAGTAAAAACAGATTTTCTAATCACATTTGTAATAATCTCTCATCAGTTCTTGCCAATCAAGGTATTCACATGGCAGTGGATACCAAGTATGTCTTAAGGCACAAATAGTTCTTTTTGACTAGAACTAGGAGTTGGGATATATGTTGTGAAGGTAAGCAGAACCAGTTCTGTATCTCAGCAGGTCAGGGTAATAAAATCTACAAATTTTCAGAATAGGGAAAGTAGGATAAACAAATTGGTTATATGGATTAGATTGCTTCCTTGAATAATCAACTTTTTAATGATTAAAGAATAAATTTTCATGAGAAAATTAGGATGAACAATTCCTCAAAGTAGGATTTAAAAAGCCAGGTAGGTGGTCTGGCACATAAGCATATAAAGAGCTTGGAAGTCATCACTGCCATCATGGCAACAAGAAAGCCCCTGACCAAACTGGAAATCTAAAATTAGAGAAAAATCCCCTCCATACTTCTAGCAAGGGTAAGGGAAAAGTAGCCATTTTGAAATAAAGTCAGAGAACTCTGTTCTCCTTAGCAAAAGGCAAACGTCTCAAGGGAGACTATTTTACTAAACTCTAACCAACTTGGGTTTTACCAGAGCCTAACTGACTTGGAAGAAGGAAAAATACCTAACTCCAGCCACTTCTAGCCTTTCTGTCTAACCTAATGAAGTGGAAAAAGGGAAAGCTAAGAAGTACTTGTAAAGGTTGCAGCCCAGGGACACAGGCTTAATAAAAGATTGAAACCAAATTGTAGAAGTATAGGAAGCTTCCCACCTACCACTACATCAATAGGTCCCCTATAAAATAAAGGGGATTACAGTTGAAAACACTGCCAACCTCAGACCTTATTTAGAAAGGAATCTCTAGGGAAACCTAAAGACAATGTAGGAAGCCAAAACAAGGACACTAGGTGAAAACTATGAGAATGAAAAGGAAATGCTAGACATCAAAAACACTTTAACAGAAACGAATATCTTTAATGTGCTCATCAGTAGACTGGAAAGAATCAGTGAGATTAAAGATATGTTAAAAGAAAGCTGAAAAGCAAAGAGAAAAGGAATGCAAAAAAGGAAGAGAAGTGTAAATGGCTCTTAAGCTAAAAAAATAATGATGTCCATCCATCATGTGTGCAATGGTATCTACTTGTGTGTGTGCGTTTGTGTGTGAGTTAATTTTTTCAACAAAACTTTGGTGCCCAGGCAGTTTTGGACCATGTTTTGCATATCCAATCTGCTTCTGTTTCAGAAAAAAATTGGTATGTCATTATATATTACATTATTTTATTAAAGTCTGCCATCTCCCCACCTCTAGCCTTTTATGCCTCCACAATCTCTCAACCAACTCTCTTAACATTTCCCCCAGAAACTTCTAGGGCAATCGAGCAGCCATGAACCCTCGTACCCATCATACCCTACAATTAAAAAAGAAAAAAAAAAAGGACCCTACTATTAACAAGAGCCTCTACTTTATTTTTTGTGTGTGTGTATTTTTAATTCTTTTGATTTTTAATTGTGGCAAAAAGCACATAACATAAAATTTACCATGAAAAGTGTACAGTTTAAAAGTGTTAAGTATATTCACATTGTTACATATATTAGTATTTTTTTGGATACTTTTATTGGTTTTATAAAAACAATACATGCTCATTTATAAATAATTCAATACTTTTATTTAAAAGTAATGTGATGTTCTCATCTTAAATAAGATTATCTTATTGTATAAATGCATTGAAATATACCTAAAAGTATATTCATTTGATATTGATGGCAAAATCTGTGATCTGAGATTTTAAAACTTCCCCATAACTTTCTATATTATTTGAATTGTTTATAAATGAGACTCTCACTTTAGAAAAGGATAATGACTCACTGAGCAAATACACTTGTTATTCCTCTTTTTCATATAGAAGACATTATCCTTTAGTACAGTAATGTGTCTATCTGATATGAAGCAAATCTTTAATAAATATTATTAATGGAAAAATCTGTTTAGTAATGTGAACTGGCTTTCCCCTATTTTATATTTTATGATTAGTTGTTTCACTGATTACTTGATAAAGTTGAGAATATTTATAAAAAAAGTGTTTTTAGTTTCTTGTTTCCCTATTTTTATAAAGGATGTCTCACTTGGTAGAAATATAATAGTATTTACTCTCTTCTGACTTTCTCTTTTCATCTGACAATTTTGTTAACAAGGCACTTAAAAAGGGACTAGGAAGAAAGTATGGAGGTCACTTTTTAAAGATGGAAAAAGAGAACAAATTAAGAAAGGAGTAAAGAATGGAAATACTAGGATAAGGAGAGTAAGCCTGCTTTCAGGCTAAATGTTTTGGGGGGGGGAAGACAGAAAAAATAAGGAAAAGAGACTTTTTTCAAAGGAATAAATCCAGATTTTCAAGTCTTTTTATTTCTGCCTTAATTATATGGTAGAAATTGAATCTTATTTTACTAGAATAATCTTGGATATGGGAAAAATAAGGGAAGCATCATGTTATGAGACTGGTGCACAGTTTTCTTTCTGCTTTTATTGGTATTACTTCTCCTGCCTTGTTCTGCTTGTAAACCTTGCCCTTCACAAGTCAGAAGGAGTACAGACACAGCTCAGAAGTTACTATATATCACAGCCCTGAAAAAAAATCACCTTTTCTGAGATAGTAAAATTTTATTTTAAATAGTGGAGTACAGAGTTAAATTGACCATAGTGTACTGCTTCCTTGATTTTTATGGTATCTATATTTTAAAATATTTTTGGTCAAAATTTCTGTTTATTTTCAAACTTTGTTTCTATGGTAACAAATTCTAGAAATAAAAATCAATCTTAGATTTTTTTAAAAACGATAAGCCTTAAAAAAAAAAAAAAGCATTGCACTTTACTTTCAATCTCCCTCATCTGTTTTCTTCAGAAAGAAATAGATTCCATATAGAGTTACAGCCCTAGGCATGCTATTCATTAAACCTAACTGCTTGATCTCATGATTAACTTAAATGTTCAGAGAAACCTTAAAGCTGAACTTTTGCTTATAATTATTTCTCTGTCCTGAGATATTAAGATACAGTTTCAAATTATATTTGTTTATATACATACACATACAAATGTATGTATACATATGCTATATATTTTATGTACATGTTTTTTATATTCTATATATTATATAACGAGTGACTCTAAGTTTTATTAGTATTTTATTATTTTGCCTAAAAATTATAAACAACACTTGTATCTTCTCTGATATGCACTTACATCTCTGCTGACTTGAGTGGAATTTTATAAAATTGATCGCTCATATTTTTTAATTTGTGAGTCTCTTTTATGTCTCTTTCATGTCTTGTCTATTTCATATCCTTTTTTTTCCCTAGGTTTTTTATTTATTGGATATTAAAAAGTGTGCACTGTGCTAAAATATGTCACTCAAGGTTTTTTCCTTGGAGTAACTGATGCTGGGCATAGTCTCTTATGGAATATTAAAAATACACAGAAACAACGTGAAAGTTGTGCTGAAAATCTACTCTAGCCTCCTGAAAAAAAAAAAAAAAAACCTGGAGAATATTATAGGCGAGCATCCCTTTTTGTCTTTCTTTTTCTCAAGATATACATTTATATTTCTTTTTTGCCCTTAATCCTGAAGAATCCTTCTTACTTAAGGTATTGTAACACTATTGTTAATTATCTCAATATGGATCATCACCCTGTTTGCAAAACTGTCCTTGTGATGTTCTGAGGGCCATAACTAGGGAAGAAATCCTCCTGGTGATTCCCCTTTTACATGTCAGGAATCTGATGTTGGTGATAGCAGTATTTCAAGAGAAATAGCATTTTTATTGTAATCCATATGGAGTTCCTTTCCTTTTCTTCCTCATCTGTACTTCTCTGTCACCTCAAGCCATTTTTTAGGAAAACAGTGGGAGTGAAGAGATCTAAGTTACCCGACTTGGTCTCAGTTGTGGGGAAATCCTGCTCATTGCCAGTATAGTACATCTGGGATGTGGCCAAAGTCTGCTGATGACCATGGCACAGGGATCCGACTACAACCTTTTCTACTCTAGGTTCTACTATACACTCCTGTTCCCAAAGTGAATACACAGGATATTAAAGGAAATTTAGGAAATTTACTATAGGCTTCAGGTAGTTTACCCAAACCTACCTCTACAAGATTTGCACATCAGGATAGATAACTTGGAGCAGGTCTTGGATGTGGAATAGGTGGGTGTCCCACATGAACATTTTATATTTCAATCTCTCCATTTTCTGTCCCTTTTCTTCAGTCCTCTCTCTTTAACCTCTTTCTCCTTTGTCTGCAACCTCCCACTACCCATATATACAAATAAACAGGATTTCCCAACACCTCTGTTGCTAATCATTCTTTGTGTCTTTCCAATTTCGCAGCCTAAAGCATCTGCTGCAAGATCTCAGCTTTTTCCCCTGCTGTGATGGTTTTCCACTGGTCTTGCAAGGGAAGAAGGGATATTTTAGGGTTTCTATATCTTCTGGCTGTGTTAGGGAAATAGAAAGATGACTTTTATTTATCACTGGAGAGGAAATAGATGATGGAGTGGGGTAAAGTCTGTCACTCCAGGCTGTAGCTTATTTTCACCAAAAGTATCTGAAAGCAAACATGCCTCCCACTGTGATGATTCATTTATTTCTAAAGGTCCCCATCTGGTCTCCAGGAGAAATTCATATTCCTTCTATTAACATAACTTTGACCTTATTTGTAACAAACAAATAACTAATAACTCTGGCCTTGTTATAACATAAGAGTATCTGCCTTTCCCTGCCCTGGGCGATGTTAAAAATTGTCTTTTATTAGCAGGAAATGAAAGGTGCTATGGTTATCTGCTTCGCTCTGATTCCTAGATTTCTTCCCAAACAATAGGAAAGATGGGGAAAAATTCAATTCACCAAATAACTTTTTATAAAATAATTTGTCCAATAGTGTCCTGAAATTAGTAAGCCAGAAGACATATAGCCTCTTACAGAGTCCAGCTTTTCTCATTCCTACTCTAATCAGTGTAGGTTTTATATCCTATGTCAAATAGTAATGTTTCCAGACATCTTTATGAAACTTTCATTTTATTTTTATTTTTTTCAAACTTTCAAGATAAAATAATCTATATCTAAAATTCTAGATGATCTTATTTATGAAGGAAGGACATATAACAGGATAATATACAAAATTTAGCTCAGAACATCTATACTATGTGTTCTTTGAGAATAATGAAGGTCATCTTTGATAATATTAGATGTTTAAATCTTTGGGGAGATATTTCTGGCTAATGTCAAAAATAGTGCAAAAGCACTCATGTCTTCTATTTGCAAAAATGAATATTTTCACAAATAGATATGATTATTCATTTTTTAGAAATAGCCACAAAATGGTAAATTTTCTTTTTATGAAAGTGAACTTTCTATATTTAACTCATTAAAAAGATCTTCAGGCTACTTGCAGTATTTTGATAAATAATACGTATCAGAACTTTTACTTTTCTAAATGCTCTCACATTTTCCCTTTCACCTGTATTCTGGTTACTTCTTCTTTCTCTGGTTTATCCAAAGTGTGCTATTTTACTCCTTAATCCTCCACTAATTTCTGTTGCCTACACTTGTAACATGTAGAAACTATCACTCATTGTAGTACCTACTATTGATATATCTCCCTTTCCTTTCATCTTTCTGATTGCTTTTTTTCTTTTACTCTTCGTGAATTGCCTGGACACTATCACTGTCAAATATCCTTCTCTTTACTAACTGCTGTTTATCTTCTAAAATTATTTGATATAACTGTATGTTTATCATTTTGTTGTTGAATATTTTTCTCCTTTCTGGGGGTCATAGGGTGGCAAGGAGAGTGATCTAATGATATTGCATGGAGGTAATAGCAATTGCATCTCATTCCTCCACTGTTCCAAATGAAGAACCATTATCTGTTTTATGCGTTTATTGATCACCTGCAGTGTCATGTGTCAGCCACTGTGCTAGAAGTCCTAGGGATACAAAGATGAGCAAATTATACTTCCTGAAGTCAAAAATCTTATAAACTAAGCTCTAGAGAAATGTCTGATTCATGTAATTGCTTGGTTTATTATGGCAGATAGTTCATGGTTCATTATAATGGCAAATTATTATAGTTATTCATATCCATATGTGAGCTGGTATTGACATTTCAATCAAATATGCTAACTACTACTTTAACATGGCTAGAGAATGAAAATAGTATGAAAAGTTAATATTTCTAAATAATTGGGAAATTTCTGGGTTCTTGACTTATTTTAAAGAGTTTTTTGATATAAATCATCTTAACATATATTATACATCTTTCTTCTGAGACATGAATGGTTTGGTCTAGGATTTGGTCTAGTATATGGGAAATGATGGGGAATGGGATTATCGTGATAAAGCAATGATATGGTAATAACACAAAATAGAGTGACCCACAGTAAATTCCTCTTTATATGAAATAATTATACAGTGAAAGATATGTTCATATTTTAAAAATTGTTTTTATTTAGAAACACAATTAACAAAATTTTTTTATGGCCAGAAAAAAATCTTAGTTGACGCTGATTAATTGCCTACTATATGACAGTTGCTCTATCTTGCATGTGTTACATTATTTAACATCCTAGCTGAGCTATTTCTCTGAAGTCAAATACTAGTTAGTTTATTCTATTATATTCCATATGATGTTAGTAACTTAAACATCAATTAAAATTTGTAGTTTTAACCTTAGTGTTTGTGCATAGATAATCTTTTCTTTGTGATTAATTTATGTGCATATCTTAAAAATAAAGTTACCTTTACAAATAGCTGATTCAGCCAAGTGTCTCCTTAAATTCTCCTCTCCCAGATGCTGCAATATATAATATTTTTTCTGATTCCTTTCTTGTTACAGCAAAGCTTTGTTTCCCAAACTCCAGTCCCCATTTCAGTCTGTATTAATGTCAGTAGCAGGTGAAGTATGCAATATTAGGACTACAGATCATAAGAATCCAAAAGAGGAGGAGAAAGAACACTTCCATTTCCCATTCTTTTCTATTCTGATTGGTTGTTTTCCTCAGACTCTGTCCTTCTGGCTTTGTTCCTATATACCTCAAAGTTCTTGTTCTTCTCTCAGTTTGCTTAAGATCCCACTAAGTTGAGGGGTTCTAACATAAAGTTCAAATTTATTTCAATCCCTTATAAAATCACCTGCCTGCATGATCCCCTATTTGTATGAATGTACTTTCCTTGTAGGTGCTAATGAAATGGAAAGTGAACTGAATGATATTTCTGTTGGCAGTAACCAATCTTAGACAACAAGAAGAAAAGGTTTTAATGTAGGAGAAAGATTACAGGGAAAAAATTGTAAAATTATCTTTATGTCTACATTGGACCAAGAAGGAAATCCTGGCTAAAAAAAATAGTATAATTCTTAGGCCAGGGAAAATAAAGTAAATAATCCAATTCCCATGACACCCAGAAGAGAGTGACAAGGAATCAGTAAACTATGATGTGTTTTATATGCCTTATTAAAAATTATTATTTCCCCCAAATGAAATGTAAAATTATTTTTTCTAGGTCTGTGAAATATGATGTTGGTATTTTGATTGGGATTGCATTGAATCTGTAAATCACTTTGGGAGTATGGACATTTTAATAATGTTGATTCTACTGATCCATGAGCATGATATGTTTTTTCCATTTGTTTACATCATCTGCAATTTCCTTCCTCCATAAGAATTCTAGAAGAAATTTGTTCTTTTTGCTAGAGGTTTCCTTGGCTATTTGGGCTTTCTGGTTCCAAATGAAGTGTAGAATTATTTTTTCTAGATCTACAAAACATGACTCTGGTAGTTTAATGGAGATTTCATTGAGTCTGTAAATCACTTTAGGGAGTATAGACATTTTAACAACGTTGATTCTGCCAATCCATGGGCATAATATGTTTTTCTGTTTGTTCGTGTCATCTGTGATTTCTTTCCTCAGTGTTTTGTAGTTCTCTTGGTAGAGATCTTTCACTTCCTTGGTATATTCCTAGGTATTTTATTTCCTTTGTATCTATTGTGAATGTTATTAAGTCTTTGATTTGACTCTCAGCTTGACTGTTATTGTTGTATAGGAATGCTACTGATTTGTGTACATTGATTTTGTAACCTGAGTCTTATCAATTCCAGTAGTCTCTTGGTGGAGTCTTTGGGATTTTCTAGATATAAGATCATATCATCAGCAAACAGTGACAGTTTAACCTCCTCTTTCGCAATTTGGATACTCTTTATTTCTTTCTCTTGCCTGATTGCTCCTGCTAGGACTTCCAGCACTATGTTGAATAGAAGTGGTGACAGTATGTACTCTTGTCCTTGTTCTAGTTCTTAGTGGGAATGCTTTCAACTTTCTCCCATTCAGTATGATGTTGATTGTGGGTTTGTCATATATGGCTTTTATAATCTTGAGTTATGTTCCTTCTATGCCTAATTTATTGAGGGTTTTTATCATGAAAGTGTACTGGATTTTGTGAAATTTTCTTTCTGCATCTATTGAGATGATAATATGATCTTTGGTTTTGCTTCTGTTTATGTGGTGAGTCTCATTTATTGATTTAAAAATGTTTAACCATCCTTGCCTCCTTGAGAGAAAGCCCTAAACTCTTGAAAATCCACTCCTTACCCTTCACTCTGTTCACTTCCCCTTGCTACTGCTTTGCTGGATCCCTTGCCTCAGGCCTTGAATTTACCTATGTGAAATATATATGATCCTCTTTTCAGAAGGCCCAAGAAATGTGATGTTATTTCCAACTTTAGAAGTATAGCATATCAGAAGGCAACTGGCTTCATCATTGGTATTTGAAAATCATTATCAGATTCCTCTTCCAAAATGTATGTCCTGCTATTTAACACCAGGACTGTGTGCTCACCATTAGAAAATTATTATTTCTTAGAGGTTTTGGAGGTTTCTAAATAATCTTACTAAAAGGCAAATTTCTCAAGGGAAGTAATTCCTTAAAATTTTTTTATTAGTACATGGGAGTGATTATGACATACCTAGGAACAGATTCCCAAAGAATATATCATAATACTTATCACTGGAGAGAAAAATGATGCCAACCCCCCTGCCAAAGCTTTACTTACTTTAGTTAAATATATCAAATAGTCATTTTTATATAATTTTTATTAAATTCATTAAGCTGTATATATTAATGTTATGTAAACTATATTCTAATTACTAATACTGATACCTATTTAAAAAATAATTCAATATATAAAAAACATTTTTAAAATAATACTTAGGCACAGCTTGAGTAATTTTCTGAGAAAATTTCAACCATTACCACTATTGGATCCAACTCAATTTTTCATAATAAATTAACAATATTCTGTTCCTAATGTGATCTGTTTTTTATCTTTCCTATCTATCTGTCTATCAATCATGATAAAGGCTTTAACTACTTATGCACTTAATTAAAATTTATTGAATACTTACTTTGTTCTAGGTAATGTGTTAAGGACCTAGTACTAAACAGTACATGTCCAGTCCCTCTCTTCCATACCCAGAAAGTTACACAGATTTTTTTGTTACTTGCTAACAACAGCACCCTTATCTTGATAATATTGCTCAGCTGCTAGATTAAATTCCTATAATGAATTCTATTAAAAATGCCTATATTTTTATTAGAAAAGAAGGACATACTAATTACTAATAATTCAAATAAAATAAAAGTTGTATGTATTGGAAAATGAAAGCCTTTCCTCACTAAATATTATTTCCTAAATGAATGCTGCTATGAACTTAGTTTATGCCCTTCCAGATTTCTTATAAATATATGAAAGTTACATTTTATATAACTTTATATAAATGGGATCATACTAGCTCATATCATACTTCCTGTTCTGTTATATGTTTTTTCACCAAAATTATATTGAATATTCTAAAATTTGAATATATTTTAATCCTATCTATTAAAATCTTTGCATTTTCACTGGTTGTATGGCATTCCACTGCCTGGATTAATCATGTCTTGTCAGATACATATTGAGGCCTTTTCTCACCTTTTACTCTTTTAAATAATGGTGAGAAACAACACTGAATTTTATTAAGCTTTTGAATCTTGCTAATACTGGCCATTCTCTGATTATGAATAAAGTGGAGCAATTTTTCTCATAAATCAGATCTATTATCCAGTGTGTGGGCTACCACTTGATTGGTCTGCTGAGGTTCTGTTATGAACTGGCATCATTGCTTCCCCTTTCTACATTCTCTCTGTATTCTTCTAGGTGAGTCTCAGAAATAAATTCTCCAAGATCTCTTTCCTAATAGTTTCATGTTATAGTCAACCAATGAGAAGAACTCAAAGGACATCAGCTATTAGAGAGAATTGAAATCAGAATTTAAAATTCTACTCTATCATTATGATGGTACCTACTTAACAATAGAGCCACTGTATATTTATCAAGAAAATGGATTGACTTATTTTGTTGAAATTTGTCTGTTATACAGACAAATATATATATATATATACATATATATATATATATTTGATGCCTCAATCGACGGAATATGAAATTCCGATTCAATTTGGGCCTGTGGACTACCACCTAACATTTGTAGTAATTCTGCTGAGCTCAATCCACATGCAAATTTTGCAAATGATAATTTTCAAATAGCTGCCACAGAAACAAATTCTTCTTTTTCTTTTTTAAGAGATAGAGTCTTGCTCTGTTGCCCAGGCTAGAGTGCAGTGGCAGCAATCATAGGTCACTATATCTTCTAACTCCTGGGCTCAAGCCATCTTCCTACCTCAGCCTCCAGAATACCTGGGACTACATCCGTGTGCCTCCATACCTGGCCAATTTATTTTTTATTTTTTTGTAGGGATGGGGTCTCACCCTGTGGCCCAGGCTGGTCTTGAACTCCTGGCCTCAAGCGATCGTCCTGTCTAGGCCTCCCAAAGTGCTGGGATTACAGGTGTGAGCCACTGCTCCTAGCCTGAAGCAACTTTTAAATTTCTCAGTAATTTCTATATATGTCAAACAGGAGTTTCTATATTTTCTCTTTTAGGCTCATTTTTTCTGCTATGTTTGTACAAGTGGTATTTATCAGTTGATGTTAGTGACTGAGCATGGAGCCCAGAACATGTTACATTTTCATATTAATCTCATCTGTTGAAGTTTAGTAAACTCAGCTTCTCTGAAATCCAGTCAGCAAAGCCCAATAACATAAGAGTTGATTGAAACCAGGCCACAAGTTAATATTATCATGAGGTAAAAGAGATGACAACTAATTTGTTGAACCAGCCAAGAGTACCTTTAAGAAATATGAACCCTAGAAATCTGTTGGATTGAGATAACTAATATATAGCTTTTGAGTACTTTAAAGTTTTCTCCAGTTCCTTTTTGATCCATTTTTTTGATAAATATACAGTGCCTCTATTGTTAAGTAGGTACCATCATAATGATAGAGTAGTTTGTACAAAGGTTTGCAAATGAATGCATCCTGTTAGATCATGCTGTGTATATCACCATATTTAGTCATCTTACTTGAATGTGTTTCATGGGGCTCAGAACATGCTTCCCTCTCAAATATGGCACCTTGGCATATTGGATATTTTAAGCTGAAGGAATTTGAGAAAACAGTGGAAGCAGAAAGGTCTTTCTGACTTTTCCCTCACCCTTCTCCCTTGAAGCAGGTCATAAAACCTAGAGAGAATTTTCTGATCTTCCCTGAAGTGGGTCATAAGATCCTCAGGTGAGATGTGCCCTCCTTATATCTGGAGGAAAGGAACATCTTTATCTCTGAAGATAAAGAGTCACAGAGAATTACCTGAATAAGCAGGCCTTGCTAAATTTCATCCAGTTTATTACTATTAGATCATATCTTTTTTTGCACCATCTTTTTTGCCCAGTTTTCTATGACTATCCATTCTTCATCAAACCTAGTATAAAACACTCAGGTTTAACTATTTCTTTTAGGTCTTAATTTGCCATGTCACATAAAACTTATATGAAATAAATTTATATGCTTTTCTCTTGTTTAATCTCTCTTTTGGTTATAGGAGCCTCAGTTATGAACCTAGAGTGAGTACAGAAAAAAAATACTTTGCTACCCATACCTCTTGATTGTTTAAATGCACATTGGAAAATGAAATACATAAGAGTGTGTGTGTATATGTGTGCATACACATATACACATATACACATATAATGACTTTTTATATTATTTTCAGGATATGATATATGTAATATAACTAGAAATCTTATCTCTGAAGGTATGTGGGCATGTGTGTTAAAGGTTTTCAGAATCCTTGAGAAACATCTTTGGTAGAGTGTATTTCTTAAGGATAATGGCTGTATTATATTTGAGATTCTGTATATGATTTGTTATTATAGGGTTGACCTACTGTATCTATAAAACGATGTAAATATTCAGTCAAACTCTGTGTTGGAAGTGTCAATCCTTTATACTTCAGGGGTAAGGAAGTGTTGAGGTAAGCGAAGTATCCAGATTAGTATAGTGTTTTTCTCTAAAGACTGCTGAGACAATTTAAAGAGAGTCATGCATGGTGAAACATGGAATAATGTAAATGCTACTCATTCTCCAATTTCAGATTCAGTTTTGAAGTTTCTTCTTTATTCTGGATGTTTTAGGGATGCATGTGTAATTAGATGTTCCATCTAGAAGTTAAAGAAGAATTAGTTGTTTTTAAGTAAAAGAAAAAATTTTTATAACCACAAGTATATTTTAATTGTATATCCTCCATTTTTTCTTCATAGTCGAGATAATTAAGGTCAAGAATTGCTCTAAATAGTAGGTTATTAGAAGTCAAATTTTAAAAGAATCACTTCATTGAAAATTAGGAAGATTTAGGTGTATTCTTGAATTTGGTCAATTCACTTGGGTTATCTCATGGCCCTGGTATTTTTGTGAGTAGAGTTGTAAAATAACAAAGTTAGAATTGATCATTCTATGGATTCTACTGAATCTTTGTATTTTATGAACATTATCACAGTTAATCCTTATACTAACATTAGGGAAAAACAATTAATAGCAGCATTTCACAAATAAGAGAATTCAAGCTTTAAGGGACTACATAATTTGCATGAGCTACTAGGGATCTGTGGGTGCCAGCATTCAAATCTAGTCCTGTCCCCATCCAAAGCCTGTGCTCAAAACACTAATCATTACTAATTCTGTAAGATTATTGCCCACAATTTCGGGACTCACTTTTCTTAGCATTGTTTATTTTTACCATTCACATTCTTGGATATTTGTTTGAATAAGAGAAACAAATGTTAGCAATAGAGCATAGTTGTTGAACCCTCAATCACTTAACTTACTTTGATCCTTTAGTTTTCCCAGCAGTAGTCTGAAGTCAAAGAACCAGAAATGACTGGATTGAAAAGTGGCCTCATCAGTACTTCCTCCTTTCAAATAACAAAGAGATAGCATTACTTTTTATTTCTTTTGGCTTAGTGACAGAGGTATGAATCAATAGATGTGACTCTTCTTTGAAGAGCACATTTGTCAAAGGACAGAATTTAAGGCTTACATAACTTATTACTAATATCTGATTTGGACATTTAATATTTCTTTTGATTTCACTGGAGATCAGCAATGAGCTTTTTCACTTTTTCTCATTCATTTCTATGATTATAAATATCACCTACAGGCTTGAATATTATAATTTATGCTCTAACTCAGAACATTTTTAAGAGACCAGACTTACACATCCATTTGCCTAATTGACAACTACACTTGGATATCATATATCAAAATATTTCTAAACTTTTTAGTCTGTAGTAAAATATACATATGCAAAAGTGCCCCTCACTCCAGTAATCACTATCCTAACATTTTAGCTTTATAGCAGTTATCAAGATTTTAAATATGTTTATATGTTATTAATGTTCTTATTAGTTTAATGTCTATTTACATAAACTATATGCTTTATCAGTACAAGGTTTTATTCATCACATATGATAGCATCTAGTAGAATGCCAGACAGTCGATCAACTATATATGAATAATATCATTGAATAATGAAGGGCGATAGGTAAAACCAATTTCATTATGCCTACATGCCAGTTTGTCGATATCTACAAAATTTGATGGTTAATTCAAAGTATAAGGAGAAGGAGAGTTGTTGATTACTGCCAGTTATTGTGCCCACGTTTTCTAATGACAAGAATAAATGTTTACATTTCCTGTGGCTTTTCTGGCTTTACTCAGCTAAATACAAGATATTCTTTCTTCATGTGTAACAGATAAATAGTCTGAACACAAAATCTGCAGTATTTTTTATTTATTTTCCTTTGAATAAAGAATGGGGAGATAAAGATGTTGTAGTTCTAGTTTATGTAACAACCAGGCAGGAACATTCTTACCAAACAACATCAGGTTGGTGTTAAAAGGTCATTCTTTTGGCACATTTAGTTGTATCTCTCATCCTTTCCTAGTTTATTAGTTTTTCTTCTTCTTTCTCTCTTAAAACTTTTCCTTTTGCCCCTCTTCCTTTTACCTTCCTTATTTTTTCCTACTCTCTACCAAGTCTTTAAACCTGCTGGCAGCACCTTGGGGGTCTTGCTCAACCACTGTGGCCCTTGGGGCTGGTGAGGAGCAGAGCAGCATATGGTTGATTAATACTAGCTTGGAACTACTAACAGATATCTTCTGTGCATGATTAATCTTTAGAGTTCTTTTTTCCTTTTGGTATTTCTGATGAATAGTGCCTATTGTGCTATTTTATTCATTCCTTATTTGAACACTTCTGCAGCTGCAATTCTATTAATATAACTTAAGAAATGAAAACCTCATATACATGGATTTGTAGTCTCCTAAATTTGAAGAATTCCCTTTAAACGGCATATTTTTAAATCGATCTCTGAGAAAGCACACCAGATATCCCATGATACTCCTGTTCAGGCAAAATGTCACCAAAGCAAATATAAATAAAGACAAAAACAAACCATGCCTTCTGTTCTTTCTGCACACAGAGCCTCTTTACTGAAGAGTAAAATGTTGTGATATGTTCTATATCTGCCTTATTTTATGTGTTCATATCTGTTCAATGAATGACCTACAATTCCATGTGAAATTGTAAAAGGTAAAATAAATTTACTTACCATATTAAATGATGCCTGAATGTAATCATTTATCAATAAAATTAACTATAAAATATATTTATAAATACATTTTAAAATTTCATCCTTAGTAACCTGTATGTGTCAGATACATGTATTCACTCACACAGGCACACATACTCTCATTTGGTAATGTCAGCTCTTTATCTGATGTCCTGATACTGTATGACTATGATATTATATTTTATAGATATTCTCACGATCTTAGGAGCAAATGCTAAGTAAAGGATAGTAGATATTTTGATGTTCAGTATGTTACCTTGATGCACACATTAAAAATTCTAAAGCATCAGTAACATTATTTAAAGTATCTTTTCTGTAACCAAATCATCAAGTTTAGTAAATAGTCAAAATATTATGTTATTGTTATGTTAATGTAACTGCAAATTATTTAAAATGATTGCTATAAAATAAATGTACGTGTACATGTTTATATGCATTTGTATATAAATGTGTATGTGCAGCTTAGGTTAAATGTGTGAGCTTAGGTTTTGCTTTTCACCATTCTAATTTAAATACCCAAGCAGGTGAAAGCAGACTGTCATAAACCTATGAATGGCATTCCTTGACAGAATTTTCACTTGATATTTCAGTGATATTCCCAAAAGCGGAGGGAAATACATAGAAGATGACTTACATTTTGTTTCTGATCTAGTGCTATTGCCACAGAGACCTGTTGACCAAAGATAACCTTAGTTGAGGATACTGCAAAAATGATAAGGAGCATCATGATGAATACATTCCATTCTATCTCCCTCTGTCTTATGATTTTTTTCAATAATATAGTTTTATTGTGAATAAGAGAACAGTTTTCTGGACTCCATGTGACTGGTTTTTTTCATCTTATTAATCTTTTTCTTAAGAGATAGGTCTTGCTCTGTCGCCCAGGCTGGAGTGTATAGTGGCATGGTCATAGCTCACTGCAATCTCGAAGTCCTGGGCTCAAGCAATCCTCCCACCTTAGCCTCCCACATAGCTGGGACTACAGGTGTGCACCACTGCACCAGACTTTTAAAAAAAATTTTTTTCGAGACGGGGGGCGGGGGGGTCTCACGATGTTAGTCAGGCTGGTCTCGAACTCCTGGCATCAAGCATTCCTCCTACCCCAGCCTCCCAAGTAGCTTGGATTATAGGTGCAAACCACCATGGCTGCCTTTTTTTTTTTTTAATGATTTTAACTTTAATCAGAAAAAAATGGGAGTGGGAATGTTGAGAAAATGTAATCTACTAATTCAGAGCTAAAGAAAAGGCAAACCCTGCACAGCTTTTTATTTTTTGTGTGATTGATGTAAAATCTTTCATGCCATGCATTAAGTGGTGTGGGGAAAAAGCTATTAAGGTAATTAAAGTAGTATCCCAAAAGCTGCCAGTGAAACTCAGTTTAGAGGACAAAAATTTTAGTTCTGAAAAAAAATACCTTGATAAGTATTTGGTGAATCAAATTCACTGATAAATATTTAGTGAGTTAATGTTTTTAAAACATTTAGAACTGTAAACCATCATTTGTAAAAGTTTATCATACGATTCTGATACAAATATAGGATGAACACATGCCAAGTGTTTATTATACTGCTTAATGAGGGAGCCAGAAAAATGGTAAAGCTAGTGCTAAGGAAGAATATAGAAAGAGAGCTATTTGGGCATTAGATGGCAAGGTAGGCACATGACTGGTTAATGTTCTACAGGACAATGGCCCAAAACTGTTTGGGATCACCTGTCCTGATGAACAGAAATTATTCGCTATCTCAACCAGACAAAAATTTATAGGTTAACTTATAACTTTACCTCCTTTTAATTAATAATAAATTGCTTTTTAATTAATAATAAGTAGTCAATCATAGGTACATTTTCTTATATAAATAAATTATCCTAAGATGGGCTGGTTAGGCAATGTTCCATCATAAAATTGACAGGATATGCTGCTTTTGCTGTGCCCTATTTCTAAGTTTTGGATTTTTTTTCTTAACAGTCACTGATATGTAAGAAGCACTCTATGAATGTTTAAAAACAAGGTGAAAATAGCTTAAGCACTTTGGGGGCTTGTGTTTAAAGTTAAGATTAGAAAATAAAACTCCTCAGCATAAGATATGAATTTCTTTTTTATTCACGAGAGACGGAAGATGCCATAATAGAGAAAGGATCAGAAAGAAAATGAGTCAGTGAGAAAATATGAGGTTGAGCACTGAATGGAGGAAGGGTCAAATAAAACCTATAGTTGTGGCATGATCAAAAGGAATTTTGAGAAAAGAAACATCTAAGATTTGGGGTTTTATTGTGCTGTGTGGTGACTGATGTAATCCATCTCTCTTGCCTTCCATTCTTTAGCAAATTTCACTATGCTTGTGAATGTTCTAGGTATGCTGTATTTTTATTTATTTATTTATAAAAATAGGATCTTGCTATGTTGCCCTGGCTGGTCAGAATTATGTGCTAAGCATGCATGAGTTGTTGAATACACTATTTTTTTATTTCAGCATATTATGGGGGTACAAATGTTTAGGTTACATATATTGTCTTTGCTCCACCTGATTTAGAGCTTCAAGTGTGTCCATCCCTAGACAGTGCGCACCACACCCATTAGGTGTGTATATACCCATCCCTTCCTCCCTCCTCCCACCTGCCCAGCACCCAGTGAATGTTACTACTATATATACACATATGTGTTGATCAGTTAATACCAATTTGATAGTGAGTACATGTTGTGCTTGTTTTTCCGTTCTTGTGATACTTCACTTAGTAGAATGGGATCCAGCTCTATCCAAGATATACATGAGGTACTAGATCACCCTTGTTTTTTGTGGCTGAGTAGTACCCCATGGTATACATATACCACATTTTATTAATCCACTCATGTATTGATGGGCGCTTGGGTTGTTTCCACATCTTTAAATAAACTATTTTTAATCAAACAAATGAAAACTAGAAACTTTATAGAGCTTTATAGAACTCATAGAGTGTAGAAGTGAGGCAATAAAGAAATAAATAGGTATATGTAACTTGCGGTGAATGCTATAAAAATGAACAGAATCAGTGGTAGGAAATAATAGGTTTAGAGTTCTATTTTAATGGTTTGATCAAGAAAATCCCCTCTGAGGAGGAGTCTTTTAGACAGAGACCTGAAGCAAAGACTTCCCATTAAGAGGGAGAAAGTGTTTCTCACTCTATTAGTTTCTTAGGGTTGTAATAACTACAAACTTGATGGCTTAAAACATAAGCACCACATGTACTCACCAGAAAATTGGTTTCCCTGATCAACACCTGGGTGCACATTTGGGAATGATACCAATTGGGTATCGGACAGAGGTAGGGGGAGGAGATGGGTGTATATCTACATGATGAGTGCGATGCGCACTGTCAGGGGAATGGACATGCTTGAAGATCTGACTTGGGGTGTTGGGGGTGGGGGAGGGGACGGGTGTATACCTACATGATGAGTGCGATGTGCACTGTCGGGGGAATGGACACTCTTGAAGCTCAGACTCGGGGGGTTGGGAGGGGCATGGGCAATATACTTAACCAGAACTGTTGTACCCCCATAATAAGCTATAATAAATAAAAAAAAAAAACACAAGTAAAAAAAAAAAACAATGGAAATTTATTCTTTCATTGTTCTGAAGGCTAGATGTTTGACATTACAGTATAAGCAGGGTTGGTTCCTTCTGGAGACTATCAGGAAGAATTAGATCCATGCTTCACTCTTAGCTATTGGTGGCACCCCACAGTTCTTGAGGTTCCTTGATTTGTAAATGCATCCCTTCAGTCTGAACCTCTGCCTTTGTATTGTCTTCTTCTCTGAGTGCCTCTATGTTCCAAGTCTCTTATAAGGAACCTGTCATTGGATTTAGGGCCCACTCTACATCAAGGATAAACTAATTCAAGATTCTTAATTATATCTTCTGAGCCCCTTTTCCAAAAAGGTCACATTTTTAGCTTCTAAGTGTTGAGGCATGAACATAGTTAGGGGGGATAAGAGAGGGCACAATTCAAGTCACCACACTAAGTAGAACTATCATGGCCAAAGACAAGGATATGGTAAAGACCTTGGCACATTGAAGGAATAAAAGAACATTTTGGGTGACAGGGAGAATGACTCATAATTCAGATGATATGATAAGCAATGTTGTCATGTTGCCAGCTATGTCAGTGAATAAACTATAGAATACGCTCATGTGGATTTTCGGAAGAATGAGGAATACTTTGGGCTTATGGGGCCTGGAATGAGGGTAGAAGATGTCTGTGAAATCCATCTTATATTTAGGTTACTAACAAATGTGGTCAATTGTAATAGTCTCAAATGCCTTGTGACTTAATGAACTTATTCTAATTAGGTGGATATGCCACAAACATACATGTAAGTTTTCTCTAAAGTTACTGCTCATGTTTTTCTTATCTATTCTAAAGAGAACATTTTTCAATTCCTCTGCTTTTCATGTGTTGAGACTGTATCCTATTTCTAAGGTTAATGCCTGATAGTATATCTTCCACATCACATCTGTGAGAAAGAAAGTGAACTTAAGTCATAGTACAGCAGTATTTTCTGGGTTGTATAGACCAATCAAGCCTTGTCCTATGATGTTTAAGTATCTAAGTATCTAGTACCACAGGGAACTTATGTAGATTTATATATCACCACCTTGAAAAGCCTGTAGCACTCCCTTCTCTAAGGTATGCCAACAGAATTTAGCTTAAAGTAGAATGCAAATAACCTGCTTTAGAGTCTTACTGAATGAGAAAAAATCCTGTTCAAGTAAACCAATTCTATTAGCATCAGTTTTGTCTACCATAAAGGAATCCACTTTAAATCCTTCACTCCATGAGCACCACTTTATATTATGTAATGAAAGGTAACTTACAAAAAGGCAATACTGTACTACTGGATTAAAGCTAATGGCTTCATTAAGCACAAATAATAAAGAGACTTCTTTTATCCTCTTAAACCTGATTGTCCTGCTTCCCTACCTAATAATGTGGTGCTGAGATTACTGATGTCCTAGTAGCAAGCCTGCCTCCATGTAGGTTCATAATCACTCTTGAGCATCTTAGGGTATATATCTGTAATAATGTCAGCCACTAACCTCAATGCTGAAATACTAGTAACATGAAGGTCCCCACTTTAGGGACTTTTCTGATCAAATGATAGTTTTTAAAAATTTTCTGAATAGTTTCTATTGCAGTCTCACTGCTTATAATTTCCTCTGAAAATAATTTCTTCAATGGAAGCATTCCTGTAAGAAAACCAATTAATTACCAGCTTACGTGTTGAGAGTTTAATGCTGAGAAAATAATTGAGTAGTGGGACAGAACAAAGTTAGTTCACTCTAACGTGAACTGAGTACCCTTCTTCTGCAAAACAAAATGGAAATAAACATTAAAAAGATTAAAATTGGTCTTTCTGTTAAGCAGTTAATTTTAAAAAACATCATTTGTAGGAAACAGAAATCTGTACTTGTGAGAACTTTCCTCACATGTTTGACCAAATGTGGGATACACATTGAAGGACTTTGGGGATGACATATAATAATTTTTAATAATATAACTGGGAAATAATGTCAGATGACAATTTAAAAATTAGAAACAGATAATTCATTTGTCCATTCGCAATGGCTCATAGACAAATGAAAGAGCTAAAATACAGCTTCCTATAAGGGAGGAACTGCTATGTGCCTCACTGGTAAAATGAAACCTGACAAAAAAAGCAGTTTGGAAAATAAGATTTTTTGTTGAAGTGGTATTTAAATATGCCTAAGAAAATAGTCATGCCTTATGATGGATGTGAGGTTATGTAGAATAATTTACTGAACACTATTGTGTAGAAACGTTTTGTAAATCATGCACATGTTAGATTTATTTTTTCCATTAAAATACAAAAAGCTCCTCAGCAATTTCTTTCCCTTAAGAGAATTATAAGTTATTGGTTTGTTGCATTTTTTATTTTTAACTTGAAGCTTGTTTGCTTGTTGTGTTTGACCTTGAATAATGAGAAAATAAACTTAAAGTAATAAAATATTGCTTTAATCTTATCTATTTTATTACTTTCATTTTTTTTCCTTTTTAGATAAATAAATATATGTTTGTGGTGTGGGGAAAAATTTAGAGCAGAATAAAAAACAAGCAACAAAAAGGAGATTGCTTTTCCTTCATTCAATAAGACCCTTTTAAACAAATAATATTATAGTAATATAAAGGTCAAACTGGACTTTATCTTTAATATAAGAAACAAGCAGGAGAATTAAGTCTTTGCTTTTTATTAATCAATATACTTTTTGGAACAGTTCAGAAGATTTCTTTTCCTTTTATAAGTAATTTCATTTGAAAAATCATTTATTAAAGATAGTAAGCCTTATTAGGTTATAATTAATAGACCATATAAAGAACCATGTTGTGGAAAAAAGTTCTTATATTCTTGTGACTTTTCCTTCTGACCCCTGAGTAAAGTTACCTAGTTCCCCTTTCTGGTATAATTAATTGACTGATAGAAAGATCAGCGTGCTCCTGAAAGTGAAGGAGAAAACGTCAGGTTAGTGGCATCCTTTCTCTCATCTGTCCCATTCTCATACTCCTAGCTTCACTTCCTTTAGAATTTAAATATAAGTTAAAAGTTTTTATACTTCCGACAGTTATAAAATGTCCTGCTCAGCAAGATATTAATAATAATATAAGATTTACCATAGTTTACTTATTTTATGGATTATTCCCATGCCTTTATTTAGCACTGCGAAAAGAAAGATTGCAATGGTTAAGTTACGCAGGCAAGGAAGACTTCATTAAAGACTATTGGAATAGGGGATAGAGATTGAACTTAACTCTGCTGAAACAAAAGGCTGGAGAGTTTTTAATTGCTGGATGAGCTAGTGGAAAACTAGTGGGAGAATTGGGGGAAGGCTGGTCACTAGGATTGTTAAGAGTAGGAGACTAGGAGACAGGGCTGAGACCTAATGCAGGGGCTTAGAGTGGGTGCAGGTGTTAAAATCTAACCAACGGGGGTTGATAACCACAGACAAGACCACTTCAACCATCTTGTCAGCTACCTAAGTCACCTTACATGAACTTTGGCTAATTACAATATCATTTCCATTGTGGTTTTAAAATTACTCTGCCCTTGGAATTACCATGACAGTTCTAAAACAACTATATAAAGTATAAAAATGGGAGGGAACCCAATTCAAAGAATTACTACCCAAATTCTTAGTAAAAAGCAACCCCTTAGCCTTGGCTTTTCCTACACTCAATTAGTGAGACTTCAAAAGCCAAAAACCCCTTTCTTTTGGTGCAGCTGCTCTTTTCGAGCCTGCTGGCTCTCTTATTCTTGAGAGAGTGTACTTTCACTTTTGCTTTCAATTTTATCTTTCAATAAAATCTGATTTCTTTGGCTTACTGGTGCATCCTAAAATTCTTTTCCCCACGATCACCAAGAACCTGAAAGAAGCTGCACTCAGAGGACTGTAACAGGATTGGGCCATCTGTGTTTGCTAATTAACAAAAATGAAGTAAGCTTCCTGACCTCTCACAGAGACTGGAGCACTACCTTTTTTGGTGATTATATTTCAAAGGAATGACTCCCAGGTCCTCAAGAAAGATATTCCTGGGTTATAAAACTGGCAAGAGGTTGGGAGGAGATCTACATCTCAAAGGAACAGAAAAAGACTTTACAATTGCATGTTTTCTAAAGTAAATGCTCTAAGAAAAGGCAGGGCAGAAAGAAGCCTGTCTAAAGTTTAGCCAAGCTTTTAAGGACCTTTTTAGTCAAAACTAAAGCCAGGATCGATTCATTGGCCACATCTCCCAGGGTTATCTAATAAAGTATTCTTTTTACAAAAGATTATTTTGTTTGCAAGCAAGATGTCAGAGCTAACACTTAGGCTCATCGCATCTTAAAACATGAATATATTTTTACTGTGGCCATCACTTGTCACTGTGGTTTTCCATCTATATTTGAAACATATGAAACACAATTGCTATAGATGTATTAATAATTGTGTCCCCAATTCATATGTTGAGTCTCCAACCCGAAATATGACTGCACTTGGAGATAGAGCTTTTAGGAGGCAACTAAAGGTAAATGAGGTCATGAGACTGAGATCCTAACCTGATAGGATTGGTGACCTTGTAAGAAGAGGAAGAGACTGATCTCTCTCTCCCTCTCTCCCTCTGTTTCTCCCTTTCTATTATGTGAGGACACAGTGAGAAGGTAGCTGTCTGCAAGTCAGGATAGAGCCCTCACCAGATCTGGACCATGCTGGCACCGGATCTAAGATTTTCCAGTCTTCAGAACTAAGAGAAAACAAATTTCTGTTTAAGCCACCCAGTCTGCGGTATTTTGTCATAGCAGACTGAGCTGACTAGTATAGCAATGAAAATAGTGTATCTGAAAATAACACAATAGAGAAATGTTGATATATTCACAAGCTTAGTCTTGAAGGATATTTATCTGATATCTTCGAGTCCAACATGGCTTTTCTTTGCAGTAGGATTAATCTGGATTTTCAGTGAATGAGGACTATAATTCACTTTCTCAAAAGTTTCTGGCTTGTGTTTATTAGGTAGTACACATTATTTTTACACCACTTTATACCAGGGGATGCACTCAGAGTAACAAAAAAGGCCTTATACCAGGGAATGCATTTAGAGTAACAGCAAAGGCAGCTAACAGTTAGTATGGGACTATACCTATCACCATTGTCATTAGAAATTCAGTCCTGCTTTCTCAAAACTCTTCCTTGTAGAACTTGGGTATTTCATATCTATTCCTGAATTATTTTGACTATCTTGGCTACCTGGTAACACCTCCTCTCTCTTTTTTCCCCACTTATCCTTTCTTATGTTTACCATGTTATTACATGTATTAGGATCAGTTTCAGCTGCATATAACAGAAGAAACAAAGAGCATCTTCTGTATTTCTTCCACTAGCCATGAGTGAGTGATTGGGGTAGGGATGTGGAGTATAGTTCCCATGTGTGTAGTTTTTCCTTGTGATAGTTTGTTTCCATTAGATTGTAATCCCAGTAGATGAAGGCCCTTGCCTGTCTTCTTTACCTCTAAATATATAACATATAAAATAGTGTCTGGGACATAATAAGCAGTCAATCATCAGTTTCTTAATAAATGAGCAAATAAATAAAATAACGAGCAGAGGAAGTTAATATTAAAACACACATAAAGGTTCTTTTGTGTATTTTTTTAGAAATGTCAAAGCTGATAAACTTTTTCATGTAGGTAGTAGAACTGAAAGTTTCCCAGGTGAGACATAATAATGTCTTTGTCTTATATTTTATTCTAAAATATATGTTATCTTTCACATTTAAATCTGCAGTCCATAGGGAATTTTTGTGTGTGTGTGAGAATGACATAGGGGTACAGATACATTTTTTTTCTCATAAGGACATAAAATTGACCCAGTACCATTTATTGAACAGACCATTCATTTTTTTATTTCACTGTAGAGTCACCTTTGTCATAAATTAGGTGACTGTAATGTGTAGATCTGTTTGTGGACTCTCCATTTTGTTGTATTGGGCAGTTTGTCTATCATCATGCCTATACTACATTATTTTCATTACTATAACTTTGTGATAGGTCTTGATATCTGGTCATATTAGTCTTTGAGGTTTGTTCTCTTTCAAGATTACTTTGGCTATTGTCAGTCCTTTGCATTTCTGTACTAATTCTACAATTAGTTTCTTAGTTTTTACCAAAAACTTCTGAGATTTTGGTTGGAGTTTATACTACTTATCTGTTGTGGCATGAGGAATCACCCCAAAATCTAGCAGCTGAAAACAACAAACAATTATTATCTTAAAGTGTAAATTAATCTCTTTCTGGATGAGGTTCACATTTGAATTGATGGACTCAGTAAATTAGATTACCTTCCTCAGTGTGGGTGAGCATCATCCAATCTGTTGATGGCTGAAATAGAACAAAAAGGTGGAGGAAGGATAGATTTGCCCTTTTTTTTGGACTGTCTTCCTGCTTGTGCCAAACATCAGACTTCTTCTGCCCTTGGACTGGGATTTATACCACTTGCTCCTCTGCTTCTCAGCCCTGCAGACTTGGACGGGAGTTACATCGGCAGCTTTCTTGAGTCTCCAGTTTGCAAACTGCAGATCATGGGACTTCTCAGCCTCCATAATTGTGTGAGGCAATTCTTTATGATGTATGCATGTATATCTATATAATATATCTATAGATATAGATATAGATATATATCTCCTATGAGTTCTGTTTCTCTGGAGAATCCTGGCTAATATAGCATAAGCATAGTTCAGTGTAAAAAAAATGAGTGCTTTAGTCATGCTAGAGATAAGTTTAGTAGTATGTATGCATCATTTCCCCTGAGCTCGACCTTGGTTGGTTGGTGTTGGTGTTTAGAGTTCTGCAATATAGAATGCATCTTCAAAAATGGTGGCCCTATGGGAAAGAAAGAAGACCAAGAGAAAGAGAAAGCTCTAAGAAAGGAAAAGACCAAGAGAAGGTTTCAAGACAGCAAATTGTAGAGAGGGAAAAACTTAATATTTTTTTCTACTGAAAGTTTGGCTCTTTACTCCCTTGATCCCTTCGTGTTTCTTGAGATATGATGACATGAGAGCTTGGCAACCACATAGAGATAAAATGAAGCTGGTATAAACTCTTCTGAAGGCTTAAATTTGCCCCAGAAATTGTTTCCAACAGGTGTATAATGACGGGAAAATCAGTTATTAATGTGAATGATTCTGGTATAGTACTTGACAGTGTAGGGGCTTGCCAATGTAAATTTGCCTTTCTTGAACAAATATCTATGGACAGCCCCTGTCTGTCAATCTTTTGGCCAGTAAATTTTAAAATTCAGTAATTATATATTTTCTAATATACACATTATAGAGCTATAGTTCCCTCTCCTGAGGAAATATTTTGTGAAAAATATTTTAATTTGTCTTACAGATTTTCAAAAGTAATAACAGGAGATAAAGAATTTTCAGAAATACACATTAGATCATTTTTTCTCTGCTATCAATTCAAGTCTATTAAACTTTAATGCAGTTGAATTACAGTATTATGTTCATGACATTGTTTTTCCTAAGCCTTACTCCCAGGCCCTTGAGGATGCCAACTCACTAACTAAATGATCTGGAATAATTCTTATTTCCTGTAGGGGGAAAAAATCCCACTCCCAAATGTTGTAGTCTCCACTCAGGGCATCATTTGAAAATCTTTTGACATTCCTAAATCATGGGGAAAGTGGTACTTTAGTGAATATGATTTTGTGATTCTGTTAATTTACTATTGGCCAAAAAAAGGTGAGGAATTTTAAAGTTAATATAATAAAAAAATAAATATATTTATTCTTAAATATATTTATACCTATAGGCTGTTCAGAAGGTATCCAGGCATGTAATTGTTCTTGTTATATTAATAAAACCAAGAAATTAAAAGAAAAAATGTCCTAAGAAAATACTAAACACGTAGTGTGTAGAATAAAAATAAAGTTACCTACCTGATTTTTAGTTCATTTGGAATTAAGTGGTCATATTGAACATTTTTTTTAGTTATGGGGGTACATGTGTGGATTTGTTACATGAATATATTGCATAGTGGTGAAGTCTGGGCTTTTTGCGTAACTGTCACTTGATTAGTGTTCACATTGTCAATTAGGTAATTTCTCATCCCACAGCCCACTTCTTCCCTCCCATTCTTCTAAGTCTCCAATGTCGATTATTCCACTCTCTATGTCCATGTGTACTCATTATTTAGCTGCCACTTATAAATGAGAACATGCAATATTTTACTGTTTCTGAGTTATTTTCATTTAAATAATGGCCTCTAGTTCTACTACATAAACAGAATTTAAAACAATCAAACAACCTCATTAAAAAGTGGGCAAAGGGCATGAACAGAAACTTTTCAAAAGAAGACAGACTAATGGCCATCAAACATATAAAAAAATGCTCAATATCCCTAATCATTAGGGAAATGCAAATCAAAACTACAATGAGATATCACCTAACTCCAGCGAGAATGGCCTCTATCAAGAAGTCCCAAAATAACAAATGCTGGCATGGATGTGGAGAGACTGGAACACTCTTACACTGCTGGTGGGACTGCAAATTAGTACAACTCCTGTGGAAAGTAATTTGGAGATAGCTCAAAGAGCTAAAAATAGAAATACTATTTGATCCAGCAATCTCATTAAGAAATGGAACAAGACAAGACTGCGCACTTTCACCACTCCTATTCAGCATAGTACTGGAAGTCCTAGCCAGAGCAATCAGACAAGAGAAAGAAATAAAGGGCATCTAAATTAGAAAAGAGAAAGTCAAACTATCTCTGTTTGCTGATGATATGATCTTCTACCTAGAAAACCCTAAAGAATCCTCCAAAAGACTCCTGGTTTTTGAAAAATGAATTCAATTAAGTCTCAGGATACAAAAATCAATGTACAAAAATCAGCAACATTTCTACACACCAATAACAACCAAGCTGAGAACCAAATCAAGAACTCAATTCCATTTACAATAGCTATAAAAAAAATACCTAGGAATATATTTAACCAAAGAGGTAAAAGATCTCTTCAAGGAAAGCTACAAAACACTGATGAAGGGAATCATAGATGAGACAAATGGAAAACGTCCCATGGTCATGGATTGGAAGAATCAATATTGTTAAAATGACCATACTGCCCAAAGCAATCTACAGAGTCAATGCAATTCCTAACAAAATATCAATGTCATTTCTCACAGAATTAGAAAAAGACAATCCTAAAATTCATGTGGAGCCATAAAGGAGCCTGAACAGCCAAAGGAATCCTAAATAAAAAGAACAAATCTGGAGGCATCACATAACCTGACTTCCAATTATACTACAAGACCACAGTAACCAACATAGCATGGTACTGGTGTAAAAATAGACACATAGATCAACGGAGAAAAAAATAGAGAACCTAGAAATAAAGCCACATACCTACAATCAACTGATCCAGTTTCAACAAAGTAGACAAATGCATACCTTGGGAAAAAGGACACCCTATCCAATAAATGGTGCTGGGAAAATTGAATAGCCATATGCAGAAGAAGGAAACTGAACCCCTATCTCTCACTGTATAACTAAACATGGATTAAAGACTTAAATGTAAGACCTGAAACAATAAAAATTCTAGAGAAAAACTTAGGGAAAACTCTTCTGGGCATTGGCCTAGGCAAAGAATTTATGAGTAAGACCTCAAAAGCAAATGCAACAGAAACAAAAATAAATAAACGGGACCTAATTAAACTAAAAAACATCTGCATAGCAAAAGAAATAATCAACAGAGTAAACAAACAACCTACAGAATGGGAGAAACTATTTGAAAACTATGCATCTGACATAGGTCTAATATCCAGAATCTACAGAGAACTCAAACCACTCAACAAGAAAAAAATTAAATAAAATAAATAACTGCATTCATTAAAAAGTGGGTAAATGACATGGACAGACATTTTTCAAAAGAAGACATACAAAATGTCCAAAAAAAAAAAAATGAAAAAATGCTCAGTATTACTAATCATCAGAGAAATGCAAATTAAAACCACAGTGAGATACCACCTTATACCACTCAGAATGACCATTATAAAAAAGTTAAAAAACAATAGAGCCTGGTGAGGATATGGCGAAAAGCAAACCCTTATACACTGTTTGTAGAAGTATAAATTATTACAACCTCTTTGGAAAACAGTAAGGAGATTTCTTAAAGAACTAAAAATAGAACTACCATTGATCCAGCAATCTCACTACTAGTTATCTACTCAAAAGAAAAGAAATCATTCTATCAAAAAGATACCTGCACTTGTATGTTTATGGCAGCACTATTCACAATGGCCAAGATATGGAATCAACCTAAGTGCCTCTTAACCAATGATTGGATAAAGAAAGTGTGAGATACACACATACACACACACACACACACACACACACACACGCACAAATGAAATAGTGCTCAGCCATAAAAAAGAATGTAATCATATCTTTTGAATGTTGCTTAATGTTAGTTGCTAGTGAATTCTTCAGTCAAGCTGAAATTATTTGCAATCCCCTGTGATCATTTGAAACAGCATTTCCAGAGTCCTAAATGAACCATTCATGGTTATAAGCATTGTTAATCACCACATAAGCTAATATAATTTCTCTCTACAGAATTATCTGTTTGATTACCAAATTTAATGATAAAAATATAATAAAAATTTAGTTGTTTCTTATTTTTCTAAACCACTTTTCTTCAACCTTGTATTGTTAAATCATTAGAGACCTAGAGATATTAAGGATAAACCATACCGATGATCAAATCCAATCACCTAATTATACAGAAAAGTGTAGTGACTTGTCCAAGAACACACAAGTTAGTGAAAAAGCTAGAACTGAAATTATGCCTCCTTATATTAATCAAGGACAATGTTTTATGTAATAAAGTTTCCTATAAATTACTATAAAGAGGAAAGAAAGAAGATAGGGAGATGTAACTTTTACTTTTTACCTCTTCTGTACTTCTGATAAACCAGAACCAGAACTATTGCTTCTTAAATGAAATTGAGATTTAGATCTTTACTACTATGTG
>CM052437.1:128716846-128772416 GCA_028533085.1 Varecia variegata
TAATAGAGCAAAACACCTTGCACAAGAATGGCATATATAAAGGTTTTACCAATGTCAGTTCCCTTACTTTGCCCTCATGTTTCCTTCTATTTATTATATCCATAGTTATTTTAGTCGGCCATGCCATTCATTTTGTGCTTAATATAAATTCTGTACATGGTTTCATTAGTTGTCTTTTTTAAGGTTTACCAATGAAACAAATTAGTTAGGTTGAAATTAGTAGTTCTCTTTGTTATATCAGTATATGCTGCAATTTGAAGGAAAAAAACTAGCATGTGCTGAATGTTTGGGAAAACCAGAAAATCTGATTCCTGCCTTCTTTTATAAAAGAGTCAGTGTAAAAAGAGAAATTTTATATAGTGATAAAGGAAAAATGTCATTGGTCTTTACATTTTATGCAACTTGAGCATGGCCATGATAAGCAGTGAGCGATTTGAACACTGCTAGCTACAAAACGGTTAGCACACTTCAGTTGCGTTTGCAGTAATTTTCTAATATTCAGTAAAAAACACTTAATTATTTCTCAGTTGCACTTTGCTTTGGTGTTCCTGCCCTGCTCTTGATCCTTGTGTCTCATAATATTGCTTTTCAAGGTGAACTGGATTTAAAGAGTTTTCACAAAAAGTGCAGTCGTGACCAGGTGATCTATGTCCTAGGACTGTTTCCTAGCAACAAATAGACTTTGTGGATGTTTCATACAATCCAAAGTATATGGAGTCATATATTCATTCCAGAGTTAAGAACTTTTTAGGAAATAAAACTTTTCGGAGACCACAGCATGGGAGCTTTTATTGTTGCTGCTTTGTTCACCGCGGACACTTTTTTCCCATCATCTTACAACTTTTGTTCTTTAGTGTTTACTTTGGCAGGTTATACATTTTTCTGATGGAGCAAAGTTAATTTCATTTCATCATCATAGACAACCATTCATTTAGACCCCAAGCTGCTCAACAAGGTATTACATAAATATTTGATTAAAATAATGGGTTTCTGGCTCTCAGGAGAAGAGGCATAAAAATCATAGCCACATTTATAAGCCACATTGCCTCAGTCTAATAAAACAGCAGTATCCATAAGAGCCTGACAAGTTAAAAGCAAGCTCAATAACTTTGACTATACTCTTTTTACTCAATAAATTGACTCATTTCATTTTATTTCTGCTCTTTCTCTTCTTATATTTTAGATATGAATTTTCATGCATTCACATAATTTGTAGATGTCTATAATATGCATAACACTAAACTAATTGCTTTAGGGAATACAAATTACTTTGCCCTAGGTCTTAGTCTAAAGAATTTTCAGTCTCGTTGGAGAAAAATGAATAAAGCATAAAATGTCAGATATTGAAATTAATATAAGACTATGACTAGCAATCATTTCTTAGCCTTCTCCACCTTCTCACTGAAAGATTTATGAAGACAAAAGAATAACAAAAAGAAAAAGGATGAAAAATATAAATAGCCTATTAATAGAATCTAGAAGAAATTTCCACTAATTGAAAGACTATTATAACTGGATTGAGAACATAATTCAAATCTCCTCATAGTGTACAGCTGGAAATAGAATACACCAGTTAATACAAAGAAAGATCATATGGAATTTTCTCCATCTTCTATTTGACAGTTCGGAAATGAAAGTTTTGACTGATGAAATGATGGAAAACCATCTCTCTGTTTCATTGGTACTGTTTTTAGGAAAAAAACAACAGAGTACTATTCTTGTCATTCCTTCTCTACCTTCATACCATGTTTTATACTCATTCATAATTAAAGTTTCAGAAAATGATTTCCAGTAAGCAGGGGATTGGGTGGAATTTACATGGTCTACCATGTTCTTAGGTAAAGTAAGAATAGAGAGAGGAACAATAGTAGCAGTTTATATTAGGGTTTTTTTTTTTTTTTAAATATATACCATTTGTTTTTTTAAAGCAAGGGGGTAGTCAAATAAGCTTGTGAGAGTCCCATCTGAGGCCAGAAAAGACCTCCTCCAAAATATCTGGACACTGAGATTTGGTCCAAGAAAGTGGATCTAGTTACTCAAAATGAACAAAAATGTAAGACCAAGGGCAATCTACACATACTACTTACTAATGGCTGGGCATAGATAGAGTTTTCCTCATGTGATGAAAAACAAATAGAAAATCGGCTTGAAAGTTCAGAGTTTAAAAGTTATTTTCAATAGGAATTAAGAGAAAATTTAGAAATATTTTTTATCCTCTTAATAGCATTCAAGTAGACAAAAGCCTCTTTCAAACCAAAAGCATGAAAATGTAACATTTTTCAATTTGAAAGAACAGACAGCCATTCTCTGACACGCTTTCCGAGATGGCACACTAACAGTTCTGTACCTTTTCTAAGCCTGATCCTGAAGAAGCCAGAGGAGTAAATGAAAAGTTGATGCATCACAGAAATATAAAATTTTTGAGAGGCTTATAGGGCGATAAAAGCTTGCTGGATCCTGGTAGAAGGAAAACAATAGCCAAGAGTAGAAGATGCCCGGGTTACCCCACATAATTTAGGAATATGTTGGAGAGGGAGATTGTCAACTGTGATTATTACTGTTTCTCTATTTTTATTTTTATTTATTTATTTATTTATTTATTTTGAGACAGGGTCATGCTCTGTCACCCAGGCTAGAGTGTAATGGCATCATCATAGATCACTGTAACCTCAAATTCCAGGGTGCTAGTGTTTCTCCTGCCTCAGCCTCTTGAGTAGCTGGGACTACAAGCATGTGCCACCACTCCTGGCTAATATTTTTATTTTTTGTAGAGACAGGGATGGAAGGTGGGGAGGGAGGGGAGTCTATGCTATGTTGCCCAGGCTGGTCTTGGCCTCAATCCATTCTCCCACCTCGGCCTCCCAAAGTACTGGGATTACAGACATGGGCCACCACACCCAGCCTTTGTAACATAATCTTTGCCTCAGCCTTTCCTGCTGAGGCAAAGCTCTGAGGGAACCTGTGACTTCCCTAACCCTAGAGCTGACTCAGCTTGCTAATGGCCAAAGGACTGGGCAGCTGTTGTTTGAAGCCACTCACATGACTAAGGGAGACCTATGGAAATATAAATCAGCTATAGACAAAGCTGTCATAAACTCTAGTCACTCACCAAGTTCAGAATATTGCATAACCAGTTACATAGCTAAAAACCCACCACAGAATACCAACATCCTGCCTGGGTAACATAAACCTCTAAAAATCACCAAAGCAAAATTATCTTGGCAACATGTTAAAGGTCCAAATAATCTCATCCCACCAGAAGGTTCTCTCATGTTACTTCTGTCTGAAATTCCACACCCTGTTTTTTTAATCAGTGTTCTCTGAAAATGTACCAAATTTACTGGTTTTGATAGGAACTCAATAAATAGCAAACTCTTTTTTCAATCAAGTTCTGAGAAATAAGACAAAAAGTCTGTGGATTCAGGCCCACATCCTTGCTGGCATCATTGTTCTAATGATAGCCAGTCCAGATTAGTGTTACAGCATGGAGAAATAGACCCCCTGCTCTCTGCAAGCACCTTCCTCACTAGAGGAAAAGGAGAAGTCCTGTGCCAACAATAGCCTGTTTATTATTTGCAAAGATCCAAATGGATAAAACCACCCCTTCTATTCTGAGGAGAAGTGATTAAGGGGCTAAAGAAAGGCCAGTAGGTCCAGACTGCCAGATGGTAGGTCTCAGACAGTCCTGCCTCCACACGCAGAGGTTCTGGTTGACGGGGGCCACTTCAGCCCCTCCCTGACAGCTTTGCCCAGAGCCGGGAGTGGACCTTTGAGCCCTACTGAAGTAGATCCCTTGCCAGCATTTGTGGAGCTTGAAGGCAGGCTCACCCAACCCAGCTCCATCCAGGCTCACTCCCCCACCCACCTCTGCTGTGGTGGAGCATAAGGACTCGCCTGGAAGTTCTAGGGCCCCACCCATGACCTGGGGCATTCCAGTGCTCCTTCTGAGGGACTAGAGCTGGTCGCAGGACCTGAAAACATTGCAACTTGTTCCTTCCAGCAAATACCACCTACTGACAGGGAGGTCAATTTGCACACCCTTTACAGCATTTACTGACTCAAAACATACAGAGTGTGGTTGACTCTCACACACAAGCACCACCTACTGTCTCAAAGATTAAACTGGGCAAGTCATTATCTAAACAAAAGAAAATCCAAAAGTAAAAAACAACAGCTGCTCCAGGTGAGAAGGAATCAGTGAAAGAACTCCAGAGTATAAAGAAGCAGAGAAAAAGGACACCCCCAAAAGAGAACACCAGCTCTCTAGCAATGGATATCAACCAAAAGCAGAATATTGAAATGACAGATGAAGAATTTCTACCATGGGTTGTAAGGAAGCTCAATGAATTATAAGATAAAATAGAAACCCAGCACAAAGAAAGCACAAAAACGCAGAAAATGAATGAAAAATTCACTAAAGAAATTGAATTATTAAAGAAAAATCAAACAGAATTTCTAGGAATGAAAAATTCAAGCAAGGAATTACAGAACACAGTGGAAAGCCTTTAGAATAGGTTAGATTAGGCAGAAGAAAGAATCTTAGATCTTGAAGACAACACCTTTCAATTAAACAAGGCAGTCACAGAGATAGAGCAGGGAAGGAAGGAAGGAAGGAAAGAAAAGAAAAGAAAAGAAAATGAAAGAAAGAAAGAAAAAGAAAGAAAGAAAGAAAGAAAGAAAATATAGCATTTCTTATTTCATTTTGCATAGCAATTAAATATCCTGAGCTTGATGAAATTACTTTAAAAGCTATTCATTTTTTTAGTATAGTCATTTTATTGTTATAAAATATGCATAATGTAAGATTTTCCATTTTATTAGTTTTTTAAATTTTTTTATTTCAGAATATTAAGGGGATACAAATTTTTTTGATTCATGGCTCTACAGGTACAATGAACACTATTCAGCTGAACGGCACATGTAAAAGCTGTTCATCTTTTCCCATCAGCATAGCTGTGTGAGAATTGCTCTCTATTATGAGTTCTATTTAACAAATGCAGAAATTTTGTAGCAGTCCTGGGTAGTAGCTATGTCAGTATGATGTGTCCACATTCTCTGCTGCATTGATTAATGCAAGCCTGGGTACTAAAATCAAGCTTGGTCAGCCATAAGGATTTCCTGGCAATTTGAAATTTGGGGAACAAAAGACTCAGGGATAAGCCTTAGATCAGGTCTCAGTAATGGTAGCAGCACTAAATATCTACAAACTTCTGCAGAACTAATCTTGTTCTTTCTTTTCTTTCTGAGATTCAATTTTCAACTACTCCTTGGATCATATGAAAGACTCTAATATCCTTATAGTTATTTTCTTTTTTCTCTAAATTGCTGGAATAGGTTTTGGTTCTTGCAACTAAAAACAATAACTAAAACACATGTGTTATGAGATGAGGGAAGAGTGAAAAACAACATTGGAAATTATATTGTAATAAAATTCTCGATCTTAAAGAAACTTTGGTCCCTAGAGATAAATAGAAACAATGGACTTGGGAGAATCAGCTGAGAAGGCTTCAAGGCCACACCATGAATTTGGGGAAATAATGTAAGTCTGGGCATTTCTCCCCAGAAAATGGGTAACCACCTAAGTGTGTCCTGGTACAGGACATTTAAAAAACTTTGTGAATGGAGAACTGAGTTCAAACATGTCACAAAGACTTGATTTGTGTTTGTGATTCTCTTTTGTCTCAGCTTCTCACTATCCATTCTCTTGAGGTGCAGAAAAATGGGTAGAAAAAAATATGTACTGAGTTCTTTTCTCAAATCTGAAACCAGATATTAGTGGGGAAGCATCCCTGCTTCAGATGTAGCACAAATCGAACAATGTAAGACAATAAACTGATCATGTGAATAACCACGAATAACCAGAAACCCAAACCTGGGAAACATAAGCCCCCAAATAGAACAACATTTCCCTTTCAAAGTACTTCTAGCTATAAGAAAGTATTAACCAGACATGAATTAAATGCCTGAAGAGCTGAAATATGAAATATTAAAACAATAGAATGAGCTGGGCAAAACTCTTGAACACTTAAGAAAGCATGTGACAACTGAAAAAACATTTAAGATAATCAAGAGGCATTAATGTTTATGACTAAAGATCACAATAGTGATAATATTAGTTATATTGTTTTCTACACCTTAAATCTCTCTCTTCTCCTTCCATCTCCCCTTTTCACTATGTCCTTGTGTCTATCTATCTATGAAGAGATGCTTATGTTTTCCATCATGAGAGAATAGCCAAATAATCTTTAGTAAATTCTTGCTAAGCAATTTATCCAAAAAGTGAGTGTGAATTTCAGCCTGGAGGGTTTTCATGATACTTTCTTAAGTGAAAAAGATATTTTTACAATAATTTGTATAGTATCTCTTTTTTGTAATAAAGCAAATATTCTCTATATATGTGAATATATGTTAGAATAATCATGTAGGTTTACATAAGAATAGAGAAAAAGTTAGGAACTACAACTTGCCACAGATTACACAGGCTGTGTAAGACAGAATTATGGTTTCAGTGATGTTAAACCCAACTTCATTTTTTCCCTTGAAAACCGTGTTATGTAAATTATATTGAACATCAGTTCATAAAAGGAAAATGTAACCCAAGGGGTACATGGTGGTCAAAATGTTTTGAGCCACTAATTTTTAAGGTTTTCTCTTTCACTGATATAAGTGTAATTTGGTAATATTAGTCTAACATAGGCATGTAATTGCTTTATGCTTTCTGGAAAAATATTAACTAATGAATTAGCTTATAATCTGGTATGATTCCAGGTTTTGTAGGGCCTGTGGCTAAAATAATTTCAGGACTATATTTAAAAAAGCCGATGCGAAATTACTAATATATTACTTTCAGGGATGTAGAAATGAGAAACCCTGAACTTTAAGCTTCACTGACCACATGGTGTATCAGTTCTACTGAGATTCACTTTATCCCTTTTTCACTGGAGAGTCATGCTGACCATTTCTATTTCACTTTTATTGTCACATGCAAATCACAATTTTCCCTTAAAACAGTGTTATTGATATTATATTTCTGTGAGAGTTTGAGATTATTGAAACAGAAAGGGACTAGTTAAGTGTCATTAATATTACTGACATTGCATTTATACAAAATTATGACTGAATCTTGAGTGAATTGAAAGCTATGATTCAATTAATATGCACTAGTCAGTCATTACAATATAGTAGACTATCTGCTTTTGTTTGTTGGGAATTTTCTTGGTTGTGATGAACTTTTAAAACAAATTTAGATTCTCTCTTGATTTTTTTTTTTTTCTAAAAAGGACTCACGAAATAATAGATGTAATTCTACCACAAAATAACTCAACTGAAAAATTTGAAAGGCTATGTGACACAAAATGAGAAAATTAAATATATATATACAATAGTTATTTTTATTAGTGTCTGAAAGATAGATAAGTACTAAACATTTCATTTTACAGCTCCATATGACCATATAGCATGGTACAGCACCATCATCATAGAAATAACATTGTACTTATGGACCTTCAATCATAACTGGGTGTCATAAGATGCTGATTAATAATATTTGACTGGGGTTTTAAAAATGAAAAATTTATTTTGCCACAGGACACATTTACTATGACCCTGCGGATCCTCCTTTAAATGTATCTTTTCAGTGGTGATTATTCCCTGTGATTGTGTATACCTAGTTCCTGTATCCTGACAGGCAATTATAAATGTAAAGGGAAAGCAGATGTTTAAAAAATATTTCCCATATCATTTTAATGTAACAGATTATATATTTTACTTTTAATATTTCTGTCTGAAATAAAACATTTTAGATACCTTTCAAATAGAAAACTGGGAGTAAGTTTTTACTACATTTTAATGAGTTCCAAAAATGACCATCTCCTAAAATGCCCCCCAAACCTAGTTTTCTTTTGCTACTTGTGTCCTTTTAAGTGTGTAAATTTCTAGGTTAAATTTTAACTTTGGATAAGATGAAATTAAATATATATATATATATATATACATATACATATCTCAATCACCTCTTGCAATTTTTCTTTTTAAAGTCACTTAGTAGATTTTATTCTGGCACAAAAATGACTGGTTATTTTAACTGTAACAGAAAGGATCCTGGTGTTATGGAGGATTTGTTTCTTTAAGTGAAGATGAAAATAATCAGCAAATGACATCTTGAATGCCTCCAGCCTAGGACTGAGCTGCATTTCACAGAGTGCTAAAGAAATAGGCACAACTTGCTTCCCAATTTTGGTGGGGTTTCAGGGTTGGCTGAAGCATACAGTGCTGTGGGCACCACGCCACGGTCAGAGCTCAATCAGGAAATGTAGAATGAACATATCCAAAGGTGAACAAAGTGGGAAACCATAATCATTGTGCTAAGGAGCCCGTGTTACAGGCAGGAAAATCATAGCTTACATAAGTGTAAAGGGTAAGCCAAGAAGAGGAGCATGAGTGAGAGTAATCTAGAGCAGCATGGTCAATTTGATATATAATGCAAGCCTCAAATGTGAGCCATATACATGATTTTTAATTTTCTAGTATCTAATTTAAAATATAAAAAGAAACAGGTGAAATTAACTTTAATAAATGTTTTATTTCCCCTATATATATCCCAAGTATGAGATATTTTAGATTGTTTATTTCCATTCTAAGTCTGCAAAATCCAGTGTGAATTTTTCACTTACAGCACATCTTATTTCAGAGTAGCCACAATTCAAGTGCTCAGTAGCCACATGGGGCTATTGGCTACTATCCTGGATGGCACAGACCTAAAATCATGGATATGACTAATGGTTTAAGGTGAGAGACTCTAGGATTAATCCATCAATAGCAAGTTGTGCCAGTGTCCCTTTTGCTTTGGTGTAAAAAATGGGAAATCTTAAATATTCTAACACCTCAATCCTTCTCCTGCTTACTTACTTTTTGAACCTCAGATTTATTGGCTGATGTAAATGAGAAAAATATTCAATTTTAGGCTTAATGT
This sequence comes from Varecia variegata, assembly GCA_028533085.1. Taxonomy (NCBI): domain Eukaryota; kingdom Metazoa; phylum Chordata; class Mammalia; order Primates; family Lemuridae; genus Varecia; species Varecia variegata. The sequence continues at coordinate 128,725,818 of CM052437.1, forward strand.
ACATGTTTAGACTATCTTATGAATGAGCACTTTGGATGGTCTGTGTTATTCAAAATAGTATATAACTCTTAGCCTATTACAGTATTAAGAGAAAAAGAGGACATTGAAATCAGGAGTACCTATCCAGACAGAACAAGCCATGTTTTTATTTTGAATGATTTTTTTCCCATTACTTGTATTAAATAGTAAAGTCTCATAGGTAAGACCAGAATTTCACTGTATCTAGAAATTAGCTTTTGATTTATAAGAGACAATTAGATAAACAAAAATATTTGGTTCTATTCTAATTATTAATAAAAGCAAATAAAAACTTTGAGAATCTTACACTATTATTAACAGTATTAATAAATAGTATTTTTTACTTTAAATGCAAGAGGAAAAAAATACAATCCAAGGAAAAGTGCAGTTAATAGAGCAAAACAAACTGGAGTCATCCCAGTGGGATGAATAGACAGAAAATCCAGTGGTCCAGGGATCCCCCTGTCTCTTTAACAAAATAAATGTGAATTTTTGCCATGCTACTATTAACAGGTGTGTGATTTTTATGCTGTATAATTAGAAATGAGAGAAATATAATAATCTGTTCATCTGCCATCTGTTTATTCAAAATCAACCATAACCCTGTATATCTGAGGAAAAACTTTCACAAGATGAATACATGTAATGAAGATTAACATCATGAATGCTTAACACAAAATTTATGTCTCCTTCATGGCATTTCCCATTTGTCAAATTTGGAAGGTTACATTTCGAAACTAAACAATGAAGTTGTTTTACTTATATAATAGTAGAAAAAGCAATCCAAATTTATAAAGAAAGGGAATTTATTTCTTGCAGTTACAGAGGCTGAGAAGCCCAAGGTCAAGGGACCACATCTGGTGAGATCCTTTTTGCTAGTGGGGTCTCTGTGCAGAGTCCTGAGATGGCACAGGGTATCTCATGGTGAGGGGGCTGAACATGTTAACATGCTTGCTCAGGCCTCTCTTCCTCTTCTTATATAACTACCAGTTCTACTCCCACGTTAACCCATTAGTTCATTAACTCATTAATCCAGAAATTAATTAATCCATTTTTAGGGCAGAGCCCTCTAAATCTAATCACCGCTCAAACGCCCCACCTTTTAACACTACCATATTGGGGATTAGGTTTCCAGCACATGAAATTTCAGGTCACATTCAAATCATAGCAATGTTATGGAAATCTCTAAGAATTACTCTAAATAACCAGGATAAGTAAGGGTGTGGTAGACATGTATAAGCCTGTTCATATAAGTAGTATCCTAGTGGAGCATAAATTGTATTGGGAGGGTAAGTATTAGTATCATTTATGGCAATAGAAATAAGTCGATTTGTGTGCCTTGAACTGGACAAATTTCTTGAGTGGAATTAAACAATTTCTATAAAGTAGGCCAAAGTGTCTCTCAATAGAAAAATCTAGTCTAGCTTAGACCTAATATTAGTACCTATTATTGATTGAATAGGCCTTGTTGATAGGAGTATAATGACCTCGGCAGAAGCATTTTGTTGTGAGATCAAGGGTCACTTTTGGAAGATTGAAGGTGAGGGAAACTAAAGGGCCAGACGTGTCCTGTTAAAGAGAATTTGTCTTTTGTAGTATTTCAGGGAACAGCCATTAAGTTTTATCGGAAAGGTGAAGAAAGGTGAAACAGATCCAGGAATCCATTAGATTTAGAGCAGTAACTGTAGTCTGGGAAAAAGGAGTAAGAGAGTTTTGTTTTGCCTTAAGTGGTGAAAGGTGATCATAGAGGGTCAGAAAAAATAAGATGAATATAAGGAGGAGTATATTACTGTTTTAGAGGACATCACATTGGAATAATAGACAAGCTCACTAGCAAAGTAGGATAGGAAAGGATATTGAAGAGTCAGAAGTCAGAAGCACTCTTCTCCAATATAACTTCATTTCCTCCTACTCCTTTGTGCTATTGCCATACAATTGTATCTTTTTTATTATAAGCTATCAGCAGAGTTTTATAAATATTGCTTTATACAGTTGTCTTTTACATTAGATGGGAGAAAGAAAGAATTACAAAAATACATTTATTTTATCTTTTATATTTTACATAGTTACCTTTACCAATGCTTATTATTCTGGGGGAGGAGGATTAATTTACTCTAATGTCTTTTCATTTTAGTTTGAAGGATTGCCTTTAGTATTTCTTACAGAGAAGATCCTGTCAGTGATAAATTCTTTCAGTTTTTGTTTATCTTAATTTCTCCTTTGCCTTTGAAGAATAATTTTGAGAGATATAGTATTCTTTGTTGATATTCTTTTCTTGTTTTTTTTTTTTAGCACTTTCAGTATGTCATCACATTATCTTCTGGCCACCATGATTTCTGTTATGCAGTCAGCTGTTAATTTTATTAAGGATGACTTGTGTGTGATGCTTCTCACCACCTTTAAGATTGTCCTTATCTTTCAACAGTTTAATTATGATGTTTAAAGGCATGGATCTCTTTGAGTTTATCCTATTTGGATTACTGAGTTTCTTGGATTTGTAGATTAATGTTTTCATCAAATGAGAAAATTTTGGACATTATTTTTTTTTCAAATATACTTTCTCTTTCTGTGATTACCATTATGCTTTTGAGGGTCTGTTTGTTTTTCTTCATTTCTTTCTTTCTGTTTATCAGACTAGATAACGTTGAATTGACCTATCTTCAAGTTCATTGATTCTTTTGTCAGTTCAAATCTGTTGTTGAGTTCCTCTATGATATTATTCATTTTAGTTATTGTACTCCTAAATTTCATAAGTTCTATTTGGCTTTTTTCAAATAATTTCTCTAATATTACAAATATTCTCTATTTGGTGGAGAGACATTGTTCTCATACTTTTAATTCTTTTGACATGGTTTCTTTTATTTCTTTGAACATATTTATAATAGCTGTTTAATAATTCCAACAACTGGACTTCCTCAGGGATGGGACAGTTTTTCTTGCCTGCTTTTTATACTGAGTATAGGTCACATATTCATATATATTTGTGTCTCCTCCCCAGGGTCTCTTTGTTGTTGCTGATGGCTCCTGCTGCTGTTTATTTGTTTGGGGACATTCCCAGAATGATTCTACAAAGTCTGTATCTTTTGTTATGTATGACTTCTGAAGTCTCTGCTAGATTAGTGTAGTGCACAGCCAATGATTGGACAGAGATTTCCTTAAATTCCTTGGGCCAATACGTCTTCCAGATTTTTCCAAGAGGGTCTGTGTTTGTGTTGAGTCATTCTTTCAACCTTCATCAAAGAGTTTACAACCCTGGGATAGCATTCACTTCCTTCTTGCCTGGATCCTCAAGGATAGCCAGAGATAAAAGAACAGGATCTTCTCCGATCTCATTAGGACATGCCCATAGTTTCACATATGTGCATGGTATGGTCTTCTAGATTTCTAGAAATATGCCAGAGGTTATCAAAGCCCTGTCTGGACATCTCACTCCTTGTTTTTCTTTTTAAATTTTTTGGTCGGAGTCTTATTTGCCTCAATTGGCATCATTCTCCACCACCGGTCTCCCAAGTCAGTCAGGGGCAATGTTAAATGATTGCTACATTTAGTTTTTCACAAATGCCATAGGGATAGGGCTGTTCACACAAAGTGAACTCTATATGAGGTCAGTTTAAGGCAAGCTCCTAAAAATGGACCTTTTGAGAGAGCTGTCAGGCAGGTCAAATAGTGACAATCTAGAGATGGGGCATTTGCAGAGGTCCAGACCTATTCCTCCCCCTCTAGTGGTTGCTAGATTGCTGATTTGCATAGCTGCTGTCACTGCAAGGTCATTGGTTTTCAAGGTTACCAAAGAACAGGGGAGAAAGGGATGGGCAAATTAACACTTCACAAAACTTGCTGTTCATAATGGCATTTAGCAACTTTTTTGAATAAAAACTCTTTGGATTGTCTCAAAACTTTGGTTAATTTCCAGTTTTCACAAAAACTTAAATTTTTGACTTTTTTTTGCCACTGCAATTGACTGTTTTATGGATGCGTTTTTTGTTGTTTTTATTTTTTTTTTGTACTTTGCCATTTCAAAAGTGCTTCCTTCTTATTCCATTTTTTAGCAATATATTTTTTCAGCTCTTGCTGAAATTCCTAATATTTTTCTTTAACTATAGGAGAATACTAATTATAGTTATTTTGAAGCTTGGATTTGATAAGTTTATTATCTAGAGTGCCTATGATCAGTTTACGTTATCTCCTCGTGTGTCTGTTTCATGTTGTTTTTTGTGACAAGTTGTATGTGCAGAATTTTTTTTGTATAAATACCTGGAGTCCCTGGATAAAGTTATCTTTCTCCAGGAGCAATCTTATTTTATTCTGTGAAATGGGTATCTGTGTAATCCCAAATCATATTTCATTTATAGGGACTGCAATGATGTACAAGTGCATTGCATTCTCTCTCTCTCTCTTTTTTCCTTTTTAGTTGCAGTTAAAGCCATGGGTTTCAGTAAGAACCCTTATGTGGGCACTGAACTTTAATTATGCCCTTAGCTCAACAGTACTATGCAAAGCACTTCTCAGTGGCTCAGCCACCACTTTGAAAATCCACATGGAAAGTAGGCTCACCTCTTTGGGCCTTTGCCCTTCCTCAGAACTTGGCCTGTTGATTCTTCACTATTTTATTATTTACATGATTCCTTTAAGTAGATAATTTTGATGTTTCCCAAATTTTCTAATTGTTCTGATTAGGAGAATTATCTGAATTACTTAATCCATCATTACTAGATGCAGAAGTCATGTTTACCTTTATTCAAAGTTAGTATGGTAAAATCTAGAATTGCGTCAATACTAATAAATTAAATTTGTACCCCTTAATATTTTGAAATTTAAAAAATATATATAGTAATTAAAAAAATAACTTGAATGATGTACTAGAAAGTCTCTTTAGATCTCTTTTGTTCTTTTTTCTGGTCATTTAAAAAAAAAAGAGGCATTGATGAAACAACCAATATTTTTGTAATAGACTCAACTTGCCTTGGTGTAGCCATTTTAAATCATACATTTGTAAAATAGGCCTTAGTACCATTGAGGATATAAATGAATTTTGTTCCTAGCTAACATTAAAGGCCAGTGAGAATGAAATCAACCAAATTTTTCAGTAAAACTCCTCTTTGACAATAGGTTAGCTGCCAAGGGAAGTCAATTAATTAATTCTTTGTGACTTGAGAATGTCTTACAGTCTGTTCTCTAATTTCTAAAGTCATACATATTAATAGTTAATATGACCCCTGACTTACTTCCTGACACTGAAGACACCAAGGAGTAATAAATTCCCTCTTTTTTTTTTTTTTTTTTTACTGTAACATCCTTTAGGGCCTTGAATAAAAGATATTTTGCAAATGCTGAAGGCTTTGTGTAAAAATTGCCTACAGTCTGGAGATAAAGGTCTATGGTGAGATCTGCCATCTGGTACAAGTGTTTAAAACAGGAAAACATCTTATATACACCAATTTTGACAGACACTCATTTCTAATGGGTAAGCCAAGTTATCCTCAAAGGTAGTAAATAGCGAACACAGTCATGTATCCAATGGTTTGAATTTCCCTTCTAAATTTTCCATTTCTGCATCCCTATTGCAGTTTGCATTCATCTCTATGCTAATTGCTTCATTAATGCTTTAGAAAGTAGGATGTTTGTTGTATTCTGCAGTTGTTAGGTCATCTAAGGCAGAGTAAATCCTAACTTTAAATAATCTATATAAAATTATTACCAAAATGCTATCTTTTATACTTTTTGTGCCTTTATACTTAGTATACTTTATACTCCTTAAACAAGATTCTGTGATATATGTATTTATACTTAGGATACTATGGAAACTGTTGTCCCAATTTAGAAACTTTTAGTTGTTGTACTCATTTTAATGATTTTTTTTTTTAGTGTTGTTGGAGGTAAAATGATACCCCAAAATATGGTACTTTGACATGCTGAACCATGTAGCCTCAAGGTCCTTCTGCCCCCACCTGGTCTATCAATCCTCTCTCTCCTACAAAGCAGAAGATGAGGCTGTTCTCTGAAGTTTCCTTATCTATCTACAAACCAGACCTGCCAAAGAAGAGCATAATTGCTTTTGAGCCCCTCCATGAAATCTCATTCACTAGGAAAGATTAAAACTCATACCATAGAAGAAGAAACTGAAAATTACACACCACACTTAAGAGCCCAGATGAGCTATGTTCCAAGCTATTGTTTGTTCTTGGGTCCCATTCAATTCCCAAAGAGAATTATTTACTAACCATTGTCATTCCCATTAAAAATTACATACTACCCCTCAAAATGGCTTTTTCCTCCATCTCTGCTTTCTCTATGAAAAAGAGTACATAAGCCTCTGGACCTCACTGGATTATTGGGCAGTTATTCTCCTATGAATCTCCTGTGCTTACGCACATTAGTAAAATTTGTATGCCTTTTTCCTGCTGATCTATCTGTTGTCAATTCATTTCAACAGACTTAAACTCAAATCTTCAAAGGTGAAGGGAAATTCTCTTTGCCCTTACAGTGTATACAATAAGACAGACATTTTGAAATCAGTATGTATTGCAAATTAAAATATTGCTTATTAAGATTATCAATCTTAGCATATCTAAGAATAAATACAAGGAACAAATGTTTAAAAGAAATTAGGAGATATGATGATCCAGCTTTCTATTTGTATTCAAACTTAATCCCACAAAGTGAGATTGATAATGAGTTTGTGAAATGTTATTATCATGTGATAAATACACTTTTGATTTATTATAGCTTGATGGTAGCTTTCTTCTTTAATATTTGCCATAGGTTACTATTTTTAAAAAACATTAAAATTACCATGTAGCAATTTTAGACATGTCCACAGTATTCTAATGAAAATATAACCTCAATTCTGGACAAACATGGAAAAAAATGAAAGATGTTATAGAATATTTATTACCTGAATTGATTGATATAGGCTATATATTAAAGAAAATATTATTTGCCTTTTGACCTACCAAGTTTATATTTATTCATAGATTCAGAGGGCCTTAAAAATAAGATTAGGTAGATTTTTTCATTTTTATTTTATTTTACCCATATCATATTTTCACCACATAAATTTTCCAATACATTAAAGAACAACTTTGCCTTAATATGGAATTTTAAGTATTATATTTGAAATATTTTGTTATTTTCCTTTGTAGGAAAAAATAATTTTTTGTCTGTCCTTCTAAATTGTCAACTGTAGAACCTATAACAAAACACAGATTACAAAAGAAAAACAAACAGAAGTTTATTAACAACTATACATCATATATAAATGGGAAATAGCCAGGGAAATGAGTAACTCTCAAAGAGGTGGGGTAGAATTCAGGCCTAAATACCATCTTCAGCTAATAACAAATAATCAAAAAGGATGTGGAGAGACCAGTTATGGGAAAGTGACCAGGAAAAGTATGATAAACAAGAGTAAGTTTTGTTATACAGGTTTAAATTGGAGATTTATTTTATAAATGTAATTTTTTCTTACAAAGAGTAACTTCTACTCTGGTTTAGAGCTTTTCCTGTGTCTGTTGGTTTTCAATAAAAATATTTCAAAATAATTCTTAGGCCATAGAGCCACATTTTGAGGTAGCATATTCTGGTTTTCTACAGTCATATTTGGGGGCGGCATATTGTGGTCTCCTATGCCTGCCCTAAATAAATAGAATAAAATCCTGAAATATGGTACATTCTAATTTAGTCATTTTACTTAGCACTTTATTAAGAAATAAGCTGATTTTCAGAGCAATGACCTGAGCTAGGAAAATAAGTATATGATTATTGACACTGTATTGATAAAGAGATTTAGACAGAGAGATGAAGTGAATTTTTAAAGGACAGAGTGAGTACTCAAGTATTCTGAATACTAATTCCATTTGTATTATATCAGTTATAAAGGACTGGTCAAAAAAATCATTATAAAATTTTAGAATGAGAATTCCTTATACCCGTAATATCATAGATCTCATGCAATCATTTTTCCTAGTCATAAGAGAATTTTTAGGAAGCACAGGATGAAAGGGGCATGATGTAAGGAAGATAAATGTATGTTTGAATAAATATAGCATAGGGTTTCCTTAATTAAATGGTAGCTAAAAGGACTTCTAAAACAAAGACAACATAACTATGCTCTAATTAAGATATAGCACTATTTAGTGGCATTTAGTTGACTCATTCATTCATTCTTTCATGCCACAAATATTTATTGAATGTCTATTATAGTTCAGGTCCTGTTTTAAGATCTGGTAATACTAGAGTGAATGTCTTTTAGAAAGTCTTTAAGAAAGTTGTTTTCATCAATTTTCTTGATTACTATACAATAATGCTAATGATATTGAGTACTGACCATTTAAATTGTATGTATTTCTTTCATATTAGGACTTTTTTCAACATAATACAAATTTGGATTATGAACAGTGCCATGATAATTATTACAGCTGCCATAGTTTAAAGCAAAACAAATTGAGTGATGTTGAGTAAAATGAAAAAACCTTGCCACGACAAAAAACAAACTTGCAATAATCTAAGGGATGTTGAGAAAGAGAAATTGGAATGAAGGTACTTTGTCAATTCTAATTATCCTAATTTGAAAAAGCAAATAGACCCACCAGATGTTACTACGTGAGTTAATTGTGTCTTCAACATTAAAGGTAATTAACTTACATGCTTACACTTGTACAATTTCTTAGACTAGAGTTAAATTCACGTTATGACTTTCTGTAACACTGTCTTCAAGCAAGTCTCTAATAGAGTAATATAAACTCTTTGCAAGTGTGAATATCCTTGTATACTATCCTTTGAGAAGACTGCCTAGGCCAGAAGTTAAACACTATCAGTGTTTGTGGTAGGGAGTGGGCCCTTAGACCTTGTCTTCTGCTTCTTGAGTGCTCCCTTGGCACATTTCCTTTGCTCCTCAGCTCCTCAGGAGCCCTACAGAGAGAATAAAAAGAACATGGCCAGAGGCAATGAAGTTGTGGCTGTATTTTTCATTTGCTGGTCACCTTAGTGACTGTAATAATACCAGTTAACACTTACTGAATGCCAGACAATTGTCTTAGTGCTTTACATTTATCCAGGTAATCCTGACTACAAGTCTTTAAGGTAAGTTTTGTCAGGATCTGCATTTTACAAGTGAGCATCCTGAGGTCCAGGAGAGTCAAAGGGTTAGTAGTGGTCTGAGGTTTGAACCCAGACAGTCCAGATCAGAATCTGTGCTTGGAACAAGTCATGACTGCAGAGCAAAAATAATCTATGATTTAGATTTTCCCATATTCATGTTTTCTCTTTGACCTTTCTAATCTTCCTTGACTTTTTTTTAAATACATAAAAGAGGAAAACTCATCTCTGTCTTGTTTCCATCATAAGATTGTCATTGGTAACAAATTGCAACATATGAAAAAATATTTGGAAACCATAAAACACTATATGAGTACAAAGAATGATTATGATTATCACTTGGCACTCTTGACAACCTCCTTTTTTACTCAATTCCTTTCTTCCTGGCTTTGTGACAGTCATATATACTAGCTTTTCACCAGCTTTTCTAAATCTTCCTTTTCTTTTTTCTGGTTTCATTTTCTCTTAACACTCACAAAAATAGGTAAAAGCCAGGATCTTAAACTTACCCCTGTAGAACAGAGATGTCATCTAGTCTGACTTCTTCATCTTATAGATGAGGGAATAAATTTTAATGCTACAACTGTTAATTTTGGCAAAGATAGTATTTGTTCACAGATTCCACTGCCCAGTCTTAAGTCTTTTCACTGCAAATACTGGGTCTATTGAATGGAAGCACTTTCTGCATATTCTTACTTCCTCATCAAAGGCTTTCAGATCTGAAAGCTAATAGTGGCTAAAACATAAAAATTGCAAGAGGGAATGTTTTAACACCACTTCCATATAAGATTGCAAGTGGTAATATCAGTCAAAAGCAGAAAATAGAAAAGATTAAACAAGTTGGTTCCATAATAAAAAGATATGCAGTATCAGGGCAGACTAACAAAAACATCTGTTTTTACATCTTTTGGGGAGGAAAAAAACTAATTAGTTTGGGACCGATTCAGATAGATGTCATTTTAAATTACTTTTTTGTTCTGTTTACCCAAAATAATGCAATTAGATGGAGCAAGTACAATAAAGAAGATAGGTTTAAAACAGATGTCTTATAATAGACATTCACACTATTAAAAACTATACAAAGAACTGCCTGATAGGCAACTTTATGCAGAACTAAGTGTTGGGTCATTCTCAAGAAGACATAAGCCTTGATTGAAGTGCATAGATTTAGCCACATGTTTTGTTTTTAATCAATAGAGAATATCACTCGGTCAAGCTAGGCAGAATGTTGTAGTTTGTGACACGGTAGGGAGAGGAGGATGGTGAAGGGAATTAATTGGGTTAATCAGTCCACTCAAAAAATGACAGAAGGCTGTATTTTATCTTCTTTGTTTCCAGTTTTAATTTTTTTTCTTATTTGCTTCATGTTGCTTTCAGTTTGGGTTGTGTATATATATCTATATCTATGGATACAGAGATGTATATGTATTTATACACACACAGTTTTTAATAAGAGAGTTAAATGATAATAAACAACTGTCTAGTGAAATTTTTATTAATCTTAACTGATCTTTGTCCAGGTTTTGTTTGAATAAGGAAATGAGGATGGTTGGAAAGTTAGTCTGAGATAGCAGAAATTGATTTTGACTATAGCATAAACACATTTTTATTTGAATGCCAGAGTTTTAAGATAAAAGCAAAGAGGGAATTAAACTCCATTAGCTAAGGTTCTCTGAGCATTTTCTAAGTTGACATATAACTTTTCCTTCATAGCCTATAAAGAATAAATGTTAGAGAAATTATAATTATTCTGTAAGTACTAGTTTTTCTTCCCCTGGAGACTATAAGTACTCTTTAAATATTCATCCATCCATTCATTTAAAATATTTCCTACACTTCTATGCACTCCACATGCAGCAAGTGTTGGATAGGAACAGCACAACCTCGTCTCTCACAGAGTTTATGATTCTTTAAGGGATGAAGATTTATGATTTACAATTCAGGGAGATTAGGGATGTGGGATGGGAATATTTCCTGTGTTCCATGAACACATGTAGAGTCAGCTAATCTAGACTGATGTGGCACATGGGGGCATATGTGAGAAGTCAAGGGAAGGGTATCTGGCTGCATTTTGCAGAACATGGCAGAACCAGATAACAAACTGCCTAATAAACTATGCTGAGAATTTTGAAATTCATCCCATGGACAATGGAAAACCATCAAATGGTTTTAATGGGAAGAGAAGCGATTGAGCATATTTGCATTTTTGAAAGATCATTGTTTAAATTAATTTGAAAATTTTTGAAAGATCATTGTTTAAATTAATTTGTTAATTAGGATTCTTTTCAGGCAGGATTTATTTCCTCTAATTCTTAACATAGCTCTCTGTCAGTAAAGATTTATTAAATACTGTGGTACAGTATTTGGTACAGAAATTTGGTCTTGTTCATTTCTGTTTGACAATTATCTATTTTTTGTCTATAGGCATATTGCAACATACTAGATTATCTAAAAGTATAATACAACTCCTTGAGATCACTCTGGGGCTGTTGCAGTTCTGGCAGTGATAGTTTTGAGGTCCACCAATAATCATTCTATTTTCTTGATCGAGAGGATTGTGCAGCCACTTATTTATTAGTCCCTTCCAGTTGCTTTTCAATCAATCCTGAATCTCCTTCAGGAGGTACCTTGGGATCACCCGCTTGACTCTTTCCTACCTCTCTTCACCAAGCTTTGCCCTGATGGCAACACTGGGTTTCTTCAAGATAATCCTCTTTCATACAGCTATCTTTTGAATTCATGTCTGCAAATCTGTAAGTACAATAAAGAAGATCAATTTAAAACAAATGTCTGATAATAGACATTCACACTATTACAAACTATATATGGAACTTGGATCTTCACTGCCTTGATAGCATCTAGAAGACAAATCTATTTCTTTCTAAATGCTTTTTATTGCATTGCTTTGATATCATGCTATTAATAGAAGTACAGCATACTGATAACTGGGATTTTTGGTGGTGGAGATTGAGGGGAAACTGTTCTATCCATGGTATAAATAATTCCACTATTACCAATTTTACCCTACCAACTTGACATCCCTTCACTGTACTCTTGCTTCAAGTTTCAAAATTATCTCCTGTCCTGAAGATAAAAGAAAGCCAATTAGCAAAGACAGATAGCCTAAGATCCCCCATCCTGACTCTTAAAACTGTCCAGCCATTTGTATCGGTGTAATTGAGCTCAGACTGAACTCTGGCTGCTCTCCACTAATGTAATAGACTTAAAGAGAGTCTTCCTTGTCAGTTGCTATTTTTGTTTTGACACCTATTATAGGCTGAATTGTGTTCCCTCAAAATTCATATATTGAAGTTTTAACCCCCAGTGACTCAGAATGTAACTGTAGTTGGAGATAGGGTCTTTAAGGAAATATTTAAGATAAAATGAGATCATATGCATGGGTCCTATCCAACACAACTGGCTTCCATATAAGTAGACGAGATTAAGACACACATGCAGGAGACCATGTGAAGACAAAGGGAGAAGATGGCCTTCTACAAGCTAAGGAGAGAAGCCTTAGAAGAAACCAATTCTATTGACACTTTAATCTTGGACTTATGGCCTCCAGAATTGTGAGAAAATAAAGTTTCTGTTGTGTAATCCAACCAGTCTGTGGTACTTCGCTATGGCAGCCCTGGCAAACACCCCACTAGTAGAATATGAGAGGACCTATGTTATTTCAACATGACTCATATTCAATATTAAAAATTTTTAAAGTATTTGCTAACTTAAGAAATGAAAAGTTGCTTTATTTTGATTTCTGTTTGTATTGATTAGTACTAAGGTTTTATATTTTATGTATTTATTTGTCCACTGTATTTATGCTTTTATAACCGGTCAACATCTAACTCATGTTTCTAATGTGATCTTAATGTTGTTTTAAAGCAGGGCATAGTAGTACATGTCTGTAGTCCCAGGTACTTAGAAGGCTTAAAGAGAATCCTTTAAGCCCAGAAGTTCAAGTCCAGCCTAGGCAACATAGTAAGATTGTGTCTCTAAAAAAAAAAAAAAAAAAAGAAAGAAAAGAAAAATTAAATAAAAAATGTATTTGAAGAGCTCATATTTAAGGACTCAGTGATTTCTGTTTGTTTATTTTGCTATTTTTGCTATTCTAAACATAGACGATTTTAAAAATTATTTTATGTTCAGAAACCTATCTTCTAGTAATTTTATGATTTATAAAACTTGTTCAGAATTTTAATCCATCCAGAATTTGGTATAGCATACTATGGGAGTTGGAGATATATTTATTCTTTTCCTAGCAACTCTTTATTTTCCTATTAGTATTTACTAAGTAACACAATATCTTTATTAGTTGTATGCTTTATTTATCATATATGAAATGTTATATTTTAAAAACTTTTATTTCTAAGTTATATCTTGTTTTCCATTATGTGTATATGTTTGAATGGTACAGCAATAATATAATTATGTTGCTTTTTTATTATTTAAATATGATAATGTGGATTCTTTCTCATGGCTCTTTATAAAAGTTTCTTGGCATTTATGTCTATTAATTTTTCAGATAAACTTCACTACATTTATTGTTAATGCCCAGTTACAATAGAGTATTAATTTGGGAAGAATAGAAGTTATTACAAATAATTTGTTCTCATTTAGTAACATGATATTTTCCCTGTCCATTTATTTAGGTATTCTACATGTATTTCTGTAAAGATACGCAGTTTGTTATCTTTTAAAAAACATATTCCAAACTAGCCATTGTATGCTTTTCTTTTATATGGTTACTATTTTTCATGCTTCTCTTCTCCCTTACCTAATTCATTGCTGTGGTACCTAAAAACAGAAATCATTTAGTAAACTTATTAATTATATAAATATTTTTTACTGTTTTTTAAGTAAATGCTCTTGAAATTCACTGAATATCTAATAATGATAGCTGTCGCTTTGCTTTATCATGTGCATATTTTAGGACTTCCAGAATGAAATTATAATTGATACTACAACACATTATGTTCCCACCATCAGCAGGTAATTTCTAATATTATATTATTAAGTATAAGATTGATCTGGAACAATTATTCTCTTTCAAAGTTTTTGTTTTTAAATAAAGAATGGTTATTGAATTTTATCAAAAGCATTTATATTAGGTCACACTATTTTTCTTCTTTATCTCACGTAGTTGCATCTGTAACATGATATACCTAATGCTAAATATTACTGTATACTAAAATAATCTGACATGACTGTGATAAATAGCTATCTTACTATATGTATGAATTCTATTCATTTGCTAGTATTTTATTTAGTATTATGCAGTTCAAATTCATAGGTGTCTTAGTTTATCTGTGTTGCTATAAAGGAATACCTGAGGCTGGGTAATTTATAAAGAAAATAGGTTTGTGTGGCTCGCAGTTCTGCAGGCTGTACAAGAAGCATGGCACCAGCATCTTCTTGGCTTCTGTTGAGATCCTCAGGCTGCTCCCACTCACCGTGGAAGGCAAAGGGGAGCTGGTGTGTGCAGAGATCATATGGTGAGAGAGGAAGCAAGAGAGGGAGGAGGTTCTGGGCTCTTTATAACAAACAGTTTTGGCAAGACCTCACAGAGTAAGAACTCACTCATTACTGTGAGGACAGCACTAAGCCATTCATGAGGTATCCACCTCCATGACCCAAACACCACCCATAGGCCCCACCTCCAATGTTGGGGATCAAATTTCAACATGAGGTTTAGAAGTCAAATATCCAAGCTATAGCAATAGATCAGTTCTTTGATCTGAGATTTTCCTGTTTTATGTTTTTTGTAAAACATGTACAATTTTGTAAAATCATATTGGCTTGATAGTACTGGCTAGATAAAATTATTGCCTAACCTACTATGATTCTTACATAGTAAATAATAAATTTTTCATGAATGACTGAATATTCTTTGAATGGTTTATGTAGCATTGGAATTACACGTTTTTTTCCAGTACATTCAGTTCTGCTATAGCATGACATATGTTCCTAAAAATTACTTGTTATGCAAAATCACATAATAAAAAATCAGAGGGCTTATAGTAAAAACAGTTAGGAGCACAACCCTCAAAAACATTATCAGTCAGTGACACATAAAAAAAATTGAAACCTAATAAAAATGGTAGCATAGTTTTACACGTATTAAATGGTTAGACTATACATAGAAATAGTACAATAAATATGGCATTTTACATTTAAAGGGACCTGACATTTGCTTGCGGAATGGAAGTCAGAAGGGTTGCAACTATGAGTTATTTTGAAGTGGTGCAAAGTGGTGGGTTAACTGAGTTGTACCATCATATGTGGGTGGAGGTAGCTCATAATACACACTGTGAATTGAGGTGGCTGGTAGGGGTGTGTGTGTGTATGTGTGTGTTTGTGTGTGTGTGTGTGTGTACCCTTGCACAGCTGAGTTCAGCTGGATGCAGTTTTTTTTCCAATGATATCATACACAAATGGAAAATTTGTGGTATGCTAAAATTATTCCTTAATATACCAATTGTGTTGGAACAAATTCACTATTTAAAGCAAGTGTTATGGCAGAACTGACTCTATTTGAGGGAACTCAAATATCTAGTCTTGGAATTCTTTGGGAACTAATTCTTTCATAACTTCTATTTTTTCCCTCATTTCTTTTTCCATTCTTTATCTGTTGAGGTTATCATCTTCTGGAATTATTTTTGTCATCCCATTGATTTTATCTGGATTCAGAGTGTACTTTTACTTCCGAGGTCTGATATTAGTCTTTGCCTTGGCTCAATGCCCAGCTCAAGTCTTTGTATATGAGCCAGTTGGGGAAAATATGATGGAACCAATAGTTCCCAAAGGAAAATTTTAAACACCTTCCACATCATTTCTCTGTTGTGCCTGAAGTCATGTCTCCTTTGGAGCAATGTATTTGCTGAAAAAATGTAGTAAGAGATTATATAGGTAATGTTTTTCTATAAAGCATAACCATGATAGTCTATAAAATGATTCTTCTCTTATTGTTCTTGAAAGTATGTTGTGTAATATGGCAAAAGTTTTTAGAAGAAGTTTAAAATATATGAGTGAAAAGATGTCTTTTCTCATCCATTACTAGGTTCATGGCTAAAACACCTATAACTAAAGACAAATTAACAAGAGAAATACATATGTATTGTATTTAATATAATTTTTATGTGACACAGGAGCCTTCATAAAACAAAGACACAAAGAAACAGGGAAACTGAATTTTTATACTTAGGTCTGATGAAGACTGGACAGCTGTAGAAGTGTGATTAATAAAAGCAGTATGATCTTATGATAATAAGCTGGTGGAAACTTAGCAAGGCCTTTTTGTTCAGGTTCTTTTTGATGTCTCTGTGTCTTCAAGAATAGGGATGTTCTTTTCCTTCAGGTGTAGGGAGGGTACTTCTGGAATTTAGATTTTATGACCTGCTTCAGGGGAGAAGGATAAAGGAAAGGTGAATATGATCTTTTTGCTTCTGTTGTTTTCTATAATACCTAGGTGCTGTTTTTGGAGCTAGCATGTCCTGAACCCCACGCCAATGAAGCAAATAATTTAGCATGATCATTTTACCAAATGTCTCAAGAGTACCATGTAAATATGGGAAGTTATTTTATAGCCTAAAGAAAATCAGATTTGTATAGTGAACAACCAGAGCCCTCATTTATTAGGAATGTTAAGCAGGGAATATGGTGGTACTTGACTTAAACATCTATTAGACTCAAGCAAAATGCAAACCATGAGTCAGTTATTAAGAGTTTAGTTAGCTTTCCATAGCCAATTTTTCATGAAGTCTCTGTCCACCCAACCTTGAGAATGAGCCATATCTAAACTATTACATTATTAGAACACCAAGAAAAATCTAGAAATCACAGGTTAATGTTGTCTGTATTGCTATGTATGAAGTTATTAAAACTGGAGAAAATTCTGCTTCAGAAATAAGAACTGTTTAGGTTTTGCATTAAAAGTTCAGACCAGCATATCAAAAGGTGCTTCTTAGTGAAATGATTTAAAATTGTTGCGTTCTAAAAGCATGTTTTCCCTTTAATTTTCATTTATATATATATATTTCAAAATATTATACTTCATGAAAAAAATAATTGGCATGGACAAAAACAACAATAAAAATCTTGAAATTAAGGACACTAATTATTCTCACCAGGGTTAGAAGAAGAAAAGTTATTTGCAGAGAACAAAATATTTTTCTTCAAAATCTTTCATTTATGAGAAAATTGAAATATATATTTATTACATTGTGAAAAGTGGCATAAAATGTATAATACCCTTTTCTCTAACTGCATCTTCAAAAAGGTGAATGATTGAAGCTTTGCTTATTTTTACTTTAACTTTTGAAGTTTTTTCCTTTTAGATTATATTTTTATGTTCTCTTTTAGTTAAGCAGTAGTATAAATGTACATTGCTAAAAATAGTGTTTCTCTAAAATCAGTGAAAGACAGCATCCAATTGTGTGTTATCAAAAGTACTAGGTGTAAATTAGTGCATCATATAGGGTTTGGTACATATCTAAATCCGCACTTCTATTTCACTCTTATTCAAAACAGGTTTATATCATATTCAACAGCGAAATTATAATTTATTTCATGGGGGCAAGGGGAATGTTACTTTTCCTGGAAAAATTTGATTTATAAGTTTTATCTTTGTTTCATATCCATAACTCTTTCAAAATAACTAGTTATTTGTCACTGAAAATACTTTAAACTTTGAAAGTAAATTTTCAAATACATTTGATATTAATGCTGTCACTACTTGCACTTTGATTCACTCATATGTCTAAATGGTTTAACAGTTTTGCCATATTTCTGGAAAATGTTTTGGAATTGTGAATTATCAGAATTTTTTCTCCTCTTTTCTTTCTAGAATTACAAATTAAACTTCTAAATCCTTTGTTGTGGTATGGAGAAAAATATTACAATTTTATGTTTATCTTACCTTCTCAACTTTCTTTGGGGAAACTATTTTATCTAAATAGTTTTTCAAGAAACCGTTATGAAAATGTGTATATTAAATGGCTCTAACATGGAGCTTTTGGTATTTCAACTCAGTATTCTTTGTTTTTTGTATCTGGAAAGATTGTACTTTGCCTCTTTTACACTACAGTTTGCTATTGTGGGGCTCTAGACTGTATTCAACTGAATAAGAACTATTTTTCTGAATTTTGATTGAGTATAATTTAGTATTTTATGACTTCCAAGATGATATTCTTCATATCATGTCTATAAAGTCTCTATATCAAATTTATAACATATTTTTAAAAAAATGAATTAATTTCCATAGATATTTCAGTTGCAATTTTTTTTTGTTTGTTTCATGCAACTGAAAACATTTGTTTCTAGGGTTTGGAATATTGTAGAAGATGTAGGGTGAAAAAAAACAGTAGAACAATGGAAGAATTTTATTGGTGAAATTACAGAAATTGTGTCCACTATTGTAAAGCATCATCATCATCGTTTTAGTACATTTTCTCTTAGCATTTTGGCATTTTATACTTTAAAACTTGATTTACTTTAAAAGCTGTTTACACTGCTTTGTAATTATCTTTCTTATCCAGTGCCTTTAACCTTGATTTGATACTTTTGTAGCCTTGGTTATTTTGTTACATCCTATGATGTTTTCATAGCCTAGGAGACATCAGTTTCTTTTTAAAAATTGTATCAACATGGTTATCTAAAGAGGTAGAATTTGCTTTGGAAAAGCAAGTAGGGTTGACTTTGGAGTTCAGAGTTCTTAGTTCATTCAAAAATATCTATTGGATGTATACCGCATGCCAAGCATTTTTAGCCTATTTTAATGTGAACCAATCAGACAAGGCCCTAACCATTTGTTGCATTCTGTCTAGATGGGATAGGGTTGGGAGCTTAATTAAAAGAGAGATGTAGAGAAATATGCATTTGAAGATAATAAAGATAACTAGCATTTGAGTTTGTGTAAAAGTAAAGTAATAAGTATTGAGTTGAGATGAAGCAACTAACAATAGGTTAGAAATAATATTTTGCAGCATTATAACCTCTATTTGACTTCTGAGTTTGAGTAATAGTTATAAGTAGCATTAAAAAAGCCTTAATTTTTCACTTTTCTTTTTGGTAAAGGTACATTTACCTAGATTGTCCATTTAGAGTAGTGTTTAACATAACATCCCTATGAGAAGATTCCATTGCATATTCACAAGCAAATTCACTCCACATTTTTTATTGTATTTTACAATTTAGTACCAATGTTTTAGGCCTCCATCTTATATTCAAATCACTGGTATTTTAAATTTGACAATGAATATGAAATTACTTTTTGACTTAGAGTGACTATATTGTTACTAAAATACCTAATGTTTTAGGAAGGTTGGACCTCCACCTTTTTTTTTGAGTTAATATTTAAATTCTACTTCTCTGCCTTTAAAAAATTGCTCTGCCACCAAAATTTGTGTGACAAATAAACAAGGTGGAATCTATTTTTCTAAAGATACACCTTATAGAAGAGTCCTTGTACCATCTCTGTCAACTACTACAAGTAAGAAAATTGGCATAGTTTGTATTTTGATGCAGAGTAGACACTGATTCTAAAGAGCTATTGCATGAGTATATTGAAGAATTTGTCATTAATAAGCCTGCTTTCTGAAACAAATGCACAGATAACATAAGTGAAAGATTTTATATAGTGTACTTTAACATATTAGTTACTGAATTACTACTACTAATAGCAACATTAGTAGTAATTAGTAATAGCATTAGTAGCAATTCTTATGATTACCACATATACTCATATGAGGTGTAGGCAACCATCTACTATTAATATATTCCAAGTTGAAACAGGGATAAGCAATAGACAGACAACACCGTTTAGCTGTGTGGTTTGCCCAAAACCTTTTCTTTTGGATTTTTCTTTTTGGAATTAACTCCAGCTTGGATGAAAGTGTCTTCATTTGCTTTGTATTTCTCAGTTTTTACTCGCATAGAAAGGTAGGGTAAAAATATGGCATTATGAGACCACTGTCATATATGTGGTCTGTCATTAACTGTAATGTTATATGTCACATGACTGTATTTTAGACTTAACACACCTGGCTATCAGTTAATGAATAAAGTCCATTTTCTTAAAGTATTTCAGAGGAAGTAAATTATAACCTTTTCAATGGTATAGAAAGACCTCTTTTGAAAAAATAGAGTTCTGATGTACTCATGCCAAAAGGGGGAAGAGAGAGAAAGGGAGAGGGAGATGGAGGGGGAACGGAAAGAAGGCTGGGGGGCAGAGAGAGAGAGAGAAATTGAGCCAGAAAAGCTTGCTTGCTCCTATAAGCCAGAGTGTACTTACTAATGAGATCGAGAATTGATTATGTTCTAAAAGTACATAAATGGTACAAACGTATAATTTTTTCAGTGTTATTCTAACTTATGGATGTGACTGGCCTGACAGCTCTTTCTGATCTCTGCTTTTCCATAGTTAATAAACATAATTTATCTATGACATGTCTTTGTGTGGGCAAGAATTGTGAAACTGGATGGAGTTTAAAGCAGCTTGCAGAATACTGTCGGAAAATAATCTTTTTTCCTAATATTATTGATGAGTCTTCACACTGGTTCCCAGGCATACTAAAATAATGAAGCAAGGAGGAATTAAATATCTTTGCTTTCTTTTCAAAGTGTGACAATCATTATTTGTCTAAGTTAGTCATTAGGATTGCTGTGTTTTCATTTAAAAAGTAGCAGTTAGTGCAGTAATGCATCACATTAGGTTAGGGTTTAACAAACAGAAGGGATTTAGACACTGCCATGAGAAAAAGCCCATGGGGAGTTAAATACATACTCTCAGCTCTAAAGAAACTGATATTAGATAAATGGTAACAAGTCTGCTCTTTACCAGTGGATAGAGCAGAAGGGACTGTAGAGGATATTAGCAGAAACAAAACTAAAATGGATGGATAGTCTTGCTTGTTCAGTGCATATCATATTCTATTACTCATATTTTGGTGGTTTTTATTACTAATGACTTATTTTTTGATATTTTGTATGTATTAATTCAAAAGTCTTCTTTTATTAGTATTGTGGCTGTGGACAATTCATTTTAATCTTTTAAGCCTTCATTTTTTCATATGTAAGATGAGGATTAAAACACCTCCTCTGGGTACCATAAAAGGCTGTGAGTGTGAAATCAGATAATGCAATAAAAATATTTTATAAGCTGAAAGACATCACACTCCTGTTAGGTTATAGCATTACGTGTCCACGTATAGCTAAATGGACTTAAGTATACCATAGTTTTTAACATCTGTATCCAAATGTGATTTATGGAATGTAGAGTCTGTTTCCATTTAAAACCTGCCTGTGGACTTCTAGTTGACTAAAAGTCAGTCTCCCATTACATGATTCTCTAAATAATGCAATAGTGAGTAAATAAATCCAAATTTTGTGTCATGGCCCAGAAGATCTATTCTTTCCACACACACTCACTTCCTGTCAGTCTCCTCATTAACAACCCCACGTAAGCCCCACTGGTCTTCTTGTTCAGGACAGGTTCATTCCCACCTCAGGAAGGACTTTTAGTTGGGACTTCCTTATCTTGGAATTTTCTGCCAGATTGTTACATAACTTGCTCTTCACTTATTTACATCTGTACTAAAATGCCATCCCTTTAGAGAAATCTTCCTTCATCATTCAATCAAAATTTTCTCCTGCAACCCACCCTTCAGTCCCTATGCTCTTACTCTCTTTTGTTTTTCTCATTGCACTTATTACCTGGCATCACACGTATTTCTTTGTTTTTATTTATTTATCATTTATGTTTTAGATTTTTAAAGTCTCTTTCTCTACTGGAAGAGAGTTTTTAGAAGGTAGAGAATTGAATATCCTTTTCCATTGTATCTCACCATGCTGAACAGTGCATAGCACAAAGTGCACCATAAGCATTAGAAGCAGGCAAGAAAACAAGAAGAGAAGAAAGGAAGGGATGGAGGGAAGAAGAAAGAAAGGAAAGGAAGGAAAGGGAAGGGAGGAAGGAAAGAAAGAAAGAGAGTGAGAAGTAAAGAAGGATGGATGACAGATTCTGGCTATACATCTTATGGGTTGCCATTGTTTCCTAATAGGCTAAAATAGTGCCTCAGTATGTGGAGCAGATTTCCAAAGTATTTAAAGCTTAAAAATGCACTTTTGGGAGTGCTTTATATTTAGACTTATTTATTCATGTATCTAAAGGAATATAGATTTTTATATCTAAATATATATATATATACACACACAGATAAAATTATCTTTCTATAATTTATTTTTTTATTATTCTTGCCTTTCTGTGTATGGCTAATACTTTTCAGTTCACTACATTCAAGCTAGTTGGTTAAGCAGCTGCTGTATATTTTCCTTGTAGGTCAACAATTAACAAAATGTTGTACTGTGGTGGATATTTCCCCTTCAGTAGCTAATAATAATGGATGATTTTTATTGTTGGCATTGCTGCTTGTCTACCTATCCTTCCATAAAACTAGCAGGCAGCATTATTACAGCTGACCACAAAAGCTGAACATGGTATTGATGATATTGTATACCTTAATGAAACAATTAATGGGGTTCCATTTCTGTTAAATTTATTGGATATATTCCATTGCAAGTACATTTCAGGGTGAATTAGTAACTTGACTACTAATAGATAGATCATAAACATTGCTATTTAGGTTTGAAATAATTAGCCTGGAGACCACATCAGTAATTACTGCCATCCAATGTTCTTATAGCTTTGTGCTTCTCTAGAGATATAGATTTCATTTCTAGGGATCAATCACTAGACTTATCTACTGTGGTTTAATGCAGTAAATATTAAATCATTATAATATATCCTCATTCACTGAAGCTAGGAGCTGGTAATAAAGCATTGGTCTTAATTATAGGTAGATTTGGGATCTCTTTATCCCTCACTGTATACAGGGAATCACTAGTGTGTATTTACTCTGCTTTTACGTGTTAACATGTCATGCATCTTGTTTTGTATGCAGTGCCTTTTTTTCCTTAATGTTCCTCTAGGTTGCTTCATTAGAGAAACAAGCATTTCATTTTCTAGACATCATAACAATATAAAAGATACCTGTTGATCAATTTGAAAATTTTAAAACAAATGAAATCCGTTTGAAATGTCCATTCTACTAAGTGAAGTATCCCAAGAATGGAAAAATAAGCACCACATGTACTCACCAGAAAATTGGTTTCCCTGATCATCACCTAAGTGCACATTTGGGAATGACACCAATTGTGTATTGGACAGAGGTAGGGGATGGGGGGAGGGGATGGGTGTATACCTACATGATGAGTGCGATGCGCACTGTCTGGGGAATGGACACGCTTGAAACTCAGACTTGGGGGAATGGGAGGGACATGGGCAATATATCTAACCAGAACTTTTGTACGCCCATAATAAGCTGAAATAAGAAAAAAAAAAAAAGAAATGTTCATTAGCTTTCTACTACATGCTTTGTACTTTTTTTTTTTTTTTTTTCAATTTTTGGGAGGATCTAGAGTAAAATAACTTTTGGTAACTTAAATGACATAGTTTTGTTCTATTGATTCAAAGGTAGAAGCAACACCCAGCATTATGTAAACTAACTTTTTATATCCTGTAAAATTTTAAATGTAAATTGTGTATTCATTAAATGATCTCCTTTTATTGAATGTTAGGATGTGGATGATTCTTCAGTGATATTTCTAGGAGTAATGTTTTCTATGTATGTCTCCTTATACTAATAATGCATTTTTATTTTTAAACATTTTAAATTACTGAGCTGCATTTCAGATACCAAATATTTTCCACTGGGTTCATTTGTGGCATATTTAAAAAATATGATTCCATACATGAAGACTTTAAAAAGGTGTTCTTTCAGATCGTAGATTAGAGCCCAAATTTAATATTCTTTTCTTCATGGAAATATTATTGAAGTAAACTCATAGAATTATATAATACTAAAATATGGATAACTGACAGAAGTAACATTTTTACCTGAAACTCTATTTTGATTTATGAGACTATGCCATTTTAATATTCTTTCTATTGCTTCTCAACTGTGGTGTGCTCTCCCTGTTTTATCTCTGTTTTTCATCCCAGAATAACCTTTCCAATTGAGAGCAAAGGCAATGAAGTCCATCTGTACTAGAGCAAATTTATGGGTCCTTGTATTTCATCAGCCTCTCAAAGAGTATCGCGACTCCACAGAAATGTAAAACCCACTACTCTAAATGGCATATAGAATTTTATGTATGATTTAGGGGTTTACTTACTTACCAGAGCCCATTTATATTTGGGGGGATTTTTATTTTGTCACATGAATTTTTTCAGCATTCAAAAAATACAAAAACGGGAAATTATAATGTCATCTTCCTTGCAGATCAGAAAGAAGATTGCATTCAGCTTTCCACTTAGAATATTTCAGTCTAAGCAGCAATTGATTAACAGCTAGTCACCTTGCCAAAAATAGCAGGGTCACCACTGGGCAATGAGAGAGTTCATATAATTTATATGGTCATGAAATTGTGGGTCTTTTTCTCCAAAGCGTGAAAATAAATTAGGAAAATATGGGTTGTCAACAGGATGACAATATTAACAAAATTTTAATTTAAGACACCTCAGTATGAAGTTGTAAAAAAGCAGGTTCCCACTGACACTAGGCCTCGATTTTGAAGGGAAGGTTACATTTAATTGACTTCTGTATAGTTTCATTCTCTTTACTTATGCTACAAAAATATTCATTGAGTTCTCTTTCTTTATGATTCAGTGGAAGAGAAACTTCTTTCTAACTCTGGGTCTCACCTCCTTTTCCTGGAACATTAACTTTAGAAAATCTGTAATTGTCCATTCTTTTTCTGCCCATTTGAGATATAAATCTCTTTAAAAGCTTCTTGCCAGTTTTACAATCCAGAAATGACTTTCTTAAGGAGTTGGAGCTATCCAAGATAGGTCCCTATCTCTCAGTTTCTATAGGACAGTAGGAGCCCAACTTCAGTAGGCCCTTGCTACAAGTTGTAAAATTACTCCCTATCCTGAAGATGAGAGAAAGTCTGCTTTTCCTTTGAGCAAAGCCAATTAGCAAACATAGAAGGAAAAACTCTCCAGCCCTTTGTTTCAGTGAAGTTAAGCTCAGGCTGTGTATGTGGCCTTTCTTTGCTATTGAAATAGCTTTGAATAAAGTTTTCCTTGCCTGTTTAACTTTGTTCAGTACAATTTTTGCTTTGATACAGTGTAATCTTCCCAAAGAATAGAATTCTTCCCAAATTCTGTTCTTTATCTTTTTTCTACCAACATCACAAATTTTCTATTAATGGACACTCAGTTTTTAAAAACCTTTTAATTAACCTCTCTAAAATTATTCAATATTGATAACCATGCCTCCTTTTTAAAAATTAAATTATAACTCTTTCATCTTTCCTAGTATTGTTCCTGATTTGGTAGTTCTGTCATCTCTTAACTGTTGGTGATCCCTGTATATCCGTCTTCCATTCTCTATACATCTGTCGCTGATTAATTTCAAATATATCTCAACTTCCAAATATATGCTTATGACTCTGAAATATTATTCTTCAGGCCATTGTCCTTGAGTTGCTAGATTATATTTTTTACCGCTTTCATTTATCTCCACCTCAATGCTTTAAGAGCATCTTAGAACCTTAATTTATTTTGATACTCTACCTCACAGCTTTTTAAATATTTCTTTACTGGATGAGTGCACAACTCTCAACATAGGTAGGCAAGCCAATCACCCAGGCATCAACCCACACAGTACTTTCTTTAACTTATTAACTTACTTTTTCAAGTACAAAAGTCCCAATAAGTTTTATTAAATAAAAAGGTACATGGATAATATTTTACAAAATCTTGTTGATTTATACCTGACTTTATATCCTCTTTCTGAGTGATGGGTAGGAAGTGAGTTGTAGCCAGGTAAGTACAGCATGAAAAAAGTTAACCCAAGGAAGGAGAGGCTGATGATTTGGTATTGAATGGTTGGTTTTTGAAATATTAAGAATCTGGCTCAAACTATGACAAGGATTAGTTTATAAAAACATATCAGTTTATTAAAATGGGTACATTATATTCAATATGAGGGAAAATTTTTTTCTGTAAATAGCCAGATAATAAATATTTTATCCTTTGTGGGTCAATAAGCAAAAAGGAGGATATTGTGTAGGTCTTTATATAATCATTTAAGATGCAAGCATATAAAAATATTTAAAAAGAACATTTAGATATCACCAGTCATATAAAAATAAGTAGGGGCCAACTTTGCCCTGCAGGGTATACTTTGCAAACCCATGCTCTGGAGCATATTATAAATGGAAATATCATATTCATGTTGTAATGAGTCCAACCAAAACTTTTTCTAAAAAAATTAATCTCCAAATCATATGCTATGTAACCCCCAATCATGCTGTGTGTGTGTGTGTGTGTGTGCATGTGCATGAACACATGTGTGTGTATATATATATATATTTTTGGCTATGTTTAGAATTTTGTCTTTGAAAATAGTAATTTTAATATCTAGGCCTTAATTTTTATTCCTTTCAGTGTTATAATTTCTTGGTAGATGTAATTGGTAAAAGACTAATTATTTAATTGCTTTTTTATTGTAATTGCATGTGAGCAACTGATCATTAGATGGAAATGAAAATGAATCGTATTTATTTCTTGTCACGAAGAGAGAAGGCAATGTTAATCTAATTGGTAGATGCTAGAAAATCATGGTCACATTTGCATTTACCACATGGTCACCTTGTTTATGCTATAAATGTCATTCAGAAGAGATATTTACAAGTTATCTGTGTTAGTTTATTTCTAGTTGTAAGGAACTCAGATTTGCTTAATTTTATTCAGTTAGTGGGGCATTGCAAGGATATCTGGGGGTGGGGAGTGCACAATCTCTGCAGCAGTGTATTCAGGAGTCAAGATGAGCTGAAACTTTGTTTATTCTTCTTAAGGGTAAATCAGTGGCTCCTGCATTCCATTACCAGCACTGGTGACCCAGTGGAAATTTGGATTCTGCCCTGATTTGGCTCCTTTGTGTCTGCTTCCCACCTGTCCTGCCTGCTTCTTCCTGTTCTGTCTTCCTCTCTCTTTTCTGATGAATATTGTGACTTTCACGCCTGAGAGATTTTGCTTACTTTCTTCTTAATGAATGTGTTCTTGGCATTTGTTTTGTTTTGTTTTAATCACTAACCCTGGTAACTCCTAGAGGGATCTGTAATTAAAAAGATAGACCTCCTTGTCAGATGCTAAGTATTTGAGGTCTGCTTTGAGTGTTTGACCTATTGCCTCCTCTCCAGACCATGTATGTTGGATTGTCAAAGTTTACAGCCTGAAACACTATGTGAAAATAAATATAATTTAAAAGCTATTGGAACTCCAAAACACTGTAAGCCTTGAGAGAGATGTGATTGAGCTCTGAGTCACATATGGTTGTAACTTACGTTTCTCGGATTGTAGATTAATTTGCTTTTTCATTTTTCTTGTCCTGTACAATCACTAGAGAGAATTGAATGATATCAGGGAAAAAAACTTCTTGCCTTACTAATTAATGACCCTTATTAAAGATTAACTCCCCCTTTGTTGCTTTGCTTTGCTTAGACCAGATAGAAAACCCATGACTATTACTCCCTTTATAAAGGATATTAAATATATCCTTCCCAAAAAGAAACACTACCTATAAGCTATCAAATTGCTATAGCTACGTACCAACTTTATGTAAAAAAAAAAAAAAATTGTAAAACTACTAAAAACTCTTCTGCCTATATAAATAAAACCTTAAGTCCCCAACTTTGGAAAGGTGACTCAATTCCTTTGTGGTGGTTGTTAATGGGTGGACTATCTTCAAACATTGTATTTGAATAAATTCTCTTTCAGTTAGATTCTGACACTTTTGATTGTTAGTTGACCACTGTTATTTAAATAAGAGGATAGTCTTTAAACTGAAAGTGCACATTATGACCTGAATATTGTTCCCATCAAGGGAAAAGTAGGTCTGGTTTGTGGGTTTGACAGATTATCATAGATTCTCCTAGAATTATTTCTTTTACTACTATTCAGTTTTTGCATATCTGTCATTTGGTAAAAAGAAAAAAAAAAAAACCCAAAACAAACACACACACACACACACACACACACACACACACAAAAGCTAGGCCTATAATTACTGACCCTGTGAATTCCCCAAGTGTTTTTTAGATCCATTGCATTATTTTGAATGGCCATTCAAAATGGCTTTGGGCCACTTAATAATAGGTCAGTCCAATGGGTCAGATGGTTGGTTTAAGATTCACTTGGAATCTAACAAATCTAACAAGAAGATGGCTGGACTCCAGACAACCATGAAAGACTAAATTTAGGTGTTGTCAGTATAGGACTGTTGACACTGTTGGAATAGGAAGTTAAATTTTCTTAAATTATTCAAAGAACAGAAAGACCCCAAACAATGTTTGCCTGTTCATAAATTTACATGTGCCAAGCAGAAATTAAGGAATTAAAAGATTAAGAAAAAACCACAGGGATAATAGAGACTGTCAAACAGGGGAAAGCAGCCACAGTTTAACTCAAGCTGCTGGAGACTTTGCAAGAATGCTAGCCCACAGTTTCCAAATCACTTGATTGTTTTTCAATTACAGCTAAAAATCCAAAATTGTTACAGAATGTTAAGAGTTGAATTGTGTTAGCCTCCTCCCCTCAATTCATATACTGATGTCTTCATCCGCATTACCTCAGAATGTGGATTTATTTGGAGGCGGGATCTTCATAACGGAAATCAAATTAAACTAAGGTCATTAAAGTGGGTCCTAATCCAATATGACTGATGTCCCTAGTATAAAAAGGAGAAATTGGGGCACAGAGACATCCATAAAAAGAAAATGATGTGAAAATACATAGGGAGAAGAGGACAAGGAGAAAGGCCTGAAGCAGATCTTTCCTGCAGAGTTCTCAGAAGGAACCAACTCTGTGAACACCTTCGTTTTGGCCTCCTAGCTGCCAAAATTAACAAAGTAATTTTCTGTTGTTTAAACCACACAGTTTGTGCTACTTTGTTACAGCTGTCCTTACAAACTAATACATAAAGTCTTCCTGGTTTTAAAATCTTTTGGCAACCTATTGAATTAAAAATAAAAGTTGAAACCAAAACATAACTCCATCCTTTCTCCTTTAGACTCAGAATTACAGATTATTTCTTTTAAACAAATTTACTGTCAAAGGCAAAGGGCCAGGTACACTTGTCACTCTAGGCTTTCAAAGCAATAATTGAACATTTGGGGATATGCATATGTTTTGGGGATGTGTTTCAACCACTGTTACTGGGTAGTAAACCTTGCTAATGATTACTAATCCTTCCTGTATGTCTCAAATTCAATTTATCCAAAAGAGAATATTCAGTTGTTTGGAAAATCATCATACTGGATGAAACATTTGTATTTATCAAAGTTTAATTACTAATTTTTTTTTTTTTTACCAGACCATCTCAATGGCCTGATGCCAAACTCTAGTCCAGCATTTATAGTCAAGGGAGCAGATCATGACCAATCATTGTGTGTAATCACTTACCAGTGGTTGTGAATACAGCAGCTAATCTGACTTTCATAGACTGATCTCCACAATAATTCAATTCACTGGTAAACACAGATAACTTTTAGCCCACATGAGGTATTTCCACAAATTTATATTCTTTATTCATTGAGTTATTGAAGAGCAATAAGAGAACTCAAAAATGTAAAGGTTTTTTTATGTCTTATGACAACTTTATTCAACATCAAAAATTTATCCAAAACTGACACAATAGAATAATAAGGATGGTTGCAGATAGCAAACAGAATGCTTTAAAGATATGATTAATCATTCAAATATTAATATAATATTACTCTTTGCTCTATTTAAGTTACAAATTATTTAACAACATAGTCTTAATGGTTGTATTAGTTAAATGCAAATTGAAACCAACTGATCCATGCTGCTGGCACTTGTAAATACTCCGTATTCACAAATGAGCATTTTGATTAAAACAACTGTTTTGTCTTGCTATTTTAAACACCAAATTAGATCTTAAATCAGCATGCGCTATAATAAAATTTAGAAAAAAAGTTAAGTATGGGTATATTTCATATGCTAAGGAATTTTCTCACTGAAAAAATATTTTGCTGATATATGATCAAATCAGTTAGATAAAACATTACTTTAAATGTATCCCTCATTTTTCCCAACCTGTGAAATTAAGAATTTGGACTATATAAATTATAAGGGTCATTCTTACTCTAAGGGTCAAAAAGGAAGGAAAGAAGGAAAGTAAAGAAGGAAGAGAAAAGGAGGAAAGGAAAGGAAAGAAAGAAAAAAACAAAAGAAAAAGCAGATACAATTTTTTTTTCTCTAGTTGTCTGAGGTAAGTTTTATTTCATAGTTAGAAAGGGAATATATGGAAAACAAGAAAGCAATATTCATATGTATTCCGGTGTTCTTCATAGTATTTTTTTCTTTCCAGTCTTTTCGCTAATGGAAAAATGTATCTGGAGTATACATTCAAAGAAGGTACAACGTGATTTTTCCTATATTTTAAATTAATGAGCATTTATTGAGGGGATTCTTAAATTTTTTTTTTTTAGAGAAAATACCTACAGACTTTAACGTATACCTCGGAAAAACCCTGGGATCAAGACCAAGAACATGTCACTTGCAAAACAAACTCTGACTACTATTTCTATTTGTTAATAATAAAGGGGCATTATGAAATACATATAAACAAGCTCATGGCTTAGGCAGTGAGAGGTCCTGGTGAGGATATGAGGGAATAATATAGAATTTATTCTGCTTTGAAGATGCTTGTAACTCAGGAAAAAAAACCCATGAATGAAATGTGGCTCTGGGGATACAAACATACCCATTTTAATTACAATTGGCTACACTGGAAAAACCCTGACTTTTAAAGAAAGAATGATGCCCTTCAATTGTCTAGAGAGTTTCTGTAAATGTCTGTCACATTCATGGCATCCCATAGAGTTTATGCTCTGCTGGGTATAATTCCTGGTGACAGACTTATGATTTTTCTCCCAGTGCCACC
The DNA here is from genome assembly GCA_028533085.1 of Varecia variegata. Lineage (NCBI taxonomy): Eukaryota > Metazoa > Chordata > Mammalia > Primates > Lemuridae > Varecia > Varecia variegata. Next base: position 128,756,963 of record CM052437.1, read on the forward strand.
TGCTGATGACCCTACCCCAAATTCTAAGCTATGTATTTGCCAGTACATTTATAGGATAAACATATATATCAGAGCAAAGAAAAAGTACAGGGCTTAGACAGCATGATTTATTTTTGAGTTATACAATTCAATTGTGATTGATATATGTGCAGCAGTCAGATTTTAATATAAAATACGATTTTAACCTTAGAGTTCTATTAACTAAAGATCTGTGATGGTGTTAAATACAGTTATTTCTTTCAGGGAAATGAAGTCATATTTAAAGAATAGAGTTGATCACTTGTGAATATATGTTGTAAATATATTGGACAGCATTTAATAATTAAGGCATTTTTCTAATTTTTATAAGCTGCTATGATGTATATTACCACAGTACTTTTTTTTCTTCAAGTGATAAATTAGCTCAAGATAAATATGAATTCTGTTGTATAATTTCTTTCTTCTGTTTATCAACTGCCCTAACCAACTGGATTTTAGAACATTCAATTCACTCACACAATTAGGCAGGTTAAAGCCACAGGAAACTGAATAGCATCCTGAGTGATGACAACATTAACCAGCAGTTATAACCATCAAGGGTATTGAGCTATAACCATGGGAAATTCATTTTTCCAAATGTAACATAGACTACTTAACACTTTGCCAGATGACAACAGATAGGTGATAAGTGAGTTTTATTGTAATTTACAATACATATTGCCACTAGGAACTCAGTTTTACCATATTAATATTTGTAAATATATTTCATTTTTTAATTTGTGTTAGTTACTAAAGAGCTAATATCAACCATACTGATTTCTCTTTCAAATACAGAAAAAAGATTAATTTTAAAATAACATAAAACTCCAGGAAAAGTAATTAGTTACTGTACTTTTTATTTTATAAGTTACACCCATCTATTTTATGACATCTTTTGCTTTGATGACTCAGACAGTAAAGATGGTGGGGAAGAGTGTTTTATGGGATTAATATTTATAAGGTAAAGGGCAAAATATCTATGTTTCCACATAAGAATCACCTTGAGAGCTTATAAAAATAGACTTGGAAACCTGAACTGCAGATATTATCTACTTTAGTGGATCTGGCTGAAGTGCCACCCAAGAAACTAACCAGTAACCTCTCCTTCTCCAGTGTGAATCTGATAAAAATTCTCCAGAGGGGCTTGGGGTGGGGAACACCATGGAAAACATTGGAAGCATTAATACAATCTAATCAAATAATTCAATTATTAATTTATTCTTCTAAACATTAATTTAATACAGAGTTATTAAATGCCTATGATTTGTAGCTCTGTGAAGATTCTATATTTCTATAATATTTCTCCTGAAAGAGAGAAAGAGTATGATCTCCTTATTCTTAAATTAAAACCCAGAGGTCGGGTGGATTTACCTAACACAGGACTAGTTATCTCTAACCCCCAAAAAACTACTTTAGTTAATAAATTTCTGATTTTATTTAAGACTTGTTAGATATAAAATAAAAATTTTCCTTCTGCCCCCCCATATATATATATATGCACATATAGGCTCAGAATTTTAAATCAAATAAGTGTTAAGCTAAATAGAGCATGAAGATACCTTGTATGGTTTGGGCCTTTAAATATAATCCCTTTACACTTTATTATAAGAAAAGTTCCTTACCCAGGAAAATAAATAAGAAACATCAGAGATTTGCTTATTATAAGGTGCTCTTTAATGTTTTATATTAAAAAAATATTCTCATATCACCTTCTTTGATTTGCCTTTTTAAGTTGAAAGAGATTAAAGGTATGGTTTCTACAGATAGACTGGAAGATTTAAAATGATTTTCTTTCTAAGACTAGCGTAATATCCTGAAAAAAAGAAGAAAGAAGAACTTTGGCTATTTTTTAAAGCAAGCAATCAAACAAATAAAAAACAATCAGAAACCAGAAAAACAGAAATGTACTAAATTTTGTACATTTTCAAGCCATGTTAAAAAAAACAAATTGTATTAAATTTTTATTTAATAAAATCATACTTCATAATTCCAATCATAATTCTAAATACCCATCTATTTTAAATGAGGATCGTTTCCTCTTACCTATGATATTCCGAAAACCATTTTGCCACATTTATCAAGGGAACATCTCTGTTAGGAAGTTGTGGTTTTTGTTCTCATGCTAAGAGTTTTCTGGTTTCAGGCTGACTGATTTTTTTTTTTAAATAGCAAATTCAACATATTATTCCTTATCTGAGTATTAGAAAAAAAATATGTATATACAGAGACATGGAATCATCCAATCTACTGCATTTACTAAGGGTGTAAAAGCACTGGTGGGAGCTTATTGAGTTCATGCTGAGTAATTATCAATGGAAATGAGTTTGGCCATTTTCTTTTGCATTGGGAAATTTAAACAATATTATTGAGTAAATATTGATGCTGTATTTGTGCATTCATTAAAATGCAAAAGCTTCTCATTTTAATTCATAGGGCATGGGTGAGAAGAAGGAAAGGATTAGATCGAAATACCCTGCAGCATAAATGCATTCATGGATTGGATAAATTCTCTTTAAGTAGAATCAGATTTGCAAAGGAATCTCCATATATTCTTAGTTGCTCTTCAAAGGATTTGACCATTTTGGGATGAAAGAACCAATCCTTGATTGAACATGATTAGGAATAGCATCAGCTAGTAATTTCTTAATGAACAAATTATTTCATGGCATAATTTACAGATTATATCTTACAGATTGGTTATTTGTCTTTTAGATAGACAGCTGCAATAATGACCCACTCTTATTTTAACAGTGCTTGTAAATTCTCCTCTTCTTCTAAAAAAAAAATCATTGCTCTTTAAATCTAAAACTATAGTATTAAAGTTGCCTTTTCAAAATGTTTCTGTCTACTAGCACCACTTTTACAATACTTTTTAATATTGCATAAGCATAACTGCATTCATTTTAAAAGCTATTTGGAATCAAATTCATGTTATACTCATCCTCTTAAAGGAAAAAGCAGGTACTATCTAAAATATGGTTAGACAAATAGAACTTTTTCAGAAAATGCTGTGGACTACATAAAAAAGAATACTGTATTGAAGGAAATTATATCTTTAGAATAATACCTTCTAAGCCCAAAGCTATCTTCTAAATGAGTAGGACTGAAGAGGTGGCAGTCTCTTTCTCTGTAAATATCCCCCAAAGGGGAGAGATTTTTAATATTTTTGCACTAAACAAGGTGACATGAGGGTTGTTAAAAATATAAAAATATTTTGAGAGTAAAAGCACGGATGTGAAACTTAGAGAAAGTAGTGGCACTGCCACTGCTGTTGTGTTTGCCTTTCTACCATCCAGTAGCCTAGGTTCTTGCACCAGACATGCATCCCATGCTAGAATTTTAACCCCTCGGCTTGTGCTGTATGTCCAGTTCATATCTAGCCTTGTTAAAGAGCTAGGGTGAAGTGTTTCTCAGTGAGAAACAGCAGACATGAAATTTATCTCCTGCACCGTCGTCCATCAATGCAAATTTGGAAATTAGGAAATGGGTCTGTCTGGGAGTGACTCTACATCATTTAGTGGACACTACTTCTTCTCAAACTCCTTCTTGTCTTATCCCGAGTACATGCTGACAACATCTCCTGAGGAAGTATACTGGTGCTCTTGACAAATGGAGATGAAGAATTATCTTGCAGTTTGAGAACAAATGTGAACAAGTACATGGCTAGTTGGGCACATGATAAAGGAAGCAAAGGAAAAATACTTGATATCTGCTACACTTTTAGGAATCTTTCCATTTTTCAGCATTTGGAAGGTTTTGATTGACTGAAACTTTTCTTTTTGTGGGTATCATCTCTTTATGTTTCTCAAAATAAGTGTTCAAGTCATGTACTTCAGCAAACCAGCCCTGGTTCACATATATCCATATACAGCCCAGATGGAAGAAGTATTTTTAATATTATTCCTTTTTTTCTCTTCACATTTCTTATATGGATTGTAAAATCTAGTCTTAAATTGCTGCCACATAAATTGTCACTCTATGTCTCAGTTTTAATTTAGCTAATATGTATCACTTGCCAGCTAATTTGCCGAGTTCTACGTTAGACTCAAACATTAAATTTTCATTTTCAAGGCTTTTGTAGTCCAAAATAATGCAGCAAGACAAGTCCTAAGTAACCATAATGAAAGAAAAATGTCCTCAGCCATTCCCCAATCATATTGTGTACTAGGTATTGGGAATACAAAGGTACAAAAGATATGGTCCTTGCCTTTGGGGTGTATGAGGAATGAAGCATACTCAAAAACCAAAGATATTAGCCAAATAGCCTTGAGACCAAGGTATTCTTACACCACAAGAATTTCAATAAAATCTTATACGTAACTCTTTTTTTGCAAGATTATGTCTTACTTTTGTCAGGTTAAAATTTTTTGTGTGTGTATAGGATGTTGATATAAGATGGTAGATGTTGTTGTTTTTATTTTACTCTTACTATTCTTACCAAGAAAAATAAAAGTGAACAACCACATATCTGTTCCTTAAACAGAACACAGACTTATACATAGTATAAAAGACATGTAAATATTTCAACAGGATCTTGAAAGAGGGATAGAACATGGACATGGAGAGATATAATAAATTGGAAAAAGCATATTTCTGATGAAGTAAAGCACATGGACAGTGGTACAGAAGTGGAAAAGAACAGGGCATAATTAGACAATGAACAAATTGGCTGGAGATCTGGCAGTTTGACAAACACTATACATCTAACAGGTTATAGATAATATCTATAAAGTATTGAGTATTTGCTATGTGCAAGGAAATGTGTCAAGCCCTCCTCTATAGTTATTAGGTCATTTAATCCTTATAAAAATATTATATACTAATTATTACTATGGAAATTTTACAGTTGAAGTTGAGGCTCATAGCTTAATTGTAGATCTTGCTCTTCACTTTGATTATTAATACAATTGGCCAGTGAGATGAGAGGGGCTAGGGATTGGAAGCATTTAATGCCATGTTAAGGACCTGGTACTTTTTTCATTAGACAATATGAATTTATTGAAAGCCTTCTGGTTTGTTTGCTTTTGTTCTTTGAAAGAAAATTAATACTTAATTAATATCCAACTTCATGAATTATGATAAAGCCATGTGATTTTAGCACATCCACCATTTTATAATATGAATATGATAATTAACAGTAGTGGAATTTCTTGATTTATGAAAAAATGTTGAATAATGTCTTTTTGCATAGCTCTTCTTTCTCCAAACTACTTTCAAATGCCAGAGAGGCTTCTCCTCATTAGCCCCAATATTTCTTACATGCCGTTATTCAGTTTGATGCTTTTAAATACAATCTAACTGCACACTGCTCTTAAATTTATATTGCTAGTCTTAACCTCTCACCTGAACCCCATTATATCCAACTGACTAACAGATATGCCCACTTGACTATGTAAGAAGAATTTCATAGCCTTGATAGACAATATTTTTCAAATTAAGTTGCTGTCATGCCAACCACAGTTATGAAATATTAAACAAGACACTCTTTCCACACAGTTGAAATGTCCTATTTGCATATATTAGCTTCCTCTATGGACTTATATCTGTTTCTTGACCCTTCTTCTCTTCCTATTCCTATGTCAGTATCATCCTATTTTGATTTTCCAGTAGATCTACAGTGTCTGTTTTGGTCACCAGCATTCTAAGATGATCACCCAGAGACCCTCACCCTATATAATATATTCCCCTCCCTTTGAATTGTATGAAATGTGTGAACATGAAGAGATATTATTCTGTGATTATGTTACCTTATATGGTATAGTTGACTTTAAGAAAGGGAGATTATTCAGGTGGGCATCACCTTGTCACGTGCGATCATTAAAAGCAGAAAGTTTTCTCTGACTGGTGGCAAAAAAGAAAGAGAAATTCAAAGTCTGAGAGTATTTGGACACCAGGACGTTCTCCATTTCTGAGATGGAAGGAGCAATGGGATAAGAGCCTCAGTGGCCTCTAGGAACTGAGAGTGCTCCCCAGCTCACAGGGGACTTCAGTCCTATAACTACGAAGAACAAAATTCTGCCAATAACAAGAATGAGTTTAGAAAAGACCCCAAGCTCCAAATGAGAATGTAGACAGCTGACCCTTTGATTTGAGCACTATGATACCCTGAGCAGAGAACCCAATTACACAGTGCTGGACTTCTAACCAAAAGAACTGTGAGATTATAAATGGGTGTTGTTTTAATCAGCTAAGTTTGTGTTCATTTGTAACAGCAATAGTAAACTAATATACTGCTAGAGGAAATTTCTTTTATACTATTGATATTTTTTAAAAACATTTCTCAGCACTTTTTTGTTCATACGTTCTTCTGTCTTCATTTTAAAATCATTTTCTGGTTCCTGAAACAAAAGCAATAAAAACAATAATGGAAAACTTTAGAATTGCAATATATTAATTTTCAGAAATTTTTAAAATCCTTTCAAGAAAATGAAATTTATCTCTGCTTATTCAAGCCTTTTTTAATTCTCATTTTAATTTTCTAAGAATTGCTATATAATTTCATGTAGCTAATTGTTATTAAGTTTATTTTCAGGATAAGCAGTTTTTTATGTTAGAATTTTCAGTGTATTTTATAATTTTGAAAATTATTACTGCTAAGAACATGATTTTTTCAATATTATCCTCAATGAAAGTGTATTTTCTTCTTTTTAAATAAATCCTTTCAAATATTTAATTCTCTTGGCAAACTGTATTAGCTAAACACTTCAAAATAATGTTCAATCACATTGAAATGTTATTTTATAATTGTAATGGTATCGTCATCATTTTACTTTATGAGGGTTAGTTTGTCTCAGTACATAGGATAAATTGAAAGAAGAGGAAATTTAATGGCATCAGGAAGAACAGTTAGGAATACTCATACACTGCTGGTGGGACTGCAAACCAGTACAAATCTCTATGGAGATACCTCAAAGAGGTAAAAGTAGAACTACCAGTTGATCCAGCAATCCCATTGCTGGGCATCTACCCAAAGGAAAAAAAGACATTCTATAAAAAAGACATCTGCACTTGAATGTTTATAGCAGCACAATACACAATTGCAAAGATGTGGAAACAACCCAAGTGCCCATCAATAAATGAGTGGATTAATAAAATGTGGCATATGCATACCATGGAGTACTACTCAGTTTATAAAAAACAATGGTGAACTAGCACCTCTTGTATTATCCTGGATGGAGCTGGATCCCATTCTACTAAGTGAAGTATGACAAGAATGGAAAAACAAGCATTACATGTACTCACCATCAAATTGGTACTAATTGATTGACACTTATGTGCATATATGGTAGTAACGTTCACTGGGTGTCAGGCAGGTGGGAGGGGGAAGAAGGGGATGGGTATATTCACACCTAATGGGTGTGGTGCACACTGTCTGGAACATGGGCATGCTTGTAGCTCTGACTTGGGTGGGGCAAAGGCAATATATGTAGCCTAAACATTTGTACCCCCATAATATTTTGAAGTAAAAAAAAAAAAAGTGAAACAAAAAAACTTCAGGATATAGTAAAATGGTACAAGGTATGTATTTCGAGAGACAACACAGAGGTAAAATCAACAGAATTTGCAAAGTAATTAAAGTTTTGAGGTTTTAAATATAGATGATGTGTCATTGGTAATTTAACTAACAAATACAGGCAAGAGCATGGAACATAGAAAATATTTAAACAGAAGTCAATTAATTTGGATATGACTTTATCGAGTTTATAATACTAAAGTAAAATCTAGGTGAAGGCAATTTTTGACTGTTTCTAGTAACAGTCTCATAGTACAGTCAAGGAAGAATCAGTCTGAGAATTTAGAGTCTTTGGTTGATTTCTTTTTTTTATTCATTTATTTTAATTTTAATTTTTTTATTTTAGAATATTACAGAGGTACAAATGTTTAGGTTACATATATTGCCTTTGCCCCACCCAAGTCAAAGCTACAAGCATGCCTGTCTCCTAGACGGTGAGAACTGCACCCATTAGGTGTCAATATACCCATCCCCTCCTCCCCCCTCCCATCTGTCCCACACCCGATGAATGTTACTGCTGTCCTTTGCCATGGACTAGCTGTTTGATCTTGAATAAACAGGTGAACTATCCTGAGCTTCAGTTTCCTCATGTACTGAGGCAAGAGGATCAATTGAATTCATCAAACATTTATTGATACTCATTTATTGATACCATGTGGAAGATACCATTCTAGGAATTACAGAGGATAAAACTGAAGTGACATGGAAGGCATCAAAAAAGAGCTATGATTCATTTTGCTAGATAGAGATGAGTAACTGAATTTGGGAGACACAGATATGGGGAAGACCAGAATTTATAATCCAAAGAAATGGTCCAGTGAAATGGAGGAATTTTATCTTCTTAATGTGAAAAATTCAATACATGTTTCTCTACCTCTCAAAAAATTTTAACGGGGTTTCCATTTCTTACAGGATAAAATCTAAACTCCTTAGTATACCATACAAGATCATTTATGACCTTCTCTGCCTTCCTCTCCAGACCACTGCTTCCACTTTCTTCCTTGTGTTTCAGAGATTCCATATTTAATTACTATGTACCTTCAAATACTCCTGACCTTGTACGTGTTACTCCTTTTGTCTAGAATACTTTCTTCTACCAGGATCTTATTTACTCAGTAAGTGCCTATCAAGACTTCAAACCGATTCCATTATTACCTCCTCATGAAAACTTCTCTGACCTTCTCATCGCGGTGTTATTCATCTATGCTCATATGCTCATGCCCGTTCTGCTGTTGTCTTGTGTGTGCACCTTCCTTGTAGGAGTCAAAATATTATTTGTTCAAATTTCTTTTCCCCCTTAGGTAGACATTCTTGAGAACAAAGTGTATGTCATATTTTAATGTTTTCATTAAATATTCATTTTGAGCTCTTTCATCTTGGCATTTACTATACTAGCAGTTCTTGGCTCAAACTAGGTCCTCATCAAATCACTACTTAACTAAGTGACACTGTAGATAGATCTATGTCAATTTTCTGAATTCCTGTTTCTCTAGATTCTAAACATATTTCTCTGTTAAAACAATCATTTTCCCTTTCAAGTATGGAGGAGAAAGAGCTTATCTAAAACAAAACAAAAAAATCAGTATATCACTCTTTTGGAGACTATAGAATATAGAACATTTTCATATCTTTTATCAAAAAGTATTTTACTCTGATGCCTTAGAAATTTTTAGAGAAAATATATTCAGTCTATTATTTCTGTAATCAAATGCTCATTTGTAAGCTTGCATCCCAATTTGTTTCAATCTCAATTTGGGACTTTCCTCTACTAGCACATTTATAGAACTGGGACATCTGCTACTATTGGACACTGAGGCCTATGTAAGAGCCAGCTGCAGCATACATTATTTATTTGAACAGCTTGTTGATTTGTAAGCCTTTAAACATTCTTCCTCTAAGCATCAATGCATGTGGTTTTTTTATTTTTTTAATATTTTCCTTTTTTGGTCATTGATCTCCTACATATCCAAGTTTCTGTGAACAGGACCTGAGTAATTAAAATAATAACAGTGAGAAATCCCTGAAACGATGTCACCTACCCTATAGTCATCCATAAATTGGAAAAAGGAAAGGGATAGCATTTTTTTATGTTCTGGAAGACTCTTTTTAAAGTATTGATCTTAAAAATGAAAAACCTCTGAATACTTTTATTTATACAATTACTTAATATTAGGTGAATGTATATACATACATACATATAATCAATGCATATGGAATATGCATGGCCAATTGGCAAGCAACATTTTAACAGGTAAGCTTTGAAGATTTGTTATTTTCTAATTGGTTCCTACAAATTTTATCACCTAAATGAAATTATTTCTAAATCCTAGGGAGTTTAAATCCTAAAATTCTAAGGATTAAAATTAGATCCAAAAATATTTTTGAAACTGAATATATTCTTTTTTTTCCTAAAATGATCATAATGGTGTTTGTTGTTGTTACTGTTAATGAGGTATAAACAAAAAATAAAATTGTGTTTAAAGTGAATTATGTATATATTTATTCCTCATAATTTTTCAGAATATTCACTGAATCACAGAGGATTAAATAAAAGATATCTGAGAATTTCATCTAAAATTCATACATACAATAAATACTACACAAAGAGTAAAGAAGTCTTTTGCAGTAGTATGTTGTTACATAAAAGCCTCCTTATTTCCTGACAGAGACACGTTTATTGTTAATTAGCTGAAGCTTACGTCCTGACAGTTACTTTGATGGTTGATTTGTGTGAATGGCACATAGCATACTGCCAGTTATTTTATTAGAATGAGTACCATGTTTTTTAAACCATGGATTTCTGATTACATGCAAAGAATGATGTTTATTAACATTAATACCATTTGCACGATAATATTGTATTAATATATTCAAATTAAGTATTAGTAATTAACTTTGTCTCTTTAAAAAAAATACATGATCATTAGAGAAGATTTACAAAATAGAGACTTTATTAAGGAGAATACAAAAAGAATCACTCTTTCCCCTGGTAGTATACATGTCTTTATTTCTACAGCTTTATGAAATGTTTAATCGACAAACAAAAATTGTGTGTATTTATGGTGTACAATGTGAAGTTTTGATCTATGGATATGTAGTGAAATAATTAAATTAAGCTAATTAACATATCCATCAGCTCACATACTTATTTTTTTGAGGTGAAAACATTTAAAATCTACACTGTTAGCAATTTTGAAATATTTGATGTGTTATTATTAATTATAGTCACCCTGCTGTACAACAGATCGCCAGAACTTATTCCTCCAATCTGAGTGGAACTTTGTACCCTTTGACCAATATTTCCTGATTCCCTGTCTCCCACCCCAGACACCATTTTACTCTCTGCTTCTATGCGTTTGACTTTTTTATATTCCACATAAAAGCAAAACCATGCAGAATTTGTCTTTCTGTGCCTGAAATATTTCAATTGATGTAACGTCCTCAGGTTCATACATATTGTCAAAACTAAACAGATTTCCTTTTTTTAAGGCTGAATAGTATTTTATTGTGTCACACACATATTTTCTTTATCCACATAATCATTGAAGACACTTTGGTTGATTCCTTATCTTAGCTATTGTGAATAATGCTGCAATGAACATGGGAGTGCAGATATCACTTCAACATACTGATTTCATTCCCTTTGGATATACACTTAGAAGAGCTACTGTTGTATCATATGATACATTTATTTTTAATTTTTTGAGAAATATCCATACTGTTTTCCATAAAGGCTGTACTAATTTATATTCACACCAACAGTTTACAAGGGTTCCCTTTCTCCATATCCTCACCAACACTTGTTATCTTTTGTCTTTTTTATAATGGCTGTTCTATCAGGTGGGAGACAATCTCTCATTGTGGTTTTAATTTGAATTTCCCTGATGATTAGTGATGTTAAGCTTTTTTTATATGCCTGTTGACTATTTGTGTGTCTTCTTTGCAATAATGTCTATTTAGGTCCTTTGTCCATTTTTAATCAGATTATTTGTTTTCTTGCTATTGAGTTATTTGAGTTCCTTATATATTTTGGATAGTAACTCCTTACAAGATGTATGCTTTGCAAACATATTCTTTCATTTTGTAGTTTGTTTCTTTAATGTGTTGATTGTTTCTTTTGCTGTGTGGGAGATTTTGATACAATACCATTTGTCTATTTTTGCTTTTGTTTTCTGTGCTTTTGGGGTCATATCCAAAAATCTTTTTCCAGATCAATGTCAAGAAGCTTTTTTCCTAATTTTTCTTCTGGTATTAATAGTTTTATAGTTTCAAATTTTATGTTTAGGTCTTTATTACATTTTTACTTAATTTTTGCATATGGTATGAGATAAGGGCCAATTTCATTTTTCTGCATGTGAATATCTAGTTTTCCCAACATCATTTATTAAAGAAATTGCTTTTTTCCCCATTATGTGTTCTTTGCACCTTTGTCAAAAATCAGTTGACTGTAATGCATGGATTTATTTCTGGTCTCTCTATTGTGTTCCACTGATCTTTGTTTCTGTTTTTATGCCAGTATTTTATATTATACTGTTTTGATTAATATAGCTTTGTAGGATATTTTTAGATCAGATTACTTGATGCCTCCAGCTTTTTTTTTAAAATTTATTCTGGGGTCTTTTGTGTTTCCACATGAATTATAGAAATTTTTAAAATTTTTTTGAACAATGTCATTGGAATTTATTAGGAATTGCATTGAATCTATAGATCACTTTGGGAAGTATGCATATTTTAGCAATATTAATTCTTTAAATCCATGAACACCAGAGATTTTCCATTTAGTTATATCTTCAAATTTTCATCAGTGTTTCATAGTTTTAAGTGTACTGATCTTTCACCTCCATGGTTAAATTTATTTCTATTTTATTTTATGTTTTTAATGTGATCATAAATGGGATTATTTTCTTGATTTCTTTTTTGGATAGTGTACAGAAAAGGAACTAACTTTTGTATGTTGATTTTGTATTCTACAAATTTGCTGTTATTCTAACAGTTTTTTGGTGGAATATTTAGTGTTTTCTGTATATAAGATCATGCCATCTGTAATTAGAGACAATTTAACTTTTTCCTTTCTCATTAGGATGACTTTTACTTCTTTCTCCTGCTTAATTGCTCTGGCTAGGACTTTCAGGATTATATTGAATAGAAGTGGTGAGAGTGTATATACTTGTATTGTTCCTGATCTTAGATGAGAAGCTTTCAACTTTTCACCATTGAGTATGATGTTAACTGTGGGTTGTTTATATGGCCTTTATTATGTTGAGGGACAGTCCTTCAATACCAAATTTGTTGAGAATTTTTGTTTTGAAAAGATACTAAATTTTGTCAAATGCTTTTTCTGTATCAATTGAAATGATTATATGGATTTTGTCCTTTATTCTGTTAATGTGAAGTATCACATTTATGATTTGCATATGTTGAACCATCCTTGCATCCCAGGGATAAGTCTCACTTGATTATAGTGATTGATTCTTTAAATATGTTATTGAATTCAGTTTGCTAGTATTTTGTTGAGTATTTTGCAACTATATTCATCAGGAATACTGGCTTGCAATTTTCTTTCCTTATAATGTTCTTGTCTGGTGTTAGTATCAAGTTAATGCTGGCCTCATAAAATGAGTTTGGAAGTGTTCTCTCTTTAATTTTTTGTAAGAGTTTGAGCAGGAATGGTGTTAACTTTTCTCTAAAGGTTTGGTAGAATCCACTTGTTTCTTGGCTCTTTGTTTGTGAGAGAATCTTTATTAACGATTCAATCTCCTACTTGTTATTGCTTTATTCAGATATCTATTTCTTTATGATTCAGTCTTGGTAGGTTGTATGCTTCTAGGACATAATTTATCCATTTGTTCTAAGTTACCCAATTTGTTGCTGTATAATTGTTCATAGTAGTCTGTTACAATCAGTTGTAAGGTCTCTTATTTTATTTCTAATTTTATTTGGGTCTTCTCTCTTTTTTTCTTAGCCTAGCTAAAGGTTTGTCAATTTTGTTTATTTTTTTAAAAAAATAACTTAGTTTTATTGATCATGCCATTATTTTTCTGGTCTGTATTTCATTTATTTCTTCTCTGATCTTTATTATTTCCTTCCTTCTACTAACTTTGGGCTTAGTTTGTTCTTCTAGTTCCTTGAGGTATAACATTAGCTTTTTTATTTGTTTGAGATCTTTCTTCTTTTTTAACATAGATATTTATTTCTATAAACTTCTCTCTTAGAACTGCTTTTGCTGCATCATTAAAGTTTTGGTATGCTGTGTTGTCTTTTTCATTTATCTCAAGATATTTTTTTATTTTCTTTTTGATTTCTTCTTGACCATTCCTATTTGTTATTCGGGAGCATGTTGTTTAATTTCCACACACTTGTGAATTTTCCAAAATTCCTCCTACTATTTTTCTACTTTCATACCACAGTAGCCAGAAAAGATATACATGATATTATTTCAATCTTCTTAAATGTTTTAATTCTTGTTTTCTGGCCTAACATATGATCTATTCTGGAAATGTTGTATGTATGCATGAAAAGAATGTGTATTTTACTGCTCTTGGATGGAAGGTGTTGTAAGTCTGATCTATTATGTCTATTTGATCTAAAGTATAGCATAAGTCTGATGTTTTCTTATTGGTTTCTATCTGAATCATCTATCCATTGTTGAAAAGGGGTATTGAAGTCCCCTGCTATTACATTATTACTATCTATGGCTCCTTTTAGATCTATCAATATTTATTTTATATATTTAGATGCTCCAATGTTGAGTGCATATCTATTTATAATTTTTAATTTTTATATCCTCTTAATGAATCAAGTCTATTATCATTATGTACTGATCTTGTTTGCCTCTTTTTTATAGTTTTTTTGACTCTGATAAAAAATATAGCTCTCCTTCCTCTCTTAGGTTGTGTTTGCATGGAATATCTTTTTTCATCCCTTCACTCTCAGTCTGTATGTGTCCTTAAGACTGAAGTGAATCTTTTGTAGGCAGCATATATTTGGGTCTTGTTTTTTTCCATTCATTCAGCCACTCTATATTTTTGATTGTATATTTTAATCCATTTGCATTCAAGGTAATTATTGATAAGTAAAGATTTTGCACTGCCATTTTGTTAATTGTTTTCTGGTTGTTTTGTAGGTCCTTTGTTCCTTTCTTCTTCTCAGATGCCTTCCTTTGTGATCTGACGATTTTCTGTGTTGGTATACTTTGATTCCTTTTGCTTAACTTTTTTCAAATCTACTATAAGTTTTTGCTTTTTGATTATCATGAGGCTTCTATGAAACATCTTATGTTATAGTTATAAAAGGCTATTTTAAGCTGCTAAAAGCTTAACTTACATCATACACAAAAACTCTACATTCCCCCCCACATTTTGTGTCTAATGTCATGATTTACATTGTTTTATATTGTTTAGACATAAACATATTATTGTAGCTATAATTATTTTTCATAGTGTTTTCTTTTAACCTTTTTAGTAGAGATATTTGTGGTTTGCACACTATTACAGTATTAGGGTAGTCTAAATTTGACTATACTCTTATTTTTATAAGTAAGTTTTGTACTTTCATATGTTTTAATGTTAATAACATCAATTTTATTTCAGCATAAAGAGCTTCCTTTAGCATTTCTTGTAAGGCAAGTCTGGTGTTGATGAACTCTATCAGTTTTTGTTTATTTGGGAAGGTATTTATCTTTCCCTCATTTCTGAAGGACAGCTCTGCTTGGTAAAGTATTCTTGGTTGATAGGATTTTTTTCTTCTTACAGCATATTGAATATATCATCCCACTCTTTCTAGTCTACAAAATTTCTGCCTAGAACTTCACTGATAGCTTTGTCAGCGTCCTCTTCTGTGTGAGGACTTTTTTTCTCTTGCTTCTCTCAAGATTCTCTCTTTGTCTTTGGGTTTTTGACCATTTGATTATATATCTTTTTTTTT
>CM052437.1:128772916-128829386 GCA_028533085.1 Varecia variegata
CATGTACTCACCAGAAAATTGGTTTCCCTGATCAACACCTGGGGACACATTTGGGAATGACACCAATTGGGTATCGGACAGAGGTGGGGGGAGGGGATGGGTGTATATCTACATGATGAGTGCGATGCGCACTGTCTGGGGAATGGACACGCTGAAAGATTTGACTCCCGGGGATGGGGGTGGGGGAGAGGATGGGTGTATACTTACATGATGAGTGCGATGTGCACTGTCTGGGGAATGGACACTCTTGAAGCTCAGACTCGGGGGGTTGGGAGGGGCATGGGCAATATATTTAACCAGAACTGTTGTACCCCCATAATAAGCTATAATAATAATAAAAAAAAAGATTTTAATTTTCAAGGTAATTCCCTGTTAGTACCTGCTAAAAAGCACATCTATTCTTTTGAACTTTCATATTGCTTGATGAAATGCAGCTGCTGTTATTTTCTATATTTCAAATAGCTCATTGTGAACTTTAGAAACCATAATAAACTTGCTAAATTGGTGCTACCTCTTGTAAGTTTGCATTGTTTTATGTGTGTAAACTGAAAATCTATTATTTTTACCCATTCCAGCTCACTTCTATTAAACTTTCCTTCCATGATGTGCCCTATTTAATATAAAAAAACAGTGATGCCAAACAGTTAAGTCAAAGAAATGAAAGAACAGTTACAAAATATAATTCAAAATACTCATTCCTATATCACGCTATCAGTTTACATCTAGAGGTACATTACCCACTAGGGCCCGCTTGTTGAAGCAATTGTGTACTTTATGTTTGTTATTTGGTCATTAAAACTTCTGTGTAAGTACCTAGGGATCTGTTGGGAATGGAATATGTCATTCTGGTTCCTTTTAATGCTTTTCATTGTCTGTGAAAAAATATATTATATGGGTCATTGGGGCCCATTCCCAAAGATTTCTTCCTTGAGCAAAGGAAGTCATTGCTAGTGTCATTCACTCCAGGGATTTGTGCTATAAAGAATAGAATGTCAACAGTGAAATTAAGAGACAGGATAAAAATGTGGTCAACTCCAGTAGTACCTAATCAACAGAAATCATGCTTTTAGATGATTTTCTTTATTTTTCTTTTATTCAAAATGGAGAAGTCCAGAATTTTATATACTTAGTTTCCAGAAACCCTAAATTTAAAACTGAATAAATTTTTTCTGTGGATATTGTAATATTTTCACTTGGATTCCATTTAATATTCTTTTGTTTCAAAACATTAAAGTTGATAAATCCCATAATAATCCTCTATTGTAATACTAATTGCTTGCTTATTAGATATTCATAATCATTAATATGGTGTTGTGGGGGAGATTTTAAAGATAAACTTAGTAAAAGCAAAGAAGAAAATAATTTTGTGATATTGAAACAACTCAAGTTTTATTAATTTGCTTAAAATAACTTATTTGGTAATAACAAAATTTATTGTATAAATCTGAAAGCATTGTTTCAGTTTCTTTTTACCATATTAGCTAATTTTATGTTTTTTAAAATTTTTTCCCCTGAAGACCTCTTATCATACCTTTTAAAAAATTACCTTTACATTAAAGTATATAAAATATTTAAAACTAGGTTTAAAACAGTCAACATGACTAATGAGATAGGTGATTCATTAAAAGTAAAAGATACCAATGGCACAGTATGGTAGGAGTAGTGAATTATTGAAGACTGTTAACGTTTTGTGATTTTGCCTCTGGGTACTTAGTCATATCTCTGTCCAGACAGCAATGTCTGCAAGCTTTCTAGGCCAGATGGTACAACAAAGAATTTTAGCCAAAAAAAAAAAAAAAAAATCAAAGACACAAGCTTATTTTATTCATATTTGTAAATTTAATTAGGAGACTATAAATTCCAAACTATTAAATACTGATAGAATTTACCTGATCTCCATGAATTGTCAAATTTCGTTTTCATTCCAATATAGTGATTCAGTAAGGAAAAATGAAAGTATTCATAATTATCATTTTTAAAAAAATTAAATTGTTATTTATAGGCATGCATATTAAAGTAATGTTTTACTAACATGACTGTTAAATAAGTTTTAGGAGTTTCATCTCAACACTTTACATTGGTATTTTTAACTAATGAAATTTAGATATAAACCATGGCTAAGTAAATTAAATCTAGCTCTTTTGAGATTTTACTTGCTTCCTTATCTAAAAAAAGAGCACTGAACTGAGATTCAGATGATCACAATTTTGCTCCTAATTCTACCACCGAATTGATCATTTCTTTATCAAGTATATGATCAAATTATTCAACACAGAGATATTGAATCTCCCTACAGTGTTGTAAAGAGGATACCCTATGATACAAAAATTAGAAAGTCAAGGCTTTATTTAACATTTTAATTTTGATATTTATTATTACACTATACTATAGGTGTCTTGTTTAAATAAAACCAGGGTGATTTGTTTAAATATGAAATTTATTTTTGATAGGCAATAAAAATTTAAAACATATTAATGATAAAGTGATTTTTAGAAGGTAAGATTTAAAAAAAATTTTCCCTGTGATATTCTATTGTAAGTTTACACACACACACACACACACAAATTCTTTTGGTTTGTCAGTTCAAAGCTCAAGATCACCATGAACTCTCTTTCCTGGAAGCACATCAGCATTTAATATTAGTTTTCATTCATTGTGTAAGTTCTTCCTGTCTTGATATTTACTATGTTGTGTCATTTTGTGTTAGGTATGCATCTTGTGAGTTGAATAGATTTAGAGGTTATTATTATTATCACAACTGTTATCCTGTCACAGAAATTTTTTTGTATGGAAGCTTAAAATAGACAATAACAAATTAAGCTTTGATTTTAAACAATTTTTTGATAGATATCATTGTAATTTCACCCAACATTTATATTTTAAGGAAAGATAAATGCAAAGACAAAATGGTAAATTTTACTAAAACTTTAAAGTTCTGAAGATGAAGTAGTATGAAAATAGAAACTGGCACTATTGGCATAAATTTGCAGTGTTAATTAAGGTGTGGTCTACTGGTTCCCATATGGTTTGCTTGTCTGCCATGATCACTGTTGTATTATCTCCAGGGCTTTAAGGGAGGCATGAAAATACAGAGAGGCCCATGTGTCCATGATCTAATTAGAATTGGGCAGTTAGTCTAAGCAAAAATTAAGTACTTTATTTCTCTTTTCTATTTCCCTTATGTGTAATTATTTTAAATCTTTGTTTTGAGTGAAACATAAAATATTTCTTCTTCAAGTAAATGTCTTTACCTATTGGTAAAAACAATTAAACTCAAAAATATTGAGAAGGATCTACTAGGTGTAGATACATATACTGTGCTGGATAATGGGGAAACAACTACTGTAATTTGGTCTCTGCTTTCAAGGAGGTTCTAATAAAGTAGGGAGAATAGGTATGTAAACAATTACATGCTAAATCATAGTTGTTTTCACCATGGGTATAACTATGATTGCCTAGGGAAGTCAAATAATGAATGGAATGATTTCAATGAATATTTAATTTCACATCCATTCATTGTCTTTTGGGTGGTAGATAAATTATTAGTTATTAGTAATACACTGTCACTATTTTTCAGATGTAAAAATACCTTGGAAATGGTTGGAAAACAAATACAAATGAGGTAGCTCCTAATTATTACTTAAGGATCAAGTAGCAATGTTGTATCTTCCTGATTTTTTTAATATTAATACTATTGTCCTTTACCCACCAAATCAAAGAAAATTATTTTAGAAATGCAACACAACAGACGATAACACATGAGACTCTGACAAAAACTAACATTGGTAATCACTAATATTTAAATTATAAGATTTAATACCTGTGATGTATTTGCTTTACTTATTTTGGGTTTTTTTATTGTTTATTTGTTTTTATTTCAGCATATTACGGGGGTACAAATGTTTAGGTTACATTTATTGTCTTTTCCCCATCTGAGTCAGAGCTTCAAGCATGTCCATCTACCAGACAGTACACACCATACCCATTAGGTGTGAATATACCCATCCTCTACTCCCCCCTGCCACCTGCCTGCCACCCAATGAAAGTCACTACTATATGTGCACATCAATGTTGATCAGTTAATACCAGTTTGATGGTGAGTACATGCGGTGCTTGTTTTTCCATTCTTGTGATATACTTCACTTAGTAGAATGGGCTCCAGCTCTATCCAGGATAATAGAAGAGGTGCTAGGGCACTGTTGTTTTTTATGGTTGAGTAGAACTCCATGGTATACATATACCACATTTTTTAATCCACTCATATATTGATGGGCATTTGGGTTGTTTCCACACCTTTGCAATTGTGAATTGTGTTGCCATAAACATTCAAGTGCAGATGTCTTTATTGTAAAATGTCTTTTTTTCCGTTGGGCTCAGTAATGGGATTGCTGGATCAAATGGTAGTTCTACTTGTAGCTCTTTGAGGTATCTCCACAGAGGTTGTACCAGTTTGTAGTCCCACCAGCAGTGTATGAGTGTTCCTATCTCTCCGCATCCACACCAACATGTATTGTTTTGGGACTTTTTGATAAAAGCCATTCTCATTGGAGTTAAGTGATATCTCATTGTGGTTTTGATTTGCATTTCCCTGATGATTAGAGTAGTTGAGCATTTTTTCATATGTTTGTTGGCCATTAGCCTGTCTCCTTTTGAAAAGTTTCTGTTCATGTCCTTTGCCCACTTTTTAATGGGGTTGTTTGATTTTTTCTTGCTGATTTTCATGAGTTCTATATAGATTCTAGTTATCAGCCCTTTATCAGATGTGTAGCATGCAAATATTTTTACTCATTCTGTAGATTGTCTGTTTTCTCTTGTGATAGTTTCCTTGGCTTTATCTATTTTTGAATAGATACTATATTGTTATTGAATATATAATCTTTCCTTGTAGAATCAACCTAATCATTTTTGTGACTATTGTTCTAACACTTCCAAGATGTAGTCTGTTTTCTTTATTAATTGTTTTTCAGGCCTTCTATATTCATACTTATTTTGTTTAATAAATCTGAAAATGAATGAGAAGTATGAGTCAAAGGCTTATATTTCTGATTTTTTCAATATATTTTGGTTATATCACTTACAGTTTTTGCTTTATGAATATTCATACCATGTAATTATGTATACACGAATATTTATACTTGTTATATTATTTTATGCCATTAAATCAAAATGAAGACTTTATAATGATGCAATCTTATATTTGTTTATAGTATGTACTAATTCCCTACTGATACTAATTATAAAGTATTCTCTTTATCCCCACCCTGTTCACCTTTAATCATATTTTTTCTTAAAATTTATCTATATGCTAGTCAATAAGTGTATACCACTGTTTTTTATTTGTAAGCTTTAAAAATTAAACATATTGATATATTTCAACTAATATACAAAATATATTACATTTTGATAAAACTAATATACCTACATTATCTCCATTTTTTATACTCTTTCTTTTTTAACATTTTCTAATTTTCTAAGTTCTATATCCTTTTTTCTTCTCATCATTATATTTACAGTAGGTAAATCTCCCCTTTATTCAGGGGAGATACATTCCAAGACCACCAGTGAATGCTTGAAAGTGTGTATAGTACTGAACCCTATATGTAGTGTTTTTTCAATCTGATAACCAAGATGGCTACTAAGTGACTAAGGAGCAGGGAGCTTCTACGGTATGGATATGCCGGAAAAAGGCTGTTTCTCATAATGGGTGGGACTAAGTGGACGACATGAGATTTCATCATGCTACTCAGACTGGTACCCACAATGTAAATCTTATGAATTGATTATTTCTGGAATGTTCTATTTAATATTTTTTGGCCATGTTTGACCATGGGTGCCTAAAAGGGTGGAAAGCAAACCACGGATAAAGAGGGACTACTATATATATGTGTGTGTGTGTGTGTGTGCGCATGTATATATATGTATATTTTTGTATTTGATTCAGGTGTATTATGGGAACATAATTTTATTAAATAAATTCAGTGTTTACCAATAGTCCTGTTGCTTTTGTTTTTGTAATCATCTCTTAGTTAACTCAAATTGGTTCTTTGGGAAAAGTTTATGGAAGCATTTTTCCAATGCCGTTACATATTTAAATCTCTTGCATGTTGCCTGGGTACAAATTCTGGCCTCATACGTTGTTCCACTTAGGAATTTCTGGAATTTGCTCTATCTTTGGAGATTGAAAGATGCTATGAAGGTATCTGAGATTATTCAAAAATGTTCCCCTTATGTTTGATCTTTACTCTAGATGCACAAATAATAGTTTCTTTGACTTTGGTTACTGATAACTTTAGTAGGATGTGGTCTATCCTAGCCAATTTTTTTTCTCTAGGATCAAATTTTTCTACCAAAATACAGATTCAAGTTTGCGTATATTTTAAGATTCAATTTATTTGTATATCTTTAAATATTAATTATGTTCCATTCTTTATTTTCTTCCTTTAAAACTTCCTGTTTAATTTGTTTTTGTCAGACATCCTAATATTGCCTTAATTTCTGTTGTTTTAATTTTAATGCCACACCTTCCCTAATCTCTTTCAGTTTACATTTTATCTCCTGCTTTCTCATCGTCTATTCCCTAAATTTTTGTAGGTTCACTTACTGCTCTTGGGAGTAATATTTTATTCAATTTTGTGAATTTATGGAGAAATTTTTGAACAAAATTTTCATTTATTCCGTGGTATGCTGGTGCTGGGTTGAAAGGTGTCCCTTCAAAATTCATTTCCACCCAGAACCTCAGAATGTGAGTTTATTGGAAAATAGGGGTCTTTGTATATGTAATTAGTTAAATTAAGATGAGATCAAACAGAATTAAGATGGTGCCTAAGTCCAGTGACTGCTGTCCTTAAAAGGAGGCTATGTGAATATACAGACACACTGAGAAAATCCATGTGAAAATAGAGGCAGAAGTTGGAGCGATGCATCTGCAAGCCAAGAAACGTGAAGAATTGATGGCAATCACCAGAAGCTGAGAAGAAACAAGAAAATACCTTTCTCAAGAGCCTGCAGAGGGAGCATGGCCCTACCAACACCTTGATTTTGTACTTTTAGCTTCCAGATCTGTGAGACAATACATTTCTTCTGTCTTAAGCCAACCACTTTCTAGAGATTTATTATGACAGCTCTAGGAAGCTAATGCACTTGGCAACCTTTTTGTAATGAGTGTTCTTCATCTGCCACTTGTTTTTGGTTTTGTTTTTATAAGCTCTATACTAGATCTATCCTTTAAAGAAATGGTACTTTTAAAAAAATTCTGGAGGGCCAGTGGAATTTTTGAGCCTAACTGAAATTTATGTACTGACCTAGGGGTTTGTATGTATTATTTGTTTAGCTATGCCCTAAGCCAATGGAAATATGTGCCTATCGTTTTGCACACAGTGAAAGGCTTCCTTCTGCACTCATGTCACAGGGCTAGAATAGGCTTTCAAATATGTTTTGTGTGTGTACTCCCACCCTCAGCCTTTGCCTCCCATTACTGCCATTGCAAACATAGAATTTTGGTTTTGCATCACAGTTTGGTTTGTGTCTTTTTACCTATGCTAACGGTGTAGGTTTATCAAAGCTAGTGTTTGTGTATATTATTCTTTCATTGGCTATGGATAATTTTCACAAATATAAGAGGTAATACCAATTTCATACCATATTTTCACACAGGAAGTTCATAAATTATTTAAATTACAATTCAATTCTGATTTGCTGAAGTAAATTGGGTGGTAATTATCCTATTGGGAGATAGTTTAATATGGTGGGTTCAGTATTTAGGATCCAGAACCCACTGCCCAGGTGTAAATCTAGTTCTGCTTCTTAATTCTTGTGTGCTTGAGAATGTCAATTTACTTTCCTCTGCCTCAGTGTGCTGATGTGTAAGATTGTAGTGATGAGCCAGCTGTCTATTAAGGCTGCTGAGAGCATGAAATGAGTTATCTCTGAAAGTGTTCAAGGTCAGAGCCTTGCACATGGTAGGTCATGTTCACCATTATGATTTTCCAGCACATATAAATACTATCAAGTAACATTTCTGAAAAAGGAAGTCATTCAAAAGTATAGACCAGCATACACTCATTTGAAGTTTTATTTTTATTGAAGATAAAAAGCTAATTGGTATATACAGTGGTCCCCAACCTTTTCAACAGCAGGGACCAGTTTCATGGAAGACAATTTTTCCACTAACTGGGCCTGCGAGGGAAAGGGGTGCAAAGCTCAGGCAATGATGAGAGCGATGGGGAGCAGTTGTAAATACAGATGAAGCTTCCTTCTTTGCTGGCTCACCTGCTGCTCATCTCCTGCTAAGTTCCCCCCCTTTCTTAAGTTTCATGGAAAACAATTTTTTCACGGTGCCGGGGGTTGGGGGGTTGGGGGGTAGGGGTGGGGTGGGGGGCAGTTGGGGACTGCAGTCCACTTTCTAGGTGACTTAAGGAGAAGTCAATCAGTCAATCAGCCAATGATTAAATCAATCACTAATTTAATTAGTGTTCATTTGTCATCAGTAATGGGACTTAGTGTCAAAAATGGGATCCATTTTTATAAGTAAAATTCTTAACATTTTGTCTGTAGGATACTTCAGTTTAAAATTGACTTATTTTGGCCAGGGCAGTGGTTCATGCCTGTAATCCTAGCACTCTGGGAGGCCAAGGCAGGAGAATCGCTTGAGCTCAGGAGTTCGAGACCAGTCTGAGCATGAGTGAGACCCTATTTCTACTAAAACTATATAAATTAGCCAGGCATCATGGTATGTGTCTATAGTCCCAGGTACTCAGGAGGCTAAGGCAGGAGGATGCAGGGAACTATCATGATGCCACTGACTGCACTCTAGGGGATAAGGAGCAGGTGAGATTCTGTCTCAAAAAAAATTGCTTTATTTTATCTCTAAGTTTCATGCAACAAAAGTCTTTTAAATTCAGAAATTTCTTCGTTATAAAAAGATTGTGGGAGTGGATTCATATTCAAATGAGAGTTTTCCATAAAAATTATAGTCATGGGAAAATGAATATATATTATTTAGCTCATCACCTAGCATAATTTAAATTCTTAACCAGATTTCTTCATTTCTTTCAAATTATTACTGTTGTACAATTTTTTAAAAAATTGTACCTTTTAGAATAATTTCATATTGTATTTTGGTATTATTATCAAAAGATAGGTTTGCTTGAGATAGGCAAAATAATTTCTCTCTTCCTGGAAACTATCCAGATATTTGCAGACAGTTGTCACACTTTAATTCTGCCTTAGTCTTTACTCAGTATAGTATACCAATTTTAATTCCATTAAGATTACTCATGTGTTAATCCTTTATTCATTCTTAGTGTGCTTCTCTGAATCCCCATAATTAGTTTAATCTTCCCATTAAAGATACACCCTGAAATGAAAGTAAAGGGAGATATAAAATTTTGTATGTCAATGGTCCCAGTGTTTTATAACTTCCTAGGGTAAAATAAAACATTCTTGTAAAGGCTAAGATTATAAATAGTTATTCTTGTGCTTTTAGAGGAGAATATATTTCAGAGTGTCTACTCACCGGGCTGTTGTATGTCATGCACCCATACATGGAAATACAATTGCCATGTTTGTTTCAGAATCACCAAGCCATTCTAGCACTATGTAGTTAATTGAAAAAAAAAATGTCCTATTGGAAGAATAGTCATCACAGTAGCCTGATATCTTACCAAAACTGAAGGGTGGTTGTAGTTTGAATACTTTACAGGACAGTATTTAAATCTAGTGTCTTCCTCGTGAATTGGCTCATCACGTTATCTGAGATCATCCATACTGATTGTTTTGGAATTCCTTTAGCGTAAAATCTTAACTTTTAAATCTCAAGTCCTCTTGATACTAGACAGAAAAAAAATGACTACAAATGCCTTTGAAGAAAATGTGAACAGCTGTGTTGAAATTATGATTCTCAACATTAAAAAAATTGAGCAGCACTGGGTTACTTATACCTGTTAGTCTCTATGACTGATTTCATAGTGAACATGAAATCTGTACAGTTCATCATCTTAAAACCAGAATCCTAGGAACATGAACTCTATTCTAGACCAGGAACTTTTCTGCTTCTTGGAGTCTTTTTTTCTTTCAAATGAATGAAAGGAGGTTATCAATCTTGACTCCTTTCACCTAATGCATGTATATTTGACTTAATGAATACAATTTTGATGGCTTTCAAACTATTGTAACATGACTAAAGAATGTGTACTATGATTGTGCAATATTATGCATATGATGCTAATATTGTAGAAATGGGAGCACTCTGAAATTTTGGCAGACCTCTCCTAAATCAGTGTGATTTAAGAAGAAAATTAACTATTCTATTGATTGTCTTCAACTTATATATAATTTCTAAATCATGCATATTCATATTTAAATGGTTAGTAGTAACTTTTCTTTAAATCTTATGGCATCTTTTTAAGAAATAGAGTATATAACATTCTTGTCTCTGCCTTAGCTATAAGAAAATCTGGAAACAAATTAAATAACTAGTTTTAACATTCTCTTTGTCTTATATGAGGGGTCTTCAAAAAGTTCATGGAAAATCCATATGATGAACAAATTATGCATGGATCTCAATTTTTTTTTTGCACCAAAATAAACTCATACTAACTTGTCATAACCTGTCTGAATAGGATCTAGTTTGAAGTACTAAGAAGGGTAAGACCTCAGTTTGAAAGAACTCCTATCAGAGCAGCATGAATTCTGCTAAAATGGAAGCAGGAGCAAACACCAAATTTTTGGTGAATCTTGGGTAGAAAAATGGTGAAATTATTGATGCTTTATGAAATGTTTATAAGGAAAACGTCCCTCAAAATCAAAAGTTTACAAATGGATAACTTGTTTTAAGACGTGATGAGATGATGTTGATGATGAAACCCACAGCAGCAGACCATCTACATCAATTTGTGAGGAAAAAATTAATCTAGTTTTTGCCCAAATTGAAGACGACAAACAATTAACAGCACAAACAAAAGCCGACACCATAGACATCTCAACTGGGTCACCTTATGTAATTTTGGATGAAAAATTAAAGTTGAGCAAACTTTACATTCAATGAGTGTCAAACCATTGTGCACAAATCAGCTGCAGACAGGAGCAGAGCTTTCAATAGAAACTTTAAACAAGTGGGATCAATATTCCTAAAGCATTTCTTCAAATAATTGTAACAAGAAATGAAATGTGGCTTTATCAGCACAATCCTGCAGACAAAGCACAATCAAAGAAATAGCTACCAAGAGGTGGAAGTGGTCCAGTCAAAGCAAAAGTGGACCTGTCAATAGCAAAGGTGAACAATTTTTTTTTCGATACTCAGGGTATTTTGCTTGTTGACTTTCTGGAGGGCCAAAGACTGATACCATCTGCTTCTTATGAGAGTGTTTTGAGAAAGTTAGTCAAAGCTTTAACAGAACAATGCCCAGAAAATCTTCACCAGAGAGTCTTTCTCCACCATGACAATGCTTCTGCTCATTCTGTTTATCAAACAAGGGCAATTTTGTCAGAGTTTTTATGGGAAATCATTAGACTTCCACCTTATAGTCCTGATTTGGCTCCTTCTGACTTATTTTTGTTTTCTAATCTTAAAAAGGCAACATATGTAAGCAAAGCATTTGTAACCCCATAATATTCTGAAATAAAAATAAATAAATAAATAAATATCTCAATGCAAAAGACTTGGTATAAGTTACATTAACATATATAAACAAAAACTTGATTATCACAAATTCAAGAATGATGAATATGTGTAAACTGTTGAGAACACTTATAGAGAAAAAAATTAAAAGGAATGATTTATAAGTACATATAATTATCATCCGTATCCTATATTCTTTACCATATTGTTCTCAAAAATCAGATTGAGGGACAATACAACATACTTTGCTCGTTTAAATACATTATATATACTTTACTTAGTTAATAAGACCAAAATATTTCAATAAGGAAATAGGGATAGTCTAGGATATTACTGGTGAACTCATGGTGATTTCTAGTGATTACTTTTTCTTTTACATCCCTGCAAACCATCCCCTTAATAATTCATTGTAGCTGTTGACCAAAATTGACGTTAATTTTAGCCTTCTGGAGTGTTCAGAATTAATTTATCTCCTTTTAGGAAAATCCATCCAGTTACTTATGTTAAATTTTAAATTAAAAAAAAAACAGGGACTAAATGATCTGTACAATGTAAATGTCAGCCCCATCTACATCAGATACTTCCTGAAAGTTAGATTTTGGAATACTAAAGCTAAAATACTATTTTCATATTTCAGTATATATTGTACACTGTAGAAATATATCCAAATCCTACGAAGAATTTAGGCAAAATCTACACAGTTTTATTATTTTGTAGATATAGACTTATTTCATTTTCTCAGAGCCTTTGTGTTTATAATTTTTGATTTCCACCATGTATAATTTCTCCATTATTAATGATGAAAATTCCATTGTAAGAAATAGAATTCATGGAAAATTGTTGAAAGAATGGACTTTCCATTTATTATTTCCAATGTTCAAAATTATCTTTATTAGTCTAAGGTAGCATTAAGGTGCTACATAATTGGAAATTGTAGACTTTCAGTAGTGCTTACATTGCATTGTTTTTACATTATGACATCAAGGGATATTATAAAGAAAAGCCTTAAATGATTGTCTACCATATTTATTGTTGTGATTTGGTAATAATGTCTCTTGCCAATGCATTCTCCCTCAACTCACACTATCAGAAAAAGATGAGCTTCTTTGGGAAATGTTTCTTTTATAAAATCTTGCAGGCACTGCAGAATCTTATACCTGGTCTTAGAATATTTGTAAACAATATGCATGGCTTCATGTTTCAAACTTTGTACAGGAAATTATGCTTTAATTTATGTAAATTTCTTATACTCATTTTTATTTTGACTCAATTTTCTCAGTTATCCCTTTTTTACATCCTATTTAACTTATTCAGTATACTATTTCAATCTACCTCAAATTCTTAGCATAGGGAGGAAATGAATAGGTAGATAGATAGATAATCAGTGAATTAATAACGTTTGCTTCTGAAACCACTTCATAAGAGTTTTCATGTACACAGAAAAAGCCAAGTGAAGATACAAATACATACAGATGCATAGTTTGGAAAGGGGTAAGAGAATGAAAAGGTCAAATAAGTTTGTAAACAGGGTATCAATATAGGAATTGTGAACTTGAATTCGATTTAGCCATTTATTCTATTGTCTTTTCTTTTTACAAGCAGGCAAGCCACTCTCAAATGAGGAGATGGCTAAGTGGAACTAATAGCAGATATAATCCCTCAAATCTAAGTCTTTAACACTTTTCTATTTCTGCTTTAATGATGACAGCTATGAGAATGTTCTGTTACTCAAGAGCCTCCTGATTCGTTTGTTTTTTAACATTTCAAATGCCTTGCTCATGATGAACCTGCTAAGTAAGCTAAACCTGAACACCATCTGGATCTTAGATATGGATCTTCAATCAAATGACTGTCATGTAATTATTATACTACTTGGACAAATAAGTGTCTAAAAAGGAATCTGTGGATGACTTGTGAAAATAACACTGTTTTCTTTAACTGTTCTCTTTGCTCTTTCCTGTTATTCTTAGCAGTAATTACTGGATATTACAAAGACACATCCTGACAGATTCTACTCTCACTATACACTTGCATTATTTTTTTGTAAAGGCATCTTTGAAAAATAATAGAACTAAGGCTCCTAGGTATAGAAAAAAATGAGATTTTAAAAAATATCAATTTTAACTATTTTTATGAAATGTCATAAAAGCATATTAGATGCTTGGATATAACTTAAGAATAGATCAGTTCTCTAGGCAGTTTTGGCTTGACTATAAAAAGCCTGTCTCCTTCACTTTATGGAAGACACTAAACCCTGTAGTGCATGCTAACGTGTGTTTTGTTAGCTCTCAATGCCCGGAAGAATCATTATATTCAGCAACTGAAGTCTCATACACCCTTGCTCCTATTTACCCCACCGTGTACCACAGATGGAGTAAATGGGCCTGCAATTCCTCAGGGTTTTAAAAAATTCACTGTCGTAGTTTAGATATTGTAGCTGCACCATTGACTTCTTCCTATCACAGCCTGTTCAGCGTGGCATCCTAGATGTAAAGCCTGAATAGATTAAACCCATAGCTTTGCTTAAAATCTCTTTATGGACTGTTAATCACAAAAGCAGAGAATATAATGGATTGCAAATATTTACTAGACTTGTGCTTCTATATACAGCTGTGCCTAGATAATTTAATCAAGGTTCGCAAGGCAATTAATCCCAAAGAGTTTTGTAAATCTGAATTTAAATAAGGAAAAAAAAAGTATTTTGCATTACAGTGGTTTTGATTGTTGGCCATTAAATAAAAAAGGTTTTCATTTATGACATAATAGGTGAAAACTATAAAAACAGACAATATTATCCATTAACCACATACAATTGCATGCTTAGGTTTAAAGACAAAGTACTACGTGTCTACATAAATGTTCATTGAAACTTTTCCCATGGGAAAACAGGAAATTGACAATTCCATTCAAAGGGCAGAAAAGCAGAATAAAATGCATACAAATCTTAGAGAAAGGAATGTCATAGTTTCACTGATGATGTTTTACTTGGCTGCTAAACAAAATATTCATTTCTAATGCACATAACATGTGCCATATCTAATTAGTATAATAAAAACTGGTCTCATAGATAAGCTCCTTTCCCCCAAACGTACATTGCTTTGTTTAATATTTTTAAATTGCCTGGTGAAGATCTTTACAGGGAGCTATTTAAGCAGCTAATATTACCCTGATTTGTATTTTATTTTATCAACTTTGCTTCTTTCTTCAGTCAGTATCTGTTTTAAAAACACACAGGTTCAAACACAAACCAGCTGAGAAAGTTTTCCTGTAGGAAAACCCAGATCAGGAAACAAAAGGGACTATCAATAAGTCACATGTAAAAACATTTACTGGTGATGATGATTAAAATTAGTTCTGTAGGGAAAAGATTATTTTCATAAAAACTCATTAAGATAAAATCAGTGTTGGGAAACAGTTAGAAGAAAGTCTAATCCCTCCCAAAGGGAAAGAAATTTTGTACTCAAAAAGATAAAAAGCTATGTGACTTTTATGGTGAAAACCTCCATGTTTGAGAACTAGACAGTGTCAGTGTAGGTTCAAATATTAAAGGAAAATAAATTTAAAAGCATGCAAACTGTTATGGCAGCCTTGTGAGACGCAGGCTAAATATTTAATGATTCTATCTCTATAAAGGGATTTAAATGCCAAGTTTAGGTCCATATAATGGGCATATCTTGAATAAAACGTTAAGAACCAATTACCACAACCTTGTAGCACATACAGCAATAAATATGTTAAATTGATAAGAAAAATGGTTAATTTGAGCTAATAATCTTTTCTTACATTTTAGTCATTTATTTAAATATACTATAGAGGAATAGAGGTATGATAGCTATTTTATAAAATTTCTTCACATGGAAAGAAAAAAGAGACTGTGTAATTATGGCCCAGGGACATTCTGTTAGGACCATGAGGGATGAGATAATCGTGGGAGTAGCCAGGCTTTTATGTCATTTCCAAAGGCACCAGTATGTGGTATAGTAAACCCCCGGGATCACTGGTGTTGCCTACAAAATGAAGCCCCAGGACGTTTTGGAGAGGGCTGGAAAACTATATGGGGGCTATTGGATGCTTCTCTAATATTCCTGTATATCCACAGCCCAGCTTAATTTTATCCCCTGTAAATTTACTTGCCCTACCTCTTTGGTAGATACGTGGACTCCTGTTTAGGATGAGCATGGATTTAGAAAAACAGATATAAACTCAAGGACTGTTTAAAACAAGGATTTATTTTAAAAGTTAGTCTATGAAAAACACAAGGCAAGTTTCAAAATGAGAACAAACAAAAGCTTGAGGGGGCATATTTTCAAATGTTGTATATTGTGACTGAAACGATATTTGGGTTGTCTAAATTTATTTCCATGATCTTGAGAAGGAATCGTCGTTCTAACATGGTATTACTGTGTCAACCATGAATCCTAGGTTCTTTTGGAGAATCACAATTGCACATACTGTATTGTATTTGTCTGTGTTTTCCTTAGTCTTCAGGTCATGTGTCCAATTATCTGACTAGGAATATACATTAGTATAAATATTGGTAAGGTAACTAAATTTTTGTTTTTGTTTTTCTTTTCCTTATTGCTTTAATTCCAAAGTTTTAATGCCAACCTAACATCTATGTGTATTTAAATAGGTTAAAGAGTATTTATGACTAGCATTTGGAATGTTAGGACTTTTTTTGCTAGCAGTCTAATGTGCATTTGGCAACGCCTCTGCTAAAATTATATTAAATCCTTTTTTTTCTTATGGGAGTAAGTGGGACAAACTGCATTCTAACTCTAAAGAATTCAGAATTACATTAAACATCATTTCTCTATTTAAGATCATGAGAACTTTCCATTTTTCATTCAGTGTATTGATTGCCTTTGAATTAAATTCTGTGTTAGTTTTAATCCTGTTTGTAATGCTGAGGAAACCATTAAGGGATGAAATTCAAATAATCTTGACAAAGTATAATCTGGAGCACAAGCACAGACATTCAACTATATTGCAATTGTATACTCAAGAAAAAGGAGCATTCAATAATATGAAGATTATCTTCCAAGTATCAGGCATTGTAAGGAGTATTGTTCAGATAGAATATAGATGAGAATACCATTGACTTGCAATTCCTGTGAGCTTTTCTGAGGATTAATAGGAAGCATTTGAAAACAAACATATCAAATAAAGACAGTAAAAGACCATTGTTTTTCTTCCCTAGACTGGACAATTGGCAGCTAGGATTCTTTTCTAATGAGTAAATAGGAGGAAAAAAGAGAAAAATATTTTGCCTATATAAAAAGATGTGTAAAGATGTGTCAGGTCTGAGGGGTACCAATCTGAAAATGTAGGGGTGGTTATAGGGTGGTTCTAGAGGCTAGAGAAGCATGAGTTTTTAGTTGGATCCAGGCTAAAAAAATACAAAACCAAAAAAACCCACTAAATTGTCTTTTCTGATGCAATCGATGATGTTTGAGTATGGATTGGTAATTAAATGATATCATAGAATTATTATTAATTCTCTAAAAGGTGAAATATTATGCATGGAAGAATGCCTTTATTTTTAGGAGTTCAATGCTTAAGTATTCAGTAATGAAGTACCTGCAACTTACCAGAAAACAGTTCAACAAGAAAAAACAAAAACCAAATATACACTGAGAGAAATGAGGGCCTCGATGACCAGTGGCAGAAGAATTTGAGCAGCAAAATAAATAAAGTGGTATCATAACCCAAAGTATAAAATAAACATCATGAGGTTATTTGTATCCATACTGATATAAATAAATGTTTAGATAAATTAACAAATGGGGGGAAGGACAACTATCCCATGCAGAAGAATTCCAAATAATTTATGTAGCTTTTCTGCCCTCAAGGAGGGGGAACATAACTCCTCCATTCCTTAGGTGTGAGCTGCACATAGTGACTTTTTTCCAAAGAGTAGAGTATGCAAAGGGAAAAGTAAAGAGAAACTTTACACTGGAGCCTCACAAAAACTATTCAGCCAGGTGATCAAGGTCAACATCAGCAGTCATAAATAATCTTGATGACAGGTACCCTTGATATGATGTAATCAACATGGCACTTCATCTCTGTGTTCTTTCTCCCAAGAACTCATAACCCCACCATTATCATGAGAAAAACATCAGACAAATTCCAGTAGGGAGACAGCCTACAAAATACCTCTCAAAACTGTTAATGCCATCAAAAACAAGGAAAGTCTGAGAAACTGCCACAGTCAGGAGAAGCATTAGGAAATATGACTACAAAAATGTACATGTGGTATGCTGGATGGATACAGGAAAACTACATTGGAAAACAAAAAGTACATAAGGAAAAAAGTAAGGAAACCTAAAGAAGCTATTGATTTTAGTTAATAATAATATATCAGTGCTGGTTCATTAACTGTAACCATAGGTACCATACTAATGTAAAATGTTAATAATATGGGAAACTGGATATGGATCATATAAAAATACTCCATATTTTCTACTCAGCTTTTCTGCAAATCTAAAAACTGTTGTAAAAAACAAAGTCGAAAAAATTACAGACTGCAAATCAGTGTTTCACATGTAGGAATTTACCTTAAAACTACTTGAATGTATCTAGAAATGTTGGCTTTAAAAGTGGAAGATTGGAAACAAAATAACCAAATATGGGATAGTGGATTAATAAATTATAGGGCAATTATATTGTGCAGCAATATAAAAACTATGTCATAGAAGAATATTAAAATGGTGAGAAGTCCATGGGCTATTGTAATGAAGAAAGGGGTTTACCAAAATTTGTATAGTATGATTCCAAATTTCATAAGAGACATTAATTTTTAAATGTGTCTTGAAAAATGACAGTTTTCTTCTGCTTCCTACTCTGGCATAAAGCTGACCCTGGAGTATCAATTGTGTGTGTTGCTTGTATTACATTTTCTTTATTTGATGTGGATAGCTGGTAAGAATGTTAAATATTTTATTTAAGTACAATATTATATTTTGCAAAATTTTTAAATGAATTTGGATTTTAATTAGTGGTTTGTCATGATTTGTACTTCAAGTGATATTGTTTAAAATAACTGTATTTTAATTTAAGTAAGCCCCTTTTCTTTTTGATCTACTAGCCAATATAATTGAGTTCTATAATAAATCAAAAATTCTAGCTTGAGTAATTAGCATGTGTAGAGTCATTGGAAATCTGCCTATTTTGCTAATGTTCTTCAAATTTGTACTAAATGGTCACTTTATGTGAAGCCTAACTCATCATTAAGGACCAAGATAAATAGAATATCTGTTATCAATTAAAGTCCAAACTAATTTTAATTTTAATAGTTCAAGATAGTTTAATATTTTATGTGAATTGTACTTTTGAGTCTATTTGTAGATTATCTGAATCTAGAAAGATATGTATCCAGGTAATATAGCGATAGACCATTTTTCCTTTTTTGATTAATTTTTAACTAAAAGTATAAATTTTTCCAAATATATTTAATACACATGCACACACACAAAATTTAACACTCACTATGTACCTATATGTCAAGTATAATAGTGTTAAATTTTATCATGTTTTCTCAAAACTTTTAAAAAGGAAAACCCTTACGGTTACAAATAGAAGTATTTCCTTCCTAGCTTGCTTTCACAAGATAACCAATAGCTTGAAGTTGATGGGTATCATTCCTGTCCAAATTTTAATAATTTCAGTAGTATGTATGTAACCATACTTTTAATGTAGTATATGTTTCTATGTGTTTTAAAGTTTTACATAGTTGAATAATTCTGTTTGAATCCTTTTGTGACTCATCCAATATTATATATTTTAGATTTATGCATGTTTGTAAATATAATTTATATTAATTGAAGTTTATTAAATGTATAAATATACCATAATACTCTCTATCCCTACTTTTATAGATGAGCATAACATACATGGTTTCATTTAATCTGCAAATATATAATAAATTCTGTTGTTTTCTGATATAGTACTCATCCCATGCTAGAGATAAGAAAGCTGAGGCTTAAACCATTTAAGTAATTGGCCAACATTCCAGCTAGTGAGCATTGAAGCCAAGGTTCTAACCATGTAGTGATGCCAGATAACAAGCATTTAAGGACTTATTGCAATGCTTTGCTTTACAAATAGTTTAGTAAAGGAGATTTGAGGATATTGAAGTAATGGCTACTGCTAGTTTGTGGATTTCATACAAATATTACAAAGAGGGGATTGAAGGATATAACAAAGTAATATGAGGAAAACAAAGTAGAAGGCAATCAGAAATAAATTATAAATGCAGTAACAATCTGGATTCTTTTCCATATCTGCAATGTTTATCTCCTGACTGTTGGCTTATCAACTGGATACTCAATGTGAAAATCTAAATTCAACTCACTTCAGCAAATACTCAGAGTGCTTATTGTGTGCAGATTGTCCTCTGGGAGCTCTGATACAGAATGAAAAAACAGAACTCCCACTTTCAGAATTCACAGTCTAGCTATGGAGACAGATAATTGAAATGAAACAGTTCAGAATCCGGACAGAGCATGACCCATTTAAAGGGTGTTATGGATCATATAATTCAGTCTAAAGATTACGAAAAGACTCCTTAAGGAGAAAAAATTAGTACAAATTTGTAGTATAAGTAGAGGTAGCCAATAAAGAAGGTGGTAAGGGTGTTTCCAGAAAGAGAAGGTATCATTAGCAAAGACAAGAAGGTCTGAGATTGAACATTGCACTTGAAGGACCACAGTGTCTTGAGTGCAAGGTTATGTGGGAGAGGTGAGAAATGCTGCTCTAGAAATGAATGAGGATAACATGATGAAGGTTTTGAACACCCTGTTAAAATGTTGAGATGTTTTCCTGAAGACAGATGGAAACCATGAGACCCATTTTAACTGAGATCAGATTTCTGTGTTAAAAATATAGTTTTAATAGAAGCATTAACAATGTCTTGCAAAGGGGTGTTCTAGAAGCAAAAAGGCCATATCTGAGGTTAGTGGGAACTAATTTCATGGAAGTTGACTTGGAGAAGGAAGAGCAAACTTAAGAAATATAGAATTGGCAGTTCCCATTCTAATTGAATTTTTACTGCATTGGGGAAAAATGAGCATAAACTTCTTTAGAAATATAATTTTTTATAATTCCAAAATTTTTAGTTTTGGTGTCTATTCTCAGTACTACAATGATATATCCAGTTGCCCACTTGTGTTATTCTCCCACATCTTACATACACATGACCAAAATGGAACTTATATTCTCTTTCTTCAAATTGTTCTTCCTCCTACATTCCCCATCTAGGATAACATAAAGGAAAATTAGTATGATTGAGATTCAATAGAAGTAATACCACGGTAGAAATGGAGATAGAAACATTGACATGGGGACAGATATACAATTTATTTGTACTTAGAGATCGGTATCTATAAATACTACAAATAATCATTAATGTAATACAGCCATTTACTAACTTGATAATGAGAAAAAGGTTTCTCTGAAAATATGACTTACAGATGGGTCTCAACCCAATAGTTTCTTTCTCAAATGATTTTTCAAAGTTTGTTAGCTAAATTGATAAAATCTTGCTTTAGTATACTGTCTTTTTGTAGAGATATATCATTAATTGAAAAATCTAGTTCTCATTCCAAAGTTTAACTTTCAATCAGACTTATTAATAAAAATGTATTTGACACAGGCTAATAAAATTCTTTCTCTTATTCCAAGGACTCTTTTTTGTCTGCTCCCTATGAAATGCATGTTACCAGTTAATTACAACTTAAGATTTTTTCCCTTTGGTGGGGAGAAAGACTTTCATAATATATTTGTCTTTTACTGATGAACCTATGTAATGGTTTAAATTTTGAAGGTATAGTTTAAAAGTGAAAGGGAACAATGGATAAGATAAAATGTGCTAAGGGTTAGAATGGATGATGGAGGGATGTTTTTATTAGATTAGAAATATTATATCTTACAACTGAAAATGCAAATTATGCTGAGCCATAATGTTCCTTTCAAGCACACAAGATAAAAATTTGCATATCTAAATTGGATCAGACTGAATGGGTTTCCCTGGTCTCTCTTCCTTGAACAGCAATCAGCCTGAAAAAGCCTGCAGGTGATCCCATTAGTGAGATTTTAAAGTCCTTATTCAAGAGTCTCCATGTATATGTGAGTATATGTGTGGGGGTATACATATATGTGTATAGATATACATGTATAAATATGCTTATATCCAATTAATTTATTTTAATTTCTTAGAGACTGATAAAATTCTTCTACCCCTTTTAGATAATTATTTGTTTTATATGTTTTTCATTTTCACATATCTTCCAAAATCTTATTTCTATCTATTGTCTATATTGCTGGTTGATTTTCAGGGTGTGACAAATAATTGAAACTTTGAATTCTGAATGAAATTATCTTTATGTATTAATAGGATATGCTGTCTCATCTATTTGCCTTTGAAGAAATATTTGAAATATTTTAAAAAGAAGGATAAACTGTATTTTACTGGGCTACTAGTTATCCAGAAGTATCTTACATGTCATTTTTGAAATTCAAATTGTTATTCAAATTATTCATTTTTTGGTCTCTTTTATCATAGGTGTATGCACACAACTAAAATTTGCAAATAATCCATTAGCAGACAGACATAGAGTTAACTCAACAATGGAATGTGCTTAAATTTTCATTTTACATATATATGGCTTATTTGAATTTTCTTCAATGGGATAAAAATCATGGTTGAATTTCAAGAACTTTGAAATTTTGTCATGATT
This sequence comes from Varecia variegata, assembly GCA_028533085.1. Taxonomy (NCBI): domain Eukaryota; kingdom Metazoa; phylum Chordata; class Mammalia; order Primates; family Lemuridae; genus Varecia; species Varecia variegata. The sequence continues at coordinate 128,795,273 of CM052437.1, forward strand.
GATTACATGTTTAGTAAGTTTTGATAAAATGAATATAATATGGGAGTCTTAGTTGTATTGGATAATCACATCATTATCAGGACTTAAACTAGCATACCAATCAAACCACTTGACTCTAGATGCTGCTAATAAAAATCAGCCCTAGATATTTTTAGGGATAAAAATAAATCCAAACCCTTAATAAGCCAAGAATAATCATATGTCATTTAGTTTTTTAAAAAATTGATAATGTTTCTGTGTTCTTATAATATGAAAGATGCACAGCTAGTATATTTATGTACAGAGGATTATATGTTTTATTCAAATGTATAGAATTATTCATATGACATTTATTCTTGATTATCATAGATAAAACATCCAGTTTGTAGAAAATCCATTCCCTAATTTCTTAAATGTCATTGCAATTTGTCTTTTGCCAAGTTTATTTTTATTTAGAATTTTACTGGAATTTTTATTTAAAATATCACTGTTAAGAGTGGATGGAGTATAAATATGTTTTATTTTAAGTAGCCTTGTTTTAATGCATGAAGGGTAGGTTAATAAAAAATTATTCCCTAAAATAGTGTTTTGGAGTCTAGTAAAGTAATAATTTCATAATTTGAAAAAATCCTCTAGAAAATAAAAACATGAAATGCAAGATTATAATAACAGAACTACTATTGTTATTATTTAGGATCTAGGACAAAGTTGAACATTTTATTTTTTTAGTTCATTCACCAACATTTTTGTACCATATCCTCTGTAGTTCTTGGTTTTGTAGTAGCTCCTACTACTACTTATGTTTCCTCAAATCTCCTAGTTTTAATTCCTTTCTATTTATACCTCCCTTCCAGGTAATGAGAGGACTTAACAGAAATCTCTGTATAAATAAATGAGTCAATTCTTGAAGACATTAAGCCTTTAAAAGGAAAATATTTTAGAAAAATGAAACTTTGACATCATATTTTGTAGTTTAAGATTCCACCTAAGGGCAATAACAATCTTGGCTAGGGCATATTTGTGGAATATTATTCATAGCAAAGATATATTAATATAATTTATATAAATTGATTTATAGATATATACATAAATATATATTCATATTTATATATTGCCTAATTGTACATAATATAAGCATATGTAATTTTAGATATACATAAATATTTATATATTTTCACATGTGTTGAGAATATTTGTGTCTATTGAGTTGTTTTAAATTAATTCCTGTGAATATTGACTTTTAACTGGATTCTAGTTTCTTGGGCACATGGAGTTTTCAAATTTCTCCCCTTTCTACAGCTCAGTTCTAAGTTTTGAACAAATGGTCAATACTGCCAATTTGTTGATCCTTTGAAGAAATATGTAGGAACAAAATGAGATTGACAGAAATTTAAAATCTTATAAAATCATCTATTGCTAGAGCAAAATTTTGTTAAATATTTTGGGGAACAATTAGGCAATATCTGATAAAGTGGAGATGTGCGTGCTTATGACTAATAACACCATATGGGGGTGTTTAATGAAGAGAAATTCTTGCATGTGTGCACAGGAAGCATATATAAAGGTGTTCAAGGAAGCCTTGTCTTTAATAGCAAAATATCAGACTCAATCTAACTGGCCACCATAAAGAAAATGCATAAATAACATGTGGTATGTTTATTCAGTATATTTTGAAGTGAATAAACATTATTTGACATATATGTTAACACTGATAGATCTCAAAACATAACATTGAGTGAAGAAGCAAGCTACAAGATTATGTGTAAAGTCTGACACCATTTATATAAATTTGAAAACCCCAAAATACTATATATCATTCAGAGTTACTCATGTGTATATATAAAAATGTAAAATAAGGATTGGGAGGTAATAGTAGTTTGGGTGGCACAGAAGCACCCCCTGAGATAAGGCTTTAAGTGCAGTTAGTATACTTGGGGGGTGATTCCAAGGAACACCAATAGAGAGGTGGGGAAATAAACAGGAAAGGGAGGAAAGCCAATAAAGCATGTGTTATCAAGTGAATCACAACTGTGAGCAACTAGAATAAGTAGAAACCCGCTGGAGAACTTGGGAAAACTGTGTGGAACATACATTTCCAAGATCTCAGTTAATGGACCAGGGACACCATTAGTTAAGAGCTGCTAGGAGTGAGGAAGAGTGACTTATTTCCTGAGACTTTTGGGCAGCTGCACATAGAATCGGTGGACTCTAGCGTTCAGTGGTCCCAGGCAAAGAGATGCAGGTGCCGGCAGTTCTGAGTTAGGGCAATGGTAAATACCTGGGACATACCGGGAGACCCTGATAGCTACTAAATTAATGACTGTACTTGGCGGTAGGGGTTAGTGGGTGGGAAAGGAATAGAATGGGATCTGCAAAACAAATTCAATTTATATGATTTTCTTTCCTTTTTTACTTAATAAAAATATTTGATGTGAAAATGACAAAATGTCAATGATTTTTAATTCTTATTGTGGGTGCACAGATGTTTGTGATGGCATTTAAAAAACATCATCCTAAATTTGAAAAAACTTCAAAAAAAGTAGAATAAACAAGCCAGCTAGTATTTTATTATTAGCATGCACTGAAAGGCTGAGAGTAGAGATACAGATTATGAACTCCTTGAGATCAGGTATCATGGAATGTTGTTTACCAGGAAACTTACAGAGAATTTTGGAGGCAGTTTATAAAATGAATAACAGAATTAATTAATTATGGATTCTAATTGAAAAAGCCATTTATTGATAGACATTCTAGGCCAGCTATGAGTCAAGCTTTTTGGCTTTATCCACCATCAGTGTCATAGTCTCTAATTTCTCTAATGTACTTTGGCATTAACTGAGTGAGAAATGCAATGTTCATTCTTAATTGACCTTAGTATCCAATACTGGCATCTAAAAGGTAGGGCTCTGGATAATTACTCTATCTTCTAATGGATGTGAATAACCAAGATTGCAGAAAATTTAAGAGACCAGTTGCTGGACAGTCTTGTTAGGTGTTGTGAAAGTTGATTGTACCAAATAGAGTCATTCATGTCATACCCAACTAAAATGTAGTCAGGAGGCCCTTGGAAAGGGCACCCAGGCCACTCGCTCCAAGAACTGTTTGTGCAATTCAACAGAAAAAAACAAAAAAACCAACTGTAACTTTAAGATTACATCTTACTTAGTAACTACCGGCATTCACCAACCAGAACTCAGCAGCTCCTGCATGACTCTTGCCAGCAGCAATGACCTTTCTTTCAAACGATTTATGTAACTTTCCTCTTTTCTCTAATAAAACCCCAGCCTTTCCCTTTATTCTTCAGACACATCTAGGGGCTACCCTGGGTTGTGCACTCTGAATTGCAATTCTAATTCTTATATATTATTCTCAAATAAAGGCTTTATGTATTTATTTATTTATTTATTTATTTTTTGAGACAGAGTCTCGCTCTGTTGCCCGGGCTAGAGTGAGTGCCGTGGCATCAGCCTAGCTCATAGCAACCTCAAACTCCTGGGCTTAAGCGATCCTACTGCCTCAGCCTCCCGAGTAGCTGGGACTACAGGCATGCGCCACCATGCCCGGCTAATTTTTTCTATATATATTTTTAGTTGGCCAGATAATTTCTTTCTATTTTTAGTAGAGACAGGGCTCGCTCTTGCTCAGGCTGGTCTCGAACTCCTGAGCTCGAACAATCCGCCCGCCTCAGCCTCCCAAGTGCTAGGATTACAGGCGTGAGCCACCGCGCCCAGCCCAAATAAAGGCTTTAATTGGAGATTCTTCTCTATATATTTTTGTTTAAGATTGACAGCATTGAAATATATATATATATATATATATATATATATATATGTTAGAGATGATAGTAAGTATACAGATGAGTTTTCCTTTTGTTTATTATCTTGAAAAAAATCATCTTATATGTGATTGTAAAGATACTATAATCTCAGTCCTTGTACAGATTTGCCAAAGAACAGTACAGATATATGTCTTCTTAAGCTTTATTATTACTATTGTAAAGGTAATGGTGCTGCCACATACCACTCTGAATATTAGGAAACACACTGTTAGATCAGTAAAACATGGTGCTAGACCCATTCCAAACTGTAACCAGGAAATATCCCAACGGCCCATGAAACCACTTTAAAGCAACTCTTAGGCAAAAACCTACTTCAGACAAACCAGTTCAGACTGTCTTGTCTAACCATTATGAGCTGGATTTTATCCGCCTCACAAGTAGCTATTCTTCCATTTATTAAAAGCCAAAACAGTATTCGGTGAGTAATAAAGTATGGAGTTTCTTTGTTCTTTTGAAGGGAGTAAGAATAAGAGTGATAATACCAAAATGAAAAGACAGGAAATACAAATGCTTAAAATTATGTAGATTACATTTAACTGAAAATATTGTTTGAACTAAAAACAAGAAATAGTGGTTGGAAAAAAAACACTTGTCTTCTCTTCCTTACATAATTATAATGTGAAGAAATGTAGCTTTCTTCTTTTAGAATGAAATTACTTTGTGATACCAACACTAGGAGTATTTTTTTGAGTTGTAAAAATGTAGTACATTTCAAGATATTGTAAAAAAAAAAATGAAGTATGGCAAAAAATTTTTTCAAATGTCCACAGGACACAACATATTTTGTTGTATATAATTTGCAGGTCCAAAAATTCTCTAGTTGATTTCCTTAGATCCTAAACAATAAGACAATCTTGCCAAAGCAAAGGACCAAATACCAAAGCTAGATTTACTACTGATTCAGTTTTTGCCTTTGGCGATATGGAATGCCAATGTGTTTCAGATTCTGCTTCTGAAATGTGATATTTCAGTGTCAGTATTCTCTACATATTGTGAGCTTTACCTAGTTAATAACTGTGAGGAATTCTAAAACAAAACTGCTGTGTTTGTCTATCATGGACTCCTTAGCCTCAGAGTCTTCTGGTGTAGAAATAATGACTAGAGAATGATTTATGTTTTTCAACTGTTAAGTGCTTATTTCCCCCAATTTTTGGTACATTTGTAGCATAAAATTTAAAGCTACCAAAGCATTCGAAAATGTGAATAGAAAATCTCTACAGTGTGAATACTCAGACTTCATATTGTGTTTGTGTGTATTTATATGGGTTGTAACTGGGAGTGTCTATTATAATGTGTGCAGTTTGTATTATAGTTTTAGAGCCTAATAACACCCATTCCTTAAAGAAGAAATTTTAGAACAGAAGATGGTATTGACTGCTTGAATAAATAAAGGACTTAGAGAAAGAGTCACAGAATCTTTTCAAAAGAAAAGCTACATTTTTTATAAACTTCTTGAGGAGAAATGTTATGACCCCTCAGTAAAGTTTTTAATGAAAAATATAGTTCATTTTTTTTTGTTTCTCCTTTTCTGTCTTTGCTACTAGGGTGATACTGGCTTCAAAGAATGAGTTGAAGAGGATTTCCTCCTTCTCAGTCTTTTGGAAAATGTTCAGTAGGATTGGTATCAGTTCTTCTTTGTAAATCTGGTAGAATTCAGCTGTGAACTGGTCTGGTCCTGGGCTTTCCTTTGTTAGGAGATATTTTTGATTACTGATTCAATCTCACTATTCATTATTGGTCTGTTCAAGATTTCTATTTTTCATAATTCAAACTTGGAAAGTTTTATATTTCCAGGAATTTATCTATTTCCTCTAGATATTCTAGTTAGTACATAGAGGTGGTCATAATATTCTTAGATGATATTTTGTATTTCTGGGGTATCAATTGTAATGTCTCCTTTTTCATTTCTGATTGAACTTGTTTGAATCCTCTATCTTCTTTTGGGGTTAATCTAGATAGTGACCTATCAGTTTTGCTTATCTTTTCAAATAACCAACTATTCATTTCATTGGTTGTTTGTATATTTTTATTTAAATTTCATTTAGTTCTGCTCTAGTCTTTTTTATTTCTTTCCATCTGCTAGCTTTGCATACACACAAAATTCCTCAACAAAACACTAGCCCACTGAATCCAATAGCACATTGAAAAGGTAATTCATTACAATCAAGTGGGTTTCATCCCAGGGATGCAAGAATGGTTCAGCATATGTAAGTCAATAAATGTAATTCACCAAATAAACAGAATTAAAAACAAAAACCGTATTATCATCTCAATAGATGCACAAAAAGCATTCAATAAAATCCAGCATCGTTCATGATAAAAACCCTCAAAAAAGTAGGCATAGAATGAACATACCTCAGATTAATAAAAGCCATGTATGACAAACCCACAGCCAATATCATATTTAATGGGGAAAAGTTGAAAGAATGAACATACCTCAGATTAATAAAAGCCATGTATGACAAACCCACAGCCAATATCATATTTAATGGGGAAAAGTTGAAAGCATTCCCCCTAAGAACTGGGGCAAGACAAGGATGCCCACTTTCACCATTTCTGTTCAACATAGTATTGGAGGTTCTAGCCAGAGCAGTCAGGCAAGAGAAAGAAATAAAAGGCATCCAAATTGGAAAAGAAAGTCAAACTATCTCTGTTTGCTGATGATACGATCTTATAGCTAGAAAACCCTAAAGACTCCTCCAAAAGACTCTTGGTTTTGGTAAATGAGTTCAGTAAAGTCTCAGGTTACAAAATCAACATATGCAAATCAGTAGCACCGCTATACACCAATGATGACTGTGCTCAGAATCAAATCAAGAACTCAATCACATTTACACTAGCTGCAAAAAAACAAACAAACAAAAAAAAAAACCTAAGGATATTCTTAAGCAATGAGGTGAAAGAACTCTATAAGGATAGCTTCAAAACATTCATGAAAGAAATCATAGAAAACACAAATAATGGAAAAACATCCTATGCTCATGGATTGGAAGAATCAATATTGTGAAAATGATCATACTGCCAAAGCAATCTACAGATTCAATGCAATCCCTATTAAAATACCAACATCATTTTTCACAGAGTTATAAAAAACAATCTTAGAATTCACATGGAACCAAAAAAGAGCCTAAATAGCCAAAGCAATCCTAAACAAAAAAACAAATCCAGAGGCATCACGTTACCTGACTTCAAATTATACTACAAGATGATACTATCCAGAGCAGCATGGTACTGGAATAAAGTAGACACATAGATCAATGGAGCGGAATAGAGAGCACAGGAATAATGCCAAACACCTATAACTAACTGATCTTTGACAAAGCAGGCAAAACATAATCCAGGGAAAGAAAACCTTACTCAATAAATGGTGCTGGGAAAACTGCATGCAGAAGAATGAAATTGGACACCTATCTCTCACCATATACAAAAATTAATTCAAGATGATTAAGGACTTAAATATAAGGCCTGAAATAATAAAAATTCTAGAAGAAAACCTAAGAAAAACTTCTAGACATTGGCCTAAGCAAAGAATTCATTACTAAGACCCCAAAAGCAAATGCAACAAAACCAAAAATAAATGAATGGGACTTCATTAAACTAAAAAGCTTCTGCACAGCAAAAGAAATAATCAACAGAGTAAATAGACAACCTAAAGAATGGTAGAAAATATTCACAAACTATACATTTGACAAAGGACTGATATCCAGAATCTACAAGGAACTCAAATAAATCACCATGAAAAGAACTGCACAACCAAAGAAACTGTCTCGAGAGCAAAGAGACAACCTACAGAATGGGAACAAATTTTTGCATGCTACACATCGGATAAAGGACTGATGACTAGACTCTATTTAGAACTCAGGAAAATCAGCAAGAAAAAACCAAACAACCCTATCAAAAGGTGGGCAAAGGACATGAATATAAATTTTTCAAAAGAAGACAGAAGTATGGCCAATGAACATATGAAAAAATGCTCAACATCTCTAATCATCAGGGAAATGCAAATCAAACCACAATGAGATATCACTTATCTCCAGTGAGAATGGCCTTTATCAAAAAGTCCCAAAGCAATAAATGTTGGTGTGGATGTGGAGAGATAGGAACACTCATACACTGCTGGTGGGATTGCAAACTAGTGCAACCTCTGTGGAGAGCAATATGGAGATACCTTAAACATATACAAGTAGACCTACCATTTGATCCAGAAATCCCATTATTGGGCATCTACCCAAAAGAACAAAAGACATTCTATAAAAAAAGACATCTGCACTTGAATGTTTATAGCAGCACAATTCACAATTGCAAAGATGTGGAAACAACCCAAATGCCCATCAATCCATGAGTGGATTAATAAAATGTGGTATATGTATACCATAGAGTACTACTCAGCTATAAGAAACAATGGTGAACTAGCACCTCTTGTATTTTCCTGTATAGAGCTGGAACCCATTCTACTAAGTGAAGTATATCATAAGAATGGAAAAATAAGCACCACATGTACTCACCATCCCATTGGTTTCACTGATCATCACCTAAGAGCACATTTAGGAATAACATTAATCAGGTGTTGGGCAGATATGAGGTGGGGAGGGGATGGGTGTATACATACATAATGAGTGTGATGCGTACCGTCTGGGAGATGGACACCCTTGAAGCTCTGATTCTGGGGGGAGGAGAGGGCAAGGGAAATATACGTAACCTAAACTTTTGTACCCCCATAATATGCTGAAATAAAAATAATAAAAATAAATAAAAAAAGAAAAGAACAAATAATTCCATTAAAAAGTGGGCAAATGACATAAACAGCTATTTTTCAAAAGAAGATATACAATGGCCAACAAATGTGAAAAAAATGCTCAACACCACTAAGCATCAGGGAAATGCAAATTAAAACCACTATGAAATGCCAATTTATCCCAGTCACAATGACCGTTATTAAAAAGTATAAAAATGATACATTTTGGCATAAATGAAGTGAAAAGGGAATGTTTATACACTGCTGGTAGAAACTTAAATTAGTATAACCTCTATGGAAAATACTATGGAGATTTCTCAAAGAACTAAAAGTAGATCTGCCATTCAATCCAGCAATCCCACTACCGGGTACATACCCCAAGAAAAGAAATCATTCTATCAAAAAGACCCCTGCAATTATATGATTATCTCAGCACAATTCACAATTGCAAGGATGTGAATCAAACTACGTGCCCATCAATCAAGGTGTGGATAAAGAAACCATGGCATATACACACCATGAAATACCACTCAGCCATAAAAAAAGATGAAATAATTGGAGCAACTTGGATGGAACTGGAGGCCCTTATCCTAACTGAAGTAATGCAGGAATGGAAAACCAAATACTCCATGTCCTCACTTATAAGTGGGAGCCAAACTACTGGTACACAGGGACATACAGAGTGGTACAATGGACACTGGAAACTCAGAATCGAGGAGAGTGGGGGGGATGAGGGAATTAAACTACCTATACTGTGCAATGTATGCTATTCAGTTGATGGGCACACTAAAAACCCAGATATCACTATTACCTAATTCATCCATGTAACCAAAAACCACTTGTACCCCCAAATCTATCAAAATATTAAAAAATAGAGTTCAATTTTCAGATATTTATTATTTTCTCTTAAAAAGTATCCTGCAAAATTTGATGCCTGCCTACTTTTTTTAGCCTCATGATTTTTATTCTCTCTCTTTTCAGAAATCTTCTTCTCATTAATTCTTTATTTTTTTGAGAGGTTTTGAGGACTTTTGTATTAATACTTTGTAAAGCTATTCACAATTTCTTGGACTTAAGTACTTCTTAGTCAAGTGCCAATTAGAAACTAAGACTTTCTTCTTCATTTTACTTCCGCTCTTGGAGAGATTTTCTTAACTTTACCTAGTAAAGATTTTGTTTAATTTTTTATTTCAAATATCATGTTATTATGTTTGAAGTATTATTTCTTGTGCTCTGATTCTTTGCATTTTATAGCATTTTGTCTCTGTTTCCTATTTTTATTTGATTTTCTCTGAGTATATTATTGATTTTATTTTTTCCCACATTTTATCTGATTCTTCGTTTTTTTATTGCATGTGCATGTGTTTTGGTGTCTGCCTTTTATTTTAGAGGGTTCCATGAATTATCTGTTGAAATTTGAAAATTAAGTACTCAAAATAAAATTTGACACTCAACAGGCATAGGCAAATGTTCATTGAAAATGTTTAAGCAACTGTTGTTCTTTGGGGCTGGTGGGATTTCCAATACAGATATTGTGGTGTCTCCTTCTTGAAAAATTCATATTCTGTTTCCAGCCTTCTGAGAGCTGCAGAAAGGGAAAGGGTTGAAGGTTTTCCAATTCAGTATGGAATTATCTATTTGGCACCCCCATTTCAGTAGAGTTCTGTACCTCCATACTCTGCTTTGCCTGGCTTCCCCATGTCTTTCTAGTTTAACTTCTCCTGAGAGTAACTTCCAGTTTCCTGTAGAGTGAAAGAATAGCAGTAGAAATGTAGTTCTGGTCTTCTAAACTGGGAATATATTTTTCAAAATCCAAAACATGTTCTATATATAGGATAGACAGTTCAATACATGTCTGAGTCAATATTTTAAATTATATTATTTAAATATATTTACAAGAAAAAAAATCTTTAATTCAGTGGTTTAAAGCTGAGGGTATTGTTTTCCTGGTCTCACAGTATGTTTATTATTTGTATGAGTGGGCCCCATTTCATTAATTATAATGGAGAAATTAAAATAAGACTTTCTGAATGAGGACTCCTTTATCAATTTGGAGAGGTTTTATTCCGTCTTTTTAAAATGTGATTATTTCTTTTGCTCCACTTATCTGTGTTTCCTCCTTGGGAATGCTGATTACACCTATCCTGGCTCTCATCTAGCTACCCTCTAGCTCCCAACTTTATTATCACTTTGATCATTACACTTCAGTTAGGGCCTTTTTTGTGGTATTCTCTGTATGTTTCAATCATTTGTCCTCTAAACCACAAATTTTATTTGTGCATTGTTAATTCTACTTACTGTTTCAATATGCAATTTTAAATATGCTATTCATGATTTAATTTTATATTTTTTCTTTTTAAAATAGATTTATTTTATCATATAAATAACACTTGCTCTATGTGGGAACAAAATTCAAATATCATTGGAGGACAAAAAACAAAAAGGAAATTTCTTCTATATCTTACATCTTAAATATTTAGGGTAAATCTGAAAGATTTGATAGATTAAAGGCTATCTTGTCTTTTTAATTTTGATGAATGTTGCCAACCTGCACAAAATTGTACCTCACCAGGATCCCAGATGTAGAGTGTGAGGTTCAGGCTTCACCACAGCATCACTTATAGCAGCCTGTGGCTGCTCCTAAAACTAGGGAAATTAGGGGTGGCTAACCGTCCTTGGAGGGGATGGAATAGCAAAATTACTGTAGAATCGGAGGATGGTGGTTCTTCACCAGAAGGATGGCTAAACAGACAAACATGTAGATACTCTATTAGCTGTTATTAAACATTAATTTTGACTAATATGATGTGTAAAAAATTGGTTTCTCATTACTATTTTAAATTTTATTTTTTAAAATTATGACTAAGGTTGAAAAAATTTCTTCATGTCTCTTGGCCACTTGTGTATCATTCTCAGTGAATTGCCTAACCCTAAACTTTATCTACTTTCTTACTGTATTATAAAATTTTTTTCAAAATTAGAGATTTTATATGTTAAATATTAAGGAAGGTATAGCAAAAGCATTTTCCAATTTTTCTTTGTCATGTGATCTTATTTTGATGGGTTATTTTATATGGGACAATTAATTGTGATGAAGTCATGTGGCTTCTTTATGGCTTCTGAGTTTTTTACTTTCTTAGGCCTCTTCACCCCAGATTTGTAAACATATTCTCCCACATTTTATTTTAATATTTGTGTAATTCCATTTTTATTCACTATTGTCTCCTTGATACATTTGTAGTTTACATTAAAGTATGAGGAGAGATTCATTGTTCCTGTTTTGCAAATGGCTCACAGTTTATCCAAATATTCCCTGTATTTTTCATTGTTTTTTTACTGATTTGAAATGCCCCTATTATCATATAAACTTTGGTTTGTTTTGAAACTGCTATTCAGTGATTTGTCTATTGGTTCGCTGTTTTGCATAGCTCCAGTTGTGCCATTATCACTTTGTTTTTAAAATGGTAAGTTTATCTATTAACAGTAAAGCCGGATTCCCTCTTTATTACACTGGCTGTTTTCACAACTGTATATTTCCATTGAAATACTAGAATCCATTTGTTTGGTTTCTACTGAATATTTTACTACTATTTAATCATATGAACTAATGTAAGGAAAATGATAGGTATATAAAGTGCATTAATTAACATATAAAATAATTTAGGGGAAATGACCCATTTACATTTAAATAGGTAAGCCTTTTTCTTTATTTAGGAAACTGCCTTAGGAGACTTTAAATTTTCTTTTTATATAGGTCTTATACATTACTTATTAATTCCTAAGTGGTTTTAGTTTATCTCATTTATCAGTTATAAATGAAAATCCCTTTAATCGCATTTTCTAACTGATTACTCTTAGATTTTGGAAGGTTAATGATTGTTTTCTACTTTAAAAATTTAGTTTTCTGAATTTTTTTATTCATTTGAAAGATTTTCCTACTGATATCTTTGGGTTTCCCAGATACATGATGCTGTAATTTTCAATTACTGATAATTCTTACTCTTCCTTCTAATACTTGTCTTATTTCTTTCTCTTGTATAGCTATACTATATTTACTTGTACTTTTAGAATAATATTAAATTTATTGGCAATAGTAGCATTTGTGTCTTGTTCAATAATTTAGTGAGAATATATTTGAATATTTTATATAAGAAGAAGAATAAAATTGTTTTGTAGTAGGAGTCATTCTTTTATCATTTATAAAAACATTTATTCTTATTTTAATTGTTTTGTAAGAAATATTATCAGGATTTCTTTTTGGCATCTTACGATAATTGCAAAGTGTCTTTTTCTCCCGGTGAATATGAGAAAATATATAGTATAAATCCTAATATTCAACCATACTTGCATTCTGGACATGCCTCTAAATAATGTTATTATGGTATTCTATTTCTCTATCAAGTAACTCAATTTAGCAATACTTTATATCAAAATTTTGCATCAATATTTATTAGTGAAATTAACCTGTGATTTTATGTTGTGGTTATATCTTAATTATTATTTTATGTCTTAGCATTGTGCTAGCTTCAACAAAACAAGAAAAACCCCTCAGTTCTCAATCACATTTTAATACCTCTATATGTTAATTCCATTGAATTTTAAATAAATTTAGCAAAAATGGAAAAATAATATGCATTGTTTCAAGACTTTGCACAGGGTAGAAAATTTTCTAAAATTAAATATCTCGGTCCTTATAAACCCAATAGATATTTCTTGTTAGAAACGGTGGCATTTGGGGACTTGGCAGGCCACAGGAAATGCAGAGACCCTGCATCTCCTCAGAGGTCATGCTGATATCAGGTTTGGTGAGGTTAAAGGCAAGGTGACTTTGACAAGCAACAACATAGCTCTTTGCTATCCCTTCCCCCTCCACTATCCAGCCTCACATCAGACTGTTTTTCTTGGTTAAGTATGATTTGTCTGTATTGTTTTATTTAAAACAAAATTTATTTCTATGAGTCAAGTGGAATATGTGGGCACAGTATGATTCCTAGGTATGTATTGGCTTATTTAAAGTTAATTTCAAATGGTAGAAAGGTAGGGTATCCCACTAGTATATAAAAAATAAATGAGCTTTATGATAGCTATTATTTTATAGAGGATAAACTCATAATTATATCTTGCTATACTTTATTGTTTCACTGGTGCACAATAAGATCAAACTTCTTTCACCACATAGCCATCATCTTTTTATATGAAACCTCAATAATTTGTCACTGTTATCACCAATTCCAAACTGATGATTAAATTATTTCAACATCATGATATTCTTAGTAAATTGCCATAGTTTCCCATTTATATTCTCTTAAAAAGGTTTGATTCACTTTGAACTTTTGAAATGAAAGTGTTGCTAAGGTAACTAAGCTTGATTTGCAACAAAAATTAACCTTGTAATACGACAGCATTTCAATGAATACTTCCTATTTTTTAAATCTCCCTTGAATTCACATTTGTTAAAAACAATAAATAAACCTTTGAACTTGATCTAACCAACATAGGCACTAATGGAATTTTGTAAAAAAGAAAAAAACACACTGTAAAAGTTAAATTTTTTGGCAAACAAAAAGGAAAAGGACTTTACTTGAAAGCTGCTACTTGGAGAAAATGAGTTTTACAGTTCTGTGTCTCTAAATCACTATGAAATATCAATTAATATTTTAAGTATTCCAAGATTTAACACCTTGAACCTAATCAAAGTCATTTATTGAGCAAAATAATTTGGACACATCTATGGATGCTTGGGTATGTAAAGAACACACAGAATTAGATAAATGCTTTCTATAAAAAGTTGAGTAAAATTAAGCAATGTTCTTTTGCAAACTATGTCACACTTTTTGAATTTCATACTCTTTGAATTCAAATTTGGTTTTGTTAAATTCTCTCTTTTACTGTTGTTCCAATAATCTCCAGGCATTGTCATCACTTTCATTGCACTTGCTAACTGAGCTGGTATCTAGATTAGCCAAGTGTAAAGCTATTAGAGCATCTGTACAACAAGGTCAGTTTATATTGCAAAACTGTGTTCAGAGTTCACAGTTCTGAAGATAAAACTCATTTTCCAAAAAGTACTAAAATTCTTGATGATTTAATGGTCTCAAAGTGAGGAAAGGAGGATAATTTCTAAGGTCTTTGAAGCATTCCTCACATTTCAATTAAATGATAACAGAAACTTGTTAACACCTAGGTTTAAAATTATAGATATAGAATGAAACTTAATTTGATAGTGGTTCCATCATCTGTCTTCCAGTGATGCCATGGATGTAAATACAGACTCTACAAGTTTAAACCTTTTAAACCTTGTGTTTACCTGATTATTCCAGAGACACTGTGTAGCATCAGGGTCAAAGAATGAGTCTTGCATGGAATTAGATTTGTCAAAAAGTTGGTATCCAGAACTGTAAGAAGTTAAATGGGTCTGTGTAATGCAGCAAAGATGACAACTTAAGTTTCCTGCAGCCTTGTACGAATATGAAAGTAAGAGTCTAATTTCAGAGCAGTATGCATTCATGACCGTTCTGTTGCACAGTGAACTCTGATTGATACTTCCACTCAAGGTACTGAAATAATCAGTACCTCAACAAGAATCTTAACTAAAGTATAGACAATTCAATGAATTTATTAGTGAAGATTTTACTGGTTGAAGATTAGCCTCTTAATTGGAAGAAATTATAATCAACTCTCTGTTGTTGCTATTACTAAATGACTTGAATACAATTTGATTTGTGGAATTTAATTACCATGCTCATATTATCTCAGTAAAAATGTTTAGAAAAATCTACTAATTTGTTTTTTAATAAATGTTCTTCTATTAGATTAAAAAAGATCCTCAAAATTTCAGGGTGAATTGGGGAGGAATGATAACTAACTACTGTTGTGGTTGCCACAGCCAACAATTAAATAATTTTATCTAAATGATAATTAGAAATAAATATTTGATAAAATATCCATGTAAAATAAATATTTTGATGGAAACTGACACATCAAGTGAACTAATTATTAATAGGAAGAGAAAGTCTCTCATTTCTGGATTTCAAAAATAACATTATTTGTGGGGGTTACATAATCTCTGGGTCACTCTAGTTATTAGGAAATTAAGATTTCAAAAATGTTAATTAAACCTAAAGTAACCACTATAACAGAAGACCTAAGAAAATTTGGGTATTCTGTGATTATCTTTGTTGAAACACAGACTTGGTATTTTGCAAAGAAATCATTTGTTCTGCCTTAGTGAAGATAATTATTCTCAGCATGCAACCACTGTTTCAAATTGCAAAAGGCATATCAGCTTTTGCTGTATGTTGTAGGAATTAAAACCCAATCAAATGAGATAATGAAGTGCATACAAAGAACATGCTCTTACTTTTGCAATGCAATAAAAGTGAAAGTCATTTAAAGGAATGTTGCAAAAAATCATAATATATACAGAGAAAACATGCTGTAAAGCAAATGTTTACTACATATTATAAGTACTTACTGTTTAGAGGTAAGCATTAGGTTTATTTATTGTGTGGTTAAGATTCTTCTTTTTAATGACTGAAGAATATGATGGCTAACAGTCCAATATGAAGCAACATAGTGCAGGTATTTTTTTTTTTTTTAATTTCATAGAAAACTAAAGAAATCACCTACAATAGGGGTAAACAAATACACTTTTATTGGCATTTCATGAGAATATTTTAAGAAAATGTTTATTTGAAATGGACTAGCACTGGTACTCTTCTGTACTTGTATAATCTGAAAGAATGAAATATATCAGTGTTCTTATTCACTTAAAAAAAACTCACCTATGTTAATGTCTACCACAACATATTAAACATTTAAAAATCTCTACTTATTCTTTTTCTGTGAAGCCTCTTTTTTCCTAAGGAGACATCCATTAATATTATTATATGTAATTATTACAATATATAACAATATTATGCTATAATATTATTATATAATAATCCCTTCAGATGATTATATTATATAATAATATGTATAATCCATTAATTATAATCACATAATAAGCTAGTGAAATATAACTGAGCCTGAATCTATGCTCCATTTTACTAAAGATAAATCTCTTGTAATTTAAACCCATTGAGTTAACAGTTTTTTATTGTTTGTTTTTGGTTTTTGTTTTCTTCCGCACTAGCTATTGTCAGTGATGCTTCCTGTCATCCCCAGCAACACCACCTTTCAAGTCACATGGGGTAAAATTAAGATAGATCATAAGTTTTGTTCCTTCCTTGTTATGGGAGAAACCAGAGCAAGCTTTCCTTTTAGCTGCCAAGAATGTGCAGTCATCTCTCAGCAGCCCAGAATGTGAAAACAGCAGGATTCAAACATCAGCAGTGACAACACAGAGAACATGAAGTTTCTGCTCATTACACACTCTGGAGGCTGCCTGTCTAGAGCAGTTTACTCTGCAAAGTATCGATTGATGATAATGCCCACTGTTAGTTATTTACATGCCAATGCAATATCCTGGATATTAATATATTAATGGACTTCTCTTTTGAGTCTTTCTTCTTTCTTCATATTACATTTTGTCTTTTTTTTACAAAATTTGGATCATCTATGTTACATTGTCCCAGAGTAGAGGAATATGGCAGTTTGGCTAGCATGTACAGTTTCAATCCTGGTACCATGCAGGCATGAAGGCTCAGTGAGTGATGCATGTTGTATAAGTCACTGTCTCTCCAGAACTTGACACAGTGCCTGGTACATAGTAGATACTGAATAAATGTTTCCCTGTTGGTTAAATGAATGAGTGAATTTTCACTGAAGGCTTAATATGGGAGACGCAATAAAGATCATATAAGAACTATGATAAAAGTAAGTGGGTATTATAAACTTTTCCACACCCACTGGGTCATAACAAGCACTGGGAAGATTTGGGGCATGCACAATTTTGATGATTTTACTCTTAAATCAGTGTTAGATTATTATTTTTAATTTGGACTAAAACTTTAGCAAATTTAGAATATTCAAACAGCTGCAAAATGAAGTTTCTCTCACTTTACTTTTAGAGACACGTGTTTCTAAGGGCATTTTTGTCCATACTCTCAACCCTCTTACATTGACTGCACATACCAGTTTCGAAAATTAAATAAGGTGGGGATTAAATAATCCTGCCTGCTAGTATAATTTTGAAGAACTTCTTTTATTTGCATACAGTTTAGCTGCTATGGTCATCTCTTTTCAGGTGAGTCACATAAAATTGGATGGTAAGCTATTGTTCAGCCAACCTGGCAGCACACAACCCATTATTCAAATTACAAAGTAAGAAATTTTTTACAAAATACCTTTTTCCCCCTTCTTATCAACTTGTGAGATCTATTGCAACATTTTCTGTGTCGCTGATTAGAAAATGAAAGAAAAATATTTTCTTTGTAAATTGCAAAACAAGGCAATTGTCATATGCCAAGATAGGTTAGCATCTGTATCTCAAGGGAAAAACTTTTGAAAGTAGTAGGTCTGTCACTAGCAATTAATTAGAAAGCTTTTCATACTATTTTCAGTTACAGCAGTTTGAGACAATTGGTAGTAACGTCTGCTGTCACCATAGGGTAGTACAATGGATGGAGCTAATTTACTGACATTTCCTTTTTTTCTCAAGTTGTCATATCCTTATCTTACACTGAGGTTGATTTTCATTGCCAAATGTTGAATTCAGTATAAATATGGATTTTTAAATTGAATTATAATGCACAGCATGTGAGCTGTAAGCATATCTTAGTCCATAAGAATGAATACACCTTATACTTGTAAATGACAAGACGTATTGCACAGCTGGTCTCTTTTCATCACCTAGTACGTAGAAGTATAAAGGAAGGCCACTGTCTTAGAAGTCAAAGAAAGATAAACCAACTTAAAAAATCAGCATTAAGACTGCCAAAATTATTTGTCAATTTTTCTAGAATAAACATAAATTTTATATAATAAATTTTATACCAAGAGCAAGCTTCACGTTTTTAGTTTATTTAGGGGAATACATGTATGCCAGGACTCATTACTTTCTTAGGAAAGTATTGTCCTTGAATTTATTCTGTTCATCAGGTCCTATCATTTGGGCACAGTTGTTTCTCTTCCTAATTAATAAATCAAAACCCAGTTCTTTTTAAAATTTTAGACATGTGAATTATTTATTTAAATTATTCCCCTCTTTTCAAAAGTATTTGTCTTATATCTATCATGGACCTTGTACTACTCTAAACAAATTCAAATTAGGTAAATATTGTATTAATTATTCTTTTTCAATAAATATTCTCCAAAATCACTGATTTCTAAAAAGCTGTCCCTAATTGGTACAAAACTATTGGGAAATCATGGCATTCTGCTACTTCCAAACTCCTCATTAATTACATGGGAAAGTTGTTAAAACT
Source organism: Varecia variegata (assembly GCA_028533085.1). Classification (NCBI taxonomy): domain Eukaryota; kingdom Metazoa; phylum Chordata; class Mammalia; order Primates; family Lemuridae; genus Varecia; species Varecia variegata. The sequence continues at coordinate 128,814,192 of CM052437.1, forward strand.
CTTTGTCTTTTTTTCATTTGCCAGATAATAGTATCTCTCACTTATTTTATTTGATTGTGACAAGTTTTACTGACTTTTTACAAGTGAAAGTAATGAGTAACAATCAATTAAATGTAAAAAGGTTTGTTTTTATAATTGATTAGAAAAATATTAAAAAAGTAAAATAAAACATTAACTCTCAATTAATTATGAATTTAACATAAGAGTTCTCTCTGCTTTATTCTGAAACCCCAACAAACAAACAGCAAAGTTTAAATATACAAATGTATAAGGTCAAATAGAACAGTAAAGGAGATAATACAAAACGAGTGGTGTCCAAAGAGTTTAATTAAAAAGTTAAAGTTCAATCAAGAGAAAACTGTTTTAAATTGCTCAGCAAAGTGGGAGTAGCTGAGATCCTAAATACATCAAAGACTAAACAAAAATATTCATCAGGAAGGCCCAAATATCAGAGACTTTTCATACTCTTTATGTAGAGTAGAGCAAGGCTGGCATCTTGTACAACCCATGGAGAGCCATTCACATTGTGAATGATATCTGAGGGTATGAAGTAAAGTCTAATCACCTTTAATAAAAACTCGAGTATGAATATAGAATATTAAAAGGATAATGGAACATATGAAACCACTATCTATTTACCTCTTTTATTAAAAACACATGCTTTTTCCTTCCCTACCATAATGTAATCACTCTAGCCTGCCTCCATTGTGAATTTGCTTTCTTGTTTGATCAGAGTAAAACCCCAATAGGGGCTCACCATTGCCAAATTAATTCCTGCTAGCTCTCTAGAGAATAAATTCCAATTTTTACATTTCAATGATTATTAATCCACTATTTTGTACCCACGGGCCTAACAATTTGACCTGAAAACATGAGGACGGCTATGGCATTTAGGTAAGCAGACAGAGAAAATCACAAGCCTTTTAGATGACACAATTACCTAATGTAGAAATCTATAACAGAATTCATGTTAAGTAGTTATCAAATTCATTCTATTTTCTTCATATTGGGCATATAAGGATACAAGTTTTCTACTTTCTACTTTGTAATTAGATTGGGATCATATAATATTATTTTGTCCAAAGATACATATAGAAAGGTAATATAAACATCTCATATAACTCTCTTGCCCTCTCCTTTCCTTCATTGGCAAACATGGAAACCAAATGTTGAGATAAGAAGCCAAAGGATGAAAGTAACCTTGATCCCTGGAGAGTAGAACAATTTATTCAGTAAATTTGAGCATGGATCAGTAAAAGTGATCTAATCTGATGAATATAAATTTTAAAAAAAAGATAAAATGAGCAGAGCCTCAAAGACCTGGTAGCCAACATCTGGAAGTCTTAGAAGAAGAAGAGAGAGAAAGGGACAGGAATAAATATACTTGAAGAAATAGTGCTCAAAAATTTCACAAATTTGATGGGAAACATTAACCTAACCAGTCAAGAACCTCAAAAAACCCAGAGTATAATAAAGATTCCAATTAAATATGATAAAATATTATAAAGCATCAAGGGAAAAAAGGACATATCAAGTGGAAGGGAACCACATTAGTATTACCAACTAACTTGATCAGGAACAATGGCTGCTAGAAGGCAGTGGAATGTGATATTCGAAGTGCTGAAAAAAAAATTTTCAACTAAGAAATCTTTATTTGACAAAATCATTCTTCAAAACTGAAAGTGAAATAAATAAATTGCAGATAAGCAAAGTCTGAGAAAATTCATTGCTAGCAGACATGACTTACATGAAATACTAATGAAAGTCCATAGGTCTAAAAGAAAGTGAAACCAGACTTATCCACAGCAAGAAATAAAGAGTGTAAGACATGATAAATATGTTGAGTAAATCTAAAAGATTTTATAAATAAATTTATTTGTATTTTCTTTTCACCTCACTAAAAGATATGATTCAATGTAGCAATATTTATAACACTGTTTTGTTGAGGTTATAACATATAGATCACATAGGAGAGGAGAGGAAAAGGAAAGAAAGAAGGAAAAATTCTGTATCCTATGGTAATTAAGTTAAGAATGTTCTTAAATAGACTGTGAAAAGATAAGATAGATACTGTAGTCTTAGTAACCACTAAGAAATTTAAAAATATTTTTTAAAAATCCCAAAGGGTAAAAATGGAATGCTAAAAAATACAAAAGAAGACATAAAAGGGGAACAGAGGAGCAAAAAAGTTGAGATATAAATAGTCACAGAAGCATTATTCATAATAGCCAAACAGTAGAAACAACCCAAATGCCCATAAATTGACTAAAATACATAAAAAAAATTGGTATAACTGTACAACAAAATATTATTGATCCTTAAAAAGTAATGAAGTACTGATTCATGATACACTATGAATGAACCTTAAAAACTTGTGCTATGTGAAAGAAGACACTCACCAAAGGCCACATATTATGTAATTTAATTCATGTAAAATGTCCAGGTTTCCTGGCTAGCTCAGTTGGTAGAGCATGAAACTCTGAAAATATCCAGATCAATCCATAGAGACAGAAAATAGGTTAGTGGTTGTCAGGATCTGGAGGAAGGGGATAATGGGAGGGACTATTAATGGGTTTGAATTTCTTTTTGTCTTAATGGAAATGTTAAAAAAATTATATGATAGTGATGGTTGTACAACTCTGTGAATAAATCAGTAAATTGTATACCTTAAATAGATGCCTTTTACAACATATGAGTAGTATCTCAATAAAGCTGTTATTAAAAATGATATAAGACAACTAAAGAATAAGCAACAAATTGGTATATGTGAATTTAACCATATAAGTAATTACATTAAATATCAATGACCTATGGAGAGGGTGCAGCAAGATGGAGGAATGGGACTCTTCACCGATTGTCCCCACCCCCCACCAGAAACATCAATTTGTACAACTATCCACAAACAAAAATATCTTCGCACAGTATATAAAGAAATACTGTTCACTTTGGGGAAAGAAAGAAATGAGCATAGAAATTTTCCTTGGACCTCAGTAGCTGGCCCAAAGTAAAACCTAGTACTGGGAAGGCCCCCATGGTCCCAGACTCCAGGCCAGTATCTACAGACTGAGCCTCCAGACCCACTCCAGTGTCAGATCAGACCTCATAGCCCCACAATTCAGGCTTGCATAGAGGACTTGATCTCTAGTCCACACCACTGCTGGGTTAACTTCAAACACCCCTGCCTCGAGACAGCCCTCAGTGGCGGTCCCCCCACAGAGACCTCAGGCTGGCTGTGCCAGTCTCAGTGGGCACAAGCTTCAGGCCAACCTCAAGTGATGCAAGCTCAAGCCCACCCCAGTAGACCCAATGAAGAGATCCACCCAAGTGAATCCAAGCTCCACTCCTACCTACTTACTGATGCAAGCCCCAGTCCAGCTAGCCCAAGGACTCTAGCAAAAAGCTTTTCTATGGACCACATGAGATGATTGTCTCAGAATCTTTGACTGAGCTGACTGTTGAAGAGGTTTTTCAGACAAAGCCAATCTGCAAAGGCTGCAATAAGTACTTACTTCTTCAAATGTGCAGGCACCAGCACATGAACACAAGAACCAAGAACAATCAGGGAAACAGGACATCATTGGAGGGACAAAATAAAGCACCAATGACCAACTCTAAAGAAACAGAGATGTATGAAATGCCTAACAAAAATTCAAAATAAATGTTTTAAGGAACTTCAGTGAAATTCAAGAAAATACAGAGAAACAATTCAATGAAATAAGGAAGAAAATAAATGCTCAGAATGAGAAATTTAACAGAGAGATTGAAATAATGGGGGGAAAAAGATCAAACAAATCTTGGAGCTGAAAAATAGAAGAAATGAAATAAAAAATGCAATAAAGAGCAATAGAATTGATAAAGCAGAAGAAAGACTCTATAAATTTAGACACAGTTTACTTAAAAGTATATAGTTAGAGGAGAAAAATAAAAAAACAAAAAGAAATAAAATTTATGGGATTTATGGGACAGTATCAAAAGAGTAAATTTACAAGTCATTACTGTTGAAGAGGGAAAAGGAAAAAATAAAGGAGTAGAAAGCTTATTTAAAAAATAATAGCAGAGAACTTTACAAACCTAGGGAAAGATATAACTGTCCATGTACAGGAAGGTCAATGGTCTCCAAATGTATTCAATCTAAACAAGACTATCCCCAAGACATATTATAATAAAATTGTCAAAAATCAAAGACAAACCATCCTGAAAGCAGCAAAAGAAAAGAAGCAAAAAGCACAAGGGAGTTCCTATATGGCTAGCAGCATATTTATCAGCAGAAACCTTACAGGCCAGGAGGGAGTGGGATCAAATATTGAATGTAAAGAAGGAAACAACTGCCAACAAAGAACACTGTATCCATCGAAGCTGTCCTTCAGATATGAGGGAAAGATAAAGACTTTCACAGATAAACAAAAGCTGAAGGAATTCATCACAGTCAGATCTGTCTCACAAGAAATGCTAAAAGGAGTACTTCAATCTGAAATAGAACATTAAAGAGTACCATGAAAACATTTAAAAGTATAGAATTCACTGGTAAAAGTAAGTACACAGTGAAACTCAGAATACTCTAATATTGTAATGGTGGTGTGTAAATTATTTATATATTTATATATTTAGTAAGAAGGTTAAAAGATAAAACTATTAAAAATAATAATAGCTAAAATAATTTGTTAGGGGATATTTATTATAAAAATATATAAATTGTGACATTAAAATTCAAAATGGGGAGTGGCATAAAGTGCAGAGTTTTTTTGTTTTGTTTTGTTTGCAGTCAAAGTTATTCTTAGCTTAAAAATAACCTGTTACAATAAGATTTTTCTGTAAGCCTCATGGTAACCACAAAGTAAAAATCTTTAGTGGATACACAAAAAATAAAAAATAAGGAATCAGAGCATACCACCAATGAAAATCATTTAACCACAAAGGAAGACAACAAGCAAGAATGAAAGGAACAAAGGGCCTGTGAAACAACTAGAAAACAATTAACAAAATGGTGGTAGTAAGTCCTTACCTATCAATAGTTACCTTGAATGTAAATGGATTAAACTCTCCAATCAAAGAATATAAAGTGGTTGAATAAATTAAAAAAACAAGAACCAACTATATGCTGCCTACAAGAAACTCACTTTAGCCTTAAAGATGCAGATAGGCTGAAAGTGAAGTGATGGAAAAAGATATTCCATACAAATGGAAACCAAAATCAGCCAGGAGTACCTATATCAGATAAAATAGATTTTAAATCAAAAACTATAAAAAGAGACAAAGAACATTATTATATAATGATAAAGGGGCCAATTCATCAAGAAAATATTAATATAACAATTGTAAATAGATATGCAGGCAACATTTGAACACCCTAAACATATAAAACAAATATTAATATATCTGAAGGGACAGACTGCAATCCAATAAAAGGAGGGGCCTACAACGCCCCACTTTCAGCAATGGATAGATCATTCAGATAGAAAATCAATAAGGTACCATTGACTTAAATGTTACTCTAGGCCAAATGGACCTAACAGACATATTTGCAGAACATTCCATCTAGTAGATGCAGAATACACATTTTTTTTTCAGGTGCACATGGAATATTCTTCAAGACAGGTCATATGTTAGGTCAGAAAACTAGTCTTAACAAATTTAAGAAGATTGAAATCATATCAAGTGTCTTATCTGACCACAATGAAATAAAAGTAGAAATCAGTAAGAAGAACTTTAAAAGATTCAAAATACATGAAAATAATCCCCAAATCGGGGAAATGCAAGTCAAAGCTACAACGAGATATCTCACCCCAGTTTAAATGGTTTTTATCAAAAGACAGGCAACAAACAGTATGGAAGTTCCTTAAAAAACTAAAAATAGAACTTAACATATGACCCAGCAATCCCACTGCTAGCTACATATCCAAAAGTGGGAATTCAGTATATCAAAAAGATATCTGCACTGCTATGTTTATTGCAGCACTATTCACAATAGCCATGATTTGGAATCAACCTAACTGTTCATTCAATGTATGAATGGATAAAGAAATTGTGGTACATATACACAATAGAATATTATATAGCCACAAAAAGGAATGAAATCCTGCCACATGCAACAACATGAACAACATGGATGTAACTGGAGAACAGTATGTCAAGTGAAATATGCCAAACACAGAAAGACAAATCTCGCATGTTCTCATTCAAATGTGAGAGCTAAATATTAAACAACTGGTCTCATGGAGACAGAGAGTAGAATGATGGTTACCAGAAGCTGGGAAGGGTAGTGGTGAGGGAAGGGGAATTAAGTGGGATGGTTAATTGGGTGCAAAAATATAGTTAGATAGTTAGAATGAACAATATGTGGTAGCACAACAAAGTGATTATAATCAACAATAAGTTAGGGTATACTTTAAAATAACTAAAAGAGTGCAATTGGAATGTTCCTAACACGAAGAAATGATAAATACCTGAGTTAATGCTGATTAATTACCCTGATTAATATATATTGTATGGCTGTATCAAAACATCACATATACCCTATAAAGATATATAATTATTATGTACTCATAAAACTTAAAAATTAAAAAATCTATGGCTGCTTATCATAAAAATAAGAAATGAAAGGTTTTATCTTTCAATACAGCCATCTCTCAGTGATATTGAGGGTTTGGTTCAAGACTATTGTAATAAAACAAATACTGCAATAAAGTGATTGACATGAATTTTCTGGTGTCCCAGTGCATATAAAAGTTATGCTTATACTGTAGTCTTCTCAGTATGAAATAGCATTATATCTAAAAATATATAATTAACAAATTAAAATTATTTAAAAATTTTTATTAAAAAATCAAAAATACTCTATATTAAAAATGATAGCGATCATCTGAGCCTTTGGTGAGACACAGTCTTTCCTGGCGAAGGGTCCTGCCTTGATGTTGATGGCTATTAACTGATCAGGGTGGTGGTTGCTGAAGGTTGGAGAGGCTGTTGCAATTTCTTAAAATAAGACACAATGAAGTTTGCCCCATCAGTGGACTGTTCCTTTCATGAAAGATTTCTCTGTAACATACAATGCTGTTTGATGGCATTTTACTCATTGTAGCACTTCTTTCAAAATTGGAATCAGTCCTCTCAAATCCTGCCAGTGATTTATCAACTATGTTTATGGAAAATTCCAAATCCTTTTTTGTCATTTCAACAGTGTCCACAGTGTCTTCACCAGGAGTAGTTTCTATCTCAAGAAACTACTTTCTTTGGTTATATATAAGAAGCAACTCCTCATGTGATCAAATTTTATCATGAGATTGCAGCAATTCATTCACATCTTCATGCTCCATTTCTAATTCTAGTTCTCTAGGTATTTCCAGCACATCTGCAGTGACTTCCTCTGCAGGTGGAAATCTTGAACCTCTCAAAATCATCCACGAGGGTTGAAATCAACTTCTTTCTAACTCCTGTTAATGTTGATATTTTGACTTCCTCCCATGAATCACAGTTTTTAATGGCATCTAGAATGATGAATCTTTTCAAGAAGAGTTTCAATAGATTTTGCCAAGATCTTACCAGAGGAATCACTATCTGTGGGAACTATAACATTATAAAATGTATTTCTTAAATAATAAGGCTTGAAAGTTAAAATGACTCCTTGATCCATGAGTTACAGAGTGGATTTTGTGTTAGACAGCATGAAAACAACGGTCATCTCCTTGTACATTGCCAACAGAGCTTTTGGGTGATTAGTAGCATTGTCAATCAGCAGTAATATTTTGAAAGGAACCTTTTTTTATCTGAGCAGGAGATCTCAACAGTGGACTTAAAATATTCAGTAAACTATGCTATAAACAGATTTGCTGTTATTCAGGCTTTGTTGTTCTATTTATAGAGCACAGGCAGAGTAGATTTAGCATAATTCTTAAGGGCCCTAGGATTTTCAGAATAAGTGTGTGTTGGCTTCAACCTAAAGTCACCAGCTGCTTTAGCCCCTATTGGGAGACTCAGCCAGTCCTTTGAAGTTTTGAAGCCAGACATTGACTTTTCTTCTCTAGCTATGAAACTCTCAGATGGCATATTCTTCCCCATAGAAAGCTGTTTTGTCTACATTGAAAATCTATTGTTTAGTGTAGCTACTTTGACCAATGATCTTAGCTATATCTTGTGGATATCTTGCTGCAGCTCCTACATCAGCACTTGCTGCTTCATCTTGTACTTTTAAGTACTCTTTTCTTAATCCTCATGAACCCACTTCTGCTAGCTTCAAACTTTTCTTCTGTAGCTTTCTCCCCTCTCTAAGCCTTCATAGAATTGAAGAGAGTTAGGGATTTTCTCTGAATGAGGATTTGGTTTAAAGGAGTGTTGTGCCTGGTTTGATCTTCTATCCAGATCGCTAAAACTTTAAATAGGGAGGTCCAAGGAGAGGGAGAGAAATAACGGAATAGTTGGTTAGTGGAGTAGTCAGAATACATACAGCATTTATTGAGTAGGTTTGCTGTCTTACATGGGTGCTGTTTGTGGCACCTCAAAATAATTATAATGGTAACATCAAAAATCACTGATCACAGATCACCATAACAGATATAATAATAATGAAAGAGTTTGAAATATTATGAGAATTATCAAAATATGATACAGAGACATGAAGTGAGCATATCCCTTTGGAAAAATGGTGTCAATGGGGTTGCTGGATGAAGGGTTGCCATGAACCTCCAATTTGTAAAAAATACAATATCTGTGAAGCACAGTAAAATGAGGTATGCCTATCATTTGGTGGGTGTGGCTGGGAAGGGGGGATACAAAGAAACCCAAAACAATTTTGTCTAACCCAAATCTTGATCAAGTATGACACCTAGAGGCTGCACAAACAGAATTCCTTTGAGTAATTTTTTTCCTGTTTACGATGCAAGATGCATTTATGTGGATAAATTTTTTTAAAGTTTTATTTCAAAATAGACATCCTTAGATACTTCCCTGTGTAACACTGTCAGTGAATACATTTATATTTCTTCATTTATTTATTATAATTATAAAAACTGTTGATGTTAAAAATTGTTTCCCTTTCCATCAAGTAATTGAATTTTTAGTCACTGCTTTTAAGTACTGGTACTAATCACTGAAAGTCTTTGTCATAAGTCTGATTAGTCATGATATATGTTTATACACTTATATCCTAATAAAAGAGAAAACCCATATATATAGGTATGTACACATTCTCACTCTGAGGGGTTTAGAAATGATAGCAAAAATACTAAAGGCAGATTAAAGACACCTAGCACATGAGGGGTGATATAATAGATTTAGAATTGTCTCATTTCTAAATATTAAAAAAACATGCTTTGCATTTGTCATCCACTGGTTTGGAAAACTTTTATTGCCCTGGCTCATTAATACTTGAACAGTTCTTCATGAAAAATGATGAATGACTGACTTCATGGCAGGCTGTACAGATGGCCAATTTAATCTGTATCCTTGAGACTTCTCATGACTAAATTTTGACATCATGTCATTAAACATTTGTCTATTATTTATATCATATTCTAGAAAACAAATATTTCTACATCTTGCTATCTCTTGCCATCTATCAGTTTTATTGATAGGATTTATCCAACTGGACACTATACTCTTCACAAAGGAACATGTATCTGAATACATAGATCACTTTTGTCTCCTTAGAGACCCATACATTTTTGTTCTCAAGTGCAATAATGACATTGTTATGAACAAATATGTGGCAGTGGTGCAGACAAATGTTTGCATGACTTGGCTTCTGTAACCTTGTTCAGAGATGTCTTCACTACTACTAACTGATTGAGCGATTGTGCATGTGTGTGACCCCCTACGCCTTGTATAAATCGAAGCTAAAAGAAGAAAACCAATTGCTGGCTATTTCCAAACCTTACTGCAGAACGTGTCACCCTAGTTGTGTATTTTTAGTGGCAGCAAATTTTGACTTAGAAGTTGACCCCTTATAATGCTTTCATATGTAGCTATAATATTTAAACTCTGGACAAGTTGAATAATTATTATATCACCATGGATAAATACAAATATCAGAATCTTAAATTTTCTTTTGACATTAAGCTATTAAGTATACATCTGATGGCTTTTTGAAGGGCTAGGTAATTATCCTGAATGTTAACTTGACTCCTTAGAGTCTCTGTCTTCTGTTGTATAAAGAATTTATATTTGGCCAATTGATTTGGTGCTTCCCAAGAATGCTTAGTATGAGTTATTATTAACAGAGTACTTCTAGTTTGAAATCCTCCCTGTGCCAGAGTTAGAGGATTTCTGGGTTTAGGGTACTAACAATAGCTGAGAAAAATAAACAGACAGGATAGGAAAACACTTCCTTTTAGAGTGGACAAGGAAATTTTTTTCCCTGAGACCACAGAACCCAGAAAGTAATAGCAGGTCCCATTTTCTTCTGTGGTATAACTGTTGAAAGAAGTGCTCCTTCAGGAAGCCATACATTAGTTAGGATCAGGCTTCCTTTGTATTCTTTATCAACCTATAATCTTTCGATTGTTGCCTGTTTTTCACCAGTGAAGAAATAGTAATCCACACTAGTTTATCTCTGCTAATCACAGACTCACATAGCTAGGGCTCTCTGAGCATTTAATTCCCTCTTAGAGGCCTAACAGAGTAAAAAGTAAACAAAGACCAAATTTGCAACCTTCAACGTAGCTAATTTCCTCTGATGTCAGAATACTTAAACAGGCAGGACCTGGGAATTATTTGATCAAACCTGCTTTTAATCTAATGCATGCAGAAGGGCTGTGTCTGGAAGGCTCTGCAAAATGACAAGTGTCCCACGGGAGACTTATAGAAGGTTTCCTCTTTCAGAAACAGTAGCTTCCTCATTTTGAAGTCTTGTTTTGCTGTGTTGTTGGAGGAAAATTCATAAAAAGTAGTTTTCCTGCATTTAAAATTTTATTTTATTTGGCTGAAAATTGGTGACAGGATGGAAATAGTTTTCTTTGGCTTTCTCTTTGCTGAGTTTTTAATTGGCTAAATGCCTTGATACTATTTTAGCTTTACTAGGAAATGAATTAATAATAAAGTATTATCATTGGGAGAAAGGGAGAAAAAGAAAGGGTAAAGCATTTTCTAACTTCACACACATTTTTCTATTACTACCAGTGTAAGAAAGTGAAAACACAAAGAACAAAAGACACAAGCCCATGTGGTTCCTTATTTAGATTATGAAAGGCATTTTTCTGCAGTAAGAATTAAGATGAATTGGTGTCAGGGATATTTGAAAGAAAGAATTCAGCGATATACAATGTTACTGACTCAGTTTGCTCTTTAATTTTACTCACAACTGTCTGTATACTTCGAAGTAGCATATTTTTGGTAAAGGGAAGTGAGTAAAGGGATAGAACTTCATACCTGAAATATGATTTTAATTTTAAGATTAGTTTTGTCAAATTTTATCCATGTAATTAGATAGCACTGTGAATACTTATAAAATTCTAATTCTGTTTTAAAGGCTATTAAAATACAGTAGACCTTAATTTGTCACAGATCAACATTTCTCACATCTTTATTGAGACTAGATTACTAAGTTAAAAACAACATTTAAAAAAGTGTCTAAGTGCATTTTGGCAAGTACACATCTCTGCTGTCTTATGCTTTTCACATCTGATCACAAATACTGCTCCCCACATGAAGTAATTCAAAAGCCATAGCTCAAAAATAAATTATAAACACTGATGCTTTGTGTAAATATGCACTAAGAATAACATGCCACTAGATTTAGCATTTGACTCCTCGGGTGACAATGAATATCAATGCCTGTCATTTGTCATTCTGAAACCTGCCGGGTGATGATTCTTTCTATTGGTGTATCCTTCCAAACATATTTCATCGCACCATGTGCGCGAGAGTTTTTTAGGCAGGTATGTCGGAGCTGGGTGTCGCCTGGCTGCCCCCTCTCCCCTTTGCTTGCTCCCTCTCTCGCCCTCGCGCTCTCGCCTCCTCCTGCCTCCAGCCCCCTCTAGCTCCTTTGGGCTCACGCCCCCCTCCTCCCTCTCCAGCTGGCGAGGGCTGCGCTGCCGCCCAGACCTCGCGGACCTGCTCAGTCAGCTGGGGCCCCCTGCGGACGGCTGCCTCCCAAGCCTCCAGGACCTGCCATTCTGCGCGCCATGGCAGCGGCGGCAGCATCCCCGCCGGCGGCGGCTGCGGCGGTGGCGGCGGCCACGGCCACCGCGGACGCTATTGTTCCCTGGTGTTAGACGCGCTCTCCCTCCTTCTCATCTGAAGCAAACAATAGCAGGAAAGAGCTTTGCTTTTCGTACTCTTTGGGAGGACGTTCCAAGAGCGAAGAAAAATTCCCTGCCGGGCGTGTGCTGCGTATCTGGACCCTGGAGCGGCTGCGGGCGGCATGGGGCTGCAAGCGAAGCGCTCGGCGCCCGGGAGCCGGGGCGCTGCGGGGCCGCGCCGGGGCGTCCTGCAGCTGCCGCTGCTGCCGCTGCTCCTGCTGCTGCTGCGCCCGGGCGCCTGCGGGGCTGCGGCGCAGGGCGAGGCGGAGGCGCCCACCCTCTATCTGTGGAAGACTGGTAAGTGGGACGGAGTTCCCCCTTCTTCCCATCTTCACATCTGGGGCCACACTGAGGAGCCGATGGGCTTCTGAAGGGACCGCAGTGCTGCTTGACGGCCCGATTATGCTGGGATCTAAGGAAAAAAGTATGACTCCTAGGAAGCAAATAGGTCATGTCCGATGCTATTAGGAAAGAAAAGCATAACAACTGAGAGGCAACAGTGAGTCACGGGAATGATCTTTCTCTCGCAGCTCCGTAGTTAATGAGGGCAGCGCTGCACTTCCATAATGAAGTGCAATATTTTTAACCTCTGGATTCTCGTTCTACTGGGAGTTTGTAAAATATATTTCTACCAAAGAGCAAGCAAACTGTTTAGCGCCGATCTTTATTCTATCTTTAGGCAAGCAGTATGCTCACTGCCACGGTATTTGCGAATATAGAGTTGAATTTAAGTTTAGCTTTGTGATATGTGGGACACTCGGAAACAAGTCAAGTGAGGTCAGTTCTAACAGTCACAGGCAACGGGGGCTCCAGTGAGCCCGCCCGGGAAGATTATGTAAAGCTCAATTCTTAACGAGTGAGTTGGGGGATTTTAAAAGTGTGCATCTGTTAGGATATTTGGGTTTAAACTTTTCTTCCTTCCTTGAGAGTCCTTTTGCTTTGCTCTTCAACCACCCAACAAAAGCAGCAACTAACTGCTCCTCAGTACCTCCCGGCAAAGTGCTCAGTGGTCCTGGAGGGGCAGTGACAGGCAGGAAAACAATACCAAGACCCTCTCCTGCCGGCACGCTTTCTCTGTCCCCTAAAACACACTCAGAATTCCTCAACAGACGTGAAACTTCACATGTTCATGGGAATAAAGTGGGAAAAGGTGATTCCTGTTGCTTAGAGCTAGGAATAATTTAAGAGTAGCTTGGTCATTCCTAAACATTAAGTGAAGGATGTAGTAGAAAGGGAAAGTATGTATTTATCATAGGATTGCAAACAAGTTTCAGACCGTGGGTCTCTTTCCTGGCTTCATCCCGTCTCTGCCCTCTGCTGAAGAGACAGATGAATCTACTTTACAGTTGCACTGATATCCTGAATTTTTAAAGAAGTTGCATCTATCCAGCAACTTAATGAGGAGAATAAACAGAAATTTATTTAAAGGCAGAATACTTAATTTGGCTGAAAATATTGCATAAAGCACATACCACACACACACACACACACACACACACATATTTAGAAAAGCAAAATCATTCTTGCTAACACTTTAAATATTGGTTGATTAATGAATGCAGATGAAATCTAATTTATTTCAATTTAAAACAAAGAGTTGAAAATCATCTCTAATTTAGCCAAAGCCATAATTTTACTTTTCAGAAGCTCATTCTTAATGACAAACACTACCCAACTATAATTTACCTTTAAATGGTATTATTTGGATGCCTGGTAAGAGCTTTCTAGGTAAGTCAGTGTTGGATGAAATAGTATTATATTTGCCTAGTTGAAATTTGTACTACCAAAGTAACAAAAGCCAAACAGTGATTCAGATGGAAAAGAGCCTCGGTACCATTCACTGTGCAGCATTTGAGGTGCCAATATGTGCCAACATAAATGCGGTGGTGGGAACACAAGCCAATAAACAGCTTAAAATAGTGGGATGCTCTCAGGAACAAGGTTTCGGAGACCTTGCTTCTAGCTCTTGCCAGCTATAGGAACCTTGGCTGTTCACTTAACTTTTGACACTCAGTTTTCTCAACTGCATATAAATGTGATGATACCTTCTTGTGACTATGCAGTGTTGTGAAAATCAAATGAGTGAGTTATGAGAAAGTATTTGGTAAACTTTAAAGTTATGGGCAAATATGAGCTCCTATGATGAGAATGATAATAATGCCATTTTTATGGTGATCCTTGATTTGGTGAAAAAAATAGTGAATTAAATTGGAGAGCAAGATAATGACCTCTTTATAATTTTTTTTCTACATGGAAAACAGACTTTAACATATCTGTGAAGAAGTTGAGAGTAGTTCTCAGAAGAACTAGGAAGTATTTAAAGAAAATGGTATATTGCAAATGAAAATCTAGACATGACAGAATCATGAGTGTTTATCACTTGGTGAAAATAAAGAAGCAGGAAGGGAATTGGAAGAGAAAAGATGAGAGACACTCCAGGATGTCTATGCCAATATGCCAAGAGCCTGGTCTTGGTACAGAAGATTATAAGGGATCACATTAATGATAAGATCACTGAATTAAAATAGTGTAGTGAAGTTACGCTGGATGAAGAGTTGGGATAGGAACTCTGTGTATGTTACTAACATGCTATAGAACTTTGATAAAATAATGACTTTGATTCTTGTTTCATATTTTGTAATATTCTGTGAATAGAAAAGATCATATCTAAGGGACTTTCCAACTCTAAAGTGCTTCACATGTATGAATAAATAAGCAAATGCATCATAAATATGCATATGTACACAAATATAGTGTATATACAGTTGATCATTGAATAATACGAGGGTTAGGAGTGCTGTAAAATCTACATATAACTTTTTTTTATTATTTATTATAGCTTATTATGGGGGTACATCCGTTCTGGTTAAGTATATTGCCCATGCCCCTCCCAACCCCCCGAGACCGAGCCTCAAGGGTGTCCATTCCCCCAACAGTGCATATCGCACTCATCATGTAGGTAAAC
>CM052437.1:128829886-128845532 GCA_028533085.1 Varecia variegata
TTTTTTATAAAATTATTTTATTTATAGTCAAATCATATTTTATTTTATTCAAAGATTTATTTAACAAATAAAAGAATCATCATTAGATCATAGTTAATTTGAAGTGATTAAAGTTTAAATAATTAATGAACTCAGAAGCCAAACCAAATATATATTTTGCTAATAGGAAATAATAACATTCCAAGATTTGTATGTTAATTGTATTGCTATAATTTGGTTTAATCCCAGGTTTGCTCAAAATTTGATCTTAATGAAATGATTCTATACAGAAAAATTACTGAGTATATTTTCTGTTTTTCTAACGTCAAGAGTGTACTTTAAAGAGCAAGGTTAATCCTGATGGTGAGCCACATTTACCAGTGTTCTCCAGGAAAAAGCTAATATTATCGGTTGGAAATTGACAAATGATAGTTTCAATACAACTTTTGAACTTTATCATTACTCAGATATTCCTAGAAATCTCTCTTCTACTCCAAGTACTAAATACAGCATGAAAATTAAATCTTAAATAGGATTCACAGAAAATTTTAGATTGTGTAATTAAAATTATTTGTTTCAAACTTCCATTACTTTGAGAAAACTATGCATGACATTACTTATTTTTAAAAAATAGCAAAACTTAAAATAATAATAATCACTACTGGCAAGTATTTGGTGACAGTGGCACTCTTACACTGCTAGTAAGAATATAAATTAGAATAATAATTTTGTAAAACAATTTGCCAGGAATATTACTTAGCCTTAAAAAATAAGGAAATTCTACCATTTGTGATAGCATGAATGGACATGGAAAACATTATGCTAAGTGAAATAAGCCAGTCTCAGAAAGACAAGTACTGTATGATTCCAATTACATGAAGCATTTAAAATAGCCAAACTCATAACAGCAGGCAATAGAATGCTGGTTGCTGAAGTGGAGGGGAAGGACAAATGGAAGCTGTTGTTCAATTGGCATAAAGTTTATGATATGAAAGAGGAATAAGTTCTAGACACTGCTGTACAACATTCTACCTGTAGTTAACAACATGGTATTGTGCACTTAAAAATTTGTTGAGAGGGTAGATCTCATGTTAAGCATTCTTACGCACACACACACAATAGCACGAGGAAAATTTGGGAGATAATGGATATGTTTATTACCTCAGTTGTGGCGCTAGTATCACAGGTGTATGCCTGTATTCAAACTCAAACAATTGTATATGTTACACATGTGAGTTTTTGTGTATCAATTATACCTCAATAAAGCTGTTAAAAAATAAAAATCATACAATTAGTCTTACAGTAAATCTCTATCTAAAAATGTTGTTTAAGAAACTAAAGAGATAAGACTTAGGTAAAACATTATTTGCTGCACTATTATTCATAGTAAAAAATGGAGTCAACATACCCACTATGATTCCTATATTTTTTTTTAAAAAAAGCATACACAGAAAATAACAAGTGTTAGCGGGTTATGAAGAAATCAGAACTCTGTGCACTGCTGGTAGGAATGTAAACTGGAGCAGCCTCCATGGAAAATACTGTGGTGATTCCTCAAACCACTAAAAATTGCCATGTGATCCAGCAATTCTACCTCTGGATATATACCCAAAATAATTGAATGTGGGGACTCAAGATCTGTATACCCATGTCCCTAGCTACATTATTCACAATAGCCAAAAGGGGGAAGTAACCCATATGGCCATTGGTGAATGAATATGGATAAACAAAATGTAGTATGTACACAAAATGGTACATTATTCAGCCTTAAGAAGTAAGGAAATTCTGGCACATGTTACAACATGGGTGGAACTTGAGGACATCATGCTAAGTGAAATACACTATCTACAAAAAAATAAATACTGCACGATTCCACTTATATTCCACTACTCTCAATAAGGTATTGAGAGTAGTCAAACTACCGGAGAGAGAAAATAGAATGGTGGTTGCCAGGAGTTAGGGTGAGGAGAGAATGGGAAGATATTGTTTAATTGGTATAGAGTTTCAGTTTTGCAATATGAAAAAATTCTGGAAAAATTATGGTTTTGCTGGTTGCACAACAATGTGAATACACTTAATGCCACAGAACCACACACTTCAAAATGGTTATAGTAGTAAATTTTCAGTTATGCATATTTTACCACAACTTAAAAAAATAAAAAAGGAATCAAATTAAATTTCCCATAAATTAATAACACCTATGAATATTTACATAAAGAAATAGTTACCCGTTTTCTAAATTTTCATGAAAATGCCTCACTACTATAATTATAAAGGTACATTTGGTAAGTAAAATAAATGAGATCTGATATTTTTTTAAAAGGTAAGTTGATAGCACAGTAGGCTTCCTTTGTGGACCTCTTCTAATGGTGAAGCAGATGTTTCTGAAGACGATTGGCCCAAGGGAGTTGCAATTTCAATAAAGCAAACTGAAAATGATTCTCTGAATAGTTCCTATTGAGGGGGGAAATGCCTCTTTCCAGACCACCAAAGATCTGAAACATGAAAGTTAGGACATATGTTTCATTTTCTCCTCCAGGGCAGTGAACAAATTTGTAGAAGTAGCTGTTCTAATCTCATATAAGAAATTTTGCCCCAGAGACTGAATCTGCATATGAAATCAGTCCCAATAATGGAACACATCAAGCTGCTGTGACTACAATGCCTGGAAGGAAAATGTTGAAGACTTTATAATTTTTCAGAAATCCCTAGAGAGAAAAAGCAAATGTAAAAAGCCCTCCCTTTATTATCTGGTCTCTATTCACAACCTTATTTGCTAATAGAGAAGGTGGTCCATTATAATCAGATCTCATATTCTATTTTATGACTTTGCACAAACCTATTTAAAATTCATATTATGTTGGCTTGAGCACTATATAAGGTTTGTATTTTGTGGATCCTTCCATTTTAATGTTTGCTATGTTTTGTAAAACTTGGGATTTTATCATTCAATTCCTCATACCTAATTTGTAAAGTTTATAAAAAATATGTTTCTGAAAATGTAGACATTATATCTATTGGATGAACTGATGCAACATCACAGAAGTATTCAAAGAGAGATAAAGACACACTCTGACAATCAATAAAATTGTTTTTTTATAAAAGTCATAACATTGAGGAGTTTGAAAGTATTTCATAGCTATTTAAAATTGTGATTCTCTCTCATCAAGCCCTGTAAAAATTTAAGACATCTCAGCCATCAGAGGCAGCTGCTATTAGCTTTTGAAACATTGCTATAAGTTTTCCAGTTGATTTAACATCAAGAAGTTTAACCACTCTACATTTGTTCATTTAGCCATTCATTCTGTATATATTCTCAGTTGTTATAAAAGCATTAAAAGATATAATTTATCATTTTCGAGAACAGAATGGAAAGTGATGTTTATTTTGCATGACAGCAAATCACCAGAGATAATATGCAAGAAAGAATTGCAAAAAGTAATATAAATTGCTCAGCTGAATTTCTAAAAAGCCCGTTTCCTTTATAGGATGCAAATTCATTGTTGTCTCTACCAACAGAAGGGGACATTTGGTGCCATTTGATAACATTTTCAAGAGATTCACTATAGTTTTTTCACAAAGAGACCAAAATTCAGTAAAGAATGCTGACATGTCCAACAACACAGAGAATACTAGAGCCAACAGACCTACTAAGCTGAAAGAAAAGGCCATCATTCTGCCATAATCGTGAGGCAAAAGCTAAGTTTCAGACATCGGTTATATTCACATAAACACACACACACACCTTAACTTAAAGCCCTGAATCAATTATGACTAGCATCTATGAGCAAGTACATTTTAATATGATTCAGCATTTCTACCCATGTGTACAGATAATTCCCCTTACTGGGGGCCAAGAGTAGGGAAAAAGGATGATGATTCCTACATTTTACATATTTGTGTGTCTTCTGAATTCCCAATGTTTGCCTAGGATAAACAGTCCAATTCTAGAAGTCCCTACTACTCAAAGCCCATGGATGAAAGAAAGAAATTACAGAAGTCAAATTCATCAAATTCATATTAAATTGATAATATTTAACATGAATGCAATAAATGCTTTAGTTTCCTTTTGAACCTGACATATTTGTTCAATTATATATAATCCTGAATATATCACACCATGGGGGCTGTTAAAATTGCACCTGCTCCTAAAACAAGAAAGCCCTTCCTTGTGTACTAGATATATTAACAGATTTGAGATGTCAGTTTCTAGACAGGGCTTTGGAAAATATAATTCACTAAGTGGATTCCTATTCCTAAAACATAAAAAAATTTTCCCCTCACACATTTTAACACTTTATTAAAAAATAAATCCATTCATTATTTCTCACCATACAATGCTTGTTATGATTAACCAAGTTGTTATACTTATTTAAATGCTATGTATATTTTCATATCTATTTTTAATGAATTGTATTTGGTTAATGGTGCCAACAAAAATAAAGTTCTACATATTGAATCTCTATTTTTGAAATCAAACTAAACGGAAACTAAGAACAGAAAATGGGAGAGTAGGAGAAGAAGAAGAGAGTAAATTTCTTTTAGAAAATACACCAGCTTATAAAAAAAGTATCTCTAAAGACCTAATAAAATGCTTTTAGCATTATGAAGATTAATATTTATGTTCAGGGATCACAGTACAACCCTTATGCCTGGAGAGACAAGTAAGAGAAAATAACTATACACTATAATTTTTTAGAAACCATTCTCATAGGAACAGAAATTGTCACATCGAAATAATATACTCAGAAATATACCGGGGGTTCTACAAACTATATGCACAAATAAAATGTATAAATTCCTTAACAGTTTTAAACACCATGAAGACTCTGCAGTAATAAATATTTATAAAGTACGTTTCACATACATTATCTTATTTTGTTCTTACATCAATTCCATGAATGAGTGTTAATATCACACATAACAGACATAAACATAATTGGTATCATTAACTTTCTGACCTAGAAGTACTGTGGAGAGTTCCTAGGTTAAGTCTCTAATTGGTGTGAAAAGTAAGAATAAGTGAAATTAAATGATTTGCCAAAGATCGATCTTCTAGTTAGTACCAGTGATAGGTCTGACACGTAATGTGATGTCATTTTCAATATATCAGGTTGTTTTAATTAGAAAAGGACGTTTACTTCATCAATTATATAATGTACTACCAAGAAGGATTTCATCTACCTTTCAGAAATATCCACTTCTTTTCAATGTTGATATTCTCTCTCTCTGTCCCCCAACCCCAATTTCTCTCTCTCTCTCCCCTTCACCCATCTTAATGATCCCTATTAGCAGTAAATTCCCAAACAAGATCTCCAATTAGCTGTCCTCTCACATATAACAGATCCAAGTTTCCAACTCCTCCCTGGATATTTTTCTCTGAATTTCTTTGTCTGACATATCAAGGTTATGACATATTAAGGATAAAAAACTATATTCATTATTCAAAAGTACTCTTCATCCTTTTGTCTTGCTATCTTACTCAAGGGTATGTTCCTTCTATGAGCAGAGGCAAAATCCTCAGAATCATCTTTAGTTACTACCTCTAATTTACAGACAAAGCATATTTATTCAGCCTTATGTCTCCCCATTCTTCTCCCACCACTAAAAGTCTATTTCTGTTTCCATGGACTTGGACCTTATCCTCCTTTGAATGAATCATTATATTAACTTCTTTATCGATTCTCTACTTTTAGTGTCTTTCCTTTTCAAGGCACCAATCATTTGGTTTCAGAGTTATTATAAAACACAGCTAAATAACTTATGAACATACCTCATGACTTACAAAAGGAAGTACATATATTGGCTAATCATAGTAAAATCTTTTATCAAGTCTATCAGAATATGAGTATGGGAACCAGAATCATAGATGCTCTCAATGATTTACACCTCCTAGTTTCTGTGTCTGTCTTAGTTCAGGCTGCTATAACAAATTACCTTAGATTGGGTAACTTAAACAACAAACATTTTATTTTTCACAGTCTGGAGGCAGGGAAGTTCAAGATCAATGTCCCTGCAGATGTGATGTCAGGTGAGGGCCTGCTTCCTGGTTTATAGATGTATGTCTTTCCATTGTATCCTCACATGGCAGAGAGCAGAGAGAGAAGTCAAACTACTGCTTCTCCTCATATAAGGGTACTAACCTCATTCATGAGAACTCCACCCTCATGATCTGCTTCCCTACCAATGGCCACACCTCCTACTACCATAACATTAGGGGTTAGGATTTCAACATATAAATTTTGGAGAAACACATTTAGTCCATACAGTCGTCATATAGTTTCCTCCCACACTGAGTGATGCTGATCTATGTAACCAATAGAATATTACAGAAATGATAATGCATGACTTTTGTAGCATGTTCATAAAATATATTCCGGTTTTTAACTTGCTCTCTCCTTAATCACTTGCTCTGGTGGAAGCCAGTTGCCATGTTTTGAGGGTACTCAAGCAGGCCTATAAGACAGAAGTCCACGTGGCAATAAAATCTATGTGGTCTACAGCCACCAGCCAGCTCTAACATACTGGGCATATGAGTGCACCATCGTGGAAGTGGATGCTCTAGCTTCAGTCACACCTTCAGATGACTGAGGCTCCACCTAACCTCTTGAATGCAACCTCCTGAAAAACCACAAGCCAGAGTCACCCAGGGAATCCATTTCCCAGATTCCTGACCCAGAGAAATTATGTGAAATAATAAATGGTTTATTGTTTTAAGCCACTAAATTTTGGAGTATTTTTAAATAACACTAGATAATTAATGCAATGAAAGTTTTAATTTTTTTTTTTTTTTTGAGACAAAGGTTTGCTCTGTCATCCAGGCTAAAGTGCAGTGGCATCATTGTAGCTCACTGCAATCTCAAACTCCTGGGCTCAAGTGATCCTCTTGCCTCAGCCTCCTGAGTAACTGGGACTATAGGCGTGCACCACGATGCCCAGCTAATTTTTCTATATTTAGTAGAGAGGGGATCTCACTCTTGCTCAGCTTGGTCTCAAACTCCTGAGCTCAAGTGATCCTCCTCCCTCAGCCTCCCAGAGTGCTAGGATTGTTGCATGAGCCACCATGCCCCACCAAGTTTTAATTTTATAGGGAGAATTATGTAGTAATAAAATATCCTGGATAGAGAATTAAAACTTGGTTGCTAGGTATGAGGCAGTACAAGCATATTCTGTGTAAAGCACTCTACAAGGTCAGGAGATAAAGAGAGAGAAGGTCATTCTGAAATCCCTACTTCAGTGTAAAAATCCAATTTAACAACTTTTCCCTGGAGTCCATTTTATTCCATACATGGTTCATGTGTTTAGTATAAAAGAAATAGATATTATCAAAATCTGGGTTGATCCTATATTACAAAGATCCGCCAAATCACACGTTTCTCTTGCTTGCACGTTCTTAGAACATCTGTTAGAGAAACTAAAAAATAAACAACAAAAGGAAACTTAGGATTTGGCTTTACATTGATAACAACCCAATTCCTCTTCTCTATTTTGAAAAACAGCTGTTAAAGAGTCCTATCTCCAAAAGTTTCCCACAAAATTATATTTCAATATTTTCAGGAACTGTAAATTAAAAGAAGTACAAATTCTGCTAATATATAGACCAGGATTTCCCAACCTATAGCATACATATTTTGAGTCAGATAATGCTTTGCTTCAGGGGTCTTTTCTCTGTATTGTAGGATGGTTAGCAGCATCCCTTGCCTCTACTCACCAGATTCTAACAGTACTTCCCCCAAATTCATAATAAAATATTTTTGTAGGCATCAACAAATGTGCCCTGGTGGGGACATGATCACCCTTGGTTAAAAACCGCTGCTATAGATATAAAAATATAATGTAAATTTTAAACATTAACTGAAAAATATTTTTTCAACACATAGGAATGCTTCCATCTGTACTGCAGCACTTCATACCTTAAGATGGAATATAAAGAAAATCCAGAACCTTCGGTTTAGATTTTCTGATTAAAGAGTTTGAGGCCATCTGCCACAATAATCTGACAGATTGTCACAAATGATCAGCCCAATGTTAGAAATCAACAGGAATAAAATATTTTTAGAGATGGGTCTATGATGTCCTTATTGTAGGAAATAAAGCTTTTCATTCACACATACACGCATGCATATGTACACACTCTAGTGTTCTCTAGAAAAAGCAGCCATTCATTCTCAGTACTGCTGATAGATGCCCAAATAAACTGCAAACTTATTTAGGAAAGAAGAAAAGTAATGATCTTTAAGAACTACAAATGACAGAAATCACAATCCAAGTTTGTTGTAACTTTCAAAGTTAAGTGAACAATGATCACCTATTATAAATTAACCTAAGGTCTTGAAAAGACTGAGGCTAGAAACTATTTTTATATGGCCTGAAAAGAATATAAATATAAAATTAAAAATCATTATGTTTGTGATTTTCTCCAACTTAATAGACTTGAAGATATTTTTGTCATGAAATGTGTTTTACTGTGGCACTATTGGCTAAGAAAACAAAGGGAATGATTTTTGCAGTTTTAGTGATGTCTTTGCAATATCACAAGGTATTTTAAAATACTTTGCTATAAAATGTTTACTGAAATTATATAAATTTTTCCACTTTGAGTGACTGGTGACTATTTTATCAGAATCTTGATCATGAACGTAGAAAAACTATACTATTTTTTCTTTGATTAGTGCTCCTGTAGAAGCAGACCCTGATATAATGATTCGAGTGTGCCTACTTTATTTTCTATTGAAGGAAACATTGGTAGAAAGGTGGGGAAGTGTGACACAGCAGAGGTGGACTGAAAACAATGGAAGGTTAATTCCATTAGGGAAACATTGAGAGCCAGCACAAAATACAGATGCTTCTTGACTTACAGTGTGGTTATGTCCCAACAAATGCATCCCAAGTTGAAAATACCATTAAGTCAGAAATACATTAAACACAGCCAACCTAGTGGATTCCATCATAGCTTAGCCCAGCCTACCTTAAATGTGTCCAGAACAATTACATTAGACTATTAGTAGGCAAAAATCATTTAAAACAAAGTATATTTTATAATAAAGTGTTGATTAGCTCATATAATTATTGAATACCACACTGAAAGTAAAAAAAAGAATGATTGTATGGGTACTTGAAGTATGGTTTCTACTGAATGCTTGTCACTTTCACACCATCTTAAAGTTGAAAAATCATAATTCTAACCATAGTAAATTGGAGACCATCTGTATCCCATTCAGTCATCCCGCTGAGGAGCAAGGGAGCTGGAATATGTATACTCCAATCTTCTTTGACCATTGTTTGAAAGTTGTTGCCAGAAACATTAATTTCCCGACACTTTTGGCCTCATGCACAGGCAGGCAAAGCCTACTTTAGTAGCCAGAAAAGGCCCTCAGACAAATAAATAGTTAGCAATAAACTAGCTAGTGAGCTAGAGGGGATTAGGTGGGGCACTGACAGCATCTGCTATATTATAAGTTATATAAAACAATGGTCTAGATAGTACAGGAATATGCAATAGTCCAGAAATATGAAAGAAACATTGTCTTCTTAATTAATATATTCTTTTAGTTGTAAAGAGAAAGTATTTGTCTCTCCATATCAAAAATGCTTGCTTTCTAGGAGAATATAAATGAAATTAAAAATACAAAACAAATCCCCATTGGTTCATCAGTTAATTAATTACCAATACATAGGCCATAATTACTCATTCATTTTTTATAACACTAGTTTTTTTAAATACAAAAAAGTAAAAAAAAATTCTTGTTGACTGCAAAATTAGAGTTAAAAAAATTCAAATTGTACAGAAATTTATAAAATAAAAGTGAACACCTCCTCCTTTGAAATCAGGTTTTCCCCACAAATTCTCTATAGAAAGATGTTATCAATATTGCTTGTAAGTCCTTCCATAAATCCACCAATCCATATGTGTACATATGTATGTACATACACACGTGTGTGTGTGTGTGTGTGTGTGTATGTCTATCTCCCTTTTATTCTTTTTGGGATATTTTATGCTTTCTTAATCTTAGATGTATGTTTTTCATCAATTTTGGAAAGCTGGAACTGCAGGAGCACCTGGTCCTAATTTATTTTTGACCTTTCAAATTTCCTTTCCATTCTTGTGAGCTCACCCTACTTTTAACGTAGACTACATTTTATTCAGTATTTCCATTTTGAAAAGGGAGGTTTTTCGTAATATGTAGTGTTTTATAGTGTATGTGAAATATTACCTCATTTCATCTGCTCAATCCCATTTTTTACCTACTCTTAATCCTTATTGTTAATCCTGTTCCTTAAATATCTCCTATTCCCTTAGCACATTATGTGTACCATTATGCTTTTATTTTCTCCATATTCAAGGAATCAATGATGGGTTATTAAAATAATGTTCTAATAAACACCTTGAATTCATTCACATGTATTCTCTATCTTTTATACCATGTCTGCTTTTATAGTCACAAACACTGAATACCCTACCCTCAAT
Organism: Varecia variegata; assembly: GCA_028533085.1. Lineage (NCBI taxonomy): Eukaryota > Metazoa > Chordata > Mammalia > Primates > Lemuridae > Varecia > Varecia variegata. Next base: position 128,840,334 of record CM052437.1, read on the forward strand.
CGAACTTCACATGCTGTTGCTATCAGTTTACCAAGCCTTAATGAAGAAAATAACAGGCCAATCTTTCACTCTACAAAAAATAATTCTTGCAAAACTCAAATGTGCTCTTAGGGCTGATTTGTAATCTTTAATTTATCTTCACTAAATCTTCAAGACAAATCTCTGCCACCCTCAACCTGATCTCATTTCCTATTTCAATATGAAATGATTTCCTTTAAACTGGTTTATCCATTATGGAATATGTCTACATAATTAATCCATTTCTTTCTCCCTTCTCTTTTCAAAGAATAATTTGTTTTACTAATCATTCCCTTTTCTTTTGAATATTTAATTGTTCCTTCTCCAACAGATCCTTCATCCTATTGTCTGATATTTTATTTAATTCTTTATATTCACTCCTCTCCCAACACTACACTGTGGCAGATGCTGGACCCACCACACAAAAGTCATCCCATCCTGCCTTACTTTCCTCTACAGTAAAGATGAGCATGCCAAATAACTCAATTGTACGTCCTCCCTTGAAGTCAGAAATAGCCATGCTACATGGTTGTGGCCAATAAAATGTTGCTGGAAACCCTCCGGGAGAGATGCTTTCATTAAACAACAAGGCAAAGGCTTGCCAAGAGAAATAACTTTTCTCTCTTATCCTCCTCCACTTTTTCTGCCTGGAATGTGGTTAAGTCTGGTGGTGCAGCAGCTGTCTTGCAACCATAAGTTATGGCTTAAAAAAAAAAAAGGTCTAATGCTATAAAAGGTGAAGTAGAAAAACAGAAAGCTCCTGGGACTTTGATATATTTTGTAGCTACAGAACTCTCTAGATGCCTCACTTTAGACTTCTTGTTAATGGAATAATAAACCACCATTTAAAAACAAGCAAACAAAAAACTATTGCACTACGTTTTTTGTTACTTGCAAACCATTGTGACGTTAGTGAATACCTTTCTTGGATCTCTTTCTCCCTGTACACCTAACTGACAAAAATCAAAACTTTAAACAAACTATATATGTTTCACACAAAGCAGTTGTCACAAACTAGTGGCCCTCAGGCATTTTCACACCAACAGGTACTATACTTGGCTCTAAAGAGTTTATAAAAATTTATTTTATTTTATTTTATTTTTAAAATGTATATATATTTTCTTTTTTATTTCAGCATATTATGAGGGTACAAATGTTTAGGTTACGTATATTGCCCTTGCCCCACCCGAGTCAGAGCTTCAAGCCTGTATTTTTTTATTTCAGAATATTACAGGAGTATAAACGCTTTGGTCACATAAATTGCCTTTGCACTGCCTGAGTCAAAGCCCATCCCCTATACTATAAGCACTGCACCCATTAGGTGTGAATTTACCCATCCCCTTCTCCCTGCTCCCACCTGCCTGATCCCCAATGAATGTTACTTTCATATGTGCACATAAGTGTTGATCGATTAGTACCAATTTAATGGTGAGTACATGTGGTATTTGTTTTTCCATTCTTGTGATACTTCATTTAGAAGAATGGGCTCCAGTTCCATCCATGTTAATACAAGAAGTATTAGTTCACCATTTGTTTATGGCTGAGTAGTACCCCATGGTATACATATACCACATTTTATTAATCCACTCATGTATTGATGGGCCCTTGGGTTGTTTCCACATCTTTGCAATTGAGAATTGGGCTGCAGATGTTTTTATTACAGAATGTCTTTTTTTCCTTTGGGTAGATACCCCGTAGTGGAATTGCTGGATCAAATGGTAGTTCTACTTTTAGTTCTTTGAGGTATCTCCATACTACTTCCTGTAGAGGTTGGACTCATTTATAGTCCCACCAGTGGTTGTATGAGTGTTCCTATCTCTCCGCATCCACACCAGCATTTGTTGTTTTGGGACTTTTTGGTAAAAGCCATTCTCACTGAAGTCAAATGATATCTCATTGCGGTTTTGATTTGCATTTCCCTGAGGATTAGAGATGTTGAGTGTTTTTTCATATGTTTGTTAGCCATTATTGTGTCTTCTTTTGAAAAGTTTCTGTTCATGTCCTTTCCCCAATTTTTAATGGGGTTGTTTGATTTTATCTTGCTGATTTGCCTGAGTTCTTTATGGATTATAATTATCAGCCCTTTATCAGATGTATAGCATGCAAATATTTTCTCCCATTCTTTGAGTTGTTTTTTCACTCTATCATTGTTTCCTTGGCTGTGCAGAAGTTTTTAATTTGATCAGATCCCATTTATTTATTTTTGTTGTTGTTGCAATTGCTTTTGGGGTCTTCGTCACAAATTCTTTGCCTAGGCTGATGTCTATAAGAGTTTTTCCAACATTTTCTTCTAGAATTCCTAGGGTTTCATGCCTTAGGTTTAAGTCTGTTATCCATTGCAAGTTGATTTTTGTGATCCTGTTTCAGTCTTCTACATGTGGCTATCCAATTTTCCCAGCACCATTTAGTGAATAGGGATTCTTACAAATTTTAAATTAGTTACCAACATATTAGCACTACAAAATATTGGCATTTTGGATTTCTGAGTTCATCAAAAAATAAAAAGATAAGAGAACATTGGACTTACCCAAACTTTCTGAGAGCAACACTCTTTTGGAGTTATTTAATGGCTGTTTTTAAAATTGAAGTAAGCAATACAATGGAGAAAAGACGGCATTTCAACAAATGGTGCTGGAACAACTGAACATTCACATGGAAAATAACAAATATAGACACAGATCTTATGCTCTTTACAAAAATTGACTTAAAATGGATCATAGACCTAAGTGTAAAATGCAAAACTATAAAGCTCCTAGCAAATAATGTAGGAGAAAATCTAAATGACTTTGAATATGGAGATAACTTTTTAGATATACCACCAAAGGCACAATCCATGAAAGAAATAATTTATAAGCTAAACTTCATTAAAATTAAAATCTACTTCTCTGTGAAAGACACTGCCAAGAAAATGAGAATACAAGCTATAGATGGGGAGAAAATATTTTGAAAAGACATAACTGATAAAGGACTGTCATCCAGAATATACAAAGAACTCTTGAAACTCAACAATAAGAAAACAAATAACCCAATTTTAAAATGGGAAAAGACCTAAACAGCCACTTCACCTAAGAAGATATACAGATGGCAAATAAGCATATGAAGAGATGATCAACATCCTATGTCATCAGGGAATTGTAAATTTGAACAACAATGAGATACCACTGCACACCTATTAGAATGACTAAAATCCAAAACACTGACTACATCAAAGGCTGCTGAGGATATATGTAGGACAAAGGGAACTCTTCTTCATTGCTGGTGGGAATGCAAACTTGTACAGCCACTTTGGAAGACAGTTTGACAGTTTCTTAACAAAACTAAACGAACTCTTAACTCACATTCTCACTACCCTAAAAATGGTTCACCCATTTCTCCAAATCTGACCACTCTCAAGCACCAGTTCCGGATTTCCAATGCCTACGGGAATTCCAAATGAGTGTCCTACAATCACTGCCAAGTCCCTGTATCAAAAACCAAACTCACCATCTTCCCTCCAAAGTTGGTGTCTTTTTCTGTTTTCCTTATCCCTCTTAATGACACCACCATCCTACAAGTAGCCACTCAATCTCTGAGTAATCTTTTGCATCTAATCCTTCCCAACTATTGCTACCAAGTCACCATATTCATGTCATTAATATCTCTTGCCTGTATTACCGCAGTAATAATGCAGCTATTTTTAGTATCTTCCTTCCACAGTTCTTTCTTGATGCTTCTGCTACATTATTCTTAAAGCACAAATTTGAAGTTGTTACTCTCCCACTCACATACTTTGACTTTTTTCCTACTCCCTAATCTTATCTGGCATATGTTCCTCTGTAATCTGGCCCAAATTTATCTTCCTAGATTTACATTTTTAAGGTATTCAATATTCCCTGCACATCTGCCCATTGGGCATTTTGTTTCCCAATAGCTTTTTGGCATTATTCACTGCCAGGAAAATGTCTTTCCTTTAGCTGCTACACAAACGTCTTTATTCCTATACTTGTTATTCAGGGCCTAGAATATATTTTAAAATTTTAACAATTAGTTGAGTGCAGACAGTGAGACATCTTTCCTATACATCAGAAAAGACATTCAGTGAAGAGACCTGCTGGAGTGTAGTGTGGTGTTGTGGATAAACTCATAGGCTCTGGAGTCAGGCTATATTTACTCAAATCTCACCTCCACCACTCACTTGGGTGAGTTTTCCAATTTTTCTGTGAATCAATATCATTTTCTGTAAAATGGAAATAATAATATAACCAAACATTCAGTGTTGTTCTGAAGGCTGAAATGAATACATGGCTGTAATTAGCACTAAGTACCCAAAAATAATAGTCAATAAATGTAGCTGTTATTATTATTATATTTTGGTGAGGGAAGTCAGACAAGAAATAAGTAGTTATATAAATAAATAGGCATCAAATAGTAACAAATGCTATGGGGAATTTCAAACTCAGTAAAGTGATTAATAGTAACTCTGGGTGAGGAGGCAATTATTATAGATTGGATGGTCAGGAAAGGCTTCTGAATAGGAAGCCTTTGGAGCTTCCTATTGGAGCAAAGTTGCTTCCTATTGGAGTAACATTGAAGCACTGACTGAAATTACCAAATATACTCAGTCCCCCAGAGATCCGAAGGCATGGCCTTCCAAGCAGAAGGCCATGCAATGGCCCTAAGTGGTGTCATTGAAAAACACAGAGGCTCAGCCCATGCCCGGGATTTTGCTGAGCAAAGGGAAGAGAGTAAAGAAATTAGATCAGGAAGATGGGCCAATCAACCCGCTGTGTAGGACATTGCAGGTCGCTGAGAGGAGTTATGCTTTCATTCCAAGGCAAAAGCGAAGCCTTTGGAGTATTTCAAGAATGGGCATAGTATGATCACTGTGACTGCTCTGCATAGGGCAAGAGTGGAAGAGGGAAGACTAGCCAGCCACTGCAGTCAACCAGGCTGGAGAAGATGACACACCCTCGTCCTCTTTTCCAAGTATGCAAACTGTTGTCTTTTTGTTTTTTTAGAAGTACACTTATTTGACTATACGTGAGGTTGAGCATTAAGAATACTCAACATGCGAAAATTTTTTCCCATTCTGTGGGATGTCTGTTAATTCTCGTGATTGTTTCTTTGGCTGTGCAGAAGCTTTTTAATTTAATCAAGTCCCATTTATTTATTTTTGTTGTTGCTGTGATTGCCTTAGGTGTC
>CM052437.1:128846032-128865734 GCA_028533085.1 Varecia variegata
AAAAAAAAAAAAAAAAAAAGAATACTCAACATGAGATCTACCTCATTTCAACAAATTGTTAAATGCACAATACCATATTGCAAACTATAGACACAATGTTGTACAGCAAATCTCTAGAACTTATTCATCTTACATAATTGAAATTTCATATGCATTGAACAAATTCACTGTCTTTTACTTAAAAAAATACTCCTGTTTTAGAGACTCTCTTGATGATCCTTTAAATTGGCATTTATCTATACTTTCCTTACGGCACTCAATGTATAATTACTAATTTGGGTTCATTTCTTCCTAATTATCCTATAAACTCCTTGTGGGCAGGATTTATGTGATATGGACTTCTAGTCTCCAAATTTGTGCTATAATTATCTTATGGAGAAAGTAATTTTGTGGACTTACTGAAATCAAGTACCAAAGTGCTATAAAATATTAACAGCAAAGTCTTTGCCTTGCATTGAAATATTTTTTTCAATATTTATTTGAAAATTAAATTTTGCAGAGATAAAATGAGAAGAAGTAAGGAGACACACAATGTCTATTGACATAAAGGGTTATAGGTGAAGTAAAGACACCCTCATTTTGAGGTTAAAAGAAGGTCAAATTAAGTACTTATTGATTTTTAAATCAAAGTCAAAATAAAAGAAAGCATAAATTATTGAAGCTAAAAGTGCTGAGTGTTTTATAATGAAGACGACCAAATTGTTTTAGATTGAAAATCAAATTAAGCAGCTCAACTACTGCTACACTATTCAGAAAATAAAAATAAATAAAACAGAATAGGACATGGTCAAATGAGGTAGTTAATAACCAATAAGGTAGAGAATATAAAATAAATACACACTCTATTTAAAGGAACTTAGATGTAAATCAGATATCCTCTGATTTGTAACATTCATACAAAAGGAATAATATGAGCAATAGTAGAGAGATTTGGTGTAACTTTAGAAAAGAGCAGCCAGTTCTTTACTTTGCAATAGAATGGTTTCATACTCAAGCTCTTTAAATTCTTATATGTTGATTCATTAATTTTTTTAGCATGACAGGAAGGATTAATGTTTATAAAATAAGATCTTCCTAATGAGAAATAAAAAGACCATTCCTATATAAGGAAATTATAACTACATTAAAGAGATGAGATGTTTTTCTAATTAAAAATGTTCCTTAAAATTGTAAAATTTTTTGCTGAAGAATAGTAACTTGATCAATACTGGTAAATATAAGATGTATTTAGCATTCTAGAAAAGTTTTTGCAAAATGATTTTTTATTTTAGAAATTTATGATTGAATATAGGTACATATATATGTACACATGTATAAATCCCACACACACATATTATTGCAAGTTTATAAAAATAAAATACATATAAAGACTGGCAGACAATAGTCATTCTGACAAGATAGTAAGGCAATAGGTGAATTTTTTTTAATTCTCTAATTTTTACAAAAAAAAAAATTTAAAATAACATTTTTTCACTTGGTTGACTACATACACTTCTTACTGTTTTTATTAGTTTTTAAAGAACAAAATCCATTGTATAGATCCCTCTATATTCTACTGTAATCTGCAATCATGTTTATTATATTGTGAAGAATAAAAAACATAGTGAAAAAAGTTGGAAGTCAAGCTTTATATAATTTTCTTATCTACTATAACTTTACAAGAGCAAGTATAGAAGAAACCCACACTTAAAACTTTTATTTCTGTGGAGAAGTAATTTGAGAACTTTAATAGGATGTACTTAATTGGTTTTCTAGGGCAAGAAATAGGGAATACATAAATGAAATTTGAGATTACAGTCTAAAATTTTGAAGTCTACATGATTCAGGAGCTCACTTTGCACAGCCTTCTCTGGTCATTACCAAGAGCCCTCCATCCAATTTGCTCGGCAATTGGCATTTGTTATCTCCTATTATAGATAGTTATGGAAATTTTGTTGGACTGCTTCCCTCTCATACTGATAAACATGTTATTCTCCCCACTCCATTATCTTCTTTTTCTGGGAATTTTCTGGAGCATAAGCAGAAAGATCAGATATGTTTACCCTTTGACGAGGGTCGGAGGAAGGTTGTAGTTTCCCAAAGTTCAGTTGATTATCATAGTTGAGGGCTTTCTATAAAGTGTATCACATAGTGACGCTTTATCTGCTGTTAGAACAATTTCCTTAGGAAATTGTAGCAGCCTTGGTATTTACTGTGATCTTCCTTTTAAAAACTGACTTAGACAAAAAGAGGGCATAAGCTATATAGTCTAATTCTTTAAATTTTAAATTGTAATTCTAATGGCTACTTCTTCTTTCATGTAAGCAAATGAAAAATAGTTTTTACATTCTAAAGGCACAAAGAGATTGCATGACATGAGCAGAATGTATAAAGTTATGGTGCATTGCACCATTTCCTTTCTCTGGATTCATGATCCTGTTCCCTCCTGGTGTTCCTCTTCCTTGCTGCTCCCTACTTTGGGGCATTTCTTGGTGCTGGCCCCGGAGGCTTTTTCCTAATTTTGTTCTTGCTTACTGGTAATCTAATCATTTCATAATTTCACCAAGATGCCCCACAAACAACTTCAACTCAGTACACCCAAAACGTGAAACAATATCTTACTGAAGTTGTTCATCTCTCTATTTCCTACCATAAATGTAGTCATCTGGATTACAGTCCTTGGAACTATCTCTTTCTGTCCCACCATTTCACTCTCTCCATCTTACTTGTCATTATGTTTGTTTTCTGAACATCACTCTGTCACCTCTCCGCCATTATCATTTTACTGAAGTTTCTTACCCTTACTGCCTCAGACTACTCAGTCTTAACTGACCATTCTGCTGATAATAGAAAACCTTTCAACTTTACAACAGAGCTTTTTCACAGTCAGCAGAGGGATCTGCCTGCCTAATACATTAATCTGAATGTCATTTTCCTGCTGAAAAGTCCTTGATGGTTGCCCATTGCAAACTACATTTCATGGTACATGAGTCCTTAATAATCTCACTCCTAACTTCAAGCTCTATCTTTTCAAGTTTATTACCAACTTTGCTCGCCCCCAATATATCTTGCAGCAAGTCTTATGAGGGGAAGAATCTAATCAGAGCTCCACCACACAGTGCAATCTACTCAAATACAAACTCCTAGAGTAGCACATTTGAATAAAATAGTCATGGGCAGCCTGTGCAGTGAGAGTAATACCTTCCAACTGAATCAAATGAAAAAACTGCAAGTTCAATAAAGGATACTGAAAGCTCTTAGAGAGAAAAAATGAATAGGGAGCCAAAAGTAAACAAAAAGTTTACTGCTAAGGAAAGCGAGAAAAAAGAAAAAAATAATAACACATACAGGAGCCCCAATAAGTCTGGCAGCAGACTTCTCAGTGGAAACCTTACATGCCAGGAGACAGTGGCATTGACATATTCAAAATGCTGAAGAAAAAAAAGCTTAATCCTAGAATATTATATTCTGAAAAATATCCTTCAAACATGAAGGAGAAATAAAAACTTTCCCAAATAAACAAAAGCTGAGGGATTTCATCAACACCAGACATGTCCTACAAGAATGCTAAAAGGAATTCTTCAATCTGAAAGAAAAGGGTGTTAATGAACAATAAGAAATCATCTGATGGTATACAACTCACTAGTAACAGTAAGGACACAAATAGAGATTATTCTAGTGCTGTAATTTTGTGGTGTATAAACCAATTATATCTTGAGTAGGAATACTAAAAGACAAACATATCAGAATTAATTACATAACTTTTTGAGAGAGAAAGATAGTATAAATAGTATAGTTTCCATGCAGATGGAAACAACAAATAGTTAAAAAGTGGGGAAAGATGGAGTTAAAAGGTAGAATTTATGTTAGATTTCTCTTTGTTTATTTGCTTGTTTGTTTTTATTTTGTTTAAAATAATTGGTGATAAAATGTTTTTTGCAAGCCTCATGGTAACCTCAAATCAAAAAACCTACAATAGATATACAAATAGTAAAAAGCAAGAAATTAAAGCACATTATCAGAGAAAATCAATTTTAACAAAGGAAGACTGGAAGGAAGGAAGAGAGGAAGAGAGGACAACCAAACAACCAGAAATCAAATAACAACATGGTAGAAGTAAGTCCTTACTTATCAATAATAACATTGAATGTGACTAGACTAAACTCTCCAATCAAAAGACATATAGTGGCTGAATGGATTAAAAAAACAAGAGCCAACTATAGGTTGTCTGTAAAAAACTCACATCACCTGACACACATAGACTGAAAATAAAGGGATGGAAAAACACATTCCATATAAATGAAACCAAAAAAGAACAGGATTATCTATACTTTTATCAGATAAAATAGATTTCAAGATAAAAAGTATAAAAAGAGACAAAGAAGGTCATTATATAACGGGAAAGGGGTCAATTCAGCAAGAGGATATAACAATTCTAATTATATATGCACTCAACACTGGAGCACCAAGATATACAAAGCAAATATTATTGGAGCTAAAGAGCAAGATAGACCCCAATACAATAATAGTCAGAGACCTCAACATTCCACTTTCAGCACTGGACAGATTATCCAGACAAAACTTCAGCAAAGAAACATTGGACTTAGTCTGAACTATAGATCAAATAGACCAAACAGATATTTACAGAATGTTTTACCCAAAGCAGCAGAATAGATTCTTCTCCTTACCTCATGGATCACTCTCAAGGATAGACCATGTGTTAGGCCACAAAATGAGTCTTAAAAAATATTAAAAATTTGAAATCATACCAAGTATTTTCTCTGACCACAATGGAATAAAACTAGAAATCAGTAACAAGAGGAACATTGGAAAATATACAAACACCTGGAAATTAAACAATATGCTCCTGAATGACCAGTGGGTCAATGAAGAGATTAAGAAGGAAATTTAAAAGTTTTTTTAAACAAATGAAAACGAAAACACAACATATCAAAACCTATGGGATAAAGCAAAAGCAGTAACAAGAGAAAAGTTTATAGCAATAAGTGCCTACATCAAAAAAGGAGAAGAGTTTCAAATAAACAACCTAACGATGCATCTCAAACTAGAAAAACAAGAGCAAAACAAACTCAAACTTAGAAGAAAAGATACAGTAAAGATCAGAGCAGACATAAATAAAATTGAACCAAAAAAATACAAAAGATCAGCAAAACAAAAAGTGGGCTTTTTGAAAAGATAAAATTGACACACCAATAGCCAGACTAAAAAAAAAAAAAAGAGACAAGATTCAAACATATACAATCAGAGATGAAAAAGTACACATTACAAATGATACTACAGAAATCCAAAGGATAATTAGAGTCTACGATGAGCAACTATATGCCAATAAATTGGAGAACCTGGAAGAACCAGGTAAATTCCCAGACACATACAATACAACCTACCAAGGTAGAACAAGGAAGAAATCCAAAACCTGAATAAACCAATAAGAAGTAACAAGACAGAAACAGTAATAAAAAGTTCCCCATCAAATAAAAGCCCAGGACCTGATGGCATCACATTTGAATTCTTCCAAACATTCAAAGAACTAATACGAATCCTACTTAAATGATTCCAAAAAATTATGGAGGATGGAATACTACTCCCAAATCCATTCTATGAGGCCTGTATCATCCTGATACAAAAACGAGACCAAGACACAACAAAAAAGAAAACTATAGGCCAATTTCTCTGATGAATATACATGCAAATATACTCAACAAAATAGTAGTAAACTGAATTCCGTAACACATTAAAAAGATTATTTATTATGAACAAGTGGGATTCATCCCAGGGATGAAGGATGGTTGAACATACATAAATTAGTCAATGTGATACATTGCATCAACAAAAGGAAGGACAAAAATCATATGATCATTTCAATTGATGCTGAAAAACCATTTAATAAAATTCAAAATTCCTTCATGATAAAAATCTCAAAAAGCTAGATATAGAAGTATCTTACTTCAACATGATAAAAGCCATACATGACAGACTCAGAGTATCACACTGAATGGGGAACAACTGAGAGTATTTCCTCTAAGATCTGGAACAAAACAAAGATGCCCATCTTCATCACTCTTATTCACTATAGTACTGGAAGTTCTAGCCAGAGCAATCAGACAAAAGAAAGAAATAAAAAGCATCTAAATTGTAAAGAAACAAGTCAAATTATCCTTATTAGCAGGCAATATGATCTGATATGAAAAGAAAACTAAAGACTCAAAAAAAAATACTGTTAGAACCGATAAATTCAGTAAAGTGGTAGGATACAAAATTAACATACAAAAATCAGTAGCATTTCTATATGCCAAAAGTAAACAATCTGAAAAAGAAACCAAGAAAGTAATCTCATTTATAATATCTACAAATAAATATAAATAACAATCTTTTATTAAATATAAATAATAAAATAAATAAATATCTACAAATAAAATAAAATACCTAGGAATAAACTTAACCAAAGAAAAAAAAGATCTCTATAATGAAAACTAAAAAACATTGATGAAAGAAGTTGAAGACGACACAAAAAAATGGAAAGATATTCCATGCTCATGAATTGGAAGAATAAATAGTGTTAAAATATCCATACTAACCAAAGGGATCTACAGATTCAATATAATCCCCACCAAAATACCTAAGACATTCTTCACAGAAATAGAAAAAATAATCCTGAAATTTATGTGGAATCACAAAAGAGCCAGAATAGCCAAAGCCATTCTGGACAAAAAGAATAAAACTGGTGGAATCACATTACCTGACTTCAAGTTATACTACAGAGCTGTAGTAACCAAATAAGCATGGCACTGGCATAACAACAGACACAGATCAATGAAGCAGAATATACAACCCAGAAATAAATCTACACATCTATAGTGAACTTATCTTCCACAAAGTTGCCAAGAACATATAGTGGGGAAAGGACAGTCTCTTCAATAAATGGTGCTGGGAAAATTGGATATCCATATGCAGAAGAATGAAACTAGACCGTTATCTCTTGCCATATGCAACAATCAAATCAAATGGATTAAATATTTAAATCTAAGACCTGAAACTAAGAAACTACTAAAAAAGAGCATTGGAGAAAGGCTTCAGGACATTGGTCTGAGGAAAGACTTCTTGAGTAATACCCTGACAGCACAGACAACCAAAGCAAAATTGGACAAATGGGATCACATCAAGCTAAAAAGCTTCTGCACAGCAATGGAAACAATCAACAAAGTGAAGAGACAACCCATAGAATGGGAGAAAATATTTAAAAACTACCCATCTGGCAAGGGATTAATCAATAGAATATATAAGGAGCTCCAACAACTCAATAGGAAAAAAATCAAATAATCTAATTAAAAATTGGGCAAAGGATCTGAATAGACATTTTTTCCAAAAGAACACATACAAATGGCAACAGGTATCTGAAAAAAAAGTTCAACATTGTTAGTCCTCAGAAAAATGCAAATCAAAACTACAATGAGATATCATCTCACCCCAGTTTAAATGGATTTTATCCAAAAGACAGGCCATAATGAATTCTGACAAGGATGTGGAAAAAGAATAACCCTTGAATACTGTTGGTGGGAATGTAAATTAGTACATCCACTATGTAGAACAGTATGGAGGTTTTTCAAAAATCTAAAAATAGAACTACCATGTGGCCTAGCAATCCCACTGCTCAGTATATATCCAAAGGAGGGGAATTCAGTATATCAAAAATATATTTGCACTTTCATGTTTATTGCAGCACTATTCACATATTTAGGATCAACCTAAGTGTCCAATGGATGCCTGGATAATGAAACCGTGGTACATATACACAATGGAATATATTACAGCCATAAAAAAGAATGAAATCCTGCCATTTGCAGCAACATGGATGGAACTGGAGAACAGTATGTTAAGTGAAAGAAGCCAACCACAGAAAGACAAATCTCAGTCATATGTAAGAGTTAAATATTAAAAACAATTGATCTCATGGATACAGAGTGTAGAATGATGGTTACTAGAGACTGGGAAGTTAAGCCGAGAGAGGAGGATAAAGTGGGGATGGTTAATGGGTACAAAAATATAGTTAGATAGACAGAATAAACAATATTCCATAGCACAACAAAGTGACTATAATCAACAATAAGTTACTTTAAAATAACTTAGGGTTATTTTAAAATAAAGGGTATACTTTAAAATAACTAAAAGAGTGCAATTGGAATGTTCCTAACAAAGAAAAGATAAATGCCGGAAGTGGTATATACTCTAATTACCCTCATTTGATTAATTCACACTGTATGCTTGAATCAAAATATCACATGCACCCTATAGAGATATACAACTATTATGTTGCCATAATAATTAAAAATAAAATAAAATTTAAACGTTACAAAAAAGTCATGTGGAAATGCTTCACTATACTTTTCAAGTAGAAAAAAATCAAACACAAAATTTATATACATCAAATTCCAACTATTTGAAAAAATTAACTGAATAAAACAAAATGAAAAGATGCATGCTTAATGTTAACTACAGTGCCTGGGACTACTAATATGGGTATTTTCTGACCAACTACTTAGATATGCTTTTCTTTTTCAAATTTTTAAGGAAGGACAAGTAAAGAACAGAAATCAAAAGGAACAAAATGTGCAAATGTATTTTCAATCGGGTGATCAGATTATCCAATGTAAAATGATTGACAATTTTGGAATATGTAGAGAGAACAGAATGAATTTTAGATTCCATTTTCAAAAATTGATTTGAAATAACGAGGAAAAAGAAGAAAAGAATTGAGAGAAACAGGAATTTTCAAATGAATACGGATTTTTTTTTAGTTCTATTTTCAATTACTTAATTATTTGCTAACATATTTGATTTCCACTGAAATCAGTAAACATAGAAGGCAGAAGATAAAGAAATCTGTAAGGTCAAGATACTCGGGTGTCCCTCCCCCTGCTTTTCATCTTCAATGTAAAAATAAGGAATAAACTATAGAGTTGCATAAACACAATTTTACTCAGAACCTGAAAAATTAGAGTCACTACTCAGAGCTTAACTAGTAGCTTGAAAGTGTTTTCCTCGGAAATTTAATTGAGAATTTCTTATTATGTCAAATTGAATATCATCCTCTTGGCCTAGAATCATATCCATATCAAAGTTCTGCTCAGGAATTAATAATTATTAGTGATCTCTTTCAGACCAGATATAAAAGAAAGTGAAAATCTCTTCCCTTCTACACATTCACCTCCTTCTCTCCTCCCTGCCTCTTTTGCATCAGGCAGCATGATATAAGGATTTAATTCAGGTCAATCTCTTACTAATCCACAGCGTGAAGCAGAAAGCAGCATTGCTGAGGGGTCTGTACCGTATTTAAGCTTGCTTAATTTTCCAGTAAGCTTTAATATCATCGCCTAAGACCTAAGAATCAATAACGAGGGGCTCATCTTCATAAAGTCACTTGAAAAATAAGTCTCTTTGCCAGTGAGACATTTTTCAGTGGCCCTCCCACTCACTCTATCATAGAAAAGCACATGTGCCATCTTTGGCTTCTTCAAAATAGAAACAAACGCTTTATGTCAGAGCTCTGTGCACCAGAAGTTTACTTTTTTCAACTGAGCTATATTTAGGGCTAATAACACACACAAATGAAACAGAAACGGGATTTCATTTTTCTAAGTATCAAGAAAACGAAATAAATTATATGCTTCATAAATACTGTCATTGGCTTTTGGAGATATTTGTCCTCTGGTACAATATCAAACATGCATAACGTAAGTTGAACACTGTTATATTCAGAAGTTAGATTTAGTGGTGAGTTGTTTATAATTAGATTATATTTTAACAGAATGTTGCAGGGCTTTTTGTTTGCTTGTTTGCTTTTAATCACAGCAATGTCTAACTGTGTTTTTTGTAAATCATTAGGGAGGTATCTTTTCATTTTAAAGAACTACAGCATTCTCAAGAAAATTAATTACACTTTAAATTTTAAAAATATATTTGAATGCACACACACACACATATACATATAATTCTTGTCTTTTTAGAGAGAAAATAAAAAAGTATTAAAACCTAAAGAGTCACAGTAATATTCTAATGAACTTGAGCTCTATCCCCACCAGGATTAGCAAGCCATTTATGATTTGTCAGAAAATGATGCTATCCTATATAGAGGAAATCACACAATTAAATTGATGTTTTACAAATAACAGATGGCCTTCAATTATTTTTCTGGGAATGGTCTGATGAAAACAAACGTTAGAATCTAGCACAATTTGTAGGCTCCATTCATTATGATATATTTTATTATTCCATAGGTTTATGTTTTATAAGACATGATTGAAATAAAGATATTTACTTATAATGCAAATATATATCATATTACAGGATAACTTGAGTATAATTTACAAATAAATATACATATGTTGGAGTGTTCTCTGTTCCTCTTCTCTTCTGCTTCCTGACAGGGATGAAGACCAAAAAATTTGGAAACAATACATGAGTGTGCAATGAACTGCTGGAGTAAGAGGCCCTGGAAAATATGATATTTGGGAAGAGAAAGGAGTAAAAATATGGGCTCAAGGAAGATCCCAATGAGGAGTCAGAAAACTATTAAGCAAAAATTCATCAACTTCAACATTTTATATAAGGTCAATCCATCAACTACTTTTTAAAAAAGCAATCACTATAAATTGTAATGCTCCTATTTATGCTTAAACTCTCTCCTAGAACTGTACTAAAACATGTATTTTTGGTACTTCTTTGAAATTAAACCAGTTGTAATAATTTTATTAAACAGTAATGATACCTACAAAGGTTTAATGGCATAGACACTTAGCAAGCATTGATTAACCTTAATGGTTATCCAAATGTATTATAGGCTTTACAACAAATGAGCTTCATATGTGTATTATTTCAATATACGTTTGTATACGATTCTAGACGTCAGTCTTTCTACTGATATATATTTCTATATTCCTATTATTGTGCCAAAATTACTGTTGGGACTAAAATAATGTTCATTAAATTTTAATATTTAGTAGAAATATCCATCCTTCCACTTTTCTTTTAAAAAGTATATTGGCATTTTTCCTGCATTTATTTCTTTATATGAACTTCACAATAATTTTGTAAAGCTCTCTTCAGAAATCCATTGGTACCGTGATTGCGACTGCATAATACTTTAGTATTAATTGGGAAGGAATTTCCATTTTTATAATATCAAAATTTCCATCTAGAATGCAGCATATTTTGCTATGTACTTTATGCAGACCTTGCTTTATGGTTTTCAACAAAATGTAATAATTTTATTCATTTAGGTCTTGTTTTTTTTCTTGTTAAATCATCATTATATATTTTATATGTTTATCATTATTGGGGTTTTGTAGCTAATGGGAACAGTAGGTCTTGTTTTCTATGTTGCTTAGTTACTTCAAAAATAAATAACAACTATTAATTTGTGTATATTCATCTTACATTCAGCCACTTAGCAAACTTTCCCATTAATGTTAATATTTTGCTATACTATGTTAGGTTTTGTAGGTATATAGTCATAGCATCTGTAATATGGTTTAAAATGCATACTAGAATAGTACTGCTGAATTTCCACTCAAGGTAGTATTTAAATGTAAATAACAATTTCAGTGGGTGGCTTCTGATATTTTTTGACTTCTGATTTGACTTGTAAGTCTGAAGAATCTCTAAAAGAAGTCAATTATAGATAATATTATTTTGGGCAAAGTATAGTTAGACTTCCCAATCTGAGAATTATCTTAACTAGAAATTTTATGCCAATCAAAACAACTCATTGACTAGTTCAATATATATATGTGTGTATATACATAAATAAATATAAAAACATACTCCATAAATGTCTTTTGTTTACTTTCTTACCTTTTTGCTCTAATAAAAATACAAAATTATGCTTTTAATTTATCTGATTCATATTTCATAATACTGATGTTAATTAGGGATAACACATTTAAATCACATGATATTTTGTGTGGCAACCTAATTTCTACATATTCATTTTGCTTTCTCAATTTTAATCTCCTAATAGTAGATGCTTGTGGAATTTCACATAAATTAAAATGCTAAATTACTTTATAAATAAAAACTGAACATCATTCTCAGCCTCTGAATGGTCCTGGAAAATAACTATTTTAACTGATTTAAATTTTAACCTAATATAGAGCCATCTAGTTGTATGTAATTGAGAATATTTCTTAAGAAACTAATAATTTTTAATTTGTTTATTTGAGACAATTTAACTCAGCCATCTAAACCTACATCTGACACTAAAAAGTCTGAAACATAGACATTGTGCATAATGTGAAGGCAGAAGAAGTTCAAGACAGGGCAGAGGCATTGATCAGAACTAATGTACAGTTAGGACAACAAATGTGTCTAGGATTCACCTAACCATCTTTGTTTTATTAAGATGGACAGAAAAGAGCATGATGATTAGCACTGTCTTCTTACTACTATCATAGATTTACCTTTCATTTATTTATTTTTTACTTTTTATAGAAATAAAACAAGCATTACAAAAGTGTGTACAAATTATGTGTTTTTGATGAATATTCAAGCAGACCTGTGTCACCATTATTTAGGTGATTTGAGCAATATTTTCACTTTTGTAAAATACACACAAGGAAGGAACCGACATATATGACCATATTATTACGTTATTAATCTGTAATTTCAGTATATAACTGATAAATCAGATGATCTTCTTTAAATTAGTTCATTCATTTTGGCAAATCAATAATAACAGCATGCACATATATTAACAATTACATCCATATATTTGGGAAAATAATACTCTATGAAGGTTATTAAGTATTAAACATTTTAGCAAATTATTTTAAAAAGCATCTGTCCTGCCTATTTCCCTATTTAGTATATACATTTTTTGGTTTAAAGTTGAGAGTCTAGTTGAACAACTTTTATGATTAACATCACAAAAAAAGAATCATTTTGTTTTAGCTGCAAGAGTGGTTAGAATAAGCATATGGATTTGAATAAATAAGCTCTTTAGTTTCCAGTGGAGAAAATTCTACAGCACTGATGTCCTTTTTATTTGTAATGACTTACTATGAAACATTGTTTTTATTTATATTAATTTTAGATTACACCATGCTCCAAATTATATTACTTCATAACTGTATCAGGAAAATATTAGTGCTCAGTTAATAAAGCTATTACATTCTGCATAACAAGAAAAACTAATAATGTATTTAATTAGAAAATAAAAACTTTATATTCTAAGAGGTTTCATCAATTTTTTTAACTAAAAAAGTATACCTGCAGTATAAATGCAATCATACATTAGATCATATTCCTGGCTGTCTTCTAAAAACATTCAATTGTATTGTTTATTGACAGGAAAAGAAACAAATATCATTTGGAGTCTTATCTCTCATACTAAAAGTTCCTACACCTACTGACACAATTTGCTTTTCAATTAATTATCATACACAAAACTAGATCCAATTTATATAATACAGGAAGATTTTTTGTTCTATGAGAAAACATTATAGAATTAAAGATTTTAAGAGCTGGATACAACTATAGAGAAAATTCCAGTTTATTTGTTACAATTATCAAAGCTCAAGAGTACACAGTTATTAATAATTAGCAGCCGAAGTATAGATTTTGCTACTATAGTGCAAATGTTTTAAAATAACATAGAATGAAGCTCTCCTGCCCATATGTTGAGATATAAAAAACCTTTTAAGGTGGCTAATTTAACCACAGGAGTATAAGGCTCCCCTGTGTCTATCTAGAGATGAAGTACAGACACCCAGGGGAAGAAGGGAGGGGAGCACGTGAGACCAGCCTAGAGGTAAGGACTGCAGGAGTCAAGAGCAGCTCTTTGTTGTAGAACAGTTCGGAAAATTAAGTTGCTGTCAACAGACATTTCCATTGTGGAAAATAAATACATTGAAATATTATTCAGCCTCTACAAAGTAGGAAATTCTGCATTTGCGACAACATGGATCAATGTATAGGACATTACGCTAAGTGAAATAAGCCAGTCTCAGAAGCACATATAGCGCATGATTACACTTACACAAGGTATCTCAAATAGGCAAATTGATAGAAGCAGAGAATAGAATGGCTATTCCCAGAGACGGGAAGAGGGACATGGGGAATTTTTTTTCCATGAGTATACACTTTCAGTTATGCAAGATGAGTAAGTCTTAGAGATCTACTGTGCAACATAGTACCTGTAGTTAACAATACAGTTTTGTGTACTTTAATATATGTTAAGAGAATAGATCTCATGCTAAGAGTTCTTACAAACAAAACAAAACAAAAAAACACAAAAGAACACAAGGAAATTTCTGGAGGTGATATATATGTAGTTCCTTGGTTGTGGTGATGGTATCAAGGGTCTATGTATATGTCCAAACTCATCAAGACACATTAAATGTGTGCCATTTTTGCATATTAATTATACCCCAATAAAGCTAAAAAAATAAAAATAAGTTATGTTTTGCTGGATGTGATACCACATGTCTATACTGCTTCATAACTTTTTTTTTTAACTGAGGCCTACTCTTTTCCAAGGACCATAGTAAGTTCTTCACATACATTATACATTATTTCATCTAATGCTGCTGACAGAAAATTTGTGAATTATACATGGGTGAACTGAGGCATAGAGAGTTTAAAAAACTTGCCCAAGGTAACAATTCCAAAAAGTGACAGAAAGAGGATTTTAACTTTGGTGCATCTGAATTCAGAATTTCCATCACCCCCCAAAATATCATGAATTCTATAATGGAGTCCACATTACAGAGAGAGTTAAATTTTTAAATTGACATATAAAAGATTAACACACATAACTTCAAACTTGTAAAAGATTTTCCTAAAGAATTGGAAAAATGAGTAAATTCTGTTTAGATTTGGAAAATGACTAGCTTTAAATTTTTTCTTTTGTACCAGAGGAAAAGAAGTTAAACAACAACAAAAACAATGACAAAATATGCTGAAATAAGGAAAAAAAAAACCATGACAAACATACAGAACGGTGGCCAAAAAGAAAAACCAGGAAATCTGTAAGTTATAATCATGTTTTTCTAACTTCTTCAAGAGAAATGATTTTAAAAGTCCGTGATATTATGACATGGTGTACTGTTTTAATTAGTTAAAACTTACTAAAAAATTAAAGTGACA
Source organism: Varecia variegata (assembly GCA_028533085.1). Lineage (NCBI taxonomy): Eukaryota > Metazoa > Chordata > Mammalia > Primates > Lemuridae > Varecia > Varecia variegata. The sequence continues at coordinate 128,861,171 of CM052437.1, forward strand.
CATATTTAAGAATATACATGCATACTCTCATATAGTTATTAGGAATACCTTTAAATCAGTTCACATAAATGATATTAGTGTTATTTTTACAAAATAAAGATTTCTTATATCAGTCAGTATTTCAGTATGACTTTTAAAGCCTTTTACTGTTGACAGCTTTTCTGCCTGTTTTGTGGGATGTAACAATCTCTGATCACAACACAGCCTCTATACTCTTCACAAAACTTTTTTGTCTCGGAGAGTGACAGTTTGTTTTCTCAAGGCAGTTCCTGTTTTTAAAATACAAGAATCTTTTCAACTGTGTTATTTGCTTGCTCCATACCTAAGAAATCATTCAAAATTTGTTTTCTTCCTAAATCAGTTTCTAGGGCTTAAGTTCCTCCAACACTGATGTAGGCATGGCCTCTGCGTTACTATCACTTGTGGATTTCATATAAACGCATAAATTTGGGCCTCACTACTGTACTATTAAATTAAAATGTATTGGAGTTGGGAAAAGGCATGTGCGTTTTGAACATTTTCTGATGTGGTTCTGATGTAGATAAAAGTTTTAGAAACACCACCTGTGTGTTGGAGGCCTTGCAACTGTGGACCTGAGATATTGACCTGTGATCACTGCACTGTGGGAAAGCCAAAGAGGGACACAATAAGAAAGGTCTCTAGATCCTGTGGGGAAATCAGCTCATTTGGATTTAAAGATAAGTAGAATACATAAAAAGGTAGAATAGAGGGAGAGAGGCTCAGTTAAGAGTGGGGTGGGAAATAAGTTATTTATTCTAGTGTGCTCTTTCCAATCTGTATAAAAATATACAGATTTTTTCCAATCTGTAAAAAAAAATAATTTTTGTGTATATATGTGTCAAATTACTTGTTTTATAATGTCTAGCACTTATGAAATGCTTAATAAATATTTCCCATAATATTCATTCTTTCATTCACCCATCCAGCAATCCATGCATTCAACTAACTGCATCCTAAACTGTGCCAAACTCTGTGCTATGTTTTCAAAAAACAACGAAGATGAACTCTAGACATGGCATCTCTCCCATTAGGGAGCTTAGAGTCTTGTAAAGAATATAGATACTAGTCAAATAATCAAACATATATGACATAACATCTGTGATAAATATAGAAAGAGAGAGATAGATGGAGTTAAGAGAATATGTAACAAGATAATTTGATATGGAGAGGGAAATAAATGTTTTCCTGAAGAATCTGAAGGAAGAATAGGAGTTAAGAGGGTGGGACAGGCCCTTTTAGACAAAGAGAACAGCATATTTATTCAAGGGCATTGGGGTTACTACGGGTGCCTCTTTTGTTTGGGTGACCAGTCTGGTTGGGTATTTTATCTTTAATTGTCACTATACTTTCCATTAGAAATTTTCATCAATATTTTACACTTGAGAAAAGGGAGGGTTAGAAAAGTTAAGTATTTAAGCAAAGTCATATGAAACATAGCAAATAGTAGATCGAAAAGTAGAAATTCCATCAGTTCTGTTTCAAAGTCTATCTTTTGTTCAGCATTTGGGCATAAATGTGTTTCACGGTATAGATGATGCTAAAAGCCTCTCCAGAATTAATAGAAGGAGAGTTAGATATCAGGTAGCAACTAGATCTATTAGACTGGGAGAGAGGAGAAGAGTAGAAAAGGAGAAAAGAACAGTGAAGTGGATTATGTCCCCTTAAAGACCAATATTATGCTTTGGGCACAGATATACTTTTGTATGATGACAGATAAGTAGAATCTATGAAGCTCTTTATTTCCTGCATGGATATGTTAGATAAGAATCCACCTTAATATAAACTGATAGTACTCAGTGGAATCTTTAATTCAATGCTGTGTTTCTCGACCACAACTATACTTTAGAATTACTTGCAGAGTTTTTAAAAATATATCAATTCCAGGTCTATTCCCCTCAAACCATCTAATTGTTCCAGGTGAGGTAGAGTCTGGGTATCAATACTTTCCAGAACTTCCTTCGTAAATCTAATGTGTACCCAGGTATAAAAACCAGTGTTCTATCATACATTGTACAATATAGATTAAAAGATCTTAGTATATTTCATCTATTAATGGACAGAAATGATGGCAAATTCAGTTTTAGATACTTTGTGTTTTGAGTAATTGTAAGATAATTAAATTATCTTGTCCAGGAAGCAATTAGAGATCTATAATTGATGTTATTAAAATTATTTTGGTTTATATTTTCTATTTAAGAAATCTAAATGAATATTTATTAAATAGATTAAATTATATTTACAACATATCTGTTGCTTTGTCACTAAAGACTATCCTACTAGTAAATAGAATTTTTTTGTAATTAGCATTCATTTTTATTGAAATTGAAAAAAATGAGGATTTTAAAATATATGTTTGGGAACTCTTTCCTTCTAGGTTGAGATCTTTAGGTACAGTATTATATAACAAATAGAGTTTTTTTTCTGTGGATTCTTGGACTTAAATACTTAATACTAAATATTAAGAGAAAGATGATAGATTTCTTTCCTATTTTTCAGAAAATACATGCTCAGCTAGATTTGTGATGAGCTTCAAAATTATTAGTTTTTTATAGACAACAACATATCATATAAAATATTTCTTGATATAGATGGATGTTTAAAAAAAATCTAAGTTTCAAACCTAACCATAACTGAATTTTTGGTTGCTTAAAATGTTTTTGGTGATTTAATAAACGTGCTACACAAAGTGCTATACATAGTGTTACAATCTGCATGGATCAAATTGACCAAAACATGTTTACATCTGATAAATTACATTTTTATAAAATCACGTGACTTTCAATTCCTAGCTAACGATTAACATATTCTTCTCTTTCTCAAAGGAAATGTAAACCAGGATTATGCCACCTCTAATGCTTTAAATATTATGACTGAATTTTAAACACTCCCATTATTTGTTTAATGAGCTGCTTGGTACTATTCAGTCCCCACACCTGCGGCCTCTCAGTGCCCATCTGCAGGCTGAGCCCCCCCTTGGTTCTAGGACCATTTGAGTGGGATGGTGGAAAAGTAATACTTAGAAGATCTAAACACATTTGGTGACCTCATAAAGAACAGCATTAATCCTGGTAATGGATATGTTTCCTTTTTCATCATCTTTAAACCCTCATATTTTCTCCCAATTCTGGGAATTGGGTAAAAAGCTGAAACCTTTTATTGGTTCCCCGTTGAGGTCTGTAATCAAACGAGGGACTATCTCATAGTCACTATGTCTGAGACACCAACACACACAGGACCTGCTTGAACTTCTACTCCTGACCTCAGGTCCCCTAATCTTTGGCCCATACATCCAGACTTCTTCCTCTTATTTACTACTGAAGACTTCTCCATTCATGTTCCCACTGCAATAATATATGTATATTTCTTCTCATCCCAAAAGGGATTTGAAGGAAATGGGGATCGTCTCTTTTCTGTATTCCACTGACTAATCCCACATTGATCAAAATATTAAGTGAAACATTATGCTTTATTTATTGTTATGAGCATTTACAGAAATACCATAATGTGATAATATATTACCTTGTTTTACCCAATAAAAGTATATTTACTTGTTATTTTACTTGTGGCTACAAGTCCAGAAATGTCCACAGACTTTTAATGGTCCTGATATTGTGAGTAATACCGTAATTAGGGAAATTCTTTAACACTTTCTGAAAGATTCTTCAGAGAATATAATTCTTTATATTATGCACAGATGAAAAGATTTGTTAGTTACTTTTATTTATTCATATCTCATTATAAGGTTTTGAAATGTCAGCTAGTAACTTATGTAAAAAAATAGTGATTTCAACTTTAAGACAAATTTACAATCATCTGCAATTTTAAACATTTTGAAATGACAAAACCACAATATTTCTATTCAGAAATGGTGTGTTATAATCTACTTACATTCAATATTATTTATATATCACTATTTTTATAATATAGCTCAGTTACAACATACACAGGTCTCAATATTTCACTTGCTTTGACTGTAACAAATGGATAATTTACTTTGAGAAAAGGATAATATGAATTATATTTGCCTTACTGAATGATTTCAAATGTTTGCAAGTGCAAAATGGCAAACTATTCTGTGATTGATTCTTTATTTTTATTTGGCCTTCATTCAAAAGTCAAAAGCAGTTCTGTCTACTTTTTTGATCTACAACATTTACCTTTTCAGGTTTTCTCTGTGATAGCTGAAGCACATTTAATTTTTGTAAGCAAATAAAAATCTATTTAATGTCCTTTGGTCAACTGAATAATTTGTATAAATCTTCCTCATAGTGCTAACTAGCACTATACAGGACAGGAATTGCTGCTCCACTTCATGTTTTTAAAACATTTATTTTTCATTGTGTTCAAATGCCAGTTTACACAATTAAGTTCCACATATACATTTTCTTTTTTTTTTTTTCCACTTTTTTTTTTTATTTATTATAGCTTATTATGGGGGTACAACCGTTCTGGTTAAGTATATTGCCCATGCCCCTCCCAACCCCCCAAGACTGAGCCTCAAGGGTGTCCATTCCCCCAACAGTGCACATCGCACTCATCATGT
>CM052437.1:128866234-128988707 GCA_028533085.1 Varecia variegata
AAATGGCTAAGGAGCTATCAGTGGATTGAGGGAATCTCAGTAGACAGAAAAGAAAATACAGAATATTCAACAGAGATAGTGCTCAAAAATGGGTGGACCAGAAGTTTGTAGGAGATGAGTACTGACTCAAAGAAAAAGGGGACTGAACATGAGCTATGACTACTGATCAGTGTACAGGTGGGTAAGTACTCACTTAGCTGTTATGTTTGGGTGAGGAGGATAAGTTGCAGATGAAAACATCCCATGTTTAGTTCATAGTTTTGAACTAAAGGTGAGGAAAAGGGAAAAATAAAAACATAATAATAGTCAAAGAGTAACTTTAGAATTTTGTATCCTAATAAAATATATTGTAATGCATTATATTAAATAATGCTTTAGCTATATTTTAAAACATTAATTTTATAAGAAAAAATATAAAATTAAATAGAGGCAAAAAAAAGGTTAAGGTGTTTGGAGTACATCCAATATCCCCCAGCAACTCCATTTGTTTTTGTTTCATTTACTTTATATAAGATAAATACAAAAATAGAAATTAAAAGAATATTAGTCAATTTTGTTAATTAATCATGAATATAAATGTTATTCATTAAGATTTCTACAAAATGTGCTTCCCTTCTTTTTTATTTTAATTCTGGTTAAACATTTTGTAATGCAATGTTTCAAAGTTCTGGTTCTGAGTTCAGTTAAATTTGAAATTTGGCACAATCCATCTTAGGTGCAAAATGATTTTACAACAAAACAGGTGGATCTGAATAGAAAAAGTTTATCATTGGCCATGCTTGCTAAATCATAATGACCATTTCAAATTCACTCACCAATTGTAGAAAGTGTGCTCATATTGTTGTTGATGTTGAAAATTTCAACATTTCATTAGCTTGTTACATCCCTATCTTTACTAATGTCACTCAGTTGTTTGACAAACTAACTGGAAGTCTAGTTAGTTTGGAAGACTGTTTTTCCCTGTACTTTCTACAAATGGGTCTAAAACCTCTTGAAATTCTTTATTTTAAACATTTTTAAACAAGGGAGCAAATTCTGTTTCCAAATATAATTGTACATGGTATCCATGGGGATTTCATTTGCTTAAAATATTACCTTGAAGAGACAGATTAAATATGTTTATATTTTTCCAAACCATCTACTTAGTAACATTCTACCAGAAGGCAGTGAATTTGGATTTCTTTCCTTATAACAGAAAATTATTAAATTTTTAAATCTGATTCTTTTTATATTTTACATGAGAAAACCAGCAAAACATACTGTAGTATAAATGATGGTTGTAGTCACTGCCCATATCATTACAGAGTATTGTTAAAAATTTACTACAGATTTTGTTTGTCTGCTTGTTTGTTTTCAAGTATTTTTAAAATATCCAGTAGCACTGGGGGCCCTTCTTGCTTCAGTTTCTCTCCTGTATTGTGTTGTCCAGGAAGGGTATAGTGAGAGAATTTCACTTGTGATGCTGTATCTTGGTAACGTTACTCCAGAATCTACTTCATCAGTAGTTATGCCAACAGATGGTGGTCCTCACCACAAAACATCACTTTTATTAAATGTCATATAACATTCAGAACATATCTTCTTTTGTGCATCTTTTTACTAGCTCAAACCATATTTTCCATAAGCTAAAAGAAGATAGAAACTTTTGTCTTTGTGTCCACAATGAGCAAACTTCCAAAATTACATAATTTGATATGCCCATTCTTCTAACTCTTCAGCAATGTTCTCTGTGTGACTTTCTCCTCAAAAAAGTTTACTGACAGAGGAATTCCTTTAAGTTGTTACCATAGCATTTTTTAGTCATTCGTTCAGTCATTTTCTTAACCAGGCCAGAAGAAATCTATGTTTACCTAATGGTATGGTTTCATTTCATTATTTCATTTTTAAGATAGAAATTACAAACAATACTTTAAAATATTTAAGAAAATATTCATTTCATTATTTAATTTAGGAAATTTCTATGAAGTAATGGCTTATTATGACTTTTAACATTTCTGGAAATGTGGCAGAAGTTTGCCTTTATTGATAAAATCTTTAATTTTAGAATGTCTTTCTCACTATGAAGCCTGAAGATACCAGAAAATAAACACACTGTGTTACTGATATTTCATGTACAAGTTGAAGCTGACAGCCTCACTTAGTCTACTTGGTACCTACAATGTTTTGAGGGAATATTAGGATTTGATTGATGCAAATTTCAAAGTACAAAATATGCTTATAGTAGTTTATGTGAATTGTAATTCTAATAATATTCTCTAATTCCATATTTTTGTTCAATTTCTTACGAGATATGACTACGTTGTCATTTTCTTCCACCCCACAATTTGACTGAAAAAGAGTTTGTAGTAGGAAAAGAAGCATCAGCTTTGGCAGTTTCTTTCTCACATGTGTTTGCACACTTGTGCCATCGTCAATTCATGCTTTCTTTACACTTTTCAAGCTATATATTTGTTTTGGGAAAGGTGGTTTATACTACTACAGATTACGTAATCCTGCAATCTCTGTATCAATGTACGGGGAAGCCCCAATACATTAAACAAGTGAAAATGAAGGGAAAGATTGAGCATAACTTTGCACTGATCAAATCCTGACCTTCCCTCAGAATGGCATATGTATTATATCCACGGGACTCAGTGAGACTTCCAGTATCAATTGGTACACTAAATATTTGTAATGCTTAATGTATTTCTTATTTTCTAGATAAAATATATGAGTAAAAAATAATGGGTACATGAAACACCTGGAAAACATCTTGCAGAATCTGCTACAGTAGGCCTGGGATAGAAGTTGAGAGCTTGCATTTTTATTTATATATTTATTTATTTATTTTAATTCAGGATATTATGGGGGTACAAACATTTTGGTTACATGTAATGCATTTGCCTCACCCAAGCCAGGACTACAAGCATGTCCTTCCCTCATACAGTTTGCTCCACTTCCATTAGCTGTGGGTTTGTCCCCATTACACCCCCACCTTCTACCCCCCCAACCTGACTGGCACCCCGAGAGTATTACTACCGTGGAACACCTTAGTGTTGATCAGTTAGTACCAATTTGATAGCGAGTACATGTGTTGCATGTTTTTCCATCCTTGTGATACCTCACTTTGAAGAATGGGCTCAATCTCTATCCAGGAAAATATAAAAGAGGAGAGCTTGCATTTTACAAGCTCCCAGATGATTCTGAGACTGCTGGTCTCTGGGCCACACTTGGGATAACAAGGTCTTACAACACCTTGATGCATCTTCTTACAAACACATTAGGAAGCTTGCTGCCAATTTCAAGACAGCTGTAGACAGTGGGGTATCATTTAAGGGTTTCTAAGAGACAAAATAAAAATCAAATTTATTTTAAGGACCAAAGAATGAGATACCAATTACTAAGCTATTATAGTAGTGAGGTAAAAAGTATAAGTATTGCTAGTGGAAATGAAAAATAATGGATAGATCCTAAGAGAAATATCAATTATATTGAGTGAATGAAAACTGTTGTTATGGGAATACCTGTAATTATTGGTATTTAAAATTTTTTAATTTGTGTCTTTTTTTAGAAATTGGGTCTTGCTCTGTTACCCACGCTGGCATGTAGTGGCACAATCATAGCTCATTGCAGCCTGGAAATCCTGGGCTCCAGGGATCTTTCCATCTCAGCCTCTGGAATAGCTGGGACTACAGGCATGCACTACCATGCCTGGTTAATTTATTTTTATTTTTATTTATTCACATTTTTTAGAGATAGAGTCTCACTATATTGCCCAGGCTGGTCTCAAATTCCTGGCTTCAAGTGATCTTCCTGCCTCCGCCTCATAAGTAGTTGGGATTATAGGCATGCGTCACTGCTCCTGCTTTGTAATTATCATTTTGAGATGCTCTTCTGTCATTTATTTAAACAGTAGAAATATCAAATGTACTTCTAAGTAAACTAGAAAATTATAAAGAACATTAGTGTCTTTCACTTTTTTGAAACATAAAACCCTCATTTGGTGTTCCACATCTACTCATTGTGTAAACTAGTTAACAGTTTATATCAATAATTTTAACATTTTGGCCCCCAAATGAATTTTAAGAAAGAGTAATAAATGAATGTATACATTATAATTGGTATTTCTATAGGAGATATATTTATTAACTTACTGGATCGTTGTTTTGAACTCTTCCTTCCCCTATTGTGGTTATCATTTGGGATTTCTATTCTCATGATAGGATAAAAGCAATCAAGAAGGGGGATTGATGAATAATATAATGGCCTAGAAAAGAAGGTAAACCAGAGGAAGAAAGGCAAGGAGATGCTGGAAAAGGAATTAATGAGGGGTTCAAGAGAGTTGAACATGAATACCTGGTGAAGTTAGTGGCAATCTCAATGACCCAACCTCACAAACATGTATGCCCTTCCTGCTTCATTGCTGGTACAATAACAGGGCAGTCTTCTCCCTGCCAGTTGTAGCCTATGCTTTTCTTAGATAATGCTTATAATGTGACATAATATCAGCACTTAGAGGCTTAAGAGTAAATGTAAGAATAATTTGGATGCCTCTGAAGTGAGCCTAGGAATTCTTGCTGCTTATTAGTGGTGGGTGTATCATAGGAGTCTTGTCAGCACTCCAGCAGCCTTGTTGAGAGCTGTGTGCCAAACCTCTGGTTTTCATTATAAGAGAGAGAGACTGGGCTGGACCTGAGGAATTATTCTTAGACGACTGAAAGGGTAATCTAACCAACATGAGACGCACTAGGCATGGAGTATTTATGTTTTATGATTCCCAAGTTAGTAATATTTTCTTCAGACTATGGAAGACAACATAAGGGGGAAATAAGTTAATTTCAGCACTACTCATACATTGCTCAGGATTCATATGGTACTCACAGGTAAAACAGCCAATGTGGAAAAAATGTCTGTCCAAATTGCATTTCTCCTTGATTCAGGTGTGCCATAGGGGAGTCACAATCCATTTAGAATATGAGCACAATCACTGTCCACCTCAATCAATTTAATGCAAAAGGGGAAAGGGAATCATTAGGGTGCAGAAAAATCAATTCTGGGCATCTGTCTGCATCCAGACCTCAGGCCAAAACAGATTGAATACCAAAAACTAGACAAAAGGGAAATCCCGGATTTCAATGTGCAGTTCTTTGGTGCTGCTCCTATTAGGTGACTAATGAACCTTTCATTTTGAATCAGTGTGTTTTACAGCTGCACCTAATCATTGTTTCTGTGACCTAAAACTATGATATGTGGCAGAAGCTGTAGATGAGGTGAGGTGTGATGGATTGTCATTGTCAAATTATTAATAGAAAAGTTAATTTTCTATTAGAAATATAAAATAAAATATTTTATTCAGAGCTCCCTTTTCAACTCTGGTCCCAGCTGCCAAAATGGACTATATCATTCAATGCCGACCAACTTTGCCAAATGATATAGAGTGTTTGGCAGTACATATATTAAACTCTATTCAACTCTAGCTTTTATGAAAACTATTTCACATCATCTTGTTGTTCTATAAAGCAAAAGTAATTTTTTTTCCAAATAATATTAAAGCGTGATCAAACTCTGATAACCAAAATAAAAGGAGAACAATTCAAATTAGTGGGCTTTATTTCTATTGGCATATTAACTGAGGTCATTTTTTTAAGTCACTTTCAATATATTTGTAATTTACACATATGGTAAAATTTAATGTTGCAATAATACTAATTATTATTATACCCCTTTTATAGATGAAAAACTGAGATCCACAGAGGATACATAATTCACTTAAGGACTCCCAGTAAATAAGTACTCAAATGGTACAAGTGCAATTTATGTAATCAAACATTTGTACCCCCCTTGGCCGGGTGTGGTGTCTCACGCCTATAATCCTAGCACTCTGGGAGGCCGAGGCGGGTGGATCGCTCAAGGTCAGGAGTTCGAGACCAGCCTGAGCAAGAGCGAGACCTCGTCTCTACTAAAAATAGAAAGAAACTATCTGGCCAACTAAAAATATATATAGAAAAAATTAGCCGGGCATGGTGGCACATGCCTGTAGTCCCAGCTACTCAGGAGGCTGAGGCAGAAGGATAGCTTAAGCCCAGGAGTTTGAGGTTGCTGTGAGCTAGGCTGACACCACAGCACTCACTGTAGCCCGGGCAACAGAGCGAGACTCTGTCTCAAAAAAAAAAAAAAAAAAAAACATTTATACCCTCATAATATTCTGAAATTAAAAAAATTGCCTGTCATATTGGGTGTGGAAGGTGGCTCAGACTTGTTTTTATTTACATCTCTCATGATGAATAAGTTGAATATTACCCTGTGTTTTCTGAATATGTGGATCTCCTATTCAGTAAAATACCTGTTCAAATTCTTTACCCATCAAAAAAAAAAAAAATAAGTATTGAACCTAATATGTGGTAACACACTGACTGCCACACTAAGAAAAAAATTTTTTTTCCTTGGGGTCACAATGTTTTATTTTGAAAGTAGAATAAATCTTTGAAAACAAAATGATCCTTTCCAATTTAATTAAAAATTTGTTATTTTTTATTGTTTTGTGTGTGTGAGTTATATGCAACTTGAAAAATATTTCTCGTAGCTCCCAAAGTGAAGAGACGTGTGAGTTATATATGCTTCATGAATCCCTGGGTTCAAAACTAGCATGAGTTAAATACAACTCACATGACAGTTAATGTGTTAATGGAAAGCTAGAAATTTGCACCAGAAGCCACACAACTGCTTTTAAGTTTTTAAATCAATGCTATACGAATAAACATTTTTATTTCATGCCATATGTAAACATGGAAATATACTATGAATATTTCAACATACACAAATAAAAGTTTAAAATACATGACATAATTTATTTTAAAAACTAATTAACCAAATAAGATTCAATCATAAAAGTCCAAATCATTTTCTGTTTTTATAAGGCCATATTGTCATTTCACTTTTTGACCTGGATTCTGAGCTAATGCAAAATTACTTTATAGAATGAGAAAGTAGTGAATCTCAATAGATTCATTGCCATTCAACACCAAAGAAGCTAAATATGTCTTTTATAACTTGCATAACAAAAACATTCCAGAAAACAGTATTTCTGAAAATATGTGGTACATATCTTTATCATAGGAACTGTGATTCCTTCCCTCACAGAGCTTCCATTCTAAAAGAGGAGATAAGAAATAAACTATTAGATAAATGAGTAAATTACATATGATGCTAGATAGTAATAAGTACTAAGAAGAAAAACAAAACAGATAAGGCAAATTGGATATGTTGCTATTATTTATTGATTGATTGGTTTTGCAATTTAATTTGGATCTATGACCAGCGGGTTCTCATTTGAGTGAAGATGTTTAGGAGATAAGGAAGCTGGCAATGTATCTGTGTCAGGGAGGAACATTTCAGCAGAGGGAACAGTAAGTTCAAAAGTTCTGAGACATGACTAGTGTGTTTCAATCATAACAAGATTAGTGGGACTTAAGCAGAATGAACAGGAAAATCAGTAGAAAATAAGGTCAGATGAGAGGGAACTGGGCCAGACCATAAAGACATTAAAGGACATTGGAAGGACTTTGGATTTTACTCTGAGCTACTGGAGGGTTGTGTGCACTGTAGCTGCTGAATTGAGAAGAAACTCAAAAGTAGTAAGGGTCAATCAAGGAGACCAGTTAGAAGGCTATCGCGTCCATCCGGGCAAGAGATGATGATGGATTGAATAAAAATAATAGGAGTGAAGATCATGATAAGTTGTGGGGCTGTGGATACATTCCAAAAATTGAGCCCATATGACTTACTAAAAGGATAAATATGGAATAGGACGGTAAGAGAGAGGTCAAGGATGACACCAAGGCTTCTTGCCTAAGTACACAGAAGAGTGGAGCTGCCATTTAATGAGATGTGACATTATACAGAATGTTAGATTGAATATTGTTCTGGAGCCAAACTATAACAATTTCTATTATAGAATTCAACATAGCACAAAGTCTTCCTACAGCCAACCCAGGGCAGCTCCATCCTTTTGCATACGCTAAATCAATAATAGAAGTATCTCTTTATGAAGCATTTCCAAGTAACTCTCCTCTGATCTGACTCTGCAGTATTGACAGCAGGGAGCTCTGCACTGATTTTATTGCTTACAACTGTTCATATAGAATGTTATTGCAGATCAAAACCTAGGCAAAAGTTTAATTATGAAAATGTGTGGGTACGGGTGGGGGTGTGGGTGATATATGTGTGTGTGTATGTGTCTATATATATAATTTATTTTTCCATCCAAACAAATTTTGATATTTTGAGTGTGATACTGGGTAGAGAAAAAAAGATTTTCAACTTATTACAGACATCTAAGGAAACTGAATTTTAAAATGAGAATTTTTTTAGGTTAAAAAATAGTCATTTTCTTTTAAGACCACCATCATATATATCTGAATACACAAATCAGTGCATACTCTCAAGGAGAAACATATGCATAAGTAAATGCAAAAGCTAAAAACCATTGCTCAAGCCTGCTATGGAAGTTATGAGCATGGTAATCAAAAGTAAATGCTACTGAGAAATTTCTCCCAAATTAAATCAGGGAAGCAACTTACTTAGTCACTTTTTTTTTTTTTTTTAATCCCTAAGGTCAACCTTCTGGTGCAAAACCTATTAGAACAATACCTAAATTAAGAAACTTAATATTAAGAGTAAAGACAGAGCAGAAAAGAAAAGTCATTGAACTCTTCATTTATTTGTAAAACTTAAAATTTTAATCAGACACAGCCAAATAAGATTCATGGAAAAATAATGTATTTTTTAATTTAGGGTTTAATATCATCCCATTGCTCTTTTATTAAAAAAGGTTAAAATTTTAATAGCTAAAACTATTAATTAAAAATAAATCCTACTCTTTAATTCCCAGGGATGCCTAATACCATTTGTTAACTTGGTTACAGATTACACACATTCATCAATTGTCAGGTAGATGGTAGGGATGGGTATATAGACACCTAATGGGTGTAGTGCGCACCATCTAGGGGATGGACATGCTTGAAGCTCTAACTCAGGTGGGCAAAGGCAATATACATAACCTAAACATTTGTACCCCTGTAATATGCTGAAATAAGAAAAAATTTAAAAAAAAGACTGCATGAAAGAGCCAGTTGCACTTAAGGCAGGAAGATGCAAGGAACCCAGGGAAGAGAATGAAGAAGTAGAGAAGCTTCCTAATCCAAGTTTTATATAGGTAACCAAAAGGTTTATCTGTTCTGGGAAATAAAAGGTGTGACATTTGGCCTTCTGTGGACTTTATAAGAACTACATACACATGCACACATGTGCCCACAAACACACAAGATATTGTTTGCATAGAAAATTTATAATCCATCTTTTCTTAAAAACAGCTATAAAATTCTTCAGTGAATATAAAGTAATAATTTTGTTTTCTTTGGTGTCCTTTTTATTTTTCATAATTGTCCCCATATCAACATTATCTATGTTTAAAAAACCTATTGAAACAGAAAAGGAAATTTGTAATATAATTCAAAGTTAAACATACCCAAACTTTATTTTGTCTTATTTGGCCAAAATCAGGGCCAAATATTCTTCCAGGATTATTTATTTTTTTCAAAACCTGTTTTAGAGTTCTATGAGTTACTCTTTACAGGAACTGGGGATTATGAGATAATTTCTTATTAGTTAATTCTTTGGTCAATTCCTTATCATAATTAAATGTGCTCAGTAGACTAATACTACATCAGGACCTATTGATTAAAGCAATTTAGGCACATATTGGTGATTTAAAGAAAAAGAATATGGCTAATTGTCACAATTGTATACTTTGTTTAATGGTAGACTGTAGCTTGAATGTATTCCTGCTGGTACCGTGGAACGCAACTTTCAAATAATTTGTAAAAACTATAGAAGGTGCCAGTATTCAAACTGCAAATATTTAATAGGTCAATATGAAATGTGAGAACGTTTTATTTCAGACTATACACAAGAATTTAAATAATCATGGTTCAAATTTTGTGTATATGTATCTGTGTAGGTAGATTAGGTGATTTTGGTGGTGTGAACATTTACATGCATAAAGTTGTTTAGAACCTGCCTATATTCAAAATAAAAAGCCCTCAGCTAAAGAAGCATATAAATGGTGTTGCACAAACATGAATTTTCTAATCCTTCTATAATTTTGCATTTGGTGTGCTGTGTATCAAAGAAAATTAACATACCTTCAAGAGAGGATGTGGCATGCTGCTCTTCACAAATTTGTGTTTAGACTCTGGTCCAAACAATCTGCATTTCCTCTTATGTAAATTACTTTCATGATGATTGCAGATATATTGTTGATAATCTTTGATAACACATAGAGAATAAAGTTTCAGGAAGAGTAGTTGTCTTGAGTTTCATAGGTAGAAAATGTGGGTTTTGGAAACTGCAGACTGGACAAAGATCTTAGAAGAGATTACCCAGAAGGTACTGTGGAAGCCCTCCACAGCACAAATATCATAGCAACCATATGAAGATGTAATCTGGGGTAACTGATGTGAAAGTGCTAGTTAAAGACGCAGGAGTTTGGGGCAGCTTGGAGACATAAATAACACCTCATATTCATTTCTTAGTTTGGAACCACATAAAAGACGAGAGGCAGACAGATGGAAATAGAAGTAACAGCTTTATGGATGAGGGAAAATATGGCAGCAATGAGCCTCCTAATACAGACATATTTTCCTAGTATAATAACTCTTCTCACAGCTGGGCAGTGAATAGACTTCTCCACAGAGGTAGAAAACAGATCAGAATTCTCCATCTTGATGAAAGCCTGGTTCTAAGAAGGAAAAAGAGAAAGGAGCTTTGCTGGCATTGTTCAATTCCTTCTCTTAAATTCACTCCTCCCTCCATGGAGAGGAGTAAATGAGGAGTGAGGTGCTGGCAGGAGTGGCAAGGAGAGGTAGGAAAGTAATTGTAGTGGAAATTCCTCCATATGGAAGCAGAAGGGTAGAGAAATAAAATGTGTTGCAACAAGAGGAGAGAAGATTCCTCAAGAAAAGAAGAAAGAAAGATGGCTTAGGGGAGAATCCTAGTGTATGTGGCTATTGAAAGGATAGGCTAGAGTATAGACTCTGCAAACAGCCACTTTTGACACCCACCTCTGGCTGAGAGCTATCACCTTTATTGTTTTTATACGGTTCCTACAATCAGACATTTGAAATTAGTCAATTTTGGGTCTCAGTATGTTAAGACAATTAGCACTATATTTGCTAATGATCAGTGTTTAATAAATGTTAGCTTTCTTACTTGTCGCTTTCATTTCCATGCAAAGGTATTAACAAATGATAGGCATGGGGAAGTGAGCTGTTTTTGCAAGGAAGAGATGTGAAGAATGCATGATAGGAATAATAGAATATAAGATGAGAAAGGTGATTCTATTTTATGAAGGGTCTTCATTGCCACTGAAAGTATTTTTACATTTTTTTGCTTTCTGGGCTCTGTGTTTGTGTTTGTCTTATGTTTGCATTATGTTATTTTTGTGGTTGCTTTATTATTATTATTATAGGAGCAATGTGATGAAAGTTTTTGTTCAGAAAGACAAATAGGGCAGCCAAATGCATAAAATGGATTGGAGTAAGGAAGAGATAGAAGAATAGAAACCGATTTGGAGAATGTTATAGGAAAGCAGTAATATAAGCTTAAATGAGATGAATGGCAATAAGAATTGAATAGTATAAGGGATATAAAGATTTTAAAGATACTTACTGAATAGTCTATTCTATTCTCTGATTATTCTGTTGAAGAATTTAGTGGGAAATTTTCCAGAGGTATAGTTCAGTTCCAAGTTCCCAAAGCCCAGAAACCAGAGACGGAGAAAGAAAAGTAGGAAAGCAGGAATCTGTGGTTTAAGGAAGCAGAGATGTCTTTGGGGGCCACAGGGCAGCATTAGTGGCATCTGTTTTCTTTCCCCATAACATTCTGTATATTCCCATCATCAGCCTTGAATTCCTGCACTGTAGTTTCTTCTTTACCTATTAATCTCTACTTCATTATTATAATCTGCTATGTGCTGACCAGAGAGATGAATTAAACTTGGCATTTGTGGACTGGAAGAGTCACAGAAGCATTTGGTAGGGGTGGAGGGAGTTGGAGGAAGGGTATTCCAGGCAGAGGGAACTGCATGTTCAAATCCCAGCATTTGGAAGAGCATAACATATTGTGGGACAGAAAGCATATTATGGAAAAAAGTGGAAAAGGCAAGAGATATGGCAAGAAAGAAAGATAAGCAGGATGGACGTTAGCTTAGTGTGCTACTTGAGGGTCTGGCAGGCAGGCAGATGTGTCTCTCTGGTCTCTCACTGACATCTGTATCACATCCTGATTAGTTCTCCTCTTTTCTGGATTCTTAGTAATTCCACTTCAACCTCACCAGGACATATGGGTTTCTCCCAAATTTTTATTTCCTACCTTAATGAAAATGTTACTCTTTTGTTATGGTTGCAGAACAAACAGAAACTTGATTTGTCTTTCAGTATTTGCCAACTGGTTTTCACATAACTAGGTGTCCATCAGTTACTATTTTTCAACCATCTGGAAAGCTCAGGATGAGGAATCAGTAGGTAAAACAGACCTTGTGCTATCTTATGGCCGGTGAAATAGGGATAGACGTCCTGGGCTTCTGCAGAAATTTTAAATCCAAATATCTCTGATTCCAATAACACTGTAGCTTGAGTAAGCAGCAAAAGTGGGACTTTAAAAAAACAACAACATAGCATTCTGCTTTAAACAAGAGACTATAAAAGATATAATTCTCAAATCTATATTCTATGGCTTTGAGAGACAAACAGGAGAGAGAGAAAAAAATCTTAACAGCAGGTTGTATGCACGTGAGTCTTGTTTCACACACATCTGTTTACAACTAATTTAAACACTCTTCAGCAGTTAAACTTAATAAAACCATTTAGAAATGGAGACATTAAAATCATAGTTAACATTCTTCATGATTTCCCCCCATCTTTTGGAATTGCTATCGTACTATTTAATCAGCAAATAGTGAACTGATTTTGTTTGGCTTTGGAGTGTCCTTGTAGAATCTTCCTTATATAAACAGGAAGTCTCCATTATCTCATGAATGAAGCGTCATCATGATGTAATAAAGTGTTTCTCTGCTTTCAAAATAAAATAATCTGATTTTTACATATGGAATTTATTTTACCTTAGTTCAGTATCGTTATCCACTTCTTTCAAATGTAGTTTTCCCCCTTGAACAATGAGTACATCCAATTCCTGATCCAACTTTTACTGACCTGGAATTGTCAAGTTATTCCACCCAATTCTCCTTTGCTGTAAAGAGTGAGAGAACCGTGGAAGCAACTTGGCCAGGCGTTCATGGCCCAATGTGACAGAAAATGAGAAGGGTGTGCCCTTCAGCTCTTTCTTCTTCTAATTATTCCTGGTTTCACTCAGCTAACCTTAATGTGCCTCTTCCAATAGCCACACTGAACAATCTGTTGTGGTTTGCAAGCTTGGAATTTCTTAAATTTGGCTGAGAAGAGCCAGGTGGGAAGAGAAATATCGAGAGAGAAGAATGATAAAGAGTATTCTGTGTATATTTTGTTTTCTGGCAGGTTTAGTCAAAAGGTATTTGTTAACTCAAAATAGTCCCATGGTTTGGCTGTAATTTTGGACAAATTTCTTTTTTTGTGGAATTTTTTAATTAAGAAAATACTTCTTGTGTGTGTTTAAAAAAACAAGGGGTGGAAGGTAGAAGATGTGTCTAATTCTACCATCCTCAGTGCATTCTAATAGGTGAAGGTCAGAATAATTTATTCACATATGAAAACATACATTATTTTACACTAATTTAGTTAAAATGCTATTACAAGAACTTCTGATAAATGTCTCAGTAGCTCGATCTGTACAAAGTGAAAAGGTATAAAGACCCACCTCGTTGGGTTAATGTGAGAATTAATTGAGAAAATACGTGTAAATCTCTATGAGTGTTGCCAGGCATAAAGCACACACCTTAAAATATTATTTTACTATTATTTTATTAACACATTTAGAGGTTTCAATGCTGCTGCAGGATTTATTATATCACTTATTGCTAGGTCTTTGCAAGCATTTTTTTCCTTGCAAACTTTTTTGACTGTGACCTTCATTAAGAAATATTTTTAAAATTGTAACCCAATATACAGACACATACATAACTTAAAGTTATCAAGAAATAAAATCCTTGTTATATATGATGCACTCTTTTCCTTTCTTTACTTTGTATTCTATTCTATTCTATATCCTGTTATTTTTTAAAGGACTGCCCTTCATCCACCTGTTGGTTATGAACTATCAATTGGAAAATGACTATATTACCAACATTCTATGTAATAAAGTATGAGTTATTCTAAGAGTTCAGGACCCACTGATGGGACTTATAGTTTAAGTGACAAGGGAACATCTAGCTTCAGTGTACCTGGTGATATATAGAGGTTTGCCACTAGACTGAGAAACACTGGGTTTTGTGATCAACTGTCATGATCATCTTTTATAAAGGATGGTGTCCAATTTTTTTCTTAAACCTAAAAAATAGGCCGGGCGTGGTGGCTCACGCCTGTAATCCTAGCACTCTGGGAGGCCGAGGCGGGTGGATCGCTCAAGGTCAGGAGTTCGAGACCAGCCTGAGCAAGAGTGAGACCCTGTCTCTACTAAAAAAAAAAAAAAAAAAAAAAAAAAAAGTGGATCGCTCAAGGTCAGGAGTTCGAGACCAGCCTGAGCAAGAGTGAGACCCTGTCTCTACAAAAAAAAAAAAAGAAAAAAAAGAAAACCTAAAAAATAGTTTGAATTCCCCATACATAAGATAGAGATATATGTAAAATTTCTTTCTGATACATATAATAAATTTTGGGTGTTTACTCTGTCCAGAATTTCCCTTGTATTCTGTGTATACCAAGTAGGCCTCCATGTAATCTCCTGACGGGGCAGGATGACAGTGAATTCAGACCTCATTCTCAGAGAATGGATGAAGTCTTATTTATGACAGAGAGATTAGCAATCAATTCATTTTTTTTGAACTGGTAGTCATCACTGTAACATGATATATCCTAGCTAAGCTAAGAGAACCATGTAAGAGGAAAAGATTATAAACATAAACCCTGTAAAGTGAGTACAGCTTTTGTCTTTTTAACCTATTTGTTAGTTTCTTTTTTTTTATTCTTTATCCCTTTTGAGGAATGGGAGGGAAGCAAAATGCCACACCTGAAGGATTGAGCTTTGTATCCCTTCACCTGGCTTCTAACTGGTTCAGCAGCAACGTGCTATGCAGAACTGAGTTAATTAATGAGCCATGGTTTGGGGGCTATAGATTAAGGCAGACTGTGTTGGGAAAAGTTAAAGAGATTACATCTGTCCACTCAATCATTCTTTACATATGCATGGGCGTACAAAGATGAAAAATTGATCACAGGTAAGTAGAGATGTAATGCCATGGAAGTTAAAAAGAGCAGGAAATTTGACACTTATTTCTAGGTTTAGAATGTTCAAGTTGGAAGGGATTTAAGTTCACCTAGGTTCTAGTATTATTTTCTGCTCTGTATATGAATTACGCCCTTTGCTTTGACTTAACATTTAAACAAAACTTAGGAAATTGATGATTTCTACACAGGGAACAGGAAACTTTCATTCCTATAATAAAATAACATACAATCAGCTACATATATAATTTATCAACTGTTACTTGAAGGTGAGATTTGATGTTAGGATTAAGTAGAAAACAATAAATGCAGAGTCTAAGGTTGAGCCAGCAAATCTGAGACTCTGCTTGCACCATTGTGGCATCAAACTCATTTGAGTGATGGATACCTAAGATCATAGGCTGATAACTGTGTCTATGGGAAATGAAAGTAACTATTGATATTTTTTAGGGAAAAATACCTAAAGTCTAGGACCTAGATTAGTGGTTGTATTTGTGCTATATCAAAATGTTGACGTTTTCCAGAGTTAAATGTTTTCAGTAAAGGTTAGGTGATTTTTGTAAGACTGTAAACTCCGAAGCAAAATGGCATTTTATGGATAAGAGAAGAAAAAGGTACACGTTCCTTTTCCCAGTTTATGATTACATACTTATGGTTTACAAGCTCAAACACAAACCAGTAATGAATAATCTCTAGCTATAGTACTCGACTATGGAATACAATATTAGTGTTTAATGCATAGAATCAGCCCATCACTCAGGAATGTAGGGTATAGTAAATGGGCCTGTCATTTTGCATGATGCTGTCATCATTCTCTTTGGGTAAATTTATGGTTTTCACTAGCCCCAGTAATCAGTTGGATGATAACCTGGGAACATACACCATAGACATAAGTTCTGTAGTTTTCCTCTATACATATTTACATGGTCTTTTGCATGAGGGCTTCTTTTGAACATTTTTCTTTATGTGATGACTTCTTAGCCAGGAGGAAGGTTTCCACTGAGTGTTTATGTTTCTTTTTTGTTCTGTACTAGCTAGAAAACTATAAAATAGGCTACTTCTAGTAATAGAAGGAGTAATCCAAATAAAATAAATGAGGATCTGAAAGATACTCTTGAGGCTTTTATTGATGTGGAGGCAAACATGGTAAGTAACCAGTTCTTATCTCAACAGTAAGTCATAGTAATGGGCCTGTGACCACACATCTCTTGTGCAGCGTGGTTACCCATAGATGAAACTGGAGCACAACTAAGGTGTCTGTTGTCTTTGATGTTATAGACTTCTGCCAGTTCTCACTGAGATGTAACCAGCTGGCATTTTTCCCCCTTAAAAAAAAATTACCATATTTAGTACATACATTGTGCCAAGTGTTATAGCATCACATTTATTATTGCACATAATCCTACTAACAATCTTATCTGATAGCTTATCTGATAAGAATATCAGTTTCATGATGAGGAAATTGAGGCCATTAAAGCATGGAAGTGCAAGTGTAGATTTATATATAAAGGAAAATAAATATAGGAATAGAGACATAAAGCAATTTTATAAGCAGATTAATATCAGATTAAGATGAAAGCAGCATTTCAGAAAGTTCACTTGGAGTACTGGAATGTCACCTTTACCTGGGGATATTGACACAAAAAATAACCAATAGTGCCTAGATTTGAACTTTGGTCTCTGTAGCTCGAAGAGAAAGCATTACCTGGTCTCCTACAAGCTCCTTCATTCATAGCACATGGAATATATACTGAAGGACAAAACTTATGGTTTTAAATGACTGAGGCATAAAATAATCAAAAGATTTTTGCCTGTGTATTTAGCTAAATGCTTAGAGCACATTTTTTTTTTACTGATTAATTTATATTAGTTCAACTTTCCAGGATTTTTTAGCAGTCTTTGGAGAATAAAAGAAGACAATGTTAGGAATATACCTAAAGCTCTATCTACAAAGGAAGTAAACTGTAGCTTCCTTGTTTCTGATTTAAAACTATTTAATATATTATTTAATAGATACAAAATAATTTAATACATACATTTTATTTTCACTCTGCAAACCTTTTATAATAAAATATACATTGTTTTATGAAATAAGGTAACAAATATTAATACAATTATCATTTGAAAAGAAAACATGACACAATTAGGTCCTGAAACTTACTCTAATGAAACTATATATTGTCTTCTTATTTATTTATTTAATTTCAAAAGCTTTAGGGGGTACAGTGGTTTTTTGATACATGGATGAATTGTGTAGTATACCTATAACCAGAATAGTGTACATTTTACCCAATAGATAATTTTTTATTCCTCATCTCCCTTTGAACCTTCCCCCTTCTGAATCTCCAAAGTCTACTATACCAGTCTGTATGACCATGTATACCCATCGTTTAGCTCCCACTCATAAGTGAGAACATGCAGTATTTGTTTTTTTATTCCTGAGATACCTCACTTAGGATAATGGCTTCCAGTTCCATCAAAGTTGCTGTGAAAGAGGTTATTTTATTCTTATTTATGGCTGAGTAGTATTCCATTATATATCACGTTTTCTTTGTCCACTCATCAGTTGATGTGCAGTTAGGTTGACTCCATATCTTTTTAACTGTAAATTGTGCTACCATAAACACAAGTGCATATGTCTCACTGATGACTTCTTTTCCTTTGGGTGAATACCCAGTAGTGGGATTGCTGGAATGAGTGCTTTTTCTGCATCTACTGTTATGATCTTAGGCGTTTTGTTTTAAATAGTGTCTATGTGGTGAATGACATTTATTGATTTTCATATATTAAACCATCCTAACATCCCTGTGATGAAACCCACTTAATCATGGTAAATTATTTTTTTTTTATGTGCTCTTGGATTCTTTTTGTTAGTATTTTGTTGAGGGGTTTTGCATCTATGTTCACGAGGGATATTCATCTGTAGTTTTCTATTTTGTTGTGTCTTTTCCTAGCTTTGGTATCATGGAGATACTGGCTTCATAGAATGAGAGAGGATTCCCTCCTCCTCAGTGTTATGAAGCAGTTTCAGTAGGATAGGTACCAGTTCTTTGTAAGGGTGGTCGAATTCGACTATGCATCAGTCTGGCCCTGGGCTTTTTTTTTTACTGGGAGATTTCTTACTACTGATTTAATCTCTCTAGTTGTTATTGGTCTGTTCATAATTTCTATTTCTTTCATATTCAAGCTAGGGAGGTTGTGCATTTCCAAAAATTTATCCATTTCCTCTAGATTTTCCTGTTTGTGTGCATAGGGATGTCCGGGTATCTTTTGATAATAAAAAATTATCAGATAGTCTCAGATGATATTTTGTATTTCTATGATATCAGTTGTAATGTCTTCTTTTTCATTTCTGATTGAGCTTATTTGAATCTTCCCTCTTCTTTTTTGGCAGTTCTAGCCAGTGGTCTGTCAGTTTTAATTATTTTTTCAAAGACCCAACTTTTAGTTTTATTAATCCTTTGTATTTTTTTGTTTGTTTCAATCTCATTCAGTTCTGTTTCTGCTTTGATTTTTGTTATTTCTTGCCTTCTGCTAGATTTGGATTTGATTTGTTCTTGTTTTTCTAGTTCCCTGAGGTGTGACACTAGGACTACATTGTTAATTTGTGATTTTTCATGTCTTTCTGATGTAGGCATTTAGTGCTATGAACTTCCCTTTTAGCAGTAGTTTTTTCTGTATCCCAAATATTTTGGTAGCTTGTGTTGCCATTGTCTTCCAATTAATTTTTTTTTAATTTTCATATTGATTTCATCATTGACTCAAAGATCATTCAGAAGTTTAATTTCCATGTATTTGTATAGTTTTGAGAGTTCCTCTTGGAATTGATTTCTGGTTTTATTCTACTGTGATCTGAAAAGATACATGGTATGATTTCAATTTTTTAAAATTTGCTGAGACTTGTTTTGTGGCCTAACATATGGTCTATCTTGGAAAATGTTCCATGTGCTGATGGGAAGAATCTATATTCTGTAGTCTAGGGGTAGAATTTTCTGTAAATGTCTGTTAGGTCCATTTGTTCTAAAGTCTCATTTAAGTCCAGTGTTTCTTTGCTGATTTTCTGCCTTGACATCTGTTTCATTCAGTCAGTGAAGTGTTGAAGTCCCCCACTACTTTTAAGTTGCTGTTTATGTCATTTCTTAGGTCTAGTAGTATCTGTTTTATAAATTTAGGAGCTCCAGTGTTAGGTGCATACATATTTAGGATTTAGGATTGTTATATCTTCTTGTTGAATTTGATCCCT
Source organism: Varecia variegata (assembly GCA_028533085.1). Taxonomy (NCBI): domain Eukaryota; kingdom Metazoa; phylum Chordata; class Mammalia; order Primates; family Lemuridae; genus Varecia; species Varecia variegata. The sequence continues at coordinate 128,885,885 of CM052437.1, forward strand.
ATATCAATTCCTAGGGGTCTGACTGGACCTCAGGCCACTGGGAAAGTGTCCAGGTTCCAGTGGTGGTGGACTAGGTTAGGTAATCCCCAGTTCCCAGACCCCTGGATGGCATGCCTGATTCCTGAGAGGGCCACATCAAGACCAGGCGGGCAAGCAAACATGCCCTCAAGCCTCCCTGAGTTCAGGCACTGGCTGAGATAATGAAGGGGGGAGTATTCTGCTCTGGGCATGCTCAGACAGGAGAAGGGTGGATGCACTGTGAACCTGCCACAGGAGTGGTGGGCCGTTCTTGACAAGATTAGTAGCAGCAGACAACTGTGAGATGCACAAGCCATTCACACCTCCCTGTCTCAGCAGTGACAGTGGTCTCTGTCCTCTGGGGGCACAAAAGTGCTTAGATTCCCATCTCCGACCTTTATCCAGCTGAAGCAGAGATGGTAGAGGCAGCTCAGCCCTCTGTGTGCAGGGCTACTAGTCTGACTGTGGGCTGTGGCTGAAATGCTCCAGCAAGGGAGGTATGATTGTGCCAGGGACTTGCCTCCAGGGAGGGTAGGCTCCTCCCAGCAGGGACAGGTAGCTCCAGGAGAGGATGAGATGGCCTTGATTGGTGGGGAGCTGGTGCCCTGGTCCCTTTGTCTTAAGGGGTCTACTGGTATGCTGCACTCTACTCTTGGCTGGAGGTGGCTTATTTTGAATGCCTAAGCCCCAGGAGATTCACAGTTCTTTGGGAACTACTGGTCCCTGAAGGTTGCTGTAGTCTGAGTAGGTGCTACAGGGCATTGGCTGTGGATCCAGCAGTATTGAGACCTCATTTTTTTATATAACACCCTGATGATCAAAAGCACATGATAGTCTGTAAATGGAGATATGTAACAAATAGAAAGTTAATAATTCAAAATATTTTTTGGCTTCTTGGATGAAATAATAAAGCACTTCTCGTCCTTAGAGTATTTTGCAAACCTTGATCAATCATGCTTCCCTGAGAAGTAGGTCAGCATTCAGATTCCCTCTGCATTAGAACTCAGGAAGTTCTTGTTAATTCTGCATGGAAAAATCCATCAGGGATATCTATCCTGGCTTTTATGGCTACCCTCAAATAATTCTGGCTTCTACTTCCTTGGGACTTTCAGGTTACAAATTTTGCAGCATGTTTTTGTAGACGAAGACTTATATTGCCCATTGCTACATTTTATCTCTGAGAATTAGCTTTGATGAATGGATTGAACAAAACCAGAGTAACTGGGAATCTAACTCAGGTTCCCCAAATGATCTGAAAGAAATGCAAGTTATAGGAAGTACATGTACGTGAAATTAGAAAAGTCACTGAGAAATTGCTCTTTCTCATTTACTTTTCTTTTTTTATTGTAAAATGTGCTTAGTTTATCCTTGATGCACTGGTTCTCAAGGCTTTTTACCTGGCCCACCAGCATCAGTATCACTTAAGAACTTGTTAGAAATGCAAATTCTCAGGCCTCACCCAGACTTACTGAAACCATTGCTTTAATGCATGCAACAGGTCCCTCAATTTTCTAAATAGTTCTTATTCAGTCATTTGTGTTTACAATAGAGTCATACTGTAAAACTAAATTTGTATGAAAAGCTGCAAGATTCTTAAGCACAGTGGCATTAAAAAAGTATGTAGACGCTACGAGGGCAGAAACTCTCTCTCCTTTAAATCCGACTTCATGAGAGCAGGCCTGGGGTCTGAGCTGATGAGCGGGAAAATCAAAAGCCAATAATACTTCTAATATTATAATAATACAATATAATGCTAATGTGTTATACACTGACTGCTATTGCTCCGCTTTTGTCTTTATATACAGTAGTTTTTATAAAGATGTCTTTAGGTTTTAATAAAGGAGTGTCATGTCAAAAAAAAAAAGTATGTAGACAGACTATGTATTTTATCTGCCCTTTTAACAGTTAGTGGTCAGCAAACCTGCCTACATGAAGTTGTGTGCAAGTAAAAATTCACATTTGCATTGATCTTATTTGGAAGCCAGAATACCTTCTGCTTTTGTCTCACATGGAAAGAGAACATGCTTTAACTAGCAGGAAATATTACATTTCTTGACAAACATGCTTGCTGTGCTTTCCCTGGCTCCCCACTCATGATTTCTCTTCTAAATTGAAGTGTTTATTTTCCGTTGATTAAAAATACCCTTTTCTGCAACCTCCAAGTACTGGTTTCTTCCAAGTATTTCATATTCCACAATCAAAATTAAGTTAAACTATGAATACTTCAAAATCAAAGTTAAGTTAAAGTATTAATACTACAAATGTATCTGTCAAAACCTTATTCTATTTTTTTATAATGTGTCAGGTACTGACTAAAATATAGACCAAAAGAGGCAGCAGTTGGAGATGGGTAGAGAAGGGATTCCATCTTCACTTTGAGTTATTGCTATAGAATCAAATCTGATTCATAAGTGATTCAAGTCACCATAACTTATTTACCAGGCCAAATCATGAGATTGAGAAGTCAGAAAGCATAGCAGCCCTGGTACTCAGACAGTGTATAAATCATGCCAGAAGATTTTTATTATCTCAGGCTGATCTGACTATTGTAGAGAATTTGTGGGTATAAATTCATGTGGTTGAAAGAATCAGGCATTTACGAGGTATCCCTTGTGTACCTACTGGGTACAAAGCACTATAGACAATATAGAGATAAATCTTGCATCAAACCTACACAGCATGAGCAGAGAGCTCACAACAAAGCAGGGACTTAAATATTCTTAAAAAAAAATGTTCAAAACCCTACTGCCTTGTCTTTTTCATAGCTTAGCTCCAGTTTTACTAGTGACTTCCATGAGAGCAGAGGTTGTATCTTATTCCTTTTTATTTATCCAGGGCTTAATACAAAGTTTAGTATATAGTAAGTTCAAAATAAAGAAGGTTATTCAATCTTCTCCCTTTTCTGAATTTTCCTCATAATAACTTTCTAACCACTCCTGTGGCATTGATCATATATTTATTATATTTTTATTATGTTTCCTATGTTGATATGCTTTATTTCCCTATATACAATATCTAAACATCTAGTAGTCACATTTAATTATATTCTGTACATGTAAACTCTTTAAGGGCTTATATTAGTTGATCCACAATAAGTATTTGTTAATGATTGTGGAAATAGCGTATGAGAGTTCAACATATTGAATCATAATACAAGAGATGAGACATAACAGAACACTGTCAGCTGAGTGATCCAAAACTTTTGACTTCAGAGAAGGTAGATGTCCCTGAGCTAGAGTGAGTAGAGAAAATGTAATTTCACATCAATTCAGAGCCAGGATGGATTTTAAGGATAATCTATTCAAAAGTTTCCATCTTACATCTGAGAAGACCTAATTCCTGAAAGATTCCATAATTTATTTTCAAGGGCACATAGTTTTATGTTAATTTGTAATTTTTTCTCTCAGATTGCTAATTTTCCATTAATCTTACTAGAAATTCTTTGTGCAGATGTTTTGTTCTTTTGACAAATATATTAAAAATAAAATAGTAAACACATATTTATAGTTCTTGCTTATCATTGTTATTTTGTTTTTTTAAACCTATGAAAACTTTCCCAAACCTTTGGAAAATATGAAGAAAATCCATTTAACATTTTTAAAAAACCTACAGGTATTTTAATAGTACCTATGATTGTAAAGTTACCACTGATGTGTAACAAATATTTCTATAGGAATAATTATAAAAGTTTAACATTAATTATTAAAATATAAGCATTGTCCCTATACTATCTGTGCAATATGTAAAAATATCTGCTTAAGGAACTTTAACTCTAGGCTTTAGGCATTTTGAAGATAAATAAAGTGTGATTAGGGAGAGAAACTGGGATGCCCTTAGGTTAGAGAAATTGGGTGAAAAAGAAAATAAAAGGGGAAAATAACAAGGAATATTTGACACCTTGGCATTCCTCAACTGACTCAGCTGAATGGTTTTCTTAGTCAACTTATTGGCATATTCTCTTAGGTCTAAGAAATTGACAGTAAAGAGATAAAATATGCATATTCAGACTTTTGAAAGTCTGTTAAAAAATAAATGGAAAATAAAAAGAGATCCTTGAATAAAATATTTTGTTTGTATGAGCTTCTTTCACTTTCAAGAGTTATTTTGACTCAAGCCAAATGAATTTCAAAGGAATATCAAGTAAGCGTTGAAGGATGCAGACATGGAAACAAGAGTGTACCACAAGCTGCTGAAGGCTTTAGAACAGATTCCTTTGGGTCTAGAAGCCGCTGGTTTGGATGTGTGTTTTATATTAATTAAAAACAAAAATAAGATTTCTCCCCTGTCTGGGGAAGGTCTTAGTCTCTCTGATGGTTTTGCCTTCTAGGCACACACATCCAAGGTTTTGCAGAGATTATAATGATAGAATGTATTGATTTTAGCTAACAAATGGCAAAACAAAGTCAGTTGGGGCTCCCTTTAATAGTACATGCCCAGGGTTTTCCATGATTCCTAAACCTAACAGAGTTTTTTATATATATACTGGTTCAACAAGCAGCCAACACGCTTGGCAAACTAGGCAGGATGTCTTGGTAAACATAAGCTCTATAAAAAATTAATAGCTCCATAACTAAGAAACAGCAATCAAATGAGGGGGGCAAAAAATTCTTGCAAAGAAAAATACTGTGATTACCTTCCCTCTGTAGCTCCACTATGATTTACAGCTACTTGGGAATGAATTTAAAGAAAAGCAATGGAAGGAATGAGAGATATTAATGGTGTTATGGCTAAAGAAGAAAATTCAGGGGTCTGCTTGGAAGTATTAGAACTATTCCTTTGCACCCAGGGACATAAAGGATTATCTCGTTTTTTAAACTCAGTGTGACCCCTTATTTTGGTGGTTACATCATTTTGGAAACTCAATCCATTTTATATTTAAGCTAGGTGCCTATTTTGTGAAACAAGTTTTCTCTAGACTGCACTTTCGTTTACTTCTTCAGTTCATGTTTTAAAAAAGAAAGAAGGCAAAATTAAATCAGTGAGAAACTCTTCTTGCATACAAATAGCAAGCTGAAAAGCCCTGAATCAGAGTTGAGTGGATTGCTTGGTATCTGTGGTGTTCAGATAATGACAAGATGACTAATCACTCATTTGTCAATAAGTCATTGGTTCTTCAGACTCTGATAAATGTATTTTAATGATTTCCCGTTAAGTTTGGGCTTAATCTTTGAAAGTGATTAGAATATATTTCCCGTTTTGTATTATTTCAACTGGTTTGTAGGCGTACCTTGATTTAAGAAGCAAATGTATTCCTCCTGAGAAATTGATAATTAAAAAAAAAGCACCCTTTTGAAATTTTTAGACTATTTTTAATATCTAAGTGATGGCAAATTTTATAAAGAAAGAGTAATCTAGATTAACAGGTTTTAAGTGTAGATGTTACTATGGAACACAAACACATGCCTTATCTTAATAAATTAGCCTTGTGAATAAAAGTAGATTGTGTAGCTGCCAAAATATAAAAGATATTTTTGCAAATGAATGCTTATTTTTCTTTAGTTTCTGAAGTATGGTGGTGTCGTAAATCTCATTGCATGTTCTGCCACTTGCAAGTTCAATATGTATTTCCTGCTTGAAATAGTCACTTATACTCAAAAGAAAATAGTAGTTTTTATAAATGTTCAGTGTGTATTCATGGTGAAGATCACAACACCTGGGTTGATATGGGGACAACACATATGTGGCTCTAGCTGTAACAAAAGGAGATCTGTGTACAAACGACAAAGTGCTGCTTTTTTTACATTTTGATGAAAATACGGTGTCTGACATTACTACATTTAGATATTATCTATATGGAATAACAAACCTTCTTGAATCAATTTTTAGGTGCAAAAGTATGATAATTCTGAAACATTTTGTAAGATCCAGATCAATGTGACTTCACAGCGTATTAGTAAAAAGTCTAACCCAAATCTTTTGTGTAGCATAGAGACTAGAATAATAAAAATGCTGCTACTGATAATTGTGTGAATTTATTGTTACTGGAATATGTATTCATTCTGTTCAAACAACCTTTAATGAAGGCCAGCTGGAGGCCTACTTTGTGATAGGTGTTTTTTGAGACTATAACCTCAATATTGAAACAATATGGAAAAGAGTATTTTTATTATTTAATAATTTTTTATTTTTAATTATTTTGAACATATAATAGTTGTATATATTTATAGAGTACTGATGTATATATTTATAGAGTACATGATGTTTTGATACAGGCATATGATATGTAACAATCAAATCCAGGATTTGGGGTATCCATCACCTCGAGTACATTTATCATTTCTTTGTGTTAAGAATATTCCAATTCCACTCTTTTAGTTATTTTAAGATAGACCAGACCATATCGTTCACTATAGTCACTTCATTGTGATATCAGATATTGTTCATTGTGTCTAACTATCTAACTATATTCTTGCACCCATTAACCATCCCCACTTTATCCCCCCTCCCTGATACCCTTTCCAGCCTCTGGTAACTATCTTTCTATTCTTTGTCTCCATGAAAACAATTGTTTTAATATTTAGCTCCCACATATGAATGAGAACATGTGAGATTTGTCTTTCTGTGTTTGGCTTATTTCACTAAACATAATGTTCTCCAGTTCTATCCATGCTATTGCAAATGACAGGATTTCATTCTTTTTTATATTTAATAGCTGAATAATATTCCATTGTGTATATGTACCATATTTTCTTTATCCATTTATCCATTGATGGGTACTTATGTTGATTCCAAATCCACTATTGTGAATAGTGCTGTAATAAATGTGGGAGTGCAGATATCTTTTCAATATATTGATTTTCTTTCTTTTGGATACGTACTTGCAAGCGGGATTGCTGAGTCATATGGTAGTTCTATTTTTAGTTTTATGAGAAACTTCCACACTGTTTGCCATATTGGTTGCATTAATTTACATTCCCACCAACAGTACATGAGGGTTCCTCTTTCTCCACGTTCTCGCCAGCATTTGTTATTACCTGCCCTTTGGATAAAAGCCATTTTAATGGGACTGAGAAATATCTCATTGTAGTTTTGACTTGCATTTCTCGGATGGCCAATGATGTTGAGCATTTTTTCACATACCTGTTAGCCATTTGTATGTCTTCTCTTGAAAAATGTCTATTCAGATCCTTTGCCCAATTTTTAATCAGATTATTTGATTTTTTTCCTATTGAGTTGTTGGAGTTCCTTATATTAATATATTCTATTTATTAATCCCTTGTCAGATGGGCAGTTTGCAAATATTTTCTCACATTCTGTGGGTTGTCTCTTCACTTTGTTGATTATTTCCTTTATGTGCAGAAGGATTTTAGCTTGATGTGATCCCTTTTGTACAGTTTTGCTTTGGTTGCCTAAGCTTATGGGGCATTACTTGAGAAATCATTGTCCAGACCAATGTCCTGGATTGTTTTCCCAATATTTTATTTTAGTAGTTTCACAGTTTCAGGTCTTGGATCTAAGTCTTTAACACATTTTGATTTAATTTTTGTATATGGTGAGAGATATGGGTCTAGTTTCATTCTTGTGCATATCGATATACAGTTTTCCCAAAACCATGTGTTGAAGAGACTGTCCTTTTCTCAAGGTATGTTCTTGGCACCTTTGTCAAAAATGAGTTCACTAGAGATATGAGACTTTATTTCTGGACTATCTATTCTGTTTCATTGGTCTATTTGTCTGTTTTTATGCCGGTACCATGCCATTTTGGTTACTACAGCTCTATATTATAATTTAAAGTTATGTAATGTGATTGCTCCAGTTTTTTGTTTTTGCTCAGGATGGCTTTGGCTATTCTGGGTCTTTTGTGATTCCATATAAGTTTTAGGATTTTTTTTTTCTATTTCTGTGAAGAATGTCATAGATATTTTGATGGTAACTACATTGAATCTGTAGATTGCTTTGGGTAGTATGAACATGATCCATGAGCTGAGGAGAAGAATATGTAATGGTCAGCTATTGGATAAACATTCTGAAAATACCTATTAGGTCTATTTGGTTTATAGTGTAGACTAAGTCCAATTTTCTTTTTTGAGTTTTTGTCTGGATGATCTATCCAAAGCTGAAGGTGGGGTATTGAGGTCTCCAACTATTATTATATTGGGGTCTGTATCTCTGTCTAGCTCTGTTAATATTTACTTTATATATCTGGGTGCTCCAGTTTTGAATGCATATATATTTAGAATAGTTATAACCTCTTGCTGAATTGAATCCTTTATATTATGACTTTCTTTGTCTCTTATTACAGTTTGATCTTGAAATCTATTTTATCTGATATTATTAAAGCTATTTCTGCTCGTTTCTTGCTGCCATTTACATGAAATATCTTTTTCCATTCGTTTATTTTCAGTCTATGTGTGTCTTTATAGGTGAAGTGGGTTTCTTGTAGACAACACATAACTGGGTCTTTTTTTAAAAATCTATTCAGCCACTGTTGATTGTAGAGTTTAGTTCATTTACATTCAATGTTATTATTGATAGGTAAGGATTTACTACCTTACTGCCATGTTGTTATTTGATTACTGGTTGTTTTGTGGTATTTTGCTTTTTTCCTTCCTTCCTGTCTTCCTTCATGTAAAAATTATTTTCTCTGGCATTGCATTTTAATTTCTTGCCTTTCATTTTTTATGTATCTGTTGTAGGTTTTTTTATTTATTTATTTATTTATTTATTTTTATTTTTATTTTATTTTATTTATTTATTTTTTTTTTGAGACAGAGTCTTACTTTGTTGCTCGGGCTAGAGTGAGTGCCGTGGCATCAGCCTAGCTCACAGCAACCTCAAACTCCTGGGCTTAAGCGATCCTACTGCCTCAGTCTCCCAGGTAGATGGGACTACAGACATGTGCCACCATGTCTGGCTAATTTTTTCTATATGTATTTTAGTTGGCCAGATAATTTCTTTCTATTTTTAGTAGAGACGGGGTCTCGCTCTTGCTCAGGCTGGTCTCGAACTCCTGACCTCGAACGATCCACCTGCCTCGGTCTCCCAGAGTGCTAGGGTTACAGGCGTGAGCCACCACGCCCGGCCTGTTGTAGGTTTTTTAATATGAAGTTATCATGAGGCTTGCAAAAATATTTTATAATCAAATATTTTAAACACATGACAACTCCACTTACAAAATACAATGAGAAATCTAAGAGAAACTCTACACTTTAATCCAACCCCCTCTCTGCTTTTTTGACATTTTTAATGAAAAATAGAGTTTTTTAACCATAAAAGACAAAGATAATTTGATATTTTGGCAATCTCCAATACTCATGGGCTCATTTACAAACATTAATTTATAATGGCGTGTGGTTCTCCAAAACATTTTCCCACGGAAAAAAAGCAATCATTTGCCCACGAATCCAAGTTAGATGAAATGAAGCTAAAATACAGTATAAACTTAATAAAATGCTCTATGGTAAAAATAGTCCTATACCCTTCCAGCTCCAGCTTGAGAGCCTATCTCTACCCATCCTTTTGTGTGGCAGGTATGGAACAAAGTCGGCGTATAGGCTGCAACAGGCTGACAGAAAGGGGAATGAAGAGAGAAGTCACATGTATAAGTATGATTCCTAGAATCACCATGACACCCAACCAAAGTGGATATCGCTGAGTCAACTTCCAGAAGTAGAATGTACACCTAGGCCTGGATTATTTAAATTTGGGAGCATATTATCTATAAATTATTGAAATTTATGATAGGTATTTTTTTGACTTTTGTATCTTACATTTACTCACCTAGGTAACTTAAAATTCTTTTAGGTTATTTAACTGTTTCTGTAACACTTATTAAGTAAATACAATCATGATTAGGGTTTTTGTTAAGTTCAGGGCATTATATCTTTAGGTTTAAGGAATAAAATTCCTGATATTTGATAATATTATCTCAAATTATTAGTTTAACATTGACAAATACCTCAAATGATATGCAATGACCCAACAGCACTTTTATTCTTCCTCTTTATGGATGAAGTTCCAGAGGGCTGAGCAAAGACATTTTACTTCCTAAAATCCATCATAGTAATTTGAGTATATGTTTTAAAAGGCATTTATTTCTGAAGTGTCAAGTGATGATTAGCATTTCAAATATGATGCAGCCATTAAACAGAGGTTAGGTGCAGAACCCACTGACAGTATGCTTTTTCTTTGGAGACTTAATTTAAATGATGCCTGTTAACTTATTTGATTTTCTTTATGGTGCCACATCATTTAGTTACCAAACCACCACACAACTTGGCAAATTATGTCCCTAAATTTCTCAGAAGCTATAGAGCAATAGTTTCTTAACCTTTTCTTGGTTATGAGTCATAAATAGACCGTAAACCATGGACCCTCCCCTAGGGGAGGAGAAGAAGCGAATCCATACATTCACATAGAACTCATAGACCCCAGGTTAGCCTCAGGTTATGAACTTCACTCTGCTGAATACGATTGGTAGAAATATTTCCAAAAAGTCCCGTTGTAAAGCTCTCTCTTATGAAGCCCTTCCACAGCTACTGCTTAGCACTGAACACTATTCACACTGAGACCTCCAAGGGTCTCTAGTTCTTTCCTGATTCTTCTCCTTGCCCATCAGAAGAATACAGTGAGAGATACTGTTTTAAAGCAGATACTCCCTCTGTATCCCTATCACCACAACATTACATCATTTAAATTATATCTTGCACATGATTTGAGAAGAAGACATTGTTATTCTATTAACAGTAAAAATATTTAAGTATATATACCAAAGTATCTTATTATTTACTATGTTTTAATCATATTGTGTTTCCTCTTTTATCCCCCTATTCAATTTGAAAATGTTTACAAATTGGGATTTCAGGTAGCTTTGTGATATTAGGAGTAATGATGTATCATGATTTATTCATTGTAGTTTTGCTTTAAAGTTTGATTAAAAGTTCAAATAACTTGTTGTAGGTGGAAACTATCTTTTTACCACTTTTATTAAAGAACTCTAATGAGAACTTTCAATGCTTTGTTCTTCTCAATTAAATACTTGGTCTGTGTATAGAATTAATACAAAGATTGGTTTATGCTTCAAAGATACCATTAATTAAGTGATAATCTAATGTATTCTGAAATCTGTTTTGTTTTCAACTCAAGTCTGTGTCTGTTGCCAATTATACCCCAATTAATTCTGGTTTCAGTGTGAGGAGTTCTTTTTTCCTTCTTCACTGCACTAGATAGATGGGATGCCTTTAACTAAAGCTTCTCTGATCTTTTAGCTTTGCTCTTCTTTCAAAAATGATAAGCTATATGAAGCATGTTAATTTGCTCAGTGCATTTCAATAGGTTCTATTGTCCATCTAAGTCTATCTGATCAGAGCATTAGAAATATATAATGGGTGTATGTGAAATCAAATGAAAAGAGAAGGTCAAAGCACAGACACCACATTGTACATTTTAATTTTAATATTCTCTGAACAAAAATGTATTAAATGTCAAGTGTATATAAGACATTGTGCCAGGCATTATGCTAGTACAAAGTAGTAGATTTTGTAAAGGTTTAAGAAATGCAAATACCTTAAGATACAGACAAATACTAATTCCAGAAGAATAGCAACTTCTCAATTGCCGTTAATTATGGAGGCAGTGCAATGACTATGAAAGCTATGACATTGGATCTACCCTGACCCAGGTTTTAATCCTGATGCTGCCACTTAATGGGTGTAAAACTCTGAAATAAAATTCCTCTGAACCTCATATTCTTAAACTGCAAAGCAGGGATAATAAATGATATACACAGTGTGTGTGTATTAATTTGAAGCCATTTCTGATACTTTACAGATGTACTCCTATGTCTGTAATTAGCCAAATTAAGACAATTTGGGAGAAAGTTTTCTAGCCTCTTCAACACTGCCAGGAAGTTTGAATGGCTGCATGCAACAACACACATGCCAGCTCACTTGGGAAGGCTGAAACAAAAGGAAGAGCCATTCAGACAGCTGATCTTGCCTAGAGAAAGTGACTAGCTAAGAGCACTGCGCATATTTTCCCTGAGCAGAACTACTTAGCTTTGAGCATGTTCTCTCAGAGAGTTGTTTAAAAGAACTTCTCCAGAGAGTTCCAGAGGGCTGAGCAAAGACATAATTATAAGTTTTTGTTTGAAAAAGCTAGAAGAATTACACTAAGCTAGCCTAGCACCAGAGGCAGGAACAAGTTCGAGGAAGCAAGAGATGTCAGCAACCATAATATTGATAATAACAATTTTAGCTAATATATATTTAGTACCTAGCATTAGCCAGATAGTGTTCTAAATACTTTACGTATATTACTTTAGTTCTCATAAAGATCTGAGATAGGTACTCATCCTCATTTATAGATGAAAGAACTGAAACTCAAATAATTATTTAATTTGATGAGACAGAATTCTAAAATGGCTCCCCAAGATTCCCAGCTCCAGGTTATGCAATCACTAATGTAGGTACTGCTGTGAATGGATTTTTGTAGATATATTAATATTTAAAATTCCAATTCAATTGACTTCATATATGAAGATTATCCAGGTGGGCCTGCCCAACAAAATCATATGCGCCCCTTAAAGGTACAGTACTCAGGCTGGTGGCAGTAGAGGAAGTCAGAAACTTAAATGATGAGAAGGATTTGAGGTGCTATTACTGGCTTGATGATGGAGGGAATCACTGAAAAAGACCAGAGAGTGACCCTCCTACTGACACCCAGAAAGAAAACAGAGACCACAATCATACAGCAACAAGGACCTTGATTCTATCAACTTGAATGAGCTTGGTAGTGGATTTTTCTCCAGAGCCTACAAACAACCACTTAATCCAGCATTGATTTCAGCCTTGTGATACCTTGAGCAGAGAACCCAGGCACACCATATCAGACTTCTGGCTACAAAAGTAGGAACTAATAAATGGGTATTGTTTTAAGAATCTCTTTGAGGTGTTGTATTAAGCTGCATTAGAAAACTAAATATAAGCATAAATGTACCAAGTGCACATACTCTTAACTGCTAAGCTCTATGGAAATAAAAGATAGACTGAGACACTGGAAGCATACCTCACATTCAGGAAATACATCTGGGCTGCCATCAGAGTTGAGGCCTGCAGACGACAAGGTATACCCAATCACTTGACAGGATAACTCATCTACAGGGGAGAAGGTGTTCTCAGGTGTACCCCTGTCCTGAGAGAGAAATGGAAGGAAAGACAGAGAGACAGAGACTGACTAATTGAGAAGCTGGGTTCCACTATAGCCCACTTATCATCATGTGAGTCAACCTTAAAGAATATAGTTTGTGACAGCCCTACTTCTGGCTTATAAGCATTTGGCAAATAGATTTACAAAAAAAAAATGAACATGTCAGCTAGAGCCTTGTAACTCAAAATGTGGCAATGTGGCCTGAGAACCAACAGCATCTACATCACCTGGGCACTTGTTAGAAATGCTTAATGTCGGTTCCTGCCCTAGACCTAGTAAATCAGAATCTGCATTTTAACAAGATCCAAGATTATTATTTGTTCACTGAAGTTTGAGAAGCACTAAAGTAGAAAAACATAAACAAAAATCCAGTTTATGCATAACAATCTGTTGGTTTCCAAGCAGAATATAGCTGAGGTAAAGAGAGCTTAGAATTTGAAATACATTTCATTATTTTCTTTTTTTCATATTCTTCTAATGAATTATAGTGATATATGTGGCTTAGAAAAGTGGTCAGAAAATTCAAAGGATGAAACAAATGAATTGCAGAACTAAGAAGGAAAATAAATCTTATAAATAACCCATGTGCATGAATCTTCAAATGATTTGCATCTTTAAAGGAAGATCTTCATATTGAAAATGTGTATGTTACTTCAACTGATTGTATATAAAAGCCTTGATAATACATTTAATATATGCTATGTGGTCTCTTCTACCTTGATATGCAACATCCCATATAGAAAATACACACACACACTCTTTGTGGTTTTTAGAAATTTGAATTGTGTCACATCTTAAAAAATGCAACTAGATCCCTAAGGAATTGTATTACATGTTGAAATTTTAAAGCAAATCCCTAAGGAATTGTATTACATGTTGAAATTTTAAAGCAAATCTCACTATTTTAAATTATGCAAACTTATTTTTAAAAGTAGTCAGAATTAATAAAAGAATTTTCTTTTAAACCAGTATATGAAGACAGGATATTTCTCATCTTGTAAAATAAAATTAATATAATTACACATTGCATTGCTTTAAAAAGGACCTTGCAAACAACCTAGGAATATAAATTTAAATACAGATAGTTCTTTAAAATTGCCAATTTTTTTCCAATATGAAGCTGGAATTGCTTGTAGATGAAGTCTGTTATTTTTTCTTGGGCCATGGAGCAATCATGAATAACAGAGTACTTTACTAGACAGGTAAGGCAGTGAGAGCAAACAGCCATGAAATCCAGGGCACCAAAATTCCAACATATGATGTAATTAAGATCAAAATAAATTATTGTAATTTTTAGAAATGATTGTGAGAGATGATTTAGTTCTCCATCTGCTTCTAGAAAGGGCTGTATGTAAACAAGCAAAACATGAAAACACTCCAACTATAGTTTTAGCCACAAGATAATTTTCAGTGAAGACTTTACATGTGAAATCCATGCTGTTTTGTTATATATTGAGTAATTTTTTTCACTGAAGTCAATATATGTATTAATTGTTAATTTGAGTTAATGATCTTGTGTCGGACTTGAGTATCTTTTTTCTTATTAAGCGGATATTTTTAGTAGGGAAAACTAAAATTATATAAAACTCAACTACTTTCTAAAAGTTATTACATGTCAAATATGACACAGTAAGTTTGTATTTGAAATGAGTGTCCTTAACTATGTCATTACACTATTATTATAGAAAAAGAGAATATATTATTTAATCAGTTTCTCTCCTATCATCCCATGAGTTGGAATCCTGCCAGGAATTGATCTAACAAGTGATTTTTATTTAACATGATCTTAAGCCAAAAGACTTCACCTGAAAATAGAGCCTCACATCTTTAGCATATTGTATGCTTTGTCATTTTCAGAAAGTAATCGTTTTATTAAAATAATAAATATTTAATAATTACAAAAAATGAAAATAAGTATAACTCTTTATAACATTTTCAATAAATGCTATTGCTATATAATTTTAAGAATATTCTTATCATACACTATTCTGACTCTGCTTCTAAATAAGTGAAAAGATTTTGTTTTAGATTTTGTCCAGGGCAAAGTGAGCTGTATTGGGACAGACCAAGCATCTATGTGTATACTTTCAGTGCCTTGCTCTGACATTTCCAGCAATGCAAATTATAATCACTTTATAGCATACTCTGCTTACATGAGATTCATGAAGTCAGTTATGTGATAACTGTCACATTTCAGTTATGTAGGTGGAAAGTTGAAGGTTTCTCCCTGGAGAAGTGCTGATTTCAAATAGCAAAACTGGTGTATTCTGTAATTATGTGTAAGTTCGAAGACAATAAGAAAATTTATGTGCAACATTTATTTATTTAGGACCCAGTTTCATCACAATAATTAACTTTTATTATAAGTAACTCATGCTCAATTTTATTTCTGCATTATGCATGTTTTATTTATAATTTATGTTTTACTTATATTTTGAGTATACAGAACGTAGGATTTAGTAGTCATAAAACCAGAAAACCTAAAACAAACTGATTAGAAAATTAATAATCAATGTTAATAAATAGCTGGATATCCTGAAAGAGACAAAGCTTTAGTATTAGTACTAAAGAATTAACATTTTTTTTTACTAGGAATGTATTTTCTAGTGGGTTTTTACCCAGTTTTATTGGAAAGAAGAAATAAAAAAGCATCATATAAATAGAGCAATAATAGAACAATAGGGGATTTTAAATTTTACTTTAAAGCATATTTGCATACTTCATTTTCTCTTCTTTATGGCCATAGGACATAATGCTTTTTTTTAAAAAAAGAAAGAAAAGCCAAAACCTTTTAAAGCATGAGTCTGTAGTGCTTAGATAGAAGCTGGGATTCCGTGCCTCAAGGTCAGCATCTAACTAACCTGAACACAGAAGTCATGTTATCTTATTAGTATGACAGTGGTTCATTTATTTTCTTGCTGCAAATGTGCTGTATTGGACTTTTCTGGCTCTTAATTAGTTATCTGCCCTTTGGCAATGTTAAGGTACCTTGGCATTGTGAATCCAAAAACAACAACAAAAAAAAATCAGTAAAATTTCAAGTCCCCTGCATACAGATATGCTTATATTTTAAATCACTTTTATATAGAATAAAAAATAAACTCGTTACATAGCTGATACAAAACCTGATATAATTCTCCAATTTTACCTAACTCTTTAAAATGATTAGAACTGTTATTTTCTATAATTAACATTGCTCTCTCTTCACATTACCATTTTCTGAAATCAGCAAATTCCCTAATCTTTGTACTTCCTTTCAATGTTGGATGATTTCCAATTTGAAGTGTTGTTTTCAACCTAAATAGAATCAGCCCAGAACAGGTCTATGATACATTGAGGAATAAAGGTGTCTTTGGAGAGAGAGTTTCAAGTGCAAATTAACTTGAAATAATTTAACCTGAGTATGGAATAATTTGCAGTCTTTCTTTTGTGCAGCTGTGGGAATTGCTTCTGTAGCCCAGTCGGGGGAGTTGCCTGGCTACTTGCAATTTTGTCACATCTGTCAGCTGTAGCTAAATGGAAAATATAGTAAGAGGTAACATTACATAGATTTGGGACATTCCCTAGAGAGTCTTGTCTCCTTGCAGCAGTGAATAAATTATGTGAAAACTGAAATGAAATACGGTATTGTTGATTTGCCAACTCATGCAATTTGAAAGAATGAAAAAAAAATCACTTGTTATACTCACTGTTTAAATTCTCTACAACTAGAAAGCTTCTATCATGATCATATTTTCTGATCCAAAAGTCATACCAGTGTTATCTGAGGCAGGTTGTATTTTTTTCTGATTTGTAAATTTTTATGAAAATATTTTACAAAGAAATAATCACATCATATTTAGATACATATATTCAACAGATTACCATTTTTAAAAAGAATGAAATTATATGGAGTCAAACATGATAGCAGATGTACACTATAAAGTGTCAGAATCTATAGAAGGCTAATAGAATGATTATAATTATACAGTAAAAACAGTCAGTAGCTTTCAGATCAACTGGGGGCAGTTGCATAATTAAAATGTAGTTAAAGTATCAGACACTTTACCAATTTACTAAAGGTGGCAATGTGCATGCCTATTTATATACATTTAATTTGTGTTATTTTTAGTCGAATAACTTTTGTATTTCAGTTACTAAAAGGCACCTAAGTATGGAAACGGGGAGACCTTCAATATGGTCTTCCTATTGGACACGGTTCTGCATTTTCTACACATCTATCTTTCTAGGTAGAGGGTTAACAACTCTTCGCCTCTCTCATCTTAAAGAGTTTTTGTGAGGGTAAATGAGCAGACACTTGAAAGCAATTTATAAATTGTAAAAGTATTATTATCTTTTGGGGTCTAATAAGCAGCTAAAGAACAGAAACTCTACATGCCTCCTACTTGGATCTTGACATAAAATGTTTCATTATATAATCTCTCAATATTTGTCTTGATGTTCATTCAAGAAATATTTACTACATATTAAATATTTTGTAGAATACTGTGTAGCACATAAAATTGTGTAAGTCATCAGTATCTTCAAGAAGTTTGTAGTTTAAAAATATGGTAGCATATAACAGGCATGAAAAATAATTGCTGACTTAAGAAAAATGAGAGTTCTCTCCTTTCTGAGGTTCTTTGTGAAGGCTTCTGGGCATGAACTGGGCCTTAAAGAGTTAATAGGCAGTCATAGTCTGAGTAAAGTGGAGAGGTTATTTCAGATAATACAGTGAGGTTTTGAAGGATTTAAGGCACAAAATAGTTTGATCAATGGCAAATAATACAATTTGATCCAAACATAGGAAAACATTAAATTATTATACATTAAAACCCTAAGAATTATCATATTATTTGGAGCTCATGGATTGAAAGAACCATAAATCTAAAAATAGGAAAATTCATCTGAATCCATTATTAAATCCACAAAGATGGCAATTTGACCTGGCCAAATTCAGAGATATTGAATCCATCACCAGTATTTAAAAGTTGGTTGTTTTCCACAAATTTCTGATTTCCAGTTTTCTTGAACTTCTAATCAAAACTATAATAATGGGTCCATATTCTCTTATTGCCATAATCAGAACTGAACTCATGTTCCATTATGAATAGGATATATGCTCTCCACTGCTTACTCTATTCAGTCAGTTTTGCTTCCTGCCTAGTGTCTGTAAGTACATGAGTTAGCAAATCTTGCTCTTAAAGATGCAGGAACTCCCTGTTTGACATCCATGATAGTTTTTCCTTCCCTCTCTTCAAACATTACCAAAAATTTCCTTTCGGAGGTAGCCCCTTCATGTTTCAGAACGTTTTAAAAATTCTTTCTTATAATGAATTAAAATCTTCTTCCTTATATCTTCCAGCTACATTTTGCAGTAAATATGCTTAATGGAGTCACCTAAGAAGCTGAATTTTTTTCTTATAGTAGACCTTTAAGACCATATATTATCCATTGGCTATTTCACCCTCATATGGATTTAATTACCACCCATGTTGCCAACACATTATTTCTAACTGCCTGCTGCACTTATAGATCCATGTTCCACACAATGATTAAAAGACAGCAGGTCTGTATTGTGGCTGAACTCTTCATCTTCCCCACCAAAACAGGTTCTACTTCTGTATTTCCTAGCTTAGTAACTGGCTTCAGCATTCATCAAATGACTCAGTGTAGAAATGTAGAAGTCTTCCTAAACTTCTCACATTACCTTACACCCTTTATCCCTTCTGCAAGTACTATAACCACACTGGAACTTATTTCAGTTATTCCTCATCATTTACCATACACCAAGACAGAAGCCTCCTAGTCCCCCCTAGGTCACGTCCACTTCAATCTATTATTTATACTGCTGATAGGGGGTCTCTCCAAAATGAGGATTTTATCATGTTATCCCTCTAATTAAAAAATGTCATTGGTTTGCCACCATATTCAAGATGAAGTCCAAACTATTTAGCTTGTCTTTCAGATTATGTTTCTACCTATGTTCCAGAATCGTTTCCTACAATTGCCTAACGTATTATCTTTGGAATGATCACACCAATGTTTAGTTTTCTGTATTATCCATCAATAAACTATTCTCCCCTTATCCTTTTCTATGTCATTTGACAGGCTACCTCCCTCAAGTCCTGTAATACGAATACAGTTAATGTCGCCTTGATCAGCCCATGCTGTTCTACCCCAAAGAAGACTGATTAGATGCTCAATTTTGTCTTTCCATAGCACTAATGCATAAGCTAGCATTATATGGAAATCAGTATTTGCTTGTTTTTCTCTCTAATACTAAGTAGACTATTGAGGACACAGCTTATATCTTGATAATTTTCCTGAACCCTAGCATCTAGAATACAGACTGGCTCATATTTGAAATTAAATATTAATTGGATACGTGAATCAATAACTATTGCTAGGTTAAACATACTCATGTTTTCATACATCTAGACTCTTCACTATCCTGACTATTCTTGATATACTGCCTTTTTCACTAATACTCTTTTAATTCAAGTGTATTATGATCAGCAAGAGAAGAACAGGAGACATAATTCTGTGATGAAAGGTTTATGAACTTTAAAGTCAGATATAGCTGGTTTAATATCTCATTTCATTTAAATGTTACCTATGTGATTATGAGAAATTTACTCACCTCACTGGGTCTTGGTTTCCTCATCCATAAATATAAATAAGAATATCTGACTGCAGGATTATTGCTGAGATTAAATGAGACACTCTAGGTAAAAATTCTGGCATGTAGCAAGTTAATATTCAGTTCTTTACATTAGGTTTGTATTCTAGAACACATCACATCATTGCAATATGTAACTCTTATGCTAAATTTTTGTGAAATAGTGCTCTAGAGTTAAACTTTGAATTCCTACTCTCTTGATAGACATATAAATAAGTTTATATTTATAAGAAATGGAGTATAACATGTTAGTACATTTAGGATAGAAATATTGGAATAGGAAACATATTGCATATTTTAATTCAAGTATTGTGGCTATGTTCAGAGTTACATTGCTCACCCAAGAGGTGGACCAGAAGCCCAGCTGTCTTTTTTCTGACTGCTATGAACTGTATTTAACAAACCTCATGAGCAGCATGATGAATACTCCTTCAAGATTATGAAAGCTTTACCACCTCATATTGGTTTGATGGGATCACAGTCAACTACCTTCTCTGCAAGGTAGCATCTCTCTCCTAAGCACTTTTGTTGGTATTCTACCCTATGTCTGAATAATCTCAGTAGTCTATTTGAGTGGAAAACTACAATGGAGATAGAGTAGAGCTTGAATTATAGTGGCTCACATGTAATAAGCATAAAAATAAAGGGTACTGTATCTGAATCTTGTTCATTTCCAAAAGAGAGTAGTGGTTCTACAGGCCAACTGTGGCTTTTAGTGGCCTTGGAAGAGCATAGAGCCAGGATGCTTTTCTCCCTTCTTAAAATTCATGATGGCAAACTGCAATTATTGAAAATAATATCCCCAGGGAGTGACACTATAAAAAGTACAAAATGAAGTCACCGATCGCCTGGCATCAAGTTTAGAAAGATAGCCAAGAGATGCTAACGAAATGAGACCATGGGAAACAGTGGGAAATAGCAGGTAGTTAAGAGTGGCAAAACTCCTTAGCTACCTTCACTTATACTTTTACACAGCTGCATATTTTTAAATCTCAAACTTAAAACTTTTTTGAGAACCCTTATAAACCTGATTGTTGGGTGGTTGAGAAAAATAAAACAAGAAGCAAAATTATTCCTGTGAGTTTTATGAAATAAATTGCTACAAAAATATTTACTGAATTTTCTAAAATAGAGAATATTTTAAAATAGAGATACCATTAGCACCTCTTGTATTATCCTGGATAGAGCTGGAGCCCATTCTACTAAGTAAAGTATCACAAGAATGGAAAAAATAAGCACCACATGTACTCACCATCAAATTGGTATTAATTGATCAACACTTATGTGCACATAGAGTAGTAACATTCATCAGGTGTCTGGCAGGTGGGTGGGGAGGGGATGGATATATTCACACCTATTGGGTGCGGTGTGCACCATCTGGGGAATGGACATGCTTGAAGCTCTGACTCGGGTGAGGCAAAGGCAATATATGTAACCTAAATATCTGTACCCCCATAATATGCTGAAAGAAAAAAATTAAAGAAAAAAATTAAAAATAAAATAGATACCTTAATTAGTTGTAAGTCTCATATATTATAGGACTTTTTAAAAATGTGTATGTAATAAGATAATAATGCTCTGAACCATAGTAACAACTACTATATGTCATTGTCCATGAACCTGCTACATGCCAGGTCCTGTGCACATACATTTTCTCATTTGCGCTAATAGTAATATTATAATTATTGCTAACCTTGATTTCTAGATGAGGAAAACAGAGAAGACAGCTAGTTCGTGGCAAAGGAAGAAGACTAACCTAGCATTCTCTGACATCAAACCCACTATTTTTCTACTATAGAAAAAAACAAGATGGAGTCTAATTATAGTTAACCTTAATTCTAGTATTCGGGCTGGTTACCTCAACAATATTAATTTTAAACCCAAGACTAAATGTTAGTCTCACCTCTTCCATTTTCTAGCTAAGTAACTGAACAAGTCACTTAAACTTCCTGAGCTTCATTTTAAAATTAAAATATGTTGACAGTATAAATTATTATTACTTTTACTAGATTATGAGGATCCATCTAGTTAGTAATACATGTAATCTATGAACTGTCAGGTAGTATGTGTGGTTTTATGGTACCCTGGATAAATAAATTTACTAGATTATAATATTCAAATATCATCCAGATGACAGCAGTTCATAACAATGTATATGTCCTTTGTTAGAAATGATTATGTGGTAAATTTAAATGTACATCTGCAGAATCAAAGTGCAACTCTATTTTTTTCTACTCTAATTTGTCTTTAAGTTGTTTCCCACAAATTTTGAGGACAGTTTATATTCTTGAAGAGTTCATTAATTTGGGCATAAGCACAGAGGTCAAGAATCATAAGGAATACAGTTAATGTTTTGACAGCATATTCTCCTAGAAAAATTTACAGCATGAGATGCCTTTTAGTTTCGAGATACAAGTTAGTATTCAGAGAAGTGACTCAAACAAAGGCTTATGGGCCATCTGGGAAGGTAGAGGCTTGATCATAGGATCTTCTCCTGAAAGATTTATTTCAGCTACTGAGCTTAAATAATTGTTGAAAGTATAATATTATTTTTAGTAAGGTTTTAGACATCTTACAGGATCCTTTGTTTATACAGTTCAATGCTTATGTCTGGAAAATTTATATTGAAAAATTAATTCCAGAGTTCACAGTTAGTGTTTCTCTAGGATGCTCTTGTTATTTTAAGGAAAGCTTGTTTTCTTTAAGTTGATTTACAGCAATGATTTTTGAACTGTTTTGCAAAGAATACTGGAGATTCCTCACTGGAAGGGTTAGAAGAAGATGACAGGGAGGGGGCTGACTGAACTCCAGGCTCCTAACCTCCTGTACAGACCAGAGTAGCTTTATTCTTTTTTCTTGTATACTTTGAGTGCCTACCTAATATTTTAGTTTAGTTTTATCTTTTTTTTTAATATCCAGGTGCTAAAACCAAACAAACAGCAGTATTTTAAAACCACTGACCTAAAATAAAGCTGTTCTATTTTTCCATGAGAGATGACAGAGAATAGCTCATGAAGTAATATACTTTTCATTTAACCATGGAGCCTGATAGTCTTATCTATTTTATTTACATACATCATTAGCTTCTCATTTGATGAATCAGAACACTGTAAGCACACACATCAGTAGAAAGTATGTGAAGCCATTCTGCTAGGTCTGGAATTATGCCCAATCCAAATACTCTATTGTTTTCAGGCTTCAAATTTTATAACCAATATTTCTACTCCCTTCTATATTATTCTCACAGATTTTAGTTGTCATTCTGGACCCCATCCTTTTGTTTGAGCTGGAACTTTTGGATCCATTTCATCCTACACAGGCAGCCTTTCATAGCCTAACACTTGACACTTGTGACATAATCATTCATATAGTCTTTTTCATGATTGGGTTTTGTTACCATATAAATTCTTTAGTTTCTCTGCTCAGTTACACATAGAAAAGTTCTGCAATACCATAGGAGATTTTAAAATGTTATTTTTTTAGCTATTATTTGGTGTCTGAATGTTATATATTGTTTCCTGACAGTGATATTTCCTATGATATATAGTATGCTTCTAAGTTTAGGAGAAACATGAATTTTTCTATTTTAATATCACTTTTAATGCCAAAATTATTACTCATATTCAAAATTTTAATAGCCACTAAAGTTGTCTAAATCCTGTAATATAATTAAATAATGTAATTGATTAAACATATTTACTCATCCAAAATACATTACTACTTCTGGATTTCATGTAAAATGTTGTAAATAAGTAATTATAACATTTGTATATTACTCTTGCAAGAAGACTTGTAGAATGTCAAATTTGGAAGAGTTTCAAAGGCAAGTATAACCTGATGGGAAGGTAGCCCTCTTTTGCCAAATTAATCTCTATTTAGCCTTTATGTTAGCTTACTCTCTTATTTCATCACAAAATTATCACTGAACCAGGTGAACATTATGCCCTGAGCCAGGTTAAATACCTCTGTTGTACTCTGTTATGATACCATATCCCTCTCTTTGATAGTATTTATTGCAATTCCAATTTTCCATGCACTTTGCTATGAACATTTGATTAATGTCTGTCTGCCTATTTGACTGTGAGTTTTTAAGGGCAAGAGCATCACTCTTTTTGTTCATCTTTGCACCTGCAGTACCAACCCTGATGCTGGACCTACCAGGTTTAAGAAAGAAGTGTTGAATACATTTGAATAAATGCATTAATATGAATTATTTCCCTTATTTGGAATTACCCTAACCCCAAACTTTAAAGGATACAAACATCTAACATAGTGGGGACATTTCATTCATATGTAAATCATGTGTCTTCCTATATTTCTTTCAAAAGTATGATAAAATGCCAGCCCTCTCTTCTTTAAAAGAGTGAGTAATTGCTTAAAAATTCTGTGACTCTTTGACCTCAATATTCCTCTTTAAATTTACCATTGACACCTATCTACTTTGGGGAATACTTTGTAATTTAGAAAATGCCACTAAGAATTTCAAAGAAAACTAAAAATTGATGGAGGAAACATCATCCAAGCATCCCACCACCTGAACAGAATAATCTACTCAGTTTCCATTTCGAAAGAGAATATGTAAGAGAAGAAGAGAGCTTAAAAGTATTAGCATAAATATGCATTCAATTTTAGTCTACATAAAAAAAATCTTGTAAGGAAATTGATTCAGTTTCCTCAAGGAGAAAAGCATGAGTTGTTTTAGGAGTAGCGTAAATCGCCTTAATGGTGCTAATCTCTCCCAAAAGAACTTGGGGTGGATCAGCATACCTTCCATGGAGCAAGAGTCCTCAACAAAGCAAGTCTGTCTCAAACTTATACCTTCCAGAATACTGGGGCAACTTCCTCAGTAACAAAGCTGAGGAGAAAGTACATGCACCAGCCTCAGTACAGATTTCAAGACAGGAAATAAAATACCAGAGAGCCAGTGGAGTATAGACTGTTGCTACCAGTCAGGCCTAGGTTTCAGGAAACAAGAGTTTGAGAAAAAGAGACATAACTGTGCTGTATTTGTCAAATTGAGGACCTATCTCATGCCTTCATTCCAATATATTTTATACTTCTCCTGTAATATTAATCTATCATGCAAATTTTATTTTGAGAAACAGAAAACACTTCCCTAGCATATGACTATCTCACACTGTCTGAACCAAGTTGAATATGTGCTTTGCTTCTGTATATTGACCAAGTCTGGTTATTTTCTGGACCCCAAAAAGTCAGGTAGAAAGATACATAGTATTCTATTATAAGAGACAAACAATTTATTCCTTAAAACAAGAGATAAAAATATACTTAGATCTTCATGAATTATGGGAGAATTTGGAGTATTTTGTCCATTCTAAGATTATATGGTCATATTGAGTACTGAAGTTCATATATGCTATTTAATATGAATTATTTGTTTGAAGCTAAAGTAGCAAAATATTCTCCTTGAAATAAAATGAAATTATAAGTTGGCATCATTTAAGTAACAACCAAAACTTTAAATTTAACATGGGCAGATAAAAAATCTCTGGAGCCCCCAATGCTCGGGGATCTTTGTCCAAAGCTTACCTTTTTTTCTTTATTCCTTCCGAATAGGTGAGAGTTTTCTTAATTGGAGTAGCCTCCATACATAAAAAGCTATCTTCACTCCATTTGCTATTGATTTCTAAAGGTCTGACCTCTTACGTTTTTTTGAAATCTTGGGTTAACCTTCTTGCCTGAAGGAGAATGGCACCTGGGAATGACATTTCCATTTTCTAAAGTAATATAACCAAAGAAGCAGAACTAAAATGGCCCATGACATTAACCTGTGGCTCTCAAGAGGATAACATCATTTACTTGATTTGATAAAAGAAAAAAAAACATGATTTTATTTTCAATTGACCAAAAAAAGAAAGAAAGAAAAATGAGGAGTATGAACTCTTTCTTTCAAATAGCTCCTCAAAACCTTTTCTCTATAGACTATGACAAGACCAAGGTCACAGAAGTCATTTCTACTCGGTACTGTCAGTTGTTCAAGTCATAATTCTGTTCCAGTAAAAATTACTTTTCTATTTCAATCAAATTAGAGGAAATGACAGTTAAGAGAAAAGCATTTCATTGCACACAGTGATATCGAAGGCAGTCAATGAACCAGCAAGTGCTTTGACCTTACATAATAGTTATCATTTTAGCAGCTTTAACCAATTTGGTCATAATTGCTGGGCAGATAGTTTGTCAAATAGAGAATTCTTTGGCTCAGACTCTGTAGCTTAATCTTTTATGGCTTAGCCATATCTGTCTAAAGCTTACTTTATCATTGTCAAATGTTGTTTTCTATATTGTACAGAAATTAATTTGTATTCATATTTTAATCCTAAAAAGAAAGAAAGCCTGCAAAAGTTTGTTACCACTTGAGAGAGGGAATAAGGGAGAGAAAGAAAACCTATTTTTTTCATTTACCTTTATATTCTATCTACATGAATCCCAATGAAGTCTATCTTTATTATATCCTTCATTATAGCTTAAACTTTTAAATGTTACTTACTATACTACAAATCTCAAAGGGTAGCTATGAATTAACTGAGATATTGCAGGGTGAGGGCAGAGTAGTGGGCTTGATGAAATGCAGGCACCCAACCGCCTTCCTCCCACACTACCTCCCATTTCAGACCTGCCTCACTTCACCTCTTGTCACTCCCTCCTAGCTCCCTCCACGCTCCTGCACACTCACCTGCTTTTCCTATTCAGAACATTTGCTCATGTTTTCCCCTCTACCTGAAATATCTTATTCTTACTCCTTACGTAGCTGTTGGCTCTTCATTTCAGTCTCTATTTAAATAGGTCTCTCCATGCATTCTATGTAGGAAGTCCCTCTTCTTTTCTAAGATAGCATCCTTTTGGTCTCCCATGGCATTAGTCTCATTTTGGATGTGTGGCTGAATGATTGTGTGTAGTGCTTGTGTTCTGGAGAGACCTAAGACTGTAAGCCATTGTGTTTCAATCCAGGCTGCACTTTAAAATATCTGGGGAGCTTTAAAACAGTACTGAAGCTTGGGCCCCATTAGCTAGAAAACCCCAGTAATTGGTCTTGGGTGAGGCCCAGGCATCAGTATTGTTCAGAAGCTCCCCAAATGATTCTAACTCACAGAAGAGTTGAGAAGCTGTGCCCCTGAACTACAGGAGAGCTCTAGTCAGTTTCACTGGCCACTGTGTAACCAGTGACTAGCACAGGGTGTGGCAGGTATGACCATCTATGGGATATTAATGTTTGAATTAATGCATAGCTTATTACTGGCATTCTAGTTTTCTTTGTTTGCCAAAATACTACTTGGAGATGACAAATATTCTCAAGCAGCAATGATCTAAAAGTTAGAATGAAAAAGGTACTTGCAAGTGGCACAACTCTTCTGTGCTTCAAAATAAAACACTAATCCTGGTTTCCCCTTCCAGTAATGGAAACAAGATATTTTTTCTCAGTCTTTTACTGAGAAGAATGTTTTAATATTTTAAGAATGTCTGTGCTCATATTCACAAAAGGTGACCATAAGCTGTGTATGAGTATGCATTTCATTTTTCTTATCTATCGAAATCTATCCATAGATTACTAACATCATAAATGTACCTGTATCATAGGACAGTCATTCCTACTTATTGTACCCACAATGAATGATTTTAAAATTAAATATATATGTTCTTCTTATTATTTATTAACAAAATATATTTTTTTACTATTTTATTTTAGGTCACATCTTTTTCAAAACTGGTTATTCTGTTATACATCAGGGCTTGAACTAGGGTGAGGCAAGGAAGACATTCATCTCAGTGCAAATTTAAGTGGGGGTGCCAAAAGACTCAGTAGACAAAAATAATCGATGGGATATTTTTAGAAGTCAAAATTAATTCAAAAAATTCATCATGAACAAAATATCAAATTTTTAGTAGAGATCATTGCTATATTGAGCCATATCAGAGTTTAATGCAAAAAGAAAAATATGCATCCCTATATACATGTTTTTATATAATTTTTCAATGGGTGATTTTCTCTAGAATTTTATAGTTGGTGAAAAAATATTTAAATAGCATTATTTTATGTTAAATATTTATTTGTAATGAAACAGAATTTGTCATAATTTTAATTCAGCTGAAGCTAATTAAAATTCTTTTAGACTGTGTCTTGGTCCAGAGGAATTGTCAAACATGTCAATAAGCAAAGAAGTAGATTTTGAAAAGATAACTGACGAGTTTGCTTCCATAAAAGGCAAAGTCAACAGATTTCCTTTTGCCTCAGGCTCCAACATGGTTCCACAAAGCCCTGTGATGCATATAATAACTTTTTATTAAGTGGTTTAACTGCACCCAAAAAGTAAATGTGTGACACTATTAAATCAAATTAATAGTGTCACGCCTGTAATCCTAGCATTCTGGGAGGCCGAGGCAGGTGGATCGCTTGAGGTCAGGAGTTTGAGACCAGCCTGAGCAAGAGCAAGACCTCGTCTCTACTAAAAATAGAAAGAAATTATCTGGCCAACTAAAAATATATATATAGAAAAAATTAGCCGGGCATGGTGGCGCATGCCTATAGTCCCAGCTACTTGGGAGGCTGAGGCAGTAGGATTGCTTAAGCCCAAGAGTTTGAGGTTATTGTGAGCTAGGCTGACACCATGGCACTCACTCTAGCCTGGGCAACAGAGCGAGACTCTGTCTCAAAAAAAAAATAAATAAATAAATAAAAAATCAAATAAAATTCTAGGTAAAAGTTGAAAGTAAGACAAAGATGGTGGTTCTACATTGATAATAAAGATTTGACATTCACATGCTTTTAAATGTTACACAATATAGTACCAACATAAATATGCAAATATTATTCAAAATACAAGAATAATAGAATGAATAATAACTATAGGATTAACATCTTTATATTAGTCTACAAGAGAACATAATTACAGAGAGAATTTTAATAATAGAGTGAAAGGTATGATTTAATGGCTAGATATCAACTTGGCCAAATTTTGAAAAATGAAGTCAATTGTAAATAGTGACAATTGTACAAACTATTCTATGATGGCAAATAATAAGAACAGAAATAACATCTTAAGCAAAAAGTAAAATTACAAATTACAACCTGAGTTGGTAAAAAAAAATCCTTATAAGCAGGTTAATGTTTCCTCCTTAGACTATCTGAAATAAAGAAGGAAGAGTAGTGATTCTCTAATTAGAAATACCCACACCCAGGAAATAAGCAAAACTTCAAAGCTGTAATGTCATCTATGCCAGAAGTTCTGGAATATTTTATAAACTATAATAAGAATAACTGCATTAAAGTTAATAATTAAATTGTCCAAATTATACTGAATGTCATTATTCATAATAGTTGGCAATATTTTATTTCAAAAAGTAAGAGAAGAGAAGAATGAAACTAAGCGAGTAAGGAGAGAAAAACAAATGTTTTTTCTTAATATCACTTAATCATCTGTATCTCAATGTATTATTGGTTATAAACCTCACTGCTCCCTTTGGGAATCTGCTAATTAGACAACAGCGGAATTAAAAAAATGGAAATTGCGATGGAAAATTTTAATCGTCCTAATCTGGATTACATGGATTCATCTGTGAGATGAAATTTATATATTATTTTAGAAAGATTTCATGATAACAAAAAATATGTTCTCAGTTGAACCTTCTGTATATATTTTAATGCACTATATGTTTTATATCTTGCTAGTCATCTACCTATAAATAAAACTAACATCTTAAATTAGAAAATAAAATCAACAAAAAAGATTTTATGTGACCATCTTTTAAAAGGAGTATAAAACTGTAAATGGGTTTCACAGCAATTCAGCAAACTGCAAATTACAATGAATAATAAATGAACACAAGGCCGGCTCGATAGGATGTTTCTCAGCAAGAGGAATGTCTTATAGATTTCAAAATACTCATGCCTATAAAATCATTTAACTGTTTTCCTACAATTTAAATAATGAAGTATTTGATTATTACTAATAAACAATTTATAGCTCCAAATCATGTCTGGACCTGAAAAGTAAACTGTTTCACCCTAGGAGTTTGTAATGTATTAAAAAAAGAAACCACATAAAGCCAGAGGCACAACCAGAAGCTATCAAAGGAGCCGGCCATTAGGTTTCCATCTCACTTTGAAGATTGATTTCACTAGTGCTTGGAGCACCAGGAAAGGCAACTAAAAGCAGTTTCTACTTTCCATTCCTGCTGTTTACCCTTGAAGGACTATTAATGTTCTCTTGTAGCCTTCAGGTATTCCACAGACATCACGGGAGAGCTCTTCATTATCTACTATTAGACTCCAGAACTGCACACAATAAAACTTCTCATCAAACTTGAAACATCAGCAAACTTGTTAAATCTTATGGAAAATGGCATTATGTCATTACAGAAGCCAGGGAGTCTCATCACCAAAGATCAGTTACTGTGCTGATTGCTGGTCTATCAAGAAAATGTTAGCATTTAACAAAAGGTGTGAGTTTAACATCATAGCGATAAAAAGGTCGAAATATTTAGGGGTAGTTTGAGTATTGAACCCAGTTTTCTTAGCTTAATATATTCCGAAAGCATCTTTAAAAAGATAGGATTAATTCTTTATCACTTTATTAAACTATCAGAATTTTGGAAATGTGCATGTTAGCTTTCATGTGTTTGGTAAAAGTCAAGTTTGTTTCCAGCAGGGCTATGTTAATATAGCACCAGACAGCAAAATATCAACCTATTATCACCCATTAACATTGGGTTGCATTTGTCAGTTTATTTATTAATAGCTGCCTAGCAGAGCCTGAAGGCAAATTCTTGAATACAAATATTCTACTCCTTTATGTAATGAAAATTCAGAACTCAGTCTCCAACCAGATTGTGTCATGCTGAATACCCGAATCATCTTCTATTCCACAGTCACAGGCCCTTAAACATTTGGCCTCTTCCAGCTTATGAAGATTCCTTTATGGTAATGGCTTTCCATTATCTCACCACAGAATCTAAATGTTAAACTCTTTAGCCCAGCCTTCAGGGCTCTCCAGAATCTGGCATAAAACTAGATTTCTAATCTTATATCCCACTTTCTATGTCCTACATTATAGCCAAATTGGACTTTCCAGCCATATGTTAATCCAAAAATCTTTTGCTTTTTTGCCTCTGTTTATGCTGTTTGCTCTTCTTGGGGTGATTTCTTCACATTTTTTTTTACATGCTGGTTGAATGTCACACATTGCCACTTATATTGCTCATATTTGTGGCATATTTACATGCACATGCATGCACGCAAACACACACAAATACAATAGTACCTAGACATGAAAACTTTGGTAGAGTTATCACTAGGGATGAAAATGGCTTATATGGTTCCAATGAGGCAACAAAACTCTGGAAGTCCAAAAAGGGATCTTTAGGGGATCATGGACTCTTAGGTGGAGGATCATATATGGCGGATAAGACCATACCTATTTCTTAATCTCTGTGGAACTCTATGGATAAGGAATAAATTTAGAAGAATTGCATCTCTGAAGCAAGAATTTTAGATTCTGGTTATGACCCAGTTATTTGTGTTAATTATTAATTAACTTGTTAATAATGCATATACATTTATATTCATAAAATCACCAGATATGACTTTTTAAAAAGCAAAAATTTGACTTTTCAAAAACCAGAAATATATTTAGATTTAGGGAAACTATAACCAAAAAATAAAGTGTTCTGAGTTTTCTCTAAATCTTCAAAAGATGTTGGTCATTTCTTTCTTGGAGGTCGCTTCTCACTCTGTATATTCTCAAATTACTATCTTCTTCACTTTGCAGAGCATCTGGAAGAACTCTCACACTGGTTAGTGAATTACTCAAGAACAGGCCAAGCATCTTCTTTCTATCTCTAGCACATGGTATAGTACCAGAAAGAAAAAGAAATATTAAATTAATGATTTTAAATATTGACTCTTGAAAAAAATTCTTAGTCTCTATTACACTAAGAAATATTTCCTGTTGAGGATGGCCAGTGGTATAGGTCTTTTTCTCTTCTCTAGTGAAGTAAGTTTGCTGTGTATATTATCTGCACAATTAATTATTTACATTATAAATGAATGAATTCATATTTTTACCTTGGTCTTTCACATTCTCTGTGGGGCATTTCTCTAGCAGAGACCTTCTATATGCATAATGATACCATGGGTTAGGAAAACAGAAATACTGAGTGATAACTATTAATAGTTTGAACTGGGGAAAATGCCAAACCCTGACTCTGTAAGCAAAATACTGAAAGCCGTGCTTCAAATGTAGCCAACAGCATACTCATCTAAAATACTATTGCAGACCACTTTTTTGAAACTGATAGTCTTGGGCTGATTAGGCAGAGGATTCAGTAGAGTGGAAAAAAATCTACATACTTACATTATATATATAATAACCAGTAATGCTTGGACTCATTATTTGGCTTTAAAAAAAAATCTCTTGATCTTAATGAAATTATTTTAAACCTTCCAAAATAGAAGGTTAGATTACATGAGCTCTGCTTTGTATCTGCCTTCCTTCATTCATACTTTTATTTTAGGATTTATATTTACTGTCACCATAAAATTATGAGTCTCTCTAGGGCAGGCCCATTTACCCCTGCTTGTGTCTTAACATATGTGTTCACTGTTTGGTTAATTCATTTTCATTGTCTAATTCTGCTAATGTATTGTAATGCTAAAAAAAAAAATAGTGCTCCCATTTCTTTTGGGAAAAACAATAGAAGTAGATTTCACATCCAGAGTAGAAAGAGCACTGCACTAAACTTAAGAGACATACACTTCTTGGCCCAGTTTGTGATCAGGACTCCCAACCTAACTTTAGAGACATCACTTCAACCTTCTGGTTTCTATGTACACTCAGTGATGTGTCTGAGCTCAATGGTCCGTGAAGCCTTTCTAATTCTAAAAGCATATACAGTGGTGTAGCTGTTAACAGTTATGCTATGCATGTTGTTTTGTGCTAATTCATATACTTTCATTTAAAGTGTGACTTAGAAATTTTTCTAAAAGCTTTTACTAAAGCACAAGTGATTCCTTTGAGATTTTTTTTTTTCAAAGTTGCTTCCTACAACCTTGTTAAAATAAATCACAGGGAATTATGAAAGAGTTGTGGTAATCATACATAACTCTCAATTTCATAAATTTATACATAGATTGCTGATAACAAAATGTTTGCTTAACCATTACAATTATTGGCATTTAAACTGTGGGCCCCATAAAAACATGTCCTTTCTTAGCAGTCATTTTATTGAAATGTGGCCATAATCTATGAGCACTGCAATTGCTTTGCTGAGCACAGATGCTTTTCTTCTTTTCGCTTTGTCCTACTTTTTAATATTAATTTAATATTTATTATATCTGCTCCTATTTCAAGGCTAAATTTTTGGTAGAAAAGAATATGTGATTAAAATGACTATTAAGAAGAAATGGCAAGAGTATGAAAGATAAAGTGCAAATGTTTGTGTCATAGGTTGAAGCAATATTGATTTCATAAAAAAATGTAAAAGAAGAATTGTGAACAAGCTAAGGACAGATGCATTGTGTAATGTCCAGTGAATAGGCCTATACAAGTCCATACAATTAGCATTTGTTATAAAACTTGTTTTTTTAAAATAAAAACAGCAGTATTATCCAGATTCCACTGGATGAGAGTCTACATTTTAGGTTTTTTGATTTATCATAATATGTTTGCATTAAATACAAAAATTTTTTTTTTAAAAAATGAAGCAACCTGTAATGAAATTTCAAATGTTTTAATTCCTTCTTTAGCTAAATTATTATCTGATTGCTGCTATAAAATATAATGTCTCCCTTCATATTTTTAAATGGAAATATTTATTTTAAATGATTTCAGATATATTTCATAACATATCCTTAAGTATATGTTTGACAAAATCCACTCTATGTATTAGCATAATTTTAATTTTTAAAGGATTCAAAAAAGAGTTTCATCATCAATGAACAGCTAAATACAATTTTCCTTAATAATAAACTCATAATAAAATATTAAATGAAATAGGCAGTAAAACAAAAATAAGCAAGCATAAGTTAACTGCAATGTAAATTATAATACAGGTTGAGCATCCCTAATCTGAAAATCTGAAATGCAAAAAGCTCCGAGATCCAAACCAACATGACACCACAAGTGGAAAATCCCACACCTGAGACCTTTGTTTTCCGATGGTTCAATGTACACAAACTTTGTTTCATGCACAAAATTATTAAAAATATTATATAAAATTGCCTTCATTCTATCGGTATAAGATATATATGAAACATAAATGAGTTTTGTGTTTAAACTTGGGATACATCCCCAAAATATCTCATTACATATATGCAAATATTTCAAAATAAAAAAAATCCAAAATCTGAAACACTTCTGGCTTCAAACATCTTGGATAAGGGGTACTCAACCTCTAACTAATATTAATACCTGACATTTATTGAACACCTACAAGCACTGCCAGTGACAATTTCTAAATATATTATTTTTTCCATTTATTTCTTACAAAATTTTGAGGTACAAACAATTGAGTATCGATGTAGTAAATAAGCTGCTTACCTTTATCCAGCTAATTAGGAGAGAGTTTACCTTGAAGAGAATAAAGCTTCTCACTTACACAGACACCTTCTAAAGCCCTGGGGAGGGGAGCGACTCTGGCCACATCACTGTGTGGTGATATATTTTTATATGTTGTCTTTTATTTTTAATGATTTATTTATTTTGAGACAGAATCTCACTCTGTTGCCTGGGCTAGAGTGCCGTGGTATCGGCCTAGCTCACAGCAACCTCAAACTCCTTGGCTCAAATGATCCTCCTATCTCAGCCTCCCGAGTAGCTGGAACTACAGGCATGTGCCACCACGCCCAGCTAATTTTTTGTTTCTATTTTTTTAGTTGCCTGCCTGGCTAATTTTTCCTGTTTTTAGTAGAGACAGGGGGGAGTCTTACTCTTGCTTGGGCTGGTCTCAAACTCCTGACCTCAAGCTATCCTCCTGCCTTGGCCTCCCAGAGTGCTAGGATTATAGGTGTGAGGCACCATGCCCAGCCAATATGTTGTCTTTTAAAGCTTGCAATTTATGTCTATTTCTTTTAGCATTCTATATAAAAATTCACTCTTATGCCTAATTTTATATAGTAGCGTTGTGTTTTTTTTTTAGAAAGACACCCCAATTTGTACATATTGAACAGATCCCCACAAAACCTGGATCTGTTCCTGTAGTTAAAAAAGTGACCATGTCAGGCTCCAACCTTCAAGACTAAGTCTGTGCTTTTATCCATTGTACCTCATAATTTCAGAGAGTTCACTCCAGTAAAGGGAATTTTATGTGCAAACAACTAGAGATTGCAAATGCATTGGATAAATGCTTCAAACTCCTTATTTCACACTATTGTGGAAGGTTAGTAATTGTCAGAATAGAAATCTTCCTTGAGAAGGAACGAGAACAGCTTTTGAGTGTGGAAAGTATGTGGCAGACAGATTGAATGAGGTTCAATTAAGGACACAATAAAAACCCAACTCACATTTGCTTTATTTTTCTCTGGGGTTTTAGGTCTCAACCTTACCACTTATTAGTTCTACTCATACCATATTTATTGAATTTATATGCCTGCAAAGCTGTTCTACAGCTGTCAGGGTCTGAAAATTATTGGTAATTAACATTAATGGGCAAGAACATTTTCAGTGGAAATTTAAAAATCCTTTGGCGTCATAGCATAATAACTAGATCAGAGAGTTGGCTCTTCCAACATTCACATTTTCACCTTAGAAATAAGCTTTGTCCCATGATCTTATTTATGCAGAGAGAACTGAGAATTTTTCAATCATTTATTTGTGGTCTAAACATGTGTACGCCATCAAGAAGCAGTCAAGTTAACTCTGCTTTACATCACAGACAAAGCCTTTGATGTTGTTTTACCTGTGAACTGGTATTGATGGCTCCTGAATTGTGAAATTCCGCAACAGGTAACAGGCCAGTCAATTTAATACTTAAGTCACCCTTTCCCTTTTCTTTGATTTGCATCCATCTTATTAGAAAGTGACACTGTCTTATTGATTCCATTCAATCCTCGAAAGAGAAGATAAGAAAAAACGAAAATGTGACAGAGATAAGAGGCTCTCAAGGTTATCCATGGATGGTGTCTAAAGGAAAGGATTATCAGGTGTCTCAGTAAATGATATTAAGGGACAGTATTCAGAGGTTAGAAAAAGCATTTTAAGGTTACCATCATGTACTTGAGATTCTGTTCTGCTGCTCTTTCGTTGCAAGTAATTTAAGTGCTTTGGAAAGAATATATCTCTCATCTTTTATGTTTCTATGTGCAAAACAGATTACAATGATGTTACAGTTGATAGCCATGTACAAGCTTGCATCAGTTTCAATGGTTATTTGCTGCTCATTACTGAGTAACTAAAATGTCAAATGGGATTTCTTATCTCTAGGTTTTTCCCTTTCAGTAATACTAATTCTAAGCATGTGATTTATTTAATACACACAACATCCCTATGAGGTATGTTCCATTATCTTCTGTGTAAAAATAAGTAAATTGGTGCTAACAGTGGTTAAGAAAGCAAACAAAAGAAGTATGTGTATGTGTGTGTTTGTGTATTATTTTTCTCTAACCCTGTGGTCTTTAGTTCAGAGCCAGTGTTACAGTTACTACACAAATGTTCCGGTTAGAAGAAGGCATTCAAATGGAATACCAAGGCCCAAGCCAGGCTCAGGAAGTAAAAAGGGAGGTTTGGAGTAATGGGATAAGATGACTTCGGTTTGCTCCAGGACGAGTCTGATACTCACTCTTCCTATGGGCAAAGGTGCTTCTGTTAAAGAGTCTGATCTTTAAAACTTGAACTTCTATTTCCACCCATTTACCACAATTCCAGCAGGCACATTATGGGCTTTGGAGAAACTTTAAAATTTATGGTGGGAATAGTGCCATTAATAACTATTAGTATATCTTTTAGAAATTGTCCACTTTGCGCTTTAAGGGGAATTAATCTTTTTTATTTATTTTTTTTATTTCAGCATATTATGGGGTTACAAATGTTTAGGTTACATATATTGCCTTTGCCCCACATGAGTCAGAGCTTCAAGCATGCCCATCCCCCACATGGTATGCACTGCACCCATTAGGTGTGAATATACCTATTCCCACCTCCCCTGCAACCTGCCCAACACCCAGTGAATGTTACTGCTATAAATGCAGATAGTGTTGATCAGTTAATACCAATTTGATGGTGAGTACATGTGGTGCTTGTTTTTCCAAGCTTAGTTTACTTAGTAGAATGGGCTCCATCCAGCTCTATCCAGGATAATGCAAGAGGTGCTAAAACAAATCTTGACAGTCATGAAGAGTAGTCACGACTACAGCTAAAGGATGGAGAGAAAGGGGAGCTTGGGTAAGAGACGAGCATCTTCATAAACCTAAATTTATCTGATCCAAGTCTGCTTTCAGCATGCCATTCTTCTGACTGCCGTAGACTGTATTTTGTTCTAAGCAGGGACAACGCACATATGCTTTGAGCTACTTCAAAAACTCTTTTTATTGTTCTAACACCTAACTTCTTGGCCTTGTTGAAATATCTTCTGTTTTATAAATTTATTGAATCTTTCATAAAAGGCAGTGGGTGACAGAGACTGAAAGTACTAAAAGATGAATAACAAGATTTTATACCAGGGTTGAGACCAGAGAACACCAATATAATAAGTGGATAAAAAGGAAAGAAGGGGAGGTGTTCAGTTTCTAGACCTAATGTTATCTAGACATAAAAAAGCCAAGAATATAGGAGCACTTTTATTTTTACTGTAACATGCTACATTTATTATTTTAAAGAAATTTATCATAATCCATTATTTTAAATTAAGGGGAAAATATCAAAATGGAAAAATAAATTTAAAATCATTATCTTGGCCGGGCACGTTGGCTCACGCCTGTAATCCTAGCACTCTGGGAGGCCAAGGCGGGAGGATCACTCGAGGTCAGGAGTTCAAGACCAGCCTTAGCAAGAGCGAGACCCCATCTCTACTAAAAAATAGAAAGAAATTAACTGGACAACTAAAAATATATAGAAAAAATTAGCCAGACATGGTGGTGCATGCTTGTAGTCCCAGCTACTCGGAAGGCTGAGGCAGTAGGATTGCTTGAGCCCAGGAGTTTGAGGTTGCTGTGAGCTAGGCTGACACCAGGGCACTCTAGCCTGGGCAACAGAGTGAGACTTTGTCTCAAAAAATACAATACAATAAAATAAAATAAAATAAAATCATTATCTCACAAGACAAAAAAAAATTACCGTTAGCATTTTGCAAATGTCATTTCAGTTATGTTTTGGACCAACAAAGTTTAGATTCATATATATAGTATTATATACTGTCCCTTTACCTAATGATATGTATGTTGAGGCTATATTCTTAGGTATATGTTGAGGTATATCTTTTACATAACAATATATAACAATAATTGTATATACAATATAACAATATGTATAAAGGTACATTTACATAACAATATATGTTCTCATTTCTTTACATTGATTGATTTTCAAACATTAAAACCAACCTTGCATTTTTTGAGAAATCTCCAGTTGGTCATCATGTTTTATCCTTCTGATGTATTACTAGATTGGTTTTGTGCTTTATTTTTTTTTTAATTTTTGCATCTATGGTTGTGAGAGAGATTGACCTGTAATTTTTCTCTTATAATGTCTTTGCCAGATGTTGAGACAAGGTTATTCTGACTCTGTAACATGAGTTCATAATGATTCTCTTTTTCTCTATGTTCTGGAATATTTTTGAGGTCTAATTATCACAATGTTTTTTAGTTTTTGTTTTTTTCCCCCTTTGGATGTTTAGATGAATTAACCATTGAAGGATTTCTTTGAAGGAATGGTTTCATTATGAATTCAATAGATAGAGGAATACATTTTCTACATCTTCTAATGTCAGTTTTGATAAGTTGTGTTTGTCAAGGAATTTGTTCCATTTAATTTTTGAATTTATTTGCTGTAAGATTTGTCATAATAGCCTCTTATTTCTTTTTAATGTCTGAATAATCTCTAAATTAAAGAATCTCTTTTTTATTTCTAATATTAGTCACTTGTAAATGCTCTCTTTTTTAATTCATCATTATTGGTTGAGGCTTATTGATATTAGTGGTTTATCTATCAATTTGGGATATAAATATCAGTCTATTAAAAGGTTGCTTTTCTTTGTTACACATTTGATTGCCATCTTACTAATGTCTGTTCTTACTTTCATTATTTTCTTCTTTCCACTTTCTTTAAGTGCACTTTATTAATCTCTTCTAACGTCTTCAGATGGCTACTTAGATTATAGTTTTTACAACCTTTTTTTTAGGCACTTATAACTTAAACACTTAAAACAATAGATTGTCTTCTAAGAATTATTTTAGCTTTGTCTCATAAGTTTTGATATGCTGCATTTTTATTTTCATATTTTTTAAAATTTTTCATTTCAGCATATTATGGGGGTACAAATGTTTAGGTTACATATATTGTCCATATATTGTCTTTGTCCCACCCAAGTTAGAGCATCAAGCATGGCCATTTTTGGATATCCATTATGATTACTTCTTGGACCCATGTGTTATTTTGAAGTATATTGTAATTTTCAAGTATTCAAGGAATTTCTATTTGTCTTTTTGTTATTGATTTATAGCTTAATTCCACTGTGGTCAGAGAAAATACTCTTTCTAATCTCAATCCTTTGGGATTTGTTAAGATTTCTTTAAAGTTAGCATATAATTAATCTTGGTCAATGTTTTATGTGCATTCAAAAGAATTGGTATTCACATCCAATGTGCAGCATTAGATGCAATAGTATGGATACGTATGTCCCTTCTATTATTTTGTTAATCATGTTGTTCAAATCTTCTACTGATGCTTCTCTACTTCTATCAGTTAATAAAAGAGAGGTCTTGTAGTCTCTTAATATAATAACTGTATGTGTTTGTGTATTTCTTCTAAATCTGTCCATTTTAACTATATGGTTGAATCCAGAGGTTAACAGGTACTTACAAATTTAGTGATGCTTTATCTTTCTGATGGGTTGAAACTTTTATCAATTTCATTAAAACTTTTCAATTTTTATTAAATGTCTGCCTTTAATGCTTCTTTCCTTTTAATACATTTTGATATTAATATATTTGCACCAGTTTTCTTTACTCTTGTAAGCAACATAGATTTAGGTTTTGGTTTTATAATCAATCTGATCACCTTTATCTGACCACTAGGGATATTTATTTAACTTACATTTGATGTAAATTCATGTATTTTGATTTAAATATACTGTGTTATTAATTCTTATGTTTATCATATCTTCTATATACTTTTTTCTCTTCTTTCTTTCCTTTATTATTTTTATTAGCCATTATTTTTCCTGTTATAGTTCATCCTTTGGCTATTTTTTTAAGCAACTTATACTTAGCTTTAGTTCTTAAAGTAACTCTAAATCAGTAATTCTGTCACATCCCAGAAAATACAAGGACCTTAAAATTCTTTGCCTCTACTTACCCCATCTTCCATTGTTAATACTCTTAGTAATAAGTGTTTTAATTCTATATACATTTAAACCTGAGTAGGCATATTATCATTGCTTTATACGTTGAATATTCACTAGGATTTAACTGCTCAGCTTTTCTTTATTCTTTCTTGAATGCTTTATTCCTGGACATTTTTCTCTTTTTGCTCTGACTAATTCAATTGCATATTAAAGATTTTTACCATGTCCCATCTATTCCTTTTTTTAATCTTTGCATCATTCTGAATATTTCGAATTATCTTCTATCCCATTAATCTTTCTGCTTAATCTATTTATTAAGTTCTTAATTCAGTTTTGCATTTTTCAGTAATAGATTTTGGATTTGACTATTTTTAAAAGTAGGTGTCTGTCCTCTGCTCAAATTCTCCATCTTGTTTTCCGTTTTCTAGAAAACAGACATATAATTCATTTAAAGTGCTGGTCTGATAATTACTGATATCTGGATCTCCAATTTCTTTGTATTCTAAGCAGTTTTTGCCTGAATTTGAACTAGTGTGATACATTAAGAAGAAGATATGCTCATCTTCTTCGTCTTTTGACCACAGTTTAAAAATTGTCAAAGCCTCAGGGTACAAGTTGAGACAAATGTCAGATTCACTATTCTGCATTTCATATTTGTCTGAGAGCTTCACTCTTCAGGTCCTTGCTGCATTAATATGTCTTTGGTGCTTTCAAACAGATTTTTAAAAATTTCTCCAGTTTTTCTAATGTTCTTGGGAGAGTTGGTCTGACAGAAGGTAATATGCAGGGGTCAGGAGTGGAAAAATCCTTTCTTCATTTTAAAAACACATTCACTCATATTTTTTTCTTTTCTGGTTATGGCATGTCTCCATTTTAATATTTACCTATTAAATACATTTGTAATTTTTTGTGGAATTTGGGACCAGGTAGGGATTTAACTTCTTTCATCAAAAAGTTAATCAAGAATTCCAGTATTATTTATTCAGTTTAATTTCATTGTTAATGTAAAATGTCACTTTTATCATATTTTACTTACACCTATGTGTGTATTTATATACATACATATATATGTTTCTGAATATTTTATTATATTTTTTGAACTGTTTTTCTATTCTTTCTTGGGCATAACATTTTTATTTCATATGACATCAAAATATGGCTTCATATAAAAGCATAGAAGTCACTATATTGTTGCTTTTATTCGTAATGTTTATTTCAGGTATAGTTTATCTTAATGAGTTGAAGTTTAAAGTCACTGTTTATTCCAGAATTTTTTATTAGAATTTGTATTTAATTTATATTAAGCTGAATTTTCTGTTAGTCATTGCTTTAATTGTAAGCACATAGTAACTTTTATGCCTTATGTAAGCTAATCTTCCAAATATGTGGAATACTCACCAAAGACAGTAATCACATCCCTTTTGAGCATGATGGTATGTCCAGTGCCGAGCACAATATTGGGCAGAGTGTTGTTACTCACTATCTATTTGCTGAAAGCAGAAGTGAATTCATAATTTTTTCTAGGGATAATTGGCTTTCTCTATATATTAAGTTTTATATCTAAGAGCATATATGTTTCCATCCATGCTGATGTAACGATCTCCTTTATAAGTGAATGTAACTTAATGACCTGTGCTTCTCAAATTTTCACGTGCATACAAAATACCTAAGAGCCATGTAAAAAATATAGATTCTTAATCAGTAGGTCTGAGGTCGGGCCTGAGAGTCTGAATTTTTAGTAAGTTCCCAGGCATCGTCGATGTTGCTGGTGGCTGGATCACACTTTGAATAGAAATGGTCTAGATTCTTAGACAAAACTTCTGGAAAAAAAATTATAATTTAATTAAGGTATTGAGTTTATTGGGAAAGATTTCACCTCACTAATGTATTAGCAGTGACACATTTTTCTAACTAGGCAACTGGACTTTTAATTCATTTTGACTCATTCATTAAACAAGAATACCAACTAATATATGATCTGCACTATCCTAACCATTGAGGATAGAAAAATAACAAGAACATACCCACCTTCAATGTACTGATGATCTAATTAATATGAAAGACATAAACAGGTAATTGCAACACACTTGGTGTTATAATAATGTAATATCTATTATTATATATAATAATTGATAGATCTATCTGAGAGAAAATCTTGTAGAAGTTGAGTGTGGCTAAAGCACGGTATCAAGAGGGAGTAAAATACAATAAGCTTGGAGAGGGAGGTTCAGGTACAGATCAGATCATGGTGGAATTTATAGGTTGTGCTGACAAGATTTCCTTTAACATAAGAGCAATGAGAGGCATCAGAGTTCTGAGCAAGAAGGTGACATAAACGTATTTTCATGCTGAAAAGATTCATCTGGCTTCTCAATGCAGAGAACAGATTAGAGGCGGACAAACATGGGATATTTGGCTTGCAATTTTAGAATTCCGGGTGTGAGTATAAGTTGCTCAGGTCCCTTTTAGCCCATTAATAAACTACTGTAACTGAATGGATAACCACTGGGATCTAAGTCAGTTATGGCCATGCATTTACACAATATGGAAATCAGTGACAAATGAATAATAGCTGAAAGAGCTGGAGATTAAGGAAAGACGAGTGTGTGTGCGTGTGTGCACGCACGTGTGTGTGCATGCTTAACTGGAGTGAGCTCAAAACCCAAAATGTCTCATATATTTTTCTTTCAGAACCACCTACAAAAAGTGCAGTTTAAGTCTAAAGAAATATGCCCACACTTGATAATTCCCCACTCTTTTTTCACTCATTCTTTTGGGCATATACCATATTTATTTTGAGTTCTGCTCTGAATCTTAAATCCTATGCATCTTTCATGTGTTCATTTTCTTTTCAAGAGAAACAAAAATTACCACGTATTCCAGGAACTATAGAAAAGTCAGAGATAAAGGAATTCCCACACCAGTGGCCTCTGCTTTTTAATTCCTTATGTCATGAAAACTGCAGGAAATCAAAGAACATAAGACTGGAATTTTTTATGGTATAAAGTTCTGAAAATCTGCTCATCTGCGGATAAAAAAATCAGCCTTTGGAAGGATAAGTAAAGAGTACTCTAAGAAATTGAGATTTCCTGTGAGAGCTGTGAATTTCAAATCTTACGGGCAGTGCTTGTCACATGAAGAAACCAGGATGTTTTAGGAGGATAGCAATTATGAAAATGTAACACACCCTCAGAGAGACATTGTAACACTGAAGAAAATGCCATTGAAATAATGAGTCAACCATTAATACCATCAGAGTGAAAGAAGGCCTATATGGGGAAAATAATTAGAATTACATCACTTCTTGCACTCATCTTCACAAACATATTACCAAGTGACAAGCAAGTCTAAAATAAAATACACCTGATAGACATACATCCTTCTGATGACAATCTCTGGGAAAAGAGAATAAGGCACTAGGAAAATGATATTATTAAAGTTTGCTAAGTTAAGTCTTCATTTTCAACAATCATGGGTGACTCTAACTTAGAAAGAAATAGTCTCACTTTACATTTTAATTGCCTAATGTCTTTCAGCAAGCAGCAGCTTGAGTCTTGGATTAATTTTCAGGCACAAATTTCCTTAACCTATGCATTCATTTTTCTCACTAATTAGCCCTGAGACTGATGCATTTTTGATGTTAGACTCCCTGACTGCTGGTCCCTTGTTGGTGCTGACAGAGTGGCAACACTATCTAGTACTTGACTCTCATTACTGTCACTTTGTGAGTGTTATATAACCTTGACCTCCATAGCCAGGTACTCTATTTTCTAGCCTCTTGATAATTCATGCAGGAATGTCAAATATTATTTTTAATTCAGAATCTTTTCCTTTGAGGATTTCTAGAAACAATTTTCTTCTGCTATCTCTTGCAGCTCACCAAGTATTTATTAAGGAGCGATATCAAT
Organism: Varecia variegata; assembly: GCA_028533085.1. Lineage (NCBI taxonomy): Eukaryota > Metazoa > Chordata > Mammalia > Primates > Lemuridae > Varecia > Varecia variegata. The sequence goes on from CM052437.1 coordinate 128,930,126, forward strand.
TATACCTTAAATGTACTTTGCAAAGTATTTTCATATCTATTTTTATTGGTAGTCTGGTACTGTAGTGGGAACTATGAAAGGAACATGACAAAAGTTCAAGTCTTTGAATGGTTTAAAGTCTTATTAGAGAAATAGATTTGGATACCCGAAATACTTGGTGAACGATAGAAGACATGATGTAACTACATGTCAAAACATTTGGGACAGAAAATGTGAGAAATCTTCTTGAACCTACTTAAAATGAGAAGAGTATGAGTGAGCACAATTAAAGCAGGTTATCAAAGGAGAGTAGGATTTATCTATAGTAAGGCATTGAAGGTATGTTAAGGATTCACCTACAGGAATGGTTACAGGCTTTCCACAACCTGATTCCCAGGTCCTTTTTCCTTTCCCCTATCTAAGTTCCACTTCCAATTTATACAGTCTGTATTTCCTGTTTTTGTTCATAGTGTTCCTATTCCTGAAATTCTCTACTCCCACAATTGTACCTATACAACTTCAAGTTTCATGATTTCAATTTCTAGCTATCCAAATCAAATCCCATTATTTCCACCATGCTGTGAGTTCCCCAGTAAGGATTTAATGTCTTACTTCTCTTAAGATCTTAGTGTACCTATTTTCCCCAGTCTGACTGAATCACAAGGTCCACAGTACTATTTATAAGTATTAAATATTACCTTGGGATATATGGCAAAGAATTATGATTTAAAGCATATTATTAGGGCTCTATTGCTAAGGTATATGTCTTCTTACCCTCACCCTTCAAAATAATAACTGCAGAACACTATAAAATTTAACACATGGCAGTTTAAACAATTGAGTCACATGGAATTTACTTCAGAATTTGCTGTGAATAACCAATAGTTAATTATTTTCTCTTGTCATATTTTAAAAAGAAAGATAAGATGAAAGAAAAGTTCACCTGTCCCTCCAACTTCAGATATTTCTTAACTTGGGAAATTCATGAGTAAATTAGGAGAGAAATAATTCTGACTGATTCCCTAGATTGGCAATGATATCTGAATATTTAAAATTCTAGGCACACATAATAGTTATTAAATTGAATGGAATTTTTTAATTCACCAAATATTTTTATGCATGGGTCATAGGTACTAATTCTTTAAATTTAAGTTCTTTATGAACTTTATGAACTTAAATTTAAAGACTGGTTTTATAAAAACAGAAGTGATTTAAACTAATGCCAAGAGTCAAGGTGGATTCATCTAAAAGGTAATCATTGAAAATAAATTCGGGTAGGAACACAATCTAGGTAATCCAAATGCAAGGTTTTTCTCTCTGTGTGTTGTACTCTAATTATCCTGGAGAGCATCTGTGAACTGTGAGCCCCTGTGACCTTTGTACTCTAGCAAATAATGAGCATTCAGTTTTGAATGCCCACAACATTTTTAGCACTGGAATTGATTCCTATAAAGAGAATTTAATTTTTTATGAGTGCAATTTTGATTTAAATAATTTTCATTTGTCTCCAAGAGAATACTGAATTGATGCAGATAGACATGTAAAGTATTCAACATATATTCACTCTTATTCTTTCATAGCATTGCATACACACCATGCCAAAGTATAAAAGCATATATTACAAACATTTATCTTCAAATGTGACCTACATGCTATAAATTCTGAACTATGCAATGGAATATTATAGCCTTCTGAGAGGAAAAGCTTTGAAGATGTGATAACAGAATGCAGAGCACTTCAAGAACCTGCATCAGTGAAGGTTGCTGATTAAGGAATCTGGAGGAGGTCAGAGATGAAGCATAGATTTAGTTTCTTAAGTTAGCCTCTGGATAGGATTTGCAGAAGGAATAGTTATTCAGGCACAGGATTTTCAATATGTGCCTTTGTCATTGTAAGCCTAAATGCCTAAATGTCCAAGCAATTATCAAAAGAATGGACATGGCCTGGGCAGTGACTTATGCCTGCAATCCTAGCACTTTGGGAGGCCAAGGCAGGAGGATCACTTGAGGATAGGAGTTCAAGACCGGCCTGGGCAACATATCAAGACCCTGTCTCTACAAAAAAAAAAAAAAAAATTATCCAGGTGTGATGGCTCCTGTCTGTAGTCCTAGCTACTTGGGAAGCTGAGGTGGAAGTATTACTTGAGCCCCAGAGTTCAAGACTGCAGTGAGCTATGATTGTGTCACTACACTCCAGCCTGGGCAACAAAGTGAAAGTGAGATTCTGCCTCTTAAAAAAAAAAAAAAAAAGGCCACAGCATCATGTTGAAATGGATATGAAATTATTTGCTTTTTTTTTTTAAGCTCAATGAGAATAAAAGGTATATGGAGGTGGTCAGGTATGTTAAGTATTTGTTATTTGTCTACTCCAATTTATTTTCTTTACCAGTTGCCAGATCGTTCTATGATATTATTATACAATCTATTAATAGCAGGAAAGTAACATACCTAATGATCAAATGAGAAGTCTTATTAGGAATAAGGGAAAAAAAGGAGAGTATTTAGTTTGGAGTTTTAAAATATTTGAAAAGATGTCTGGAAAGCTTTAGATTAGATTAGAATTCTTAGAGAGGAAGATTTTATAAGCATATAGGTAAGAAATCTCTAATAAGTAAAGCTGTCTAACATAAGAATCAGCAACTTTTCCAAACAATGAGTCTGTCACCGATTTGTTTTAGCCTGAAAGAACATCTTTCAGTGACACTATAAAATGGAGAAAGAGTATGCTAATGAATCTTCATGGATCCTTACAAATCATAGATCCTAAGATAAATGGTCATTTTTATCATGATTTAGTAAATTCTTTGTGGAACCTAAGAACACTTTGATAATTTACTAACTAGAGTTTGAGAAATATAGTCCCACTGTGAGCTATTCATCTGAATTAAGTGCTCCTAATGTAGAATGAAAGAGTGCTGAGCTGGGAAGTCAGGACACCAAGATTCTGACCCTGCCTTAGACAATAACCATATAACTTGTATTTAACTTCTGATGGTCTTAAGATCTCGGGTACAAAATGTTGCACTATACATCATTAAGGTTTCCATCAGTTTTCAATTTTACAATTTCCATGAATATGCAACAGTCAGCTTCCCTATTGCTCATCTAACCATCCACTTTAGTTAATTCTCTATAATTTTCTTGGAACCAACTACTCAGTAAACTACGTGTATTAATGTCGTTAGTTAATTTCAATTAATATATATATATATAATGTTTATAGAATGAATGCTTACTGTGATTTTTAATCAAGCAAAAGAAATATTAGATCTACATGTATCCTTAAAAAAGACAAATGGTGTGTCTTGAAGCATACATTGGCCATATAAACTGGCAATAATATAATATGATTTTTAAATTATGGCTACTTAATACATGTGAAATTTGTCAGCCATAGAAATTTAATAACCAAGGGGAAATTTATATGCAAACACAGAACACATGTGCATAGACATTAAAATTAAAAAATGGGTATTCATTGCTAATTCCCTAATTTTGAATAAGATCTCACTTCTTCAGGCTAAAAGGAATTTTTGCTAAAGATGAAATGTAATGTCCACAGTTATTAAAGAACAATTAACAGAATTATATAAATCTTCAACACTACTTTATTGGGTGACATTTCTTAGAAGATAAAACTGATTATCTTATTTTATTAATAGAGGATACATTTTTTCATGAGAATCAGAAATACTTGACATTGATCAAATCCAGTATGGCCTTGCAGTTTGTAACTTAATTTAGGGCTTTCTTACATATGCCATATTTTCCAAATTAAAATTAAGTGAAAAATACTGATCACATAATCTAATTATTAAGAAATGTGCATGTTTATGGATTGTATTTTATTGTCAAAGTCCCAGAAATGCTAGACCTTAGAGTTCAGGTTATTAATTTCCAGAGACTCTGCTTTTAGCAGAAGATATTTCTCGATATTGAATTCTTACAAAGAATTCCTTGAATTGTGCTTCTACATCTCCTTAATGTTATCTTCAGTGATTTAGAGTAAGTACCCAGAAGACAATCTATCTATAATATTATATGTTAGCAAATATTTTGATATAATAATAAATAGACTATTAATTCAAGTAGAGAGAAGAAATCAATTTTATTGCATTTTACATTAACTTAATCTGAGAAGTAAACAGTGAGGTAATACATTCAGAATTTTTCATATTTATTTAAGAGCACATGACTATGATGAGTTTTCTTGGCAAAATATTAGTATAAACTGGACTTCAGCCAATCACGCTATAGTGCTTTTCGTTGAAGAGGTTACTCTTCTCATTGCATGTACAAAACTGAATGCAGTCTGCCCTGCTCAAAAAGACAACTGAAGGATTTGAAGTGGGTCTCAAGTGTCCCTTTAGAAGAACATGTCTTGGAGGAAACAAATTCACCTGGGAGCAGTGCCCTGAAGTCAAAAAATGTGGGCTTAAAAATCTCCCTCAACTACTAAATAACAGTGTACCATAGGAATATCTCTTTGTTCAGAATTAGCAGGGCCTCTTCTCAGATTCTGAATAAGTAAAATAATGAAAAATAAAATAAGTAAATAAATAAAAATAATGTAATCAGTAAAATAACTACTAAAATTATAGTAGTCCAAACCTATCTAGCAGAATTGTTGCAAGACCAAATGGTGAAATGCTTGCAAAACACTTAGTACAGTGTCTTATACAGAATAAATACACAATAAATGTCATAAAAATCCCTTATTTATAGATAAATAAGTTGAGAAGACCTACCAAAAAAGGTTATTTCTTAATTCACTTTTTTTGAGAAATTGAAGCATTTACATTTAAATCTTTAACTCATCATCTACTGATTATTTTTCCTAGAATCTTACAATTTTGAGCTCATATTTAACTTTACAAAATTCACTTAACTTTTACCCATCAGAGAAATGTCAGTGTATGCTCTAATAAATATTTCTAAGTCACTAATGAGGCAAGTTATTTCCCTAAACCATATACTCAACTTCCTTGGACACATAGAGTTCAAAAGTATTAACTTAACTCTGCCAAGTTAACTCACCTTCAGATGATATATTTTGGTAGCAAAAACCATTTGTATTTAGAAAGTGTATTTATAGGCATTCATACACATGCCAATTAACATGTTGGAAATTTAATGTTTCAGGTACTTGAATTACTTACTTTTCTAATATTTTATAATTATGGCATATAGTGAGATAGAAATTATATGCAGATTTTAAATATATACAGTAATGCATGTGGTTATTGATTAAGGTAACCATGAAGGGAGGCTTTACAGTCTCTTGTAAAGAAATCATACTTCTTTTCTGAGGGTATAACAGTAGTCTGTTTTTTTTTCTTGACACCACAGTAACTTGGGAAATAGTAGTCTTTTTAAGAAGACAAAAACTAAATTTATTGTTACCCTTAATAATTATTTGTAGTGAAGCCAGTCTTGCTTCAGTGCCAGAAAGGAAGAAATTGACATTATTTTCTTTTTTCCTTATCCTTATTAATTGTTATGTAACTTTAGGGGAAAAATTTACTTTGGTCTTGGTTTACTAGAGCAGTTTATTATATGCAAGGGAGTACTAAAATTTAATATATACCTGTAAATGACTTTGATAAAAAATAAAAAGCAACAGCAATGCAGACATTTTAATTAGAGTGTGTATTAAAAATATAGTAATGAATTAAAGAATAAAATGTGTTTGTAGGTGTATAATGAAAACATCATAGAAGTCAAAAGTTGTTATTTTTGTGTTCACTTTTATGTTCCATTCTGTGAAGATCATATCCATAACTTCATATTATTGTCTAAAACTATACTGCAACTCTTGAAGTATCCAATTAACAATGTAATCATCAGAAGATGAACTTAGAATATATTATTTCTAATAACAACTACCAGTTTCATATTTAATAATGATAATGGTGGCATCTCTGAGCTATTTTTTCCTTCTTTCAGTGTTTAATAAGACAAGAAAAAGGCTGTAAGATCTATAATTGGCCTTTCCATTTTTGCTTGAAGGTCTCAAATAAATTGCTTCTAGGTCTAAGGAATTTAAAACTTCCTCAAGATTTTGAACTTGGTAGTAACTCCCTAGAACCTTGAAACCATGTTGCCATATTCAGAAAGGTTCTCTAAGTTTCAGAGTATTATAAGTATGAATATAAAAAGTGTTGGCTAAATTTCATTTTAGTAAAATATATATATGTATATGTGGAGGTATATATATATATATATATATATAGTGGAAAAATGTACATAACATAAAATTTACTGTTTTAACTATTTTTGACTGAACAATTAAGTGGCACTAAATACATTCACATTTTTGTGCAACCATCATCACTATTGAACTCCAAATTTTTTTTTATTACCCCAAACTAAAACTATGTAGCCATCAACCAATAGCTTCCCATAGTCCTTTTCCCTCAGCCCCTGGTAACCACCATTCTACCTTCTTTCTCCATGAATTTGACCCTTCCAGGTACTTCATATAAGTGGGACCATACAAAATTTACCCTTGTGGATCTGACTTATGTCACTTAGCATAATGTTTCAAGGCTCATTCATGTTTTAGCAGCAGAATCTCATTTCATTTTAAGGCTAAATAATATTCCATTATATGTATATCACATTCTATTTATCAATTAATCCATTATTCGACATTTGGATTGTTTTTGCCTTTAGGAGTCCTTTCTTATCCTAATACATATCTATTTTGCTTGCCTATCACAGCATCTAGCATATTGTAGGCCCTCACTAAATAGTTACTGAATGAGTAAATTGGCAATCTTGTCCCCAATGTTTATTAGTGCATAGAAAAAATGATGCCTTTGGTTTGACATTTTTATAAGACAAAGAAAACAAAACAAACACCTCCACCACTAGTTCAGCATGCAATGCCACCATGTGCTGTTTCAAATCGTCTTGGCTCACCTTCACTCCAGTCACTCCCGTGCCTTCCAGTTTTGCACAGGTTTAACCAGATTCATGCAGGTGCAAATGGACTACAACTTACCACAGGCTGAGCAGCTTACTTTTCCAGGAATTTTCTGACATTGTAGTGCCAGACACCTGCAGAAAGCCATTCAGCACTCACTCATACACAACTTGAAATTGTGAAGGAGTTAATCTTAATGATCATGGGCTTATTCTTGATCAGTGGGTAATAGGAACAAGTGAATGTTTTGCTTTCTCATCTGCTGGGTGGAAATATAGTAGCTTCCTATTGAGAGTTACCAAGACTCTTACTTTTTGATAAATTGGGATGAATTGAAAATGGGAAGTGAAGTATTTTGTGTTGTATGGTAGCATAATATCCTTGGGAAAATTCCAGAAATTAGTGCTATCAAAGATTCAAAAGATGCAGGAGAGGTGGCCCATTTCATATTTCTGTTCCACTGACTTGCATTCTCCACTGAAAAAAGTGGAACAAAACTGAATGAATTATGGACGATGACTGCAAGCTGCTGTAAACTTAACCATATGTTGGCCCCAATTGCAGCTGTTATAAAAGATGTAGTATCTAAACTAGAAAAAACCAACATACCCTTTGACACTTGATATATGGATACTAACCTAGCAAATCTGTTTTCCTCTATTCCCATTAGTAAGAAGGATCAAAAGCCGTTTGCTTTTACTTGAAAACACACAGCAGTACATGTCCATTCCCCTACCCTGGGGCCAAATTAATACTTCTGCCATTTATCAAAATATAGTTGGCAGGGACCTTGATTGTTTTGACATTCCTCAGAACATCACACTGATCTACTATATTCATGACATTATAGTAGTTGTATTTGGTGAACAGAAAGTGGCAAGTATTAGAGATATCCTAACAAGAAAAATCAGGCAGCACCTTCAACACGCTGTGTGGAAATCTTAGCTAGACCACCCAGTTAATTAGGTATAATTTTTACTTTTCACATTATAATAGGTGACAGTCTTGCTAAACTTTCTGCCATGATATGATAAGAATTCCTATTCTACAACTTTCTAATAGCATTCTCCTCACTTCTTGTAAGTTTTTACTGGTAACCATTTTTAGGGCTGTCAGGCTATTCTAACAGTCTCTTCAAAGCACCCTTGGCTTTTGGTAACATACTCCTCATTGTCCCTCCAGCTTTTTTGCCCACCACCCAGTTTTAATATGCCACTGCTATATTTTACATATTTGATTATGGTAGCAGACCTCTTCTAGGTACCATAATCTGTATTAGTTATCTATTGTTGCGTAACAAATTACCTCAAAACTTATAACCAACAAATATTTATTATCTCATAATTGCTTTGTGTCAGGAATTTAGAAACAGCTTAGCTGTGTGTTTCTGATTCAGGGTCTCTTACGAGGTTGTAGTCAAGATATTGGCCAGGCCTACAGTGGTCTGAGGATTTGGTGCTGGAGGATTGTTTCCAAGGAAATCATGAGTCACTGTTGTTGGTAGGAGGTCTCAGTTCCTCTTCAAAATGTTGCTTGAGTATTCTCAGGCCATCATAGCTGGCTTCCCTTAGAGTGAATGGACCAAGAGAGGGAAAGTCGGAAGCTACATATCCTTCATGCCCTAGACTTGTAAGTTAAACATCAGTATTTCTGCAATATTCTAGTGGTTAAATAGGTCACCTCTGTGTCAGAAGGGACTATAGAAAGGCATGAATACCAGGAAGCAGGGACCACTGGGGCCATTGTGAAGGCCAACTACCTGCCTCTTTCCATTCTGATAGCATCATATAAGACCCTTGGAAATATTGCTGCATTCTATTTATTGGCTGGTGCAAGCTGCTCAGTCACATAGACCATAATGACCCAGAATATATGATTTTATTTGGCTAAGTGGAATCTTTGGCTATCCCTAATAGGAAAGTTGCAGCATAGACATTCTTTCTGCAATAGAGAATTATTCACCTCCAGGAAAAAAAAAAAAAAAAAAAAAGCATCTCTCTCTCTCTCACTCTCTCTCTCTCTCACACACACACACACACACACACACACATGATCCTGACTTGCTATTGGGTCCTAGTAGGTATTTTGTGTTGTATACCAGCTAACTTTTTGACTGAAGTTGTCTATACTGAGCCAGCTATTATGAAACTCACCAAATATAATGTTTGGAAGAACACAACTAAAATCCAGTGTACAATGGAAATGGAGCATTTGGGATCAGGTCCAAATAGACCCAGAAAATCAAGTAAATTACATAAACACATTAACCAAACTCCCACAGCATTTATTTATCTTACATGGAGGCCTCTCCCTCAACTTATAGCTCATAAAAAATTTCTTAGCACCAATTAAAAAATAAATTAAAAAATTCAGGGTTGATCTGGTCAGCATAACATATTGGTGTTACTTGTAAATGGACTGCTGCAATACAACAGCCCTATCTGTTGTGTCCTAAAGGGTAATGGTGAAGGGGAATCCTCCCAAGGGACAGAACTATGAGCTTACGTTTAGTTTTTCACTTTATGTCAAGAGATAAGTAGCTTAAGATACAGACACATATGGACTCTAAGCAATGGCAATTGGATTAGCTAGTTAATTAGAGATACAGAAGTCTAGAGAAAGTGCATATGGGTGTTTGATGAAAGTGGGACCAAAGGGTGGAACTTTGTGGACTGTGTTAGTGCTCATCAGAGAGCATCTACATCAGAGGCAGAATTGAGTATCTCATTAGGCAAGAAAATTTGACCTGTGGATGTCAGCCCACCTCTTACTTCAGACTGGCCATTGAGACAGGGATGGAGGCTCTTCATGAACACAACAGGTATCTTCTCACCAAGGCTGATCTAGCTACTACCACTGCTAAGGATCAACCTGCAAGCAGCCACCAGCAGTTGATTATACCATACACTTTCTACCATGAATGGGATGGCAATTCATTCTTAGAATTGGCAGCTACTCTGGATATGGGTTTGCCTTCTATGACTGCAGTGTTTCCAGCAGCCCCATGATCTAGAGGACTGACAGGATTCCTGATCTCTTGGCCTTGTATTCTGTGTATGTATAATATTACTTCATTCTAAAGTGTATATTTTATATTAATAGTGAAGAAATGTGACAATCAGCAGTAACAATGGAATCCACTGGCTCTTTCTGCATATCTCATTACCCAAAAACAGCTGTCCTAATTAGAATAGTAGTATGGCCTATTAAAGGCCTAAGTCAGAAATAACAAACTACATGATTGGAGAAATGTTTTCCAGGATGCACTGTGCCAGTAAACAAAATAGAGTGCTGTACTATAAGAGCTACAATATTTGGTTCAAAATTACAGGCTAAGTGGGATTGGCCCTCTTTCCATCATTTCCCATGAACCACTTGAGGAATTTGTATTGTCCATGCCCCAATCTTAAACTTTGCTGAATTGGAAGACCTAGTTCCAGAGGGAAAATCCATACTTGCAGATATTGATCTGGTTATCATCTTGGAAGGGAGTCTGTGATTCATTGGACTTAATAGGCAGAATGAGGGGATCTGATTTGAGCAAGGGATGAACTATGTTAGGAACCTCCCATGTGCTACGTCAAGCAAGTTTGAGCAGCAAGGAACAGGAATCAAAGAAGGAAAGCTTAATCCTTCTATTCTCTGGACTGACAGTTCTGTCATACATTTCATAAAGCTCCCCAGGAGGTCCCACAGAGTCAAAAATGGGCATCCATAGCAGTGGACAATTTGATTACATATCCCTGGATTGGCTCTTCCTTGATCCCCATCCCCTTCCCTGTCCCACTATAATTAATGACTTGGCATATCTTCCAATCTGTTGAGTTTACATGTTTGCTATGATCAACAATTTCCATTCTTATTTCAGAAATAATCTGCTACCAATCACAATTATACTGAAATTCCATATAACTCTCAAGTTTTCTTTCTTTTGTTTACTTGTTGTAATTATTTAGGGGGTGGGTGAGGAGTAGGGTTATATTGTTTTGTAGAATAGCAGTGCAACTATTCAAATAGATCTTTTTAATTTTTATGTGTAATAAGGTTATTAGTATCAAATTTTGTTATTTTGTAGTCAATGCTCTAACAATCTCAAATTTTTCTGAGTTTATGAGCATGCAAGGAAAGTACTGAATTAGCAATCTATTATCCTGAAGAATTCTTTTCCCTAGGAGATTGGTGTTGTCATCTCCTTATTTCAATGGGACATTTCATTATGGCACCATAAATTCTCTATCTGAATTGCCCAAATTCAGCTTATATAACTTTTCTTTTTTTTAGTTGTTTAACTGCATCAAATGAAACAATGGAAATATATGAGGGGTTGATGGGTTTTTATTTTCTTCAGGTCTAGAAAGACTGAAGCTACTAGACAGAATAACATAATCTTATTTGTGCTTCATTTCTAGCACTTGATGTGAAGATCAAATGAGATCATATATGTGAAAACACACTCTACACTATATGAATAATAAATAAAATGTAGCCATAAAATAACATATAGCAATGTAATCTAGGGATGTCTTATTTAAGACACCTCTCATTGCCATACTTTGAGGCGTAGAGATACTCTTAAATCATAACTGTGTATTCTTGGTAAAATTATCTAACTGCATAGAAAAAATTTTCAGAAGTTTACCTTATAATATACTCAAAATAAATTCCTGATGGATTTAATATATTTTTTAGAATAAATCTATAAAGAAGATGAAACTTTTAATGTACATGTATATTTGTGAATCTCCATATTTAAAAATATATTTCACCCTAAAAGCAATGAAAAACACATATGATTATGTTAGTGGAAGTCTACATACTAAACACAGAAAATATCATAAACAAAAATGACTTAAAACACTGAGGAGAAAATACATTTTAATATTTATACAAAATATTAATATCTCAAATAAATATATTGATATAAAAATAAAAGTCCATGAGACTGCTGGAAAATAGAGAAACTAATTGAACAAATAATTCACAGAAGAGTAAATAATTATGTTAAAAGTCATATGTAATGAACACTCAATTAAAACAACAGTGAATTTGTGTGTATTTTTCAAATTAACAAAGAAATTATAATAATGCTGATCAGAGTAGAGTGGTGAGATGTAGATTTCCACACTTCTTTGAAAAATCAATTGGGGCAATATGTAATTAAAATCCTTAAAATTATCAAACCCCTTGACCCAGTTTTTCACTTTAATGAAGTCTAGCCTAAATAAATTATCACTGATATATGCAGACTTTAAAATATTGTCACATAAGAACATGAATCTTTTTTGTGTGAGATAAAGGTATTTCATAACTTCATGACAAATACTTTCCATAATATTGATACTTAGCTTATGGTTCAGGTAGTATTATGAGATGTTGGGAGTCAATGTCCTGGTTTATATTATATCATATTTACAAATGGGGAAACCAGGGCCCAAAGAGGTTAGTAATTTTCTTAAGACTGTCTAACATCATAGGTTCTAAAAACAGATTATTGTATTTAGTAACCGTAAACCCCGCTATCCTAGTCACTGATTCCTCATTCATTTTTTCATCAGATTTAAAGAGCTTGTTCTAATTTTGTACATTTAATTTAACATTCTTATATAATTTCTTATTAAAGTTTAATTACTTGTTGAAGATGAAAGCTCAGCTTGACTTCCACAGTGATCTCTCCTTACCCACCAAACTGATCTGTCATTTGAGAGTTACACTTTAAATTAAAATTAAATTAAATTAGATTACAACTTGAATCAAAGAAGCTATGAGATTTCTTTTTTGTTTTTCTTTAAAAGAAATTTTAATATATTTTAGGTCAATAAATATTCAAAATTAATTTTGTGCATATGTTTTTACAAATCAATATAAATGGTTCTACCAGGCAGAGCACATATTTGTACTTAAATCAATTAGTATAACTTCTTTCTTTTGAGGATACAGTCTTGCTGTGTTGCCTGGGCTAGAGTGCCATGGCATCAGCCTAGCTCACTGCAACTTCAAACTCCTGGGCTCATGCGATCCTCCTGCCTCAGCCTCCGGAGTAGCTGGGACTGCAGGAGCACCACCACAACCAGCTAATTTTTTCTATTTTTAGTGGAGATGGGGTCAGGCTGGTCTCAAACTTTGGACCTCAAGTGATCCTCCTGCCTTGGCCTCCCAGAGTGCTAAGATTATAGGCATGAGCCACAGCACCCGGCCAATTAGTGTAGTTTTGAATGGAACAATATGCTAGGCATTCAGGTCACCAATCGATGGGAGTATTTCAAGACAGACAGAAAAAATCCTTTGAAATGATTAAATGAGTACAAAATAAACAAAATGATGTTTCAGTGCTTGAATGAAAGGAAGCATATTATCGATTCTCCAGAAGCTTTGAGGTCTTTCTAGAGACCACAATACACAATTGAAGTTAAAGGTATAAAGACTATCTGTTTAGTCAAAAACAGTCAATGGATGATCATTGGAGAAAATGAGCACATGGGATTCCTCTAATGGGAGCCCGGATTTGAAGAAATAGCAGTCTGCAGATATGAGGGGTGGGGTAGGATGTGCTCATACATTGCTGGTAGGAGAGCAAACTGGTGTATTTGGTGGGGATCTTTGCAATGCTACATGAATCCAAAGCTTGAAAATTTGCAAAGCTGTTGACTAAATTATCTGACCAATGTACAACAATGGATGTTCATTGTAGCATTGTTTAAAATACTGGAAACAATTTGGGAAGACCTAAATGTCCACAAATAGAACATCAATTAGATAAATCCTGGTAAATTGTTAGAACAAAGTACTACACAACCATAACAGAGATCTAAATGTGAGAATATGAAGAGCAAAGGAGATTAAGTAACTGTCTAGTAGGTTCAATCTTGGTGTGTGTGTGTGTGTGTATTTATTGAGAGGGAATTATTTTTATAGCATAGTGTGAAGTAAAATATCAGATTATAAAACAATCCCAAATTTATTTAAATATATTATTAAATAGAATGACAGCAAAATATGAAGACTGGTTATCTTTAGTTTATGGAATTTATAAGGCATTTTCTTCCTATTTTTTAACAGTAATTTAAAATTTTATTACAGTGATTTGCTTGAGTTAAAACAAATAGATTTTTTTTTACTTCTTTTAACTGAATTTTAAACTAGGATATTGTATAGCATTCAAGAGACAGAATTTAGTATATTATTAAGCTGTCCTCAATCTTGGTAAAGTAGGATATGCCATTCCCATAACCAAAATGGGGTGGAGGGGAAACACACTATCTCATTTGAAGGATGCAAACATATTTAGTCAAACAAGAAAGTGGCTCATTTGAGAGTTTTATAGCAAACAAGGACAAAAGTAATTTGCATAATTTTCTCATGCTCCTTTTATAGTGTTTATCCTTTATAAGGCACTTTGGAACAGTTACTGGCCACCTGTCAATAATGTGGCCTTTTATAGACTCAACCTTTTATTGTTCTCATGCCCTTGACATATAAAAAATAGTCTTAGAGAAGCCATTGTTGAATATGGTGGGGAAAATACTAATTTTAAATTTAAAAGACCATCTTTTGTAGACTGAAATAAAGAGACAGTTTTGAATGACATGAAGAGAATAGGGACATTGTAAAATCCTCTGTAGCAGGAATAAAAGTAAATTCATTATTTTATCAACATTTTGGGGAAGTTAGTGCATAATTATATTTAGAGCACTAGCCTAAGGAAAACTAAGTCAAAGTTTTTTGTCACAGTTTTATATAATTTTACATTGATTCCAAGTGAAAATATTTGTATTTTGAGTCTATCAATTACATAAATATTTTGAGTGTATAAAACAGTTGCTTTAATTTCTTTTTAGTGGAGTAAGACATCCAATGTTTCTTTCTCTATTTGCATAAAATATGCCAAGCTAAGTGTTCTACACATATTTATTGACCCACATACTGGAAGCATTTTGCATGATACCAAATAAACAGAATCCTACAAATCTGTATGCAGGAATACAGTTCCATTCAAAAGGGGATATTATCCAAGGCCTTAAGTAGAAAGTTGCCTATTGTTTGTTTTGTTCAGTTAGATTCCAAGTTGCCTTTAAATAATCATGAACAAGAACAATAAAAGAAGCAAGTCTCAAACCAATTGAAATTCTTACTGCTCTTGTCTAAAACCAAACATTCTCCCTCCCCAGCCTTTCCACTACCATCACCTCCCACTCTCAGCAATGTAAGATGTGGGGCTGAATTTTAACATTTATGCAGAGACATTTGCTGTTAACTATCACATTCTCATATTGTACTTGATAGAGGACTTCACCTTTTCCTTGATATAGAGTTTGGATATTGTTCTTTAAAACTGCACTTTAAAACATTTGCATGCCTTGCAACATGGTAGCTAATTGGGTTAACGATTCTTAGTTGTCAAGAGCAGTTTTAGATGTGGTCCCCTTTCTATTGCATGCATGATTATGTCAAGACTGCTTGGGGGGCAGACGTAGACAGCCTTTCATCCAGTGTAC
Organism: Varecia variegata; assembly: GCA_028533085.1. Classification (NCBI taxonomy): domain Eukaryota; kingdom Metazoa; phylum Chordata; class Mammalia; order Primates; family Lemuridae; genus Varecia; species Varecia variegata. The sequence goes on from CM052437.1 coordinate 128,945,524, forward strand.
CGTGGTGAAGATCTGATCTTTCAAGAGGTTGGTTAATTGGACACATGTGCAATGCTCAAGGTGCAATGAAAAGATAAGAGCAGTTAAAGCCTGCGAGGTGGATGAGGTTTTCTTAGGTTCAATCCTGATTGTATTTTCACCTCTGCTTTTGCTGGTGTTTTCATGCATTTTGTTCTTTTCCTTTAGTCTCAGTAGATATTTTTATATCTCTCTATGGAGTTTTCTCAGGCTATGCTATCTTCTGGTTCTCAATGTAAATATGCTTAGAATAAAATAAACCCTACAGTGTTATCTGTGAGTAGCTGGTTAATAAGAATCTGTGATAATATTATTGGAAAGCGAATTGAAATGTATTTGTATGTATAATGTATGTTTTTCCTCATTATCTAGGTAAACTTTAGAAATTCTTACTCATTATCAATGTATATAAAGTAGTATTCTTGAATCCAATCTCTTTATTCCTGCTGGCATTGACATCAACCATGGAATGCTTTGGATATTAAGGTCTGCAAACTTCCTCTTTTCTGAATAAAATAATTGAGTAAAGTTATCCAAAAGCAAGCCATGAAAGTTAAAAGACACTGTCAAACTATGGAATGTAACGAAACATTCCATTACATTAGTGGAAGTGCAAAGCTTTTATAAATATAATTAATTAATCAAACATTATGTAAAAGGAGGTGCACACTAGTGTACATCCAATGAGGAATATCAAAGTAAACATTATCTTACTTTCCCAGTGAATTCTAAATTTGAAATAACTCCTTTCAATATTTCTATATGTCAAATGGTAATTTTTTATCAACTTATCTCTGTAGTGGGGTCAACATTGTGAGAAATCAATAAGGAAGCTGACGTTCAAAGAGATGTCCCTGGTTGGGAAAATTCAGTTTCCCAAAACTAAAGAATAAAAATATACTTTCTGGCCCTTTTAAGAAGTACACTTTCATTCTGTACAAAGTGGGAAAAGAACATTTGATTCATGTTTTAATAAATAAGAGACCAGCATTATTAAACTTTTACATGAGCTATTTTCTTTTTATTTCTTAAAGCATTTATACATCTTGAGTAGAAATAAAATATCTTATTTTATTTTTATATATAGTTGAAAATCATTGCTGAAAAATGTGCTTTTAACTGTCTCAGAAGACAAAGAGAATATTCTAGTAAGAAATACTATAGTTGACACCCATGATAGTCTAAAACCTGCCCCCAAAGCAATGTCAATTTCAGAAAAATGTGCATATTTAGTTATCCAAAACATATGTAATAATATTAAAAGAGGTAACATGGAAAATTAGAGGTTCTCAATATTGCACTATCTGATCTGGTTGTAATTGAATGTATATCTGTATTTTAATTTATAAAATATATTGCTGGTATCTGCTTGTGTTTTCAAATAACTAGATCAAAATCAAAATCTCTAAATTAGCAATGATACATTGGAGTGGCTTAATGAAAAACACATTTTGTCTTTACCCTCAATTAACTGTGCAACTAGCATAAATTAATTGAAACATAATTTTATTGAAACATAAATTAATTGGAATTATTAAGTATTTCTTGGTTTGGTTTCTGATTTTATTCCTTCATTCAGTAAATATTATTGAGCTTGTTCTATATGTTCATGTCCTGTAACTGCTGGAGAAGACAGACAAGGACTTGTCTTCAAGGGGCCATACAGTCAGTCTAATGTGATAAAGAGATATTTGGCAAACAATTACTCAATAAACTAATCAAAAGTTTGCTAAATATTATCTGAGAAACATGCATGGTGATTTGAAAGTATGTAAGAAGGGAACTCTCCCTAATTTGATGTCAGTAAACCATGAATCATTTTTGAAGCAACTATCATCCACTTTTATTTCAGAATAAACTTAGAAGCAAGCCAGGATTTCTGCTAAAATTTGGTTTGTAAGAGTTTCACATCTTCACCAGTCTTATTATCTTATTGAGAGTAATTTTGGGGGTAAATTTCAGACTTAGGAGTTAAGTGTATAGTGTAGTTCTGTTTCATAGTTGGGTTTTAGAAAAAAATGGTTATTTTTGGTATACATTTTCCTTACTCAGCAATAGCACACAGACTTGAAGTAAATTCACATTTTGCATACTCAGATTTTTGTAACAGAATATTAATTTTCATTAATTATTTAAAACATACCCAATAATAATAGTGCAACCTACCTAAAATGTACAATTAAGTATTTTTAATTGTCAACTTTATAAGTATGCTATAAAAAATCTTTTGTTTTAACTAAAGACAATTTCTTTATAGCTCCAATCTGATAATCAGTCTAATTTTCATAATTAATGTCAAGGATTGGCAAACAATAATATATCAAGAAGTTCTCCTGAATTACATCTGAGATTTAGACTGTGAGTTATTGTAAGACACTTACATTTTGAAATTTAGACTTAATGGCATATTGTTTACTCCTAACTTAAGGGTCTAACATAAATAAGTTTTTATACACTGTGTTCAAGGTGGAAAATAAGGATTACTGTTTTATCCAAGCACAGCCTGGAAAGAGAATACCAAAGAGGTGGTGATTAATTCTAAAATTTTATACGTATTACAAGGTTCCTTTATTGAAAATGGTCCTACATGCTGTGATTCCCAAACTAAATATTTGGAAAAACTCTAAGAAAGCATCACCAGATTTGTGGGAAAAAAATATATATATATTTTGACAAATTAAAAATAAGATTAAAATATCATCAAATATTGCATGTTGACAGATGCAACAAATCCACTGGGTTTACAAAGTTCTGACATCAACACTTTGGGAAAACTATTTCCCTAAATGTATTGTAAGTCCTTGTAATTATTTACATATGAACTTTATAAAGTAATGATATAGATATGCTGAATATCCAATATTTATTTCCATGTAATGATGATTAGTTAGCATGTTTACAGTAAGTCTCTTTTTTATTTACAAATCCATTATGCCATTTGTAAGTAAGATAGTATCATCAAATTTTAAACATCTTTCTGGTTAAACAAAATTAAATGTTTAGATTAAATATGATAAGCACATTCTTCCTATTTCATTATTTGTAGACTAACAATTGTTTTGTGCAGAAGAAAGTATCTAAGGCTCAAGCCCTGAAATATAAGATAAATCATAAGACTGAAAGTCAGAAGAATTAGGATCTATCCACAATGACTTTGTTATTCGTTAAATATTTGAACTTGGCAAATCATTTTCCCTTCTTTTCTCTAGTTTTTCTTATCCACCGAGTGAATTCCTGGGTCTACTTCAGCGGTTTTCACTTTTCCACAGCAGAAGCCTCTTGCAGACAAATCTTATGCATAATCTCCATGTGAATAAAAATAAATAATAAAAATAGAGCTTTTCCTATAGGAGCAGCAATGAGAGAGGGGGCAGGAGTGTGCAGTGGGGGTGCTAGAGCCCAGCCTACATGCTAGCCCTCCCCTTCCCACACACCTTTGAAATGGCTCTAGGGCACATCAAACAATTCCTCAAATTTGTGGAACACATTTTGAAAGTCATGTAATCATATGATCTTTAATTTTCCTTATAATTCTCAATTTTGCAAATTGAGATTTGTCTGTTACAGAATTGAAAATCGTATCATCTACCTTAGAAAAAGATATATGCAAATATAAGGTTTAAATCGGTTCTAAGCAGGATTCTAAGGAAAAAAGTCCACATTTCATACTTAAGCCACTGATTTAAGAATCTCATAAAACAGCTCTGTAATACTAAATAGTTCATATTTAAGAAATGAATAAATTGATAAAACACCACATAACCCCTCAATGTTCAAAAAAATGCAATGATCTTTTAGTTGAATTTAATTTCCCTTACCCATCTCTATACTTCACTGGGGAAATAAGAAAAAATAATTTTTTTGTAAATATGAAGGCAAAATGTGCTTAAATGATTTTCACTTCCCAGCTTTGGTAACCAGAAAATGAATAACACTTTTAAGTTCTGTCAGCACACATAATATGCAACTATTAGACCCTTGCAGTCATAGTCTATGGAAACAAAAAATTAGGTAGAAGAGAGCAAGTTCTACAAAATAGTTAATTGCCCAGGAAAAGAAAATCCTGCAGGAGGAGGTCTTCACAAGGGACCATTTTCTTTGCCAGTTACTGAAATGGATTTGATGGTTAGTGAGGCAGGAGTAATGGGTTTTCACCGTGACTAATTTCTGATGTCCTTTATGAGCAAGGATTTCTAACTACCTAAAATAAGGAAATGAATAAAAGCAAACTTTTAGTAATCCCCGAAGGACCCAAAGTGAAATTATCGCAGCAGTTACCTTATATAGACTCTGTGACACAGTTCCCCTTTCGCAAAAATACTCAGTGCAGATCATTACTTTCCAACTTTCGCATTTAGAGACCTACTTTATAACACTTCGGGGAAGTTAATGTACTAGGTCTGGAAAGGCCTTTCTGGAATGAGAAGTAACTTGTAGTTTTCTTGAACTAGCAATGTTAACTCCTGTGTTGTTTTGTAGGTCCGTGGGGCCGATGCATGGGAGATGAATGCGGTCTAGGAGGCATCCAAACCAGGGCTGTGTGGTGTGCTCACGTGGAGGGCTGGACGACGTTGCACACCAACTGTAAGCAGGCCCAAAGACCCAATAACCAGCAAAATTGTTTCAAAGTTTGTGACTGGCACAAAGAGTTGTACGACTGGAGGCTGGGACCCTGGAATCAGTGTCAGCCCGTGATTTCCAAAAGCCTAGAGAAACCCCTTGAGTGCATTAAGGGGGAAGAAGGCATTCAGGTGAGAGAGATCACGTGCATCCAGAAGGACAAAGACATCCCCGCGGAGGACATCATCTGTGAGTACTTTGAGCCCAAGCCTCTCCTGGAGCAGGCTTGCCTCATCCCGTGCCAGCAAGACTGCATCGTGTCTGCGTTTTCCGCCTGGTCCGAGTGCTCCAAGACCTGCGGCAGCGGGCTCCAGCACCGGACCCGCCACGTCGTGGCACCCCCGCAGTTCGGAGGCTCGGGCTGTCCCAACCTGACGGAGTTTCAGGTGTGCCAGTCGGGTCCGTGCGAAGCTGAAGAGCTCATGTACAGCTTGCACGTGGGGCCCTGGAGCACGTGTTCAGTGCCCCACTCGCGACAAGCCAGACAAGCGAGGAGACGTGCGAAGAATAAAGAACGGGAAAAAGACCGCGGCAAAGGGGTAAAGGATCCAGAGGCCCGTGAACTTATTAAGAAAAAGAGAAACAGAAACAGACAGAACCGACAAGAGAACAAATACTGGGACATCCAGATTGGATATCAGACGAGGGAGGTTACGTGTACGAACAAGACGGGGAAAGCTGCTGATTTGAGGTAACGTTTTATTACCACTAACTGTAAGTGTCTTTCTGTCCAGACCATGAGTACTAACTCCTGGAGTACACAGTGCACAACCTGGGACAAGCTACCCCAAATTTAAGATTTCTGAGCTTGTGTGGGTTTCTTGGTGGTTTTTCTACTGTGTTAATGTTTGGGCTCTCTACTACTGGAGTTAAATTTAATTTTCCTTTCAAAGTCTAGAGAGCATGAGGGATTCTCCAGGAGAAATACTGCTCTTTCTCCATACGATCATGCAGTTTTCTCCTATAATGGGAAAAAAAATTTCTTAGAGGCTGGAGTATTGGGATTTTGAATTGAAATACTTTAGTGAGTTAATCGAATAAGACACACTTGAAATCTCTCCAAGTTTATAGCATTTTCAGAATTACCCTATAAACAAAATCTGCTGTAAACAACAACCCAGGGAGCTATACCTAAGAATAATTTTCTTGTGCATTTTATATAATGGAATAACTCCCTCCAGAGAAGAAAATGGGAATCAGCAGAAAGCAAGGTAAGTGGAGGATATTTAATCATGAGTAGCCTAGTTTAGAAAACATGTAATTAATTAGCTGCATTTTCTAGACAGAAATTATTTGGCAAAGTATCTTTGGGTAGATAATGACAATATTATGAAAGACTATCTTGGACGATTTATTTGTTGTGAAAATAATATTCATTGAGGATTATCTAAAGGACATGTTCTCTGGATATTCTAAATTTTGCTTTTGGATAAACCAGACCATCTGGGAGTGGCTTCTCTGGATCATTTGCATAATTGCTTTTTCTGAAATATTTATGTAGTTATGATTTGAACTGAACTGAGAAATTAGAGTAACATCACTCAGAAATTTATATCATATTTATTGTAGAAATGACATTGAGATTGTCATCTTCTCCATCATGCAGTCTGTTTTCTTGATTAAAAACATATAATTTAAATTTCGCTGAATCGGCCCATGTGCTTCTGGTGAGCAGATGGATTGTTTTTCATATGGTCACTGGAATTATTGTTACAGACCACATTTTCCTGTTTACTTTGGCTGTTGGGAACCTAAATAGGACTGTGTGGGATGCATGTTGTTTATTAATACATCCCACTAGCATCTTTTTTCTCACCCTCATTTTTTCTTCATTCATTCTTGTCTAGTGATTTTTGCTATGTATGCATTTTGAAATTTGGTATAATGCCTTTTTGGAACATGATATAGTTTAAGTAAATGAGTAAATAAAGCAAACAATTCATCTGTCTAAGGTGACTTTCTCTCATCTTAGCATTGTTCTGGTTGCTATTTTTTGGATATTTATCATTCTCTCCCCTCTTTGTACTCATCCAATTGTATTTTATTTCAGCTGTACAGTGATTTGCTCTTTCTGCATTCTGCATTCTGGTCCCATCATTCCATTTCCCTTGCTAATGACTATCTGTTCTGCCATCATTCTCCAGGTTCCCTACAACTCCTTAAGACTCTGTGTGTGTGTGCATGTGTGTGTTTATGTGTATGTGTGATTCTGTGACATGTGCGTTTTCGACCCAATCTCCACTTTGTTCTTTGCTAACTATCCTTATTCTGGTCATTTCATGATCTCTTTTCCTGAAATAGTACAGTTATATTAGTTACTTGGCTCCTATAAAGTAGTTGAATGAGCCTCCAAGGCAACTTGAGCTGTCTCCTGCTGTCACTGGGTTAGCATTCTGTAGACATTTAATTTAATGTTGACTACTCAATTAAAATTGTAATTAAGGTAGTAGCTACCATTGCACAGAGCCTAACATTCCCATCCAATTGTTGGAATTAAGCAAATATATTTAAAAGTGTACAGATTATTAGGTTGTTGCAAAAGTAATTGCAGGTTTGGACCATGAGTTTTAAATCATTATAACTAGGCTCAAACACGTCTTTAATAATCAAAATAGGAACCATTACAATCAATACATTTTTGCCAACAAGAGATGTTTGTTTATTCCTGTAGTGTAAAACTCTATGCTCTGGGATTCTGTGAACTCTTGGAAAGCATTTTCTGCATACTGCTGGTTGTGGAAGCATTTTCCCTGAAAACAGTTGTCCAGATGCTTGAAGAAGTGGTAGTTGGTTGGTGAGAGGTCGGATGAATATGGCGATTGAGGCAAAACTTGGTAGCCCAGTGCATTCAACTTTTGAAGTGTTGGTTGTGCGATGTGCGATTGGGGGTTGTCATGGAGAAGCATCGGGCCCTTTCTGTTGACCAATGCCAGCTGCAGGCATTGCAGTTTTCAGTACATCTCATCCATTTGCTGAGCATACTTCTCAGTTGTAATGGTTTCGCCGGGATTTAGAAAGCTGTAGTGGATCAGACTGGCAGCAGACCACCAAACAGTGACCATGACCTTTTTTGGTGCAAGTTGTGCTTTGGAGCTTCTTCTTGGCCCAACCACAAGCTGGTCATCACCAGTTGTAGTATAAAATCCTCTGTTCATCGCACATCACAATCCGATTGAGAAATGGTTCACTGTTGCTGTGTGCAAGAAGAGAAGACGGCACTTCAAAATGGTGATTTTTTAAATTTTCTGTCAGCTCATGAGGCACCCACTTACCGAGCTTTTTCACCTTTCCAATTTGCTTCAAATGCCAAATGATGGTAGAATGGCCACCTTTGAGTTCTTCGGCAACTTCACGTGCAGTTGTAAGAGGATCAGCCTCAATGATTGCTCTCAATTGGTCATTGTCAACTTCCGATGGCCGGCCACTGCACTCCTCATCTTCAAGGCTCTCATCTCCTTTGCAAAACTTCTTGAACCACCACTGCACTCTACGTTTGTTAGCACTTCCTGGGCCAAATGTGTTGATGTTTTGAGTTGTCTCTGTGGCTTTACAACCTATTTTGAACTTGAAAAAGGAAATCACTCAAATTTGTTTTTTGTCTAACATCATTTCCATAGTCTAAAATAGACATAAAGCATAATGTATAATATAATATATAAATAATATAATGTAACAATATAATATATAAAATATATAAAACCGCAAGTAATAAGTCATTAGTAAAAAAACATGAAGGCATTCATGAAGGCATTAAATTGATGTATAACATAACAACATTTATTTAAGAATGTATTCCACTATCAAAGGGCAAATTTCAACAATGGTAAAACTGCAATTACCTTTACACCCACCTAAATATTTGTCAGGTGCTTACATCCCACTAGAAGTATCATATATAACTATTCTAATCAAAATAGTTGCATGTATGGTTTGACTTATTAAAGTATGGATTAAACTTAATGTAAAACAAATTGGTTATTAATATTTTCTTATATATGAATTAGCATATATGATTAAGAAAGTTAAAGTCTTGTGAAGAAGTGACAAAAAAATCAGGTGTTTTGACCTATTTTGCCCAAATATTACTCCATGATATTAGCAAAGCCAATAAAGTGAAGAATGAATCAATTGCATCACCAAAGCACAGGGGCACAAATCAAGAACTTGATTAAATTTAAAATATTTTATCTTCCATCAAATTCAGAAGCTACTTTATTATGTAAGAGGATAAAAATTATTTACTAAGGCTCAAAAAAGTCTTATTATAGCAAGTGTATTTAGCTAAATAAATCTAAGAATCTTTGGAAATCAATTCAGAGGCACATAAAAATAATTTTACCAGAGTTACTGCTGAAATATCCAAGTTAAAGTTGATAGATCTGCCCTGCTTCCTGATTTCAAACAGACCAAAATAAATAAGAATGAAAAACACAAGCAAAAGTCCATTTTTTATGACAATAGGAAATGGTCAGTCCCAAACCATAATTGATACAGAAATTTGGTCAATGTGGTGAAATTAGACCTGAGTAAGGAAACTTAGAGGAGCATTACATCTTGTCAGCTTTCATGAACACTCAAACTATGTAAGAGTAGCCTGAGCTTCCTGAGGGGCCACGTCAGTGACACCTGCTGAGTATGGCATGTTCTGTGTCTGTGAAAAGGGCTACAGAAGCACACTTGAGTCCTGTTTGAAATCAGAATAGCACAATAGGCAGGACTGAAAGAGGAAACCCAGTGTGCCGTTATTGGCAGCAAAAGCCTATCAGTTTGACAGATTGAAGGATGAAAGTTTTGACAACCAGTGGGAGAGAATTCTAAATCACTACACACACACTAGGACCCGGAAGGCTTCCCAGTGAACCAGTGACTTCCAGCCAGGCTTCAGTAGAGTCTTAAGGCCAAGAGTTTGTAGGAAAATACGCCAAACATTTCTCTAGGAAACCAAAAATATTAAAGGAAATATGGTTTTCTGAACCCAAAATAGAAAGAATTTCAATATTCAACAAATAGATAAGAAAGTACAATGAGTTTAAAAGTGATCTGACAGAGCTCAGAAAAGAAATGGAGGGGAATTAGAAAATGATACCAGAAATATAATTCACATTAGAAGCAACAAAAAGTGGAAAAGTAATTGGTAGTAGGAAGGGTAAGTGATATAGAGAACAGTTTGAGAACATCAAGTAAACTAATTTTTCAAAGAGACAATGGATATGGAAACAAACAAAGAAGATTACTATGTGAAAGTCTGATGTTTCTGAAGAAAGAACCAAAATAATTTAAAAAAACAAAACAAAATACAAAGATAAGACTTTCCTGAAGTTAAGGAAGACTTTAATCCATACATTGAAATTGTGCAGGGCAAATATTATGCTAGAAGTTGTTGAAATAATGAATTGCTAGAAGAACTGATATATATCAATTTTTATAGAGAGAGATAGCCAAAGAGACATAAAACTGAAAGCCAGCACAATGCTCAACTGTGGAACATTAGAAGTGTTCCCTTTAAAGTTAAAAAACGAGACAAGACAGCACATTAGCTCCACTGTTAGTTAACATGGATCCGTTACGTAGTAGTCAATGTACCTGAGAAGAGAAAGAAATGAATATTGGAAAGCAGGTGTCAAAATCAAGAGTTTTTTCCCCCAGATGTTATGATTATCTCCTGGAAAACTCAATAGAATCAATTGAAAATATATTATAATCAATAAAAAAATCCAGTGAGGTAGAGGAACACAAGGATAATATTAAAAAAATAATATGTTCCCTTAATGCAAATAATAAGTTAAATATTAATATTATAATTGGAAAAAAGATTACAGTATCTCATTTACAATAGTAAACAAACAAAACAAAACAAAAATATGTAAATAAGCTTAATTATAAAAGTTCTGCACTTAATACCAGACTTGGAAAAGTAGAAAAACATGTAGATGTATGCTTGTCTAGAAGCACTATACTTTAGTAAGTATAGTGATTTTTACCTACATTGCTACTGTAAAATTTAGAAGGGAAAAATAATCATATAAAAAAAGCCAGGAAAATACTGAAAAATAAAAAGAGAGAGGAAGGACTAACTTCACAAAATAATTAAATGCATTATATAACAAATTATACAAATAGATTAGGTACAGTGAACCTTACTCTCATCATTTACAGAAAATTTTATATCAGTGTAGGGAACTGTTTACCAGTTAAGTTCCCAGATGGCAGCCAAGGACCAACCCTCCGAGCAGGCCTTTCCAAGGACAGAAGTCTCAGCCTGCAGTATTAACTCTTTTATGAATGTTAAATAAAATTTGTAGTAGGCCATTGGTCTGCACTGAGCTCCTGCATGAGGCTCCAACAGACCAAACCAAAATGGAATTACTTGTGCTAAAATTCCATGTCACTAAACTGAAACTAAGTTGTTTATATGACCTTCTGAGAAATCAGGAGAGAGAGAGATAATAGCCAAATCCACAAACAGGCCAGTTCTACACAGCATGGTAAGGAAGTTCCCTCTGTTTTGACCTTTACAAGAAAGGTAACTCTGAAATGACCAATCCAAGTTTTGTTTTCTGTTTCTGCTTTCTTCAGCCCTTTTCTGTCTATACAACTAAACTCCTCTTCCCATCTCATATGACCACTCATTCTATCTTATGGAATGAAGTGTTTCCCAATTCTGGAATAGCAAATAAAGCCAATTTAGCTAAATTTGTTTTATGACACATGGAATATCATGCAGTTATTACCAAATGAGATATGTGACTTCTAATTAAACATGAGGGAGTAAAGGCAGTTTTACTCCACTCGCCTGCCTTGAAATCAACCAGAAACACCAACCAGGGAAGTAAACACTTCTGGCTACAGTAAAAAAATAAAAAAATGAAAAAGAAATTGTTTACATGGTAAATCTGGGTCTCAAGGCTGAAGGAAGCCAGGACCTGAAGCACGAAAGAGACTTCCCTAAAGTAACCAGTGACACAATCCTGGGCTGTCCATCTAAGGATCTTTTTACTGAATTATCTCAATCTGTGGACAAAGGGGGTATGGGGAAGGTACCTTAGGAGCCAGTTTCCCACCCCAGGATCACAGGGGAAGTGTAGCTGGTGGAGAAATTAAGTGGAAAAGTTGCTTTTCTGGTCTTCTGGTTGAGGGAAGCTGTCAAAGGCAGAGTGGAGGAAGAGCAGAGAGCCATCTCCAGCTTGCAGCAGGTGCAGTCTGCGATCTGGGCTTTGCTGAGCACCACCCCCACCTCTGGAATGCTTTACCTGGCCAGCACACCTCCTAAAATAAAAGAGCCGAATCTGAATATCATATCAAAGGCAAATCTGAATATCATATCAAAGGCACAACACATTTCAGGAACAAGGGTGAAATCTGCTCTAAGTAATACAAGAAACATTTAGCGGCTGTAGTGCCTACTATTGAAAATATCTTCCATTTGAATGCACCTTGTTTTGTTGAATTGTCTGACAAAGGCAATTAGTAATAATTTCAGTGGAGACATTGCCAAGAAGTGTGGGAAATTCAGCCCAGTAAATTCCTGAGGGAATAAGACAGAATTAGGATTTAAAACAGATTTCTTTTGGCTAAGCTAAAAAACAGTAGACCTATCCAACTTCTAGGTAACTCCATAAAGCACATACTTCAGGCATAAATACAGAAGGATAAAAATAACTGGGTAAAACATGAAGGGAATAACCTAATAACCCTTAGAAATACTAACACATTGGCATATTTTTCTCTCATTTCTGTTATCAGCTTCATTTTTTTCTTTTAATTCTCTATGTAAATTCAGCCTTAGCATTTCAGATCATAATGAATAATACTTCTTAAAGTGGCTTTCTGATTTTTTTCCTAAACTCAGACTTTTCTGACACACCCTACCATCTTCAAAATAAAAACTGCTGAGCAGAAAATTGCATTTCTTAATAATATAACACAGTCAATTTCTTTATGCCTGATTCTTGTTTTACTTTAGAATGCTAGTTGTTAACTACTCCAACCTTCTGTTTTAGGATTGTTCTCCAGAATAGTGATATAAAACTTGAATATAAAACTACTGGCTTTACAATAGTCTGAAAACTGGCTGAATCAACAAGAGAAGAATTTAAGTGATGAACAATTAGGAGAAAAAGTACTAAGAATTGAGAAACCCATGCACTCATGGCTACACAATGTCAAACAAGTCATTTAAACTTTCTGGGACTCCCTTTTCTCCTCTGTAAGCCATATGTCTGATGGGGTGGGTAGTGGTGCTGGAGAGAAGGAGGGAGCTGAAAAACTCTAAAAGCTGTCCAGATTTGTGATTCTAATGACTGATCACCATACCCCAAATTGTGAACATAAAATCCCATATATTAATATTTTTCTTGGCAGAAAGTTAATTTTCAACATATTCCACAAATCAGTTCATACTGAAACCGCAGGGCAAATTGATATGCAGTGCATATAGAATAAGGCAGCTCTCAGCAGTCCTGAGAGTAACTGCAGGGTTTTCACTCAGTTGATGTGCTCTGTGGTGGCTGAGGGCCCGTTCCCACTCTACGATTTTGTGAATCAGTGAAACTGCAAAGCTAATCCCACCCTTACCAAAAAGAAGGGAGAAAATTGCCTGCTGTTTAAAGTAACACAGACTCCTTTTAGGTTATTCAGAATCCATTTATAAAATTACCACTTCCAAATAGCAGGCTTTCAGATTTTTAAGACTTTCTGTAATACCGAAAGTATCAATTTGCCTGCCAGATACAAATCATCATTTCTCTCAAGCTTGCCTCAGCTACCTGTTGGCCACACCTGATGGAACAAGTAGAGTCAATACGCTCGCACTCCGTGGTGGATGGTAGGTGGCTAGAAAGAACATCTTTACTCCTCCCAGAACGTAGAGCTGACTGGGCAGTGTGTTATGTGTGACCTTAAGGTCCACTTTCAAGCCTTCCCAATCCTGCTCATGTGTCTGGAGGCTGACCTCTGAGCAGTACATTCCTAAGACTTCCTAGTCTTCTTTCTGGTTGGATTCTGTTAGTACGAGTGGAGAAAGCAGCAACGTATCAGAAAGTGAAAAGAGAATGTTCCTGTCTGTTTGTGGCCAAGTTCCTCTAACAAAGGCTACTGCCCTGTCCAGGAGCCCTCTCCTCTGCTCTAGATCTGCCTCAGCTTCCAGTCCCTTTATCATCCCCTCAGGGTGATAATGTTTCAGTAGTTGCTAGCCCCAGGGTGCTTCACCATTCCTTGGTGATTTTCCTTGACACTGCCCACAATTTTCTTAATAATCCTTTTACTAAACTCTTCTGAATTAACCCATATGAATTTATAATCTGTTTTCTGTTGGCCCTGACTGATATATACTAGCTACACTACAGTAGTGTCAGAACTAGAGAAGTGCTTTTAAGTCATTGTTAATTTACTTATTAATTAATTAATTTACTATTTATTTATTTATTTATTTGCTTGTTCATTCAATAAAGTGAAAGACATCAAGACAGTCAGGGTGCTGGAATATACAGACAAAAAAAGTAAGACCTATTTTTTCAATTATGGAAAGGATGCCGCAAAAAAAAGCAATAAAATATTAGAGGTGCTATCTTATGTTGAGAGAGAAGAGAGAAAGAGCGTGCACGAGCATGCAAGTGACAACTGAGGTAGTGAGTTATTTCTGGAGGGAGGTTGATAGGATTGGGAATGGCCTGCTAGAGGAAATGCTGCTAGAGTTAAGGATTAGGTCAAGAAGGGTGATGGAAGAATATGGGAACAGCAAAAGCAAAGGAACTGAGACTTGCCGCAGTAATGGTTTGTTGTGCAAGGATCTTGCACCTGTGAGTTGTTCACACCTCTGGAGGTTAGTTTATAAGGAGAGGAGGAGTTAGCCTAGAAAAGAAATGACAGAAACCTGTAAAAGTCTGGAAGGTCAAGTTAAAATGTTTGGACTTTATATCCTGTTGGTCCAAACATCTCCACATTTTTTCGTAACAGGGTTTTGAGCTCACCCCAATATATGTATATTTATTTATTTATAAATCATATAATGCACTACTAAAGTATATTGTATACATTTTAAACATCAGAATAATTGAAACTTTAAGGTAAATAAGGGAATAATATTTAGCTAATCATTATGGCTTCATATTATCTTTAGCTCATCATAAGGCAAATGATTCATGAAGAGGCACATTATTAGTAGGAATAGTTTTTAATTTATTTTAAATACAGTGTATTTATTTTATAAATAGATATTTATTTTATTTTATTTTATTCACAAAATGAACTCTTATGTAAATCAGTGAAAGAGAAGCACGTACATTTTCATGCTTCTACCAAAAATGTTCATATGCATTTCAAAATACTGGAGCAACTAGACAAGCAGAACAAATGCCAGTAACTCTGTGTATTCTTCACTAAACCACATTGGGATCCAAGATAGCTGCTCTGGTCAAAATTATATCAATAAATCAGGAGAAACTTGACTTTCACTTTCTTTTTTAATTCTCATTTAACATCCCTCATTAACCATGACATTTTTCTCTTCAAACTTATGATTGAATTTATGCATACCTCCTATCCTATGTTTACTTATTACCCAGATTTATTTCTATGTCTTTTGTGCTTTCCCTCAACTTAATTTCATTTCTTGAAAGTAAAGGAACTATTACATTAAAGAAAACTAAATAGTGCAATCATATTATATCAGGTCCAAAATTGTATTAAAAATTTAATTTTATTAAATATTAAAAGTTTTATCAGAGTTTATGATATGTTATTTCAGAATATATTAATATATCAACACATATCTATATATATACACATTTATAATCTATGTTATAAAAATAGGTAAATGGCTAGATAAACTATTTCATGAAAGAAAGACACAATATTAACTTTTATGGCCTCCATTCAACTAAACTAATGCCTAGCATATCATCAGCTCTCAGTAAATGTTTATTAAAGTATTGAAATTTAAGGGAATATTTCTGTTTTAAAACTTGAGTCTTTTACTGTATAATAGGGAGTCCACTGAAGCCAATAGGAAAAGGAAAACTTCTAAGGTTATGAAGAAAATAACCAAAACAATATTCTTAAAAGATATGTTATATTCAATTAAGAGAATATATATTTATACTGATTCTACACAAGAGACATCATTTAGAACACATTTCAATATTATTGTGCCTGGTTAACATTACACAATTGCTGTTGCATAGTTAAAAATATTCATTTCTTTAGAAATTAGAAAATGTCCTATTCTTAATATTGTAAATGTACTCAAATGGTTTCTGAGCATTTGCTTATTTAATTTGATCTTTTGTCCATTTACAAGCATCCTTATTTATGTTGTCTGTCACTCCTGTTTTGACATCTTGAAGCCACCTAGCTATGGACTCATCACTATCAATTAGTTGGCATTCATGATGGCAGATTAAGGGCTAATATTGTCAGTGTCCACCCATAAACTTCTAGCACATTCAGAAATATCAAAGTGACCACCAGGGTCACTTCCCACATCCTAAGGAACAATTATCTCATCATGGCCAGGATGCCTTCATCTCTCCTAAACCTCTCTGTACCACTTCCCAGGAGTATTTTTTTAATAACTTTGTTAAGGTAAGATTGACATGTAAAAAAAAAAAAAACTATACATATTTAATGTATACAACTCAATGAATTTGAGGATAAGTATATATCTGTGAAACATCAAGGCCATAAACATATCCATCACCTCCCAAAGGTTCTTTCTGCCCCTTTTATTATTATCACATTATTATTGTTGTTGTTATTATTATTTTGTGCGGTAAGAACACCTAGCGTAAGATCTGCCCTCTTAGCAAATTTTAAGTATACAATACAATATTGAGTATTTTTGTTTTAAGTGAGGATCCTATTACAGGACAATTGAATAAAAGGAGGCTCTTAGGTGGCATTTTAAACCTTTGATGGATTTGGGGAAGGGATTAACCTTAATTCAGACCATAGATTGTTCTCCACATAAACTTTAAATAAGGTCCATTCCACTCTTCTCACTTTTCCTGGGAGCTTCATTAATATCTCCCGTTTGATTGTTCTATTTTGCTCTCTAACTTGAGACAGTGTGAGAGCAAGTTTCCTATGGGAGCTGGCACTTCCTTGAGCAGCCTGGCTGCTGACTGGGGCAGTGACCTTGCATTTCCTTGGCAGGAATTGTGATCTCATCCATTGTTTTCATTTATTTGCTGGAATTCTACTAGCTTGATGTGGGTAGTACTGAGTTTCCTTCTAACTTAAATAAAAAGAGTTTTAAATAGGAGGAAATACTTTCAAAAGGAAAACCAAATTCCCATAGAATAAAGAATTCAATAAATTATTAATGCACTGTTTGTATAACCTAATTAAGAATATGCTCACTCTATTAGAGTCTGCTAACACATTATGTTAGTAATGTCATGTGTTTTATCTTATTTGCTTCTTTTTAGGCCTTTACTCACACTTTCACCTTGCTATGTTCTTTAGTTTTCTAATCTCGTATCATTTTATTATAGAGTGATTATTTGGCTTTTTCCCAAAAGTTTCTTTGAGAGATGCTTTCTTCTCTATTTAGTACAATTTGTGGTCACTGATATTAAATTTTAAAAGGATGTGATCATGGAAAATTTGTTTTCACAGTATTTACCAGGATAGCAATTGAATTGTAAATGAACAAAATAACTGTTCTGCTTAACACAAGAAGTCATTGTGCTATAAAGATCTTGGGATATTGACTTAAGCATGTACAGTGTAGTGCACTGGAATAAACAAAGCACAATTTTGAAAAAAATAAATTTTGACTAAAACTGAGATTACACTAATTTTTCTCTTTGGTTTTACAAAAAAAGTTAAAGCTTTCAAAAGGCTACTAATAGATGTTAGCTAGAACACAAACTGATCCGTATATATTAACAGATATGAACACACATATATTCCCATTGATAGGTGGCTAAGATTGGAAGTAGATATTTAAATAGAGATGTACATTCTGACTCAAGAATAATAAATATGAATTTGTCAGAAATTATTTTCAGTGGTGTAAAATTTGAATACATTTGATTTCATATAATGTATGGCATACTGATAAATTTTGGATTTCATAAAGGTTTTCACATAGTTTTATCAAAAATGCAGTTCTCTGGCAGGTTCTAAACAATCAAGGATCCCATATAATGAAATTAAATAAGAAATAGGTGAACAAGAGCACAATAGATACCGCATAGTTCCAACTCTGTATAAAGCCTTGCCTCTCTACTTGTTATCTTTAATTCTATTTATGAAAGACAAGGAGAAAAGTAAATAAATAAAATTACTGTAAATGACAGTAACTCCACATTGGCCCAGATGTTTTGTATCTTTTATGAGTTTTACAATACATATTTCATAGTTGGTGAAAATAAATACTTGATAAAAGGATAAATCTAAGATAATAAATGACTCAAGTTTTTAAAAGACTGCATCTATATTCACTAATTTTATTAAGCAATAGAATTTGATTCAGGTCCTGAAAAATGGGTAGAATTTATCTAAGTGTGGTATGATGGGAAGAGTAATCATTCCAAGTTAAACTTTATTTTAAAAAATCTCAAAGGTAGAATGAACAGGTTATCTATCTGTGAATATACTGGGATGACTTGAATTAAAGGAGTAGGTGGCAAAAGAGTAGTAAATAAATTTAAAAGGGAAGCCCGATGACCTTGATAGTAAGGTGGAGAAATTTGGGCTTTTTTTTTTCAGTAACTGGGAAAAAATTATGTTCATGAACAATAATGGTATGCAAAATGAATTGGAGGGCTCAAATAGTAGAGTTTGGATGACCAGTACTGAGAGCATGGTTATAACCCAAGAAAACCTGGATCAAGGTATCAACAATGGGGATTTTGAGGCCAACTAGACAATACAAGATCAACTTGAGAGGAAATTGAATCTTGACAATTTCCGTTTAACTATTTGATTATCTCTTCTGATGCCTGCCTGGTACCAACCTCCCACCTCCTGACTTCTGATAGATAAGTGACAAAATGCTAGGATGGTTGGGATAGCACTGGTGAATAGTAGAAACAGAAGGATAAGAAGTTGCCTGGCCTATTTTGGTGCCCTACTAGTTCCTGTTTCTCAAATGACATACGGACTTTAAATTGGCCATTTTATTTGAAGTCTCACATCCTCAGTAGACCAGAGCCCGGGACACTCTGGGATGACTGCAGGTGGCCAAAGCATTGAGCTCCCTGGCTATGCTTGTTGGTATCTCTTCATGATGATAACAATTGCGGTTTTCTTCTACACCTTGTTCAACATGGCCACGTATTTCATTTTTGATTCTTATAATTATGTGTGCTAGCCAAACTCTACCTGGCCCGGGTTTGACCCTTCCAAAAAAGAAGAGAAGGGGGTGAGAAAGAAGGATGCTTTTTAATAATCACTTCATTATATTCATTCCTCACCCCCAAGTTTATTTACTTTCTCTAATCCTGTGATGAAATAAGAGGAAGTCTACCATGGGAATGTGGCATGGCTTTTTCCTTCTAGATGATGAATAAGGAAGAAGGACTTCTAACAGAGGAATAGTAAGGGAGGAGATTAGTGGGGGCAGGTACAGGGCAAGAGAGGCTCTTGAGGCACAAAATTTAGGGAGGCACTCACTCCTAGGGTTATGCAAGTGCCTTCTTAAATTTTGCTCTTAGGCACTTTGCCTTTCCCTAGTCCCACCCAGGATGGGAAGAGGAGGAGAGAGTTGGCTCATGGGCTGAGGAATCTCATGTTCTCTCCCTGTTCATCATCTTTATCTGTATATTTATTTAACAAATACTTAATGATTGTCTATTATGTGCTTAATATTTCCTTTGAAAAATATGTTTTGAAAGCACTGACCTCGATGACCTCCACCTACTAGTTTAGTTATTCCATGAATCTAGCAATATTTTAGGCAAGTGTAAAGCACTGTGGGGTAAAATATGAATAAGTGAAAAATCATGAATTACTTTTACTTTGAGTCTGAATGTCTCTCTTTGTGAGGAAATGTTTAACCCTTTAACCCTGTGCCTTTATTTTCTTTTTTAACTAGGAAAATATATCTAAAATCTTTTTAAGTGATACTCATGCTGTATCATTTTGGAGACTTTTTTACTCAGTCAGAATTTAACCAGGCTTTTATTTTGTTCCTCTGTGGTTACTTCTTATTTAGCCTAACAAAATAATTCATATAATCTATTCATTATAGTAATATATGGCTCTTCACTGTGTTATTAGAAATTAATATTGAGTGGAAAATTTTAGATATTCAGGCAGGTTAATAAGAGAAAGAAGTTAAGCCAGGTGATTCTAGTGGCCCTTTTTAAGGTAGATCTTTGGGGTAGTCTGAGAAGAGGAGCTAGTGTCCTCATCTGCTAAGAACTTAGAAACTAATTTAGGCACTGTAGGAAAAGTTTTATGCAACTGATGTAATAGAACACCAGCATCAGACTCAGACAGCCTGGATTCAAGTCAGAACTCTACACTGTACTATTTATTTCGTAATTTTAAAATAGGAAAATAGAAATAACATTCCTGTATTACACATGGGTCAAGATTATATTGAAGATACAAAAATTATGCATGTAAAATTGCCATGTAAATTGAGAAAGAATGAGCAAAACATGAACTTTTGTTAATAGTAAAGGATGGCTTTAAATTACTAGATGGTAAGGATCATTGAAAACAAAAAAAGAAAAGAACAAAATTCTTACCTTCTTAGGTTCTTTAAATCTCTTGCAGAAAGGCAAGGTTATATTCCATAAGAAGAAAAAAATCAATGTATATATAATGTATATGTGATTTTATAAATTAAATAAGCACCATTTTTAGATCTATGTAGCTTTAATATGATAAGCCCAGTATTAAGAAGACAAATGTTTATTTTGTAAGTATATACATCAAATAAATCATAAAGCTTTCTTTGGAGAAAGAATTACTGCATCACAGATTTCCAAACCATTTATTGCCTTATTTTTAAATTATTTCTTAATTCTTAATTTCTTAAGTATTTCTTAATTATTTCACCTTTAATTAATGTATTTCCTAACTTGTAAGGCACTAAATTCAAAATAAAGCTGGATAAAAAGAGATTTTAAGTTTTTATTTGTTTAAGTGCTGGGGGTTTGCATCTACAAGAACCCTGCTCTAAAGACAACTCTGTGACTTAGTTCAGAATAATATGGAGTTTTCTACATAATGAAAAAGATAACTCAAAGAAAGAAAAGTAAGATAAACCAAATCTACAATTAAAAAACAAAATATGAAAATGAGGATTGTGTTGGAAATTGTGAAAAAAATATTATTAAAGGGATGTCATTTTTTACTATTATTCCCTTTTATTTTTTTTTTAATTCAGGATATTATGGGTGTACAAACATTTTGGTTACATGCAATGCATTTGCCTCACTCAAGTCAGGGCCACGAGTGTGGCTTTTCCCCATACAGTGTGCCCCGGATGTCATAGTAAGAATTACATAAAGTTTATAAGCTTTCTCAGTGGAAAGAAAGCAAAAAGTAGAAAGGAGCTGAAAGAAATAAATGAAAGGGTTGAAATAAACATAAAATGATTTAAATTAAATTTGTCATGATTTGGATAATGCAGTGTTGAGTGAATCACATAATGGATCATGTCTTGTAATGTTAATTTTGACAACTGTAAATCAGACTAAGAAACACTGTGAAATCATCATGAATGATGCATGCGCACTGCTGTGTCATCTTAATTTTAGACTTGCAAATTTGATTTCTGAAACCGTTTGCGTTTGAACAACCAAGGCAGTGTGTTGTGAAATAAATCCATTTGAAGAAAAAACACTTCCTAATGTGATAATGTGATTTTGTGGAGTTTCTTGGGAAGAATGCACTGGTAACATATTTTTGCAAAGCTTCATTTTATCTCCTACTTTCATTGTCAAGCCGGTAGTCTGGAGCCCAAGGAGCAAGAGAAACAAGTGAAGCTGAGAATGAATTAGGAGTCAGGGCAGTTGTCCTATATTGTTGCTATGGACATTTACTGACAGTGACTGATGGAAAAGTACAGGTTGAATGAAAAAGGTCTAGTTCTGTCCTCTTGGGGCCAAATGAAGTGTCCCAATTGTGCTAGATTAATTTGACTGATAATAAACAGGTGTTTCATATCATTCATGTGTAGTATTTTGTCAACTAGACTGCGAACTACTTGAGACTGTCTCTCCCATCCCTGTCCTCTCTTCCTCTGCTGTGAGAGGATGATAAGGAGTTGCTCAGCCCTTGGCAGCTGCCAAAGGATGACAGGGGTGTTTTCATTAACACCTAGAAAATAGCCCTTGAAACCGTACACATTGTTCTGCCCTGGTCTTCTCTTTTAGAAATGATCGTGTCGGCAATGTCACTTTTTAAAGCTGGAATTTCAGTTATGTCTTTACATCTGCAATCCCCTTAAAAGCATTGTATTTATTATTCCATTGGTGTACAAAGGCATGATAGTACTTCTACATGTAAATTAAATAGCTTTAACTAGGACAGTAACCTCCATGCCATAGTTATATCATTGACTTAAAAAAAGAGCTGGTGAATTTTGACCAAAAGCCTTTTAAAAGGCAAGATAGATAAAAATATTTTAGACTTTTAAAAACTGCCTTAAAAAATACTAAGAGGGCAACTTACTTCAATAGAAGGAATGATTGTTAAACATTTATCGGGACTGCAATTTAGGGTATTTGTAGAGGAAGAAAGGTGTGAAATAAGAATAAAATTGTTAATTACTTATGTAACGAGTTTTTATTAAGAGAAATTATCACATTATTGATCAGAGGTTTGTCAACCACATGGTTTGCCATTACCAATTCACTCTCCTGATCTGAGAGAAGTAAACCAGATGCTAAGGAAATTTCACACCAGACTAGAGCCTTGCTCTATGTTAAAGATGAGCAGGACCTGATAGGGACATATTGTATCAGCAATTTTGAAATAAAGTAGGGATAATAAAATAATTATAAAATTACCATATTATTCTAGGAAGACAGTAGAGTTAAACACCAGATATAAAAATAAAATCATAAATATTTAAACTGACTTAATATTAGGACCACTTGTTATTTATATTTCTTTTTGCCTTTCTTCATATTGTCTATCTTCTGAAAAGTACAAAAATTAAACTAATTTCTGTTTATTCATGTGGCGTTTTTAATTTAAAGCTTAGATAAAATACATAAATCATACCAAGATTTATCTTTGAAGCCTAGTTATTTATGCCTAGAGATGGAGGCAAAGATCAAAGTTAAATCACTTAAGAATATTTGTTATAGTCATTAATATTATAAAATTACATTGAAATTTATATCTGAAAGCTTTAAAAATCCAGTATATTTCAGTAACAATAAATGTAACCAGTTTCTTTATATTTCTTATTTCCTGATGATAATTCTCTGCCTTTGTGTCCTCTAGATTATATATAAATATTTCCTAATGTAATTATCTTTTTAAAGTATTTATTTTTATTACTCTTTCTACACAATGGAAATATTTATTTTTCTGATTATTTAAATGTTACATGTTATTATCCTTAAACTAAGAACAATACATAAAAACATAGAGAAAAATAAAAGCCACCTAGAATCCTACTCCTCTGAAACAACGACTATTAACGTTTTGGTGGATGTGAATCATGTTACATACCTAAACTCATATAATTGTACATAAATTGGATTATATAATAGATGCAAAATTTGTTATTTTTCCCCTCTTACATCATATTAACATACAAACACATCCCCATTCTCCCATGGAGTACAAGTTGTGTTAATAAGCAATGTATTTATATCAACCTACACATACTGTTTACACACACAGACACACACACACCCCCTTTATCTTGCTCATTGCTTTTTAAGAAATGATTCATATTGTATACACTTTTCTACATCTCATTTTTTTTGTTAAATAAAATCCTACAGAAACCTTTCCAATTTATTAATATAAATAATAGCTCTAATCCATTCTTCTTAAATTCTTTATTGATAAGCATTAACTTTATTTCTGGTTTATGACTACCATGAACAAGCCTGTAATAAATATTCACATATGTGTGTTGTATTTTTAAACATTAATAATATAGTTTTTATGTATATTTTGGATATTTTTTGTTACATTTATTCCTAAATATTTTATAGGTGATATTTTTCCGTGATAATATAAAAAGAAAAAATTTTAACATTTTCTGTCTAGATGTTTATTACTAGGGTAAAGCTAATAATTTGTATATTTAACTTATATCTATGCACATTGCCAATTCTCTTTTCATTCCAAAACTGTTTATTAGAGTCCCCTGAGTTTTCAGAATGTATAATGACAGCACTAACAAAAGAAATTTTTATCTCACCTTTTTCAATGTTTATGTCAATTATTTCATTTGCATCATATTTCTTACTTGCATGAACAAGAGCAGTTTCAACAATTGAAGGAAATTGAAAAAAATTCGTTTCCTGGGGGATACATTTGATGTCACTGAAACAATCATTGTTAATAGTAATACAGTATATGAGTCCTCTTTTTCATTTAAAACCTTGCAAATGGTTAGGAAACTTCAAATTTATTCTATGCTTTAGACTGTGATTGATCTGTCATAAAAATAATTACAGATAAGCAGCTTTATAACATTAACTGTGTTATAGAATCTACACAAATTGAATCCTGTTTAAGGAAGTGCAAAACATTAATAGTTTAGACTTTGTGCTCCATTAATTCCCACTGAAGCCCAGATCTGGCAATGAGACTTATTGGTTTTCAGATACAACAATACATATTCTTCGTGCCTGGTTGCTAATTGAAGAGAGACTCTTGATAATAGCAATTTTCAATTAACTCCAGATCTCTTAAATAGTCTATTACTTAAAGAAGAGTAAGTTGAGCATTTAATCAAAACATTGTGGTTAATTTTCATTTATCCTGGTTCACTTCCTAATTAGACTAGACACTAACATCTAATAAAAGGTAAATCTAAAGTAACAACAAAGAAACTGGTGATTGTTGATATGATAATCTGTGTAAATAGAATGCTAAATAGTGTGAAGTATTAGTGTCATTTGCCAACAACAGAGATGTTAGAAATATATTTATCTATTCCAGGTATCTGTTAGCATTCATGTAATATAGTTATAATCTGTGTACTTCCAATACAGATTTGGGAGTGCTTTACAATAATAAATCTAAATGAATGAATGCGGCAATAAATGATACATATATGCATACATATATAAATGCAATTTATGCAGTTATATGAGAGTTAGGGAAGGGAGATATTATATGAAATTTTAAAAGCACTTTTGTAGGATAACTATAGCAAGAGAAAACAAAAATTAGATTAACATACCTGAGCAGCTAATAGAAAATATGAAACATAATTTGTATTGAAAATCGGTGTGGGTGTGTTGTGCATATGTAGGTTTCTTCTTTCAGCTTCAGGTCAATGTTGAGAAGGCAATTTTCTATAAAACGATTCAAGAGGGGCCAAAGTACTATGAACCAGATAAAATGTTTCTTTTGGCTAGAGGAAATTTTGGCTCCTAGAATATTATGCTTAGGTATAATAAGCTGTGTAAACAACTCACAGTTATTTTGTAAAGCACTAATATGTCATCAGAGTGACATTTTGAAAAACACTGTTCATGCCATTTATTTAGAATTTTTTTCTGATTCTTTTTGAAGAATGAGATAATTGCATTTAAAAAATAAAAACATTCAAATGAATGATTCTGTTACAAAATAAAATCAAATACTTGTGAGGATTCACAGCCACCTTCTCCTCTTTTTACTATTTAACACTTTTCTCTGAGTAGAAAAAGGGAAAAAGCTACATGATTGTATTCTTTCAAAAAATTAGAGCAACAAAAGAACTAGACTTCCCTAGAATCTCCAGGTTATAGTGAAACAAGACATTGGGGAGAGCTAATGAATGACTGAGAAAAGTGAGAATGAGAGAGCACAAGGAAGCAAGGCAGGTTTGAAAGAATTTTAAAAGTTAGCTACTTCCTGGCATTTAAGTGAGTAAGAGAAAAATGAGCAGTTTAATCAGTGCTGCTGGGAATCAAATTTTTGATTTTGGCTATGCTTCTTATATTTTATATCATTCTTGGACTGGATAAAGCAGTACACTGCAAAAAATTTATTTCTGCTTCCCTAGATAGCCTTGGATCAAAATTGTCAGACCACACTGTTGTTTTATAGAACATGTACCTTAATCTGTTATTGGTGTTCAAACATGTGTCCTCTTGATTTGATTTTGTTGTTTGTCCAACTTAGTGTCTGGTGAGGGGTGAAATCAGAACACTATTCTGAACTAAATTTCAAGTCCATTTTGTGATCATTTTCCTCTTAAAAACAGAGAAATCGAGACCCACAACCAGTTCATGAAGGAAGGAATAGCATATGTTTCAAAAGTCACAGACTATTAATAAGTTTGAAAATGCACCTACATTGCTACTGAGATGTATATAAAAATTAAGGGATTAGAAAACATTATCTATTTAAAACTTTAGTATATAACAAAGGAAGTATCTTAAACCAGTAAATAAAGGAAAATTCATTCAATAAATAGTACTGTGACATTAGTAACATATAAGAATTTAGTGACAGAGAATTGTTTTTAAAAATTGGTTTAGAACCCTGCTATACACAGTAAAACACAATGAATACCTGTGAGATGTTTTTAAAATGATAAATAATGGAAGAAAATAGAAGAAACATAAATATTATCTAATTTCTGGATAGATTTCCTTCATTAAAATAATTAATAAAGTGGAGGAAATCACAGAAGGTGAAATTATGTAATGTGTTGGATAAAATACAGTGTGTGAAACCAGTCAGATCTGGATTCAGTCAATGTTCTTTCACTTATTTCAGACAGACCACATTTACTATAATTGTGCATTATCATTAGAAACTGGCAACTAAAAGATAGTCAAAAGAAAAACATACACTCTTGTGCTATAGAGAGGATAAAGCTTGAAAACTGAAAGCCATTTATAAATAATAGAAAATAAGCACACTATATATCAAAATATAATGTGACCTAATGGGTGCAGTGCACACCATCTGGGGGATGGACACCCTTAAAGCTCTGACTCAGTTGGGGCAAAGGCAATATATGTAACCTAAACATTTGTTACCCCCATAATATGCTGAAATAAAAAATAAAGAAATAAAGAAATAAAGTGCGGGATTTGACCAAAGCCATAGTTTATACATAAGTGAATTTATTAGTAAACTGGAATACTGGTGAGTTTTCTTAGCTGTGTGCATTAGTGTCCACAACAGATAATTTACAGCAGAAAGGGGTTTATTATTGGCAATGGACACAGTGCAGACTTTCTGGGAGAGCCAGGGAAACAAACTTGGATGCCATAGAGCCAGAGGAAATACGGCTGGAGAATCACCCAGTTTCACAAGGGGTAAACTCCAGCCGAGGTTCCAGGCATCTGCTCACCACTCACCATTTAGCACCTCTAGAGCCAGAAGCTGCAGTCCAGCTGGTGAAGAACCAAACACCTCTGTGGCTGCTCGTCTTCATGTCAGGATGATCATGACCCTTAGTTGCATGGCAGTTGTGTTCACATCCCTTCCAAGATTCAAACAGTTACATTTGCCTTATGAAATCTAGGCCACATGTAGATACAAACTCCAAGGGAGCCAGAGATAATATGGTTTTCATATCTCTGATGTACTAGAAGACATGCTCCAAGGAGATTGGAGTAGAGTGGAATAAGACAGTCTATGGTATTTGCCATCATCATTCCCTTCTGTTGGATATTCTATATTCATAAGACATCAGTCTCAATCCTATATTTCAAATATCAATACCAACAACATGGTATTGAACTTTCACTTTCTCTTTTACAAATGAAAATATCACCTTCTCCCCAAAGTCTCATTAATCACTGCATTTCATCTCTTGTTGATATATATTTCTCCTCTAACTTGACTATAATCCAAAATTTATGTAAATATACATTATATTATCTACCACCAATATGCTTTTTTATAAAATATAAGGGGCGATAATGAGTAAAAATGAATATAATTAATATAAATGGATGAATACATACATAATATTAATAGAACAAAAAAGAAAAGCTAGCATAGTTTCGGTTTCTGTAATTGGTCACAAGGTATGGTTGTGATGTAACTTAGTTCTTTCAGTGTGAATTCAGTTTTCCTTTAGCCTTCAGCTAGAATATCACCTATTTAGTATTCTTTATCTAGTGGAGTGACCCAAAACCATAATGCTCTGTTGATGGGAGCCTGTAGATCTGGCTTCCTAACACTCGCTCCCGCTTTACTAAGAGACATCCTCATTCTGGACTAGCAACTCCATTTGCCCATGATGATCAGGACCACTCACCACAGTCAACTGGGTAAATTACTCTTTCTCCCTTTTTTGCCAGTTGATTTAGTGGCATGAAGAACCACAAACAGCCTGTTGCCTGCCTCAACATTCAAGTCACAAGAAATATTGTCTCCAAGTGGAAGCATTCATCATTTGTGAACTATTTATAAAATTTCTAAAGCAGGATGTTCAGAGTCACAGGTATAGGCAGCCAAAATTTTTCAAAGAGATAATTAGCTGTGACTTCCTATCCCACCCTTTGATTCCTGGAAATATCTTTTGGTTCTGGGGAACACAGCACTGTATTTTTGCCGCTAGTTGTTAAAACATTCCAACTTCACTAATTATTTCCCAGCTCTCATCTTAAATGAAACGTTTTTTGACCTTTTTATCTTTCCATAGGGTCACTCTCTTCTTGATGATGGGGTCCATGTTAAGGACAGTGGATTCTGTTATGATTATCCCATTTCCTTCATTCATTTATAGTCAAATAAGTTCCCTACTCAGAAGCAATAGGATGCAATGTCTGTGAATAAGGCCTTGGATAAGGGTATCACCGACAGAAGCATGGTAGACATGGTAGACAAATTTATAGCCAAAATAATTATACATTCCAGTGAGATCAAATTACAACCTCTTCCAGGATCAAAAGAATTCAGTGCTCAATCTACCGCTGATCATAGAACTGTTCCCCCAGAGTGTGGTGCTGTGCCAGGGCTCAGAGTTATCCAGTGCTGATAATGAGAAAGACGTTTAAAATAGTTGTATTCAGATAACGTTGCTCAAGGAAAGTGCATGTTTTGGGCCCACGCATAACCTTCATCCTTACCATCCTAGCTATCTTTTCCATGAGTAAGCACTGAGGTGATTAGAGGAATAAACTAATAGATATCCATGGGATTGAAGGATGTGGTGCAGAAATAAAGAAAAGGGTTGACTTAGTACTAAAACCTGACAGCCCCTTTCATGGTAATCCCATCACTAAGGGATCCACTGTGTCGTAACAGCCAGGTTCAGAGCTGCTGGCACTGAACTCTGAAGAAGCTGAAAGTGCTTTGTATGTTTGTTTTGTTCTGGAATTCACTCAAGGATGCCAGTTTACTTAGTAAATGGATCAGACCCAAACAGCCAAATGTATGTATGTTTCTCTGAAATCGAAAGAGTTCCACCAAATGTTGTGTTTCTTCCTTAGTGTTAGGAGAAAGAAGGTATAGCAATTTGTCATTTACTTTGGATGTCATGTGCCCAAGATTGTGGGATACCCAGAAATCTCAATGTGGTGGGATTCCCCTGAATTTTTATTGAATCTAGTTCCCACTTCTAACATTCAAATATTTTACCAAAGATTCTAGGGTACTTGCTACTCGCTGATTATAAGATCTTTATTGACATACTGCCATCTATATAGATATCCTGTGGGATAATAACGTGAACAAAATCCATGTAGATGAAACTGTAGCAGAGACTTGATGTAGCCTGGAGGTAAGATAGTGAAACTGTTCTTCTTTCCTTACAATGTGAAAGCAAAGAGGAAACATAAAAGGCTAATTGGTTTATAAAATTATGTTCATCCTCACTAATAATTAAAGAAATGTAAAGTAAAACAGCAAAGAGTTAACCACTTATCCTTCCAATTTTAAAATAAAGTTTAATAACATCAAGTTTTGTTTAGGATATGATAAAATGGGACTCCTATACTACTGATCAGAATATAAATTTAGATTGCCATATTGGAGGATGATCTGGTGGTAGTACTGCTAAAGTATACTATTTAAAATGTATGACCCAATAAAGTCACTTCTGATACTTTTCCCAGTGATCCCTTGCATACATACATTTAAATAAATATGGATGTCTGTTTGAGGATGTTTGTTTTTGAAGATTTGCAGTGTATCTCTAGGAAACAAATGTAACTCAAAAAGAAATACTTGGACACTCGAGACATATTTTGATCCTCATACCCACTTCAGAAATATAAAAAGGAGTCAAAACACTGAGAAGGAAAGATTTGTGAAGTGATTTCTTTGAAGAACTGCTGCTTTCTTCACTTGTACCTAATGAGGAGCCTTTCCATGGAACCTCTCTGCCTCCTGGCATCCAGGAACCTAGTGGGTGAGAGTTGGGCTGACTGCTTTGGTGGTGGTAGTGCCAGCTGAGCTTTCTGTGCCCTGGGGGGCCTGAGCATAGGCCCTGAACTATGAGAGTCAGTTGTGGCAAAGGATGTTTCCTGCAGACCGGCTTGAAGACCATGCTATGGAGAAAGAGAACAGCATTAGGACATCTTGAGTACTGTTCAGTAGAGCCACCAGGCAAGGTGTGGAATCCCAACAGCAAGAGCCTGGAACCTTCCCTTCATGCAGTTGAGAGTATAATAGTTAGTTTGGGGCTGGGGCAATGTCATGAAGGATTCAAAGCTTCTTAGTGAACTCCAAGGTGGCAGCATTTCTAAAGCTAGAGGGCGAGTAGCAGCAATTCCATAAATTTGGTTAATTGTATGAATTTTGCTAATTTCTTTATGAATTTGGCTAATTGCTTAACATTTGTGGGTTTCAGTTACCTTATCTTTCAGGGAGAGGAAAATATAGATAGATAGATGAATGGATAGATAGACAGACAGATTTGTGCTCGTTTATGGTACTTTATGGCCAGTCATAGCAATGCATCCTGGATTAACCTACCACCTTGACGCCCTCCTGTGTTTTTATATATTATTTTGATTCATAAAGTTTAAAGCCCAATAAATTATCTTGTAATATTAAATCTATAAATTTATAATACAAATATATAAGTATAAATACAGTATGCATAGTAGCTTTTCTGGACAAATAATGAAGTTTAATGCCTAACAAACCATTAAATCAATGATGATGGGTATTATTAATATTAATAAGATTTATCATTAATATTTATTACTTTGTAAACATTTAATGTACAGTAATTATTTTCACAAGTAATATACTAGGTCTCTTGGCTTGGTACACAGTTATCCATTAATATGAGAATTAGTATGGTGTGAAAAATAGCCTTATTAATCAGTTAGAATATGTAGCATGATAAAATATTAATAAAATACAATAATAGATCCTCTCTTCCCCAAATGAAAATCTATATATTTTAAAGTATTATCTGCATATGTTTAGTACATTGCTTTTCTCCTGTGAAATAAAGATTGGATTCATTTATTTTATTGCACATTAAATGTTGATTTAGTTAGATCTTCCCTAACACTTGAAATAGATTTGCAATGAAAGAAAACTATACTTTAACTGAAAAAATATCTTTCTAAATTCTCATAGCTTTGACAAAATATGTACAACTAAGGTTGAAATGAGGTTCTTTCACATCTGTGATTATGAAAGTCCAAGTTATACTTCAATTTATAATTTGAAATTCTTCCGGTCTTATGTCAAATAGATATTTAAACAGGGAATCTAGCCTGTCCTTTTCTTTTTAATATCTCTTAAGCATCCTCTTCCATGTAACTCTGTAATTCAACCAAAGAGATTTCTATCATTAAAGAGAAATAACTTGGAAATTATGAATTACACATCTTGGAATATTGTGAAAACTATGATGAGATAAAAATAGAGCCAACAATGGGCACTTTTCCATTAAGTTGAACAAATATTCTAGCAGGAATTCTCATACAGTTGTAATGACTTTTCATTTTTCCTATTTATTGCAATTTATCTCAAGATGTTGATTTTAAGTCCTATTTCTGAATTTCTTAGTTTCTTTGCTGAGCCTTTTGAAGCCTTTGAATATACATTATGGCATGGCAAACAGAATTATCTTCTTTTAAATAATTTAGTTTTCCCATTTCTTTCAGTGTAGAAAGAACTAAGCAAATTGTGTTCTTCATCCTACAGACTGCATATTTCAAAAATTTATTAAAGAGTTATGGAGTAGAGGATAGGATGTTTTAAAGTACTGTTTCCCAAGAATTCTTTTTATCTTCCAATTATAAGGCTCTTCT
This sequence comes from Varecia variegata, assembly GCA_028533085.1. Classification (NCBI taxonomy): domain Eukaryota; kingdom Metazoa; phylum Chordata; class Mammalia; order Primates; family Lemuridae; genus Varecia; species Varecia variegata. The sequence goes on from CM052437.1 coordinate 128,977,488, forward strand.
CCAGTCTTGTTACAAATAAAATACTCTTTACTAACTTCACCTGTAACATTGATGATATTTTCTTCCTGTTTGGTTGTCATGTAGTTTATCAAATGAGTATATATTGTATATTTTTGTCCAATATTGAGGCAAAATAAACAAATGAATAAATAAGACAAAGCTGCAATTTTAAGGAAGGATAAAGTCCAATAGGGAATAAATAACATCACACATGCAAACATTAGGTAAGAACAAAAGACAGTAAATAATCAAGTGTCCTTTTCTATATAAGGGTAGATAACAGTTTTAGGTTAATGAGGAGTTTAGGTGGCTTCCAGAGAAGAAAGTTACTACTAAAAGTTAGATTAAAATATTTAAATTTGTTCATCTCATCCTTGCCATCATCTTTATACCAAACATTTGTAAGCATTAACTATTTTCAAACAGTTTTTATGTCAGTTACTCACGTGATTCTCACAGCCATGTTATAAAATGGCAAAGTGAAATGATGCTGTCCCTAATTTAGAGACATGGAGAGGGTCAGTGGTTTGCTCAAGATCATCTGAAGACAAGGCAGATATGCAGATCTTTTCACTGTCTTCAGGCCAATTCTTTTCTTTTCTGCGACAGATTAAAAAATTGGCAACATAATATTTAATTTAATAAAACTAAACATTGACTTCCTCCCAATATTTTTAAGTAGATTATATAAGCTCTGCATGAACTGGGGTAAGAATCCAGGAGTACCATTCACTAAATTCCCTTCAGCCTCCCTTCCTGTGGCCACACTACACTGTCCAGATGGATGTTCACCTAGACCCTGCTTCAATTCTTCCAGACCTTGTCCCTGTGTAGGCAGCTCTTTATATGTTGGGCAGCAATAATATTTAGGAACTCTTTCCTGTGTAAAGCAGAATTCCACCCCATTTAAATTTCACCTGAGCTGAACCAGCTCACCCCTCTTTATCAGCCCTGGTGATCCCCTGTTCTCAGACCAGCCTCTTATCAAATGGGTTACTATTAAAGTAAGTCTCCCCAATTCTGGGTGTGTCATTTGCTAATTCAAATTCAATATTTCACATTTCCCTTTATTAAATTCCGTATTCCATGAAAGCTTTGTGGGCTTAAGCAAGTTTATGAAATATTTACATAGCTAAAGAGAAGGGGAGGGAATCAGCAGCTGTAAAGACATGGAAGGATATACTCAGCATGCCACGTTGTCATCTTTGTGAGATGACAGGGATGGTGTGAAGGACCTTAAAAGACAGGAGGAAGAGTTCCAACTGGATTAAGTAGACTCTAAGCCAGACATTACAAATGGGATGGATATAAATATAAATATAAATTTGTCAGAAAGGTCATTGTGACAGAGCAATGTGAGATGGTATATTAAAGATGAAAGAAAAATGGCAGTTTAGCCTCCTAATCCTGTTATGAGATATAGAATACTTGATTCAGGGCTATAAAGTAGAAACGGAGATCATCAGATGATTTGGAAAGATGCTCTGTAGAAGGATTTATAAGAACTTGTTGCTAAATTACATAGGGGAGAGTTGACAGTGAAGACTCAGCAGGGATAGGAAGGATGTGCAGCCGGTCAGTTTGAGGGGGAGATGTTTAATTCTGTTTGGGAACTATTATATTTGAGTTAAAGAGAAATGGGAATCATATCCATAGTTATTTTAGTGGAAGTCATGGTTAGGGCTGTTCATCTAAGGGAATGAAAGTTTAGAGAAAAGAGGAGACCAGAGAAATATCTTAGAACTGGTGATCAGAAACAGGAAAAGGTGGCATTATTTTAGAATAGCTGCATTGCTTTTTCTTACATTTTTATGAATTACATATTATGATTAGATTCTGTGTTAATTCCAATAGAGTAATCACCAGGACCTTCAGGTTGTCCAATCTGTGGGGATTTGGCCAGGTCAGGTGAATGTTAATGGAATCCAATGTTCTAGTCAATATAGAGAAGAATTTCCAATCATCATTACTGTCCTAAAGTGTTCTTGCCTTTCACCCCTATGCCTTAATGGAGATATGTTAGACTTAGTTTCTCTCTCCCTTTCAGTTGCTATAGAAGTTATGTGACAGTTAATCAATTTTTGAATTGATACTTGGTAATTCTCCTTTTAAATTATCGATACTTAAAATATCCCTTTGGTTACATTTTCCTACCCTTCTTATTTAGTTCAAGTTTTAAAGACAGTACTCTTACAGGCAAAAATTCCTTAATGCAAAAAAAAATGCCTTTGATTAAAAGAATTGCTAAAATCAATCATGCCACTTAGCATTATTTCTGTAGTTCTGGTAGGTAGTTTTTACCCTGTCTCATAAAGCAATCTAGAGTTTTTCACTTGGGATGGATTTGGGATTGTGCCATGAATTTGCACCATGGTTCACTGCCTGGAACAGCATGGGTGATAAGGAAGCAGCTGCATGCAAGCATTCACTGTGTGAAAGGATAGGAAATCAGTGTACTGACTCTTTCAGGGAGGCCTCATTGCTGTAGCAGTTTATCCCATTACTAAATACACACCATGCTGATAGCCCCACATTCAGCTGCTGACCAGCAACATGGCCCTCAGCTTTAATAGGGAGCATATGATCCCTCCAGCTGGCAGGTGACACCGCTTGGCAATGTTCCCCAGCAGCTCAACAAAAGATTTTCAAATATCAAAGCATAGAGAAAGACCTCTATGTTTATAAAGATAATGATTTTAATGTGCATTCATTTTGCTTCACAAGAATTATTGCTTGTAACTTGCTGAATTCTGTGAAGGAAAAGGTCATACTTAGAGATTAAAATTCACTCAGAGAATTTGTAGAATTATTAATTCAAATTGATAAGTAAATAGTAAATTATAGGAAATTTGGTTTTGTGTTTAAGAAAGGAGTGCAACTTGAACATGATTAAAAGTGGAAGAAGTTTTTTTAAAAGACTCGATCAGGAAAATACAAGCTAATCAGAATTTAGATGAAAATTTAAGAGTTACACAATTTTTTGAAGAAAAGGACTTTACTGGCCTTTAGTAAAATGTAATTTCACCATATGGAAAAGCTGTTGTACAAAGTGAACACTACCTTGAGTCTTGCAACTCAAGAGTGGCAGTTTAGGAATGTCTTGGGTCTCTTGCACAGTATTCATCATTTTCTATCTTGCTACAAGTTGAGAACTCAGAAAAACTGGAAAATCCTTCTAGACCATTCATTAGTATTGAAAAAGCAAACAGTAGATTAGTAGGAAAATATATTTCCTCCCAGCATTATATTCCACTACTAAATATGTTTTAGAATTTTATTATTTTAGAATTTTAAAATATAATTTTAAAGTTAAATCTATTTACATGTAAGCATAAGAGACTGTAGACCTGACTGTCAATTGGTTGATAGCTATCTTAATATACATGAAAAACAAATCCACCTCAAAAAGCATGTCATTTTTTTTCCTCGATAAGTCAATAGTTTTACACTAATATTCTGTATGTGGTGTAAGTCTCATTACCTTTTTATTTTGCTGGCCATGATTAGAACAACCATTTTTATTCTTGGGACAAATTTCCTAATCAAATTAAATGTGTGTGTGACCATGCATGCTGTCATAACAAAGTATACAAGCCTACAAATGTATTTTGCGTTACACAAACAAAATGAACATTTTAATCTACTCTGAACACCAAACTGTGTTTGTTCATATTACAAATATTGAGGAGGCTTGTTAATATTATGAAAATATTTCAGGTAATAACCTTTATATAGATAATCCTCCTAGAACCTGGATAGGGTTATTGAATTCATTTGCATCTTTTCAGGAAGAAAACATATTCTTTAATTCGACAAGAATATTATAAATGACTATTACAGACTAATTCTACAGGGAGTAAGAATGACATATTGCTGTGGACCTTGTTTAGTGATAATATATTCTTAAGTGCCAAAATGATTTATATTTCTGGAAAGTCTTATGAGCTCACCACAGTATAATAAGCCTCATGAAGGAGGTAGGGAGTGACTGGGTTTGGGAGGGTCGCACAGATGAATTGGCTCATCAGTCATCCAACGCTACCAGTGCAGAGCTTCTCAAGCTATTTGAGGTCAAGGGTCAGATTTTTGGTTGGTTGTTTTCATTTTTGTTTTTGTTTGATTTCCTACTGATCCAATAACATGGCCCCACTGTGCATGTCTAGAATGCAGTTCATACCACATGGCTCTCACCATGGAATTCAACATTTAACAAAACTGGCCGATATCCTGTTTGTTGAGTTGAGTCCACCAATCACACACTTGAATGTTGCAGCAACTTCAAATTGCTGTAAAATTGCCTCAGTACTTATTCTCAATTCCTGATCTTAGCTCACTGCACACCCTCAACAAACAGTTGCTCTCATCCATGGATCACCTTTTGACTAGCACCACACTAGTAGGACCTCCCGAACTGAAAAAGCAGAAACCTGAAATTGTTATTTCCTAAAGTCACTTGTAACCAGGTGTCTGGATGTGATTTAGATTCCGACAATTACATGCGTTAGAGCTGGGCTTGGATTCTGAACTGAGGTCAATAGGGAGAGGCAACAAAGCTTCCTGTAGCTACAGAAACAGCTTTATGAATCAGGAAAATGACAGTGCGATTCTGAGGGCTGGAAGTTGCTCTGGAAACTTGGCTTAGAACTTTCTCCTTCAGCCTCTCCAATTATTTGGTAATAATAATATCTGGTGATGAATCCTATCTGTGTGATTGCTCAGTTTATATTGTCTGTAAGAATTAGGGCTACATTGGTAATGATTAATTTGCCAATTGTAAATATTGCATGGCTTATATTTTTGGAGTGTTTGGAGTGCTTGGAGAAGTTAGCTCTAGACCAGCATTTCCCAAAGTTCATTGTGCATATGGATCTTCTGGGGATGTTGTTAAAATATAGATTATGATTCAGTAGTGTAGAGTGGGGATCTGAGACTCTGCATGTCTAACAAGCTCCTCGTTAATGATGATGGTGTTGGGCTGCACCCCAAAGTTTGATTAGCAAAACTCTAGATTAGACTAAACCTCCAGGAACAATTTCCACCTCCAGAGCCCCAGACTACTGATGTTAGACTTCAGCAAGATGATGAGAAGTTATTGTGATCACTTTCATCATTTCCCTTGGATTAGAAACAGTGGGCCTATGATGACATCCAACATGCAAACCTAACTTCCTTTTTCTTTTCCTTTTTTTGCCTTATCAGGAAGAAAAGGTGAAAAATATTTTTTCATGCATCTATATCTATCTATGGAGAAATATATTATACAGATACATAAATAGATATATACATAGAGAGAGAGGGAGGAGAAAGGAGAGAGAAATTAAAGAAGTCTCTTCTAAGCAAAGAGGTTTCAAACATGATTTATAGGAGACATTTTTTGCCACTTCAATGAAGATATGCAGCCTACCCATTTCTAAGGGACATATATTTCTCACCAATGGCTTATAACATCATATTTGCAGCCTATTAATTTTATCTGCTTCCTTTGAGAAGGAAAATTATCACATGGTGCTGTTTGGGGGAGCGTTGATTCAGGCCATATTTAGAGACTTTTCCTAGGGATTATCCATATCACCAAGATCCCAAGAGATTTTGCCTCCAAAAGGCAAAGAAGATGGTGATTGGAGATGAGATTTTAGATGGCAAATAGTGTAGGCAGAAGTGGGCCTCTAGAACCGGGCTACCTTCCTCTGGAGACAGTGAGGAGAGGGGAAAGAACTGCAGGCTGTTGGGGGAGCAGGATGAGAGTTAATTTTGGGGAAGTGACAACACAAGAGGGAAGCAGAAGGAGTAACAGGTTATGGGAGACTTGATGACCAGATGGGAAAGTTTAGATGTGATCTGGAGAAAATGAGGGTCTTGAGAAGCTAAAGAATGATAATGATATTTTGGGAGATTAAATAGGCAACCTTCAGAAAAAAGGTATATTTTCACAGATGTTATAATCATCTTTAAATGGGCTACAGAAATAATTTTAGGAAAAGAGATTTGCAATGGTATTCTATTTTTGTGTAGAATAACAACCAAAATGAAAAACAGTAGTTTTAATTTATCAGTTTTAATCTTGGCCTTGGGAAAAAAAGTTAAATAATCAGAGTTGTCAGGGATATCCGGCTCTGTCATTTCTTCTTCTTTTTTTTTTTTTTTTTGTTTTTGAGACAGCTCACTCTGTTGCCCGGGCTAGAGTGCCATGGCGTCAGTCTAGCTCACAGCAACCTCAAACTCCTGGGCTCAAGCAATCTCCTGCCTCAGCCTCCAAAGTAGCTGGGACTACAGGCATATGCCACCATGCCCAGCTAATTTTTTTCTATATATTTTTAGTTGTCCAGCGAATTTCTTCCTATTTTTTTAGTAGAGATGGGGTCTGGCTCTTGCTCAGGCTTGTCTTGAACTCCTGAGCTCAAATGATCTACCCACCTCAGCCTCCCAGAGTGCTAGGATTATAGGCGTGAGCCACCACGCCCGGCTTGTCATTTTTTGAGGAAGTCTTTAAACATGAATATTAAACTTTGTGCTCTACTAATTTATTTTTTTCAATGTTTATCTAGTTACTCTTTATCTGATAAAAGGTGTTCTAAGTAACATATGTTTCTGTCTCAAAACCAAGCTTTTGTCCTGTTCAGTCTTAGCCATGGGGCTATCCTGAGCATGCCACATAAAGGAAAAGGAAGGTGTTGTAGTGACCATCGTGTCTTCTACCAGGCCACCCTTGCAGAAGCAAAGCTCACCCACACCTTTGACATCCAGAAGGGCATATTCTCATGAATCAAAATGTAAAGTTCCCCTAAGCTCTACTGAATCAACTTTTTGTGTGGCCAGAATAAAGCAGAGAATGACAGAGGATGGCAGCTGAATAATTTCATAACCATGGATGATCTGGTGACCTAATTTAGTCTCAGCAACCATCACAAAATGAAAGTAATAAACATCACAGTGCTCAGGGGCCCACCAAGGTCTTCTGTAAGACCACGTGTGAATGATGAAGGTCGAAAATGATCCCCTGCTCCTGTAGCCTTGGCTTTGAACTCTAATATGCTTGGGATTTCTAAAGGTATATTTGCCTCCAGTGCTTTCAAGTAATGCTGGCCCTTAATTCTGGGTCTGCATACTGGACATTTCTGCTTACTGGATTATGTCCTGGATATATCCATATTAATGCTGAACTCACTTATCAATTGCAAGAAATTTGCTTTTCATTCTGTGTTCTCCATTTCAGAGAATTGCAATGCTGCTTACCAGATTGGCAAAGCTAGAAACTTGTGGGTTATTCAGTGATTTCTTTCTCTCATTTTAACTCCTTGAATTATCCACCAGCTCTTATAGTTTCTACACCCTCTTTTCTTGTGGTTTATAACGGTTTTTAGTTTCTACTACTACTGCCTTTGTTGACACCCTCATAAACCTCATAAACTGAATCCCAGAGCTGCTACTTTCTAGCTGTACGATTTGGAGGAGACGTTCAGATTCCATTTCCTCCTCTGTAAAAATAAATCATGCCTCAATAAAGCTGGAAAAAAGGCACATATATTTTAAAAAAGATTATGACATTAAAGAAAGCTTTAATGATTGAAAACATGTTTTTGTTTGAAAAAAGGATGCATTTAGACAATGCCTGAATGAACTATTAAAAAATAAATATTATTAAATGGATAGGTAAAGCGGATCTCTGCCTTACAAAGTAGTTTTGAGGATTATGTGAGCTATTCTATGCAAAACTCAACATAGCACGTGGTTCCTTGTAGACATTCAGTGATGGATAACCCCACGTTCATCCTAATACTTCGCTCAGCTTGACTATTTCCTAAGCAAGATTTTGGGAAAATTTCTTAACCTCCCTGTGCCTAGCTTCCTTACCTGTAAAGTTGAAATGGCAATAATAGCTACTTCATAAATTTTTTCTGAGGTTTAAATAATTTAATACATTTTATACATGTAAAAATTAGAACAGTGTCTGACTCATAGTAAGCATTCAATATATATTTATTATAAATATTAATGTTGTTATCAAAATCCTGAGAGTCGTCTTGTCTTTCATCCTGACCCTAATAATCTATTCTCCTGCCTTACCATCAGAATCTACATAAAATACAAATATCATCATTTCCTTTTTGCTCCACATCTTTCAATGGCATTTTCATCCATAGGAGGTCTTATTCTGGACCTGCATAATAACCTGGGATCTGACCTAGCTCTTCAATTTCCATTCATATTTCCACTGCTCACCCCAAACTCTCCATATTGAGGCCAGAGGGAAAGCTATTTTCCCTCATCCCCCAACAATCAAACAAACACCAACAAAAAAATCTATTTTATCTCATGGCTCCATTAATTACCTTCATCTCAACCTGACAAATTCTAATATGTAGTTTAAAATTTACCATAGTAATTTACTACTTCATGTAACTTTCTGTGCCTCCCCTAGAAGAATTATGTGCTTCCAACTTAATTACTGTAATCTTGCCTTTGAACTCTGAAGCCCAGAATTAAGTAGAGTCAATGCATATTTGGTAAAAAGTTTGGGGAAAGATAAACTATATATACATACGTATATACATACACATATACACATGCATATATACATATATAAAAAACTACATGATCATATAAGTTAATATTGCTCTTGTGTCTATGCTACTAATTTCTCATATTTAGGACCTGTGTTGATAATTGTTAACACTTATGAGGAAAATACTGTTTTGGCTTTTCCATAATTACTAAGGTCTCCTTAGAACAAGCAGCACATTTGCAAAGTTCATAGATGGTACAAAGTCTCAGTCTATGAAAGGGTGATACTAGTTGATTGACAATGTATCAGTAACTTTGGCATTGGCTTCAGCTAAAAAAGTTGCTCTAATGAACTGAGGTTATAGCCAATTTAGACTGTGATAAGTAAAGAAGAGTGATTAAGAAAATGAGCTCTGCTTTCAGAAAATCCAAGTTCAAATTCCAGTCAACTACTTACCTGCTGTATGATCTTTTCCATGTTTCTTAATCTCAGGGAGGCCGCCTCCCTATGAAGTGAAACTAACAGTGATACCCATATAAAAGGACTACTGAGAGTATTAACTGAAGTAATATGAGTTACGTTTTAAACTTAGGCTCTACCAAACATTCAAATTCACAAGACTCAGAAGGCTGCTGTAAGCCATGCTTGGCATCACTCTGCTTAGAAAGATACAGAACAGGAACCAGAACTTGTCGTTATTGTAGTAGCAGACATTCCTCATCTGGTGGGCATTCTCCTAGATATCCATGCAGTACAGGTCAGATGCGAGAAGATGAGTTCCACATCAGATAGGTCCAGGAGCTACCCTGGTTTAAAAGTTCTGTTTCCCACAAGAGCTGATATCTCTTGAAGGGATCCCATAGTCACAGCCTCCAAGGTCACCACAAGAAACAAGTCCTATTCCAGGAATTGACACATGCAAGGAAGCCCAAAGCTGTGGCTGCTTAGCAGATATTTATCATTTCCCCAGTGCAGGTAAAATTTATCTAAAGGCATCATTTTAACACAAATAATATGACCCAGTAACATAGGTGACGTTCCAACTTTCATCAGGTTATCAGGGTAACTAACTGGAGGCAGTTAACCAATGGTCACATTCTCTACAAAAAGCTGAAAGAGATTGTTAATCCTTTGCCTGCACATAGAATATGAACCTAATAAGTATTAGAAAAGGGATAATATATTCATAGGTATATGAAAATAATATTAGGAAGAATACAAAAATGTATCTAAAGGAAATGAAATATTTAGCATTTTGTAAGAAGGGAGTTACAGAAGGCATCATTCAGTCATTAATTTGCCTGATTTTCATGAGTAAACTCATAAGAGTGAAAACTTGATCATCACAGGGAAAGTTTTGCTCCATGGGTAGTAAGCATGTCACTACATTGCATTTGAGTAGAAATGGGATTTTGGTGCTCTCTGTTGATGCAGGGAAAACAGAGTTGATTCACAGAGCCGTTTTACCACCTGTCTCAGATGATCTTCTTCCCAGCCCTCTCAAGTCAGACAAATTTACTGTGGTGCTTTGAGCTGTAATTGTTTCCTAGGAATGCAGTTTCTGTACACATGCCAGTAGGATTAAGAAGATTGAATGTGAATTGTATATTAAAATGGACCAGCCTCTCTCTATGGTTGATTGCCACAGTTAAATAGAGCACCTGAATGACGAGACAGAATTATCAGTGCATTTTCCCATTAGACCAAATGGCTTTTCATGGCTAAAGCTGCCTGTGCCTTGTAAATATGCACTATTGGTTGTTGAGAATGGGCAAGAGTTCAACTAAGAATTAACACAAGCCCATCCAATTCCAGGAAAACTCTTCAAAGTGCATGTGCCCTTAGTCATTGACATCCATAACATCATCTTCACCTTCATATGTTGACATTACAATTTAGAATCCAACATTCCTTTAAGTCAAGTAGAAATAAAGTGTAAAAATAAAAACTTTACTGATAAAATAAATATTAGAGATATATTTAGAGGATATCTCTACAATCTAAGGGGAAATAAACATATATTTCTAATGCTTATGATATAGTTAATTAGGATACTCACATACATATTGTGTATTACATTATAAATGGAAAAGTGGATATATTTGAATAAGCATGCATTGTAATTGTAAGTTACATCTAAAGTTTCAAGTGATATTAAAAATAATGCTAAGGCACATATTAAATTACTTTTTCTATTCAAAACAGTATTGTATTAAGTTATCTAGGCATGTTTATTTAAATCACTAAACACAATGGAAATTAGCATATGTTAACAGTTCTTGGTTTCTCATTTTCTAAATTAAAATAAATCTGGAATGAGTAAAATGAACAATATGGTAAACTTAGCTTCAGCTAATTTTGCTTAATCCCCTTTATTTTCTCTTTCCTATGAATGGTTTAACAACTCTTAGAAAACAGGAGGAAATGCAAATGTTACTTTTGAGTCTAACTACTTTTGCATATCATAAATGTTGATATATTTTCAATGAAATTGGAATCACACCTCCAAGTAAAAATAAAAATGCCCAAGCTGATTGCACTCTGGAGTAGAGAAGACAACCTTCATAACTGCCTGCGAGTCTATAATGAAATTATCAATGCTCTTTTGCAGCTTTTGCCAGCAAGAGAAGCTGCCAATGACCTTCCAGTCCTGTGTGATCACCAAAGAGTGCCAGGTTTCTGAGTGGTCAGAATGGAGCCCGTGCTCAAAAACGTGT